>CM053622.1:501030211-501138771 GCA_028646595.1 Phalanger gymnotis | reverse complement strand
TTAACTCACTCTAAGTGAATACATGAAAAGGCCTTAGCTTAAAAGGGCCAGGGTCTCCCATTGCATCCTGGGCCATCTCCAGTCATCCTGATAAATATCAGGTCACTGGATCCAGATGGCTCTGGAGGAGAAAGTGAGGCTGGTGACCTTGCACAGCCCTCACTCAAATCAGTCAACTGCAAGTCATGTCATCATTTCCCTGATGCCATATTCATCTTCGAAAACAGACAAAACATAACCTCATCTGGTCATCTCATTAGCTCCCATAGGTTTAATTATCATCTCTATGCAGATGATTCCCATATCTATATATCCAGCCCTATACTGTCTCCTGAGCTCCATTTCCACATCATCAGTTACCTTTTGGACGTTTCAAATTGGATGTCACGTAGTCATCTTAGATTCAAAATATCTATAACAAAACTCAGAATCTTTGCCCCTATGTCCTCCCCCTCTTCTGAACTTCTCTGTTATTTTACCCATTTCCCATTTACCCTGGCTTGCAACCTTAATGTCAATCCCGACTCCACATGTTCACTTATCCCACGTATCCAAACCACTGCCAAATCTTGTCACTTCTGCCTTCACCAAATCCCTCATATACAATCGTTTCTCTCCAACCTTAGATTGCAGTAGCCTTCTAAATGTTCTCCCTGCCTCAAATCTGTCTCTACTCCAACTCATCAGTTGCCAAGGCGATTTTTCTAAACTGTAGTACTAAATATATTGCTCCGCTGCTTCCTATTATCTCCAAATTCAAATTTACGTGTCTTTGGCATTTGAAACTCTTCATCTAGCCCCTTCTACTTTTCCAACCTTATTATATCTTACCCTTCTAAATTCATGCTACAATCCAGACCTTATTAATGTTCTCCAATACTCTGTCTTCTATCTCCAAGCATTTGCGCTACAGTGATGAGCCCCATTACCTACACCTTTCAATTTAAATTTACTTTAGTTTCTTTAGCTTCCTTCAAGACTTAGCTTGAATCCTGTCTATTTAGGGACCCTTCCCCACTCCTCTTAGTTGCTAATGCCTTCCATCTCACTCAATGACTTTCACTGACTCTATGTATATCTTTTATCCACTTCATTGTTTTTGGGTTTTCTCTCCCTTTAGAATATGTACTCCTTAAGGGCAGGAGTTTCTTCCTCTGTGTGTGTGTGTGTTCATGTGTGTGTGTGTGCACATACATACATATATATGTATATGTATATATGCATATATATGTATATATCTGGCACATCACTGGCTTGATATTGAAAGAATGTCAATAACGACTGACCTATTTTCTTATCTTCATAAGGTCATTTTTAGGAGAAGGAGCTACACATGTGCCAAGGGTATACTTGATGAAAGTATGAGAAAACAGTAAGGAGGCTTTTACAAATATTTCTCTGCAATAGATCACATATTTACAGTCACACAGTTGACTGAAAGATAAAAAGAATACCAGATCCTGCTTCGTTTATTATATGTTGTTTATTTAGCAGACGTACCCAAGCATGACCCAGAAGAATAAGTTCCCTTTCCCTCTTTTGTCTCCTTGACAAGGTGGAAATTCTTCTTGCCTTGAGTTCTCATTGATAATATGATGAAGGCTTTCTTCTGGCAGTGACTTAAGTTTACAACTAGTTCACACATCAGAGATATACCCTTAGATTTGGTTTATCAAACTGAGATTAGACAGAAAAACTCAGAGAGACAGTTGGACAGAACTAAGGATAAACTCAGTTTCTTGGAGATAACTCCATCCATGCATCCAGCCCTTGAAGGGAGCCATGTGTGTTAAGGGACTGGTGCCAGATGGAAAAATAAGAAAAGCAGAGAGTAGGCTTCCTAAGGGAATGAATGCCAGTATTTCCAGAGAAGTCTTCCTGAGGTGGAGATATAAGGGAAAGAAATACACATTGTGACCATCCTTAAAAGAAAAGAAACAAGGACAACAAAACAGACCCAGTAGCAAGGAGGGAACAAAGATACCCTTACTGGAAGTAGAGGTACTGAGCTAGGAAGAAGAGCTACAAAGCATGTTCAGGATATATTGGGTTCTCCGAATAGGGGTCTGCCGGGCTCCCCAGGAAAGAAAGATCTATGGCCTGGAGAAGGGATAACCTGGCCCCACTCCTATTCTGGTACTGTTATCCCTGAGGACTATACAAGTCTTTGGGGAAGGTAGGACCCCTAAGAGAAAAGAGCTTTTCTTGTATGTCTGGATTCAAGTGAAAAAAACCCTTTCTGTAATTGCTTTGATGGGTTAAATAGAGATTTCCTATGTTTAAGGTCTTATTAACCTGAATATTGACAGGGGGATATTTTTTTCTTTTGGGAGACCTATACATGAATAGGGTTCTGATATTCTTTGGAATTAATCCTGGATGGTAGCACACACCACAGAATTACTTAGCTGAAAAATGTTCAAAGTTGAACTGAATCCACGTAGGTTGGAATTATGGTCTGAGCCAGGGGTTACAGTTAGAAAAAAAATCTTTTTCCTTGGTAGAGCAAATCTAGCTACAAAGACCTACAAGAGGTTTTTCATGCTTATGTTGAGATCACACAAAATTCCAGGATAAATGCAACCACCAAGATAACTTTATTCAGTGGTCCTTTCATCATTCATGTTGAGGTAGGCATAAAACAGGGAGATTTATCCTCACCAAAGGTGTTTATTACTAACATGAAAGATGACCTGTGTATCTGCTTCTAAAAAGAAGAACCTATAGATGGTGAAGGCCTTCAGATGTTCCTGTTTATAAAGGATGCTGTGCTAATTGCATCAAGTCTCAGCACATTACAGGGCTTCTTCAATGAGATCTGTGTTTACTTGAGACTGGCCAGCAATCCATACAGGAAATACTAAATGGATGAAAAATGCCTTTTGTTTATAGGCATTATGAACAGGCAATATAATTCATATTGTTTGTGATATGGGGTCAAATTACATTATATTTAACATTATATACAATGCAAGCCATTGCATTAATATATCACTACATATGTCTGAGATAGATACTGCAGATAGACAATGACTTGGGACTATATTTGAGTAGGATTAAGAGAGGAGGGTATATTGTATTTGGGAATGCTTGTAGGATTGGATTAGATTGTGCACAGCGCTATTCCCTGGGATAAAAACCTATCTTTTAACACAAATATTCTCCTAGCAATTTTCTATGACTATGATTTTGGAACATCACAGTCTTTGAAAAATCATATTGTATGAGTGGCCCCAAAGACAATTTTAAGGTCATTTTTTTTCTCCATGGTAGAGAAAAGAAAGGCAGGAATTGAGCAATTTCATCTTCTCTCTAGCATCAATCATCATCCTATCTATATCAAGCAGAGCCTTTCCTTGATCTTATTTTAAACATCTTCCTTTTTTTCCTCATCTGAATCAATTGGGTCTATGCCATCAGAATTTCATTTTTAGAGCTATAGTAACCAGAGAGCCATGTGGTCTCTCTGTAAAGGTTTCTTGGCAAGAGAGTGAGATTTTAGCTATGTGTTATAGAAAGGGAAGTGAACGTGCAGGTCGGCAGCAAAGGCTAGAAGGACATTACGGGTTGAGGTGATAGGAATATCATTCCAGGAGATCAAGGGAGCAGGATAGCCCCTAAGGAAAGATGAGGTGGTATTCAGGTGGAGCCCTCTGGCATGGTAGTCATGGAGCACACAAGGTAGCTCTGGACCTAGATCAGAGGGGAAAAACAAGGCTTCCCTAACACTCGGAGGTAATAGATATCACTTCACACTTGGAGCATTCAGCACACCCAGCTCTAGTCCATGATTTGAAGAATATCGAGCTCTCTTCAGGGACCAGAGGAAGCATTTCATGCAGGGTGAACAGGGTTTGATTGCAAGCAAGTTTGATACAGAAAAATTTAAATGAGAAATGGCTTAGAGCCAGCTTGTGGGATGCTGTGTACAACTGATAGAGCATCACCCTTTGAAGCAGGATTTTATAGCAGAGGATAATCAATGAACAGGCAGTTTTTAATCACCTAATACGTAGCATGCACCATGCTAGGGTTACAAAGCCAAAAACAAAATAGTACTCATCCTCGGGTGGCATTAAAAATGACAGGTACAAATATAAATAGAGACAGGTACAAATATAAATAGATAGAAAATACATGAAAATTTTGAAAACATACAAGTAATTTTTCTGTAGGGATAGCATAAGGAGATAGAGGGACCATGGAAGGCTTTGCCTACGTAATGATGTTTGAGTCGATCTTTAAAGGAAAGTTGCAAATCTTAGTGATTATCTAATTTGAACCTCTATTTTACAGATTTGGAAACTGAGGCTCAAGGAGCTTAAATGAATTCCAAATCCCAATGCTTTTTCTACTAGAGCACACTGAGGGCAGTCCTTGATTTGTCTATACC
Organism: Phalanger gymnotis; assembly: GCA_028646595.1. Classification (NCBI taxonomy): domain Eukaryota; kingdom Metazoa; phylum Chordata; class Mammalia; order Diprotodontia; family Phalangeridae; genus Phalanger; species Phalanger gymnotis. Next base: position 501,134,378 of record CM053622.1, on the reverse strand, counting down.
ATCCCCACTGAGGAAAAACTAACACCTCTTTGTTATTTTCCCTCCACTCTCCTAAATCTTCCTTTATCACAATTCTACTACGTTGAAACCTCAAGAATTCTCCATCCTGTACACTTTGAGTTTCACTTTCTTTTCCTGAGAACTTCTACACCAAAATCAAGTGCCCTTCCCCCAAATCACCTCTTTCTCACCAGGATTCAGGCTCCTGAAATGAGGGTACCACCTGTCAAATTCCCCTCTTGCCTGCCCTGCTGTCTCCCCTTCTGGCCCTACATTGAATTTCAATAGGTTTCAGCCAATGTTGAATATATTTTAGATGTGGTGCCCTCTCTGGGAACTATAGAAGACATGGTTAGCAGATACAATTAGCTGCTGTAGGGTAAAAAAAGTCAGCCAAATCAAAAGAACTAGATCCTAATCGCTGTACGATTGGTTGTTATTACCCAGAACACTGGTTTCAGCAACACGCATGTTCTAAAGAAGGATGGGAGAGTGGAAATGGGTAGGAAGGAGGAAAATAGAAGAATATTTTTCCTACAAGGAGAAAAAAACAACAGCACGCCTTCAAAAGCTGTGAAAGCATTCTCTAAATCTTATAGATCCCATCTGTGCATTTTTTTTCAATGACATGTTTCAAGTACACAAGCTGTAGTCAAAGGGCCTTTAAGAATACACATACACACACAAATGTAAAGAAAGGATGTGGGTGTTAATGAGAGGGCACCAGATTGGCAGCTGTGAGAGAAAGAAGCCCTCTCCTTGTCTCTCCCATCCTGTTCCTAGCTGCCCCAAGGGGCACCATTAGCACTCCATCACTTCTTTCAGGAAATAGGACATCAAGGAGATTTCATCCTGATGCCCAAATACCCCGGTGAATGCCTAGGTTCATAACTACCCAAGTCCTTATTTCCAGAGCCTCGGCTTGTTCTGACCCAGAACAGCTGTGTGCAGAACGCTTGTGAAATTGACGGAATATATAGCAAATTGCTTTTCCTCCATTCATTTGATGTGGGGATGGGGGAAAGAGGCAGACAAGAGGAGATGGGCTTAAAAATTAAACATTCAGAAAAGGATCCTGGCACTGAGATGTAAGGCTCCAGCATGTGTTAATTACCAAGAGAGGTTGTGAAGTCACCTTCTGTGGAAATTATTAAGAAAAAGGATGGCTCCTTTCCTAGAATGGTTAGAGTAGAGTCCCAAAGAGGAAGGAGGGGAACAGATTAGAGGACTACTCAAGGACCCTCACAGCTCTGTGAGTCTGTGAAGTGACTCTGGGATCATTAATGCAGTAGTCAGTTGTCTAAGAGGGACTTAGACTCACTCTCCATAAACCATTCTGGGAATGATCCAACCTTTCCCCACTTCAGCACCAGCCGCTACTTCTGTGTGATGCAACAGGACTCCTGGCTCAGACCCGGGCATGCTTACCTCCAAAGGAGTGTTAGACACCTTTGTAAATGACACTGGCTATCAGTCAAGATCATATATTTTCTACCAAATATGTGATTCCAGGGAATAAATATTCCCTGTAATATTGTGGAAGCTGAAATGTGTGACCCTGAGCAAATGACTTAGCCTCTTTGATCCTGTTTCATCTTCTGCAAAATGAGGGAATTGGGCAAGATGTACTCTGAGTGCTTTTCCACCTCTAATTCTGTGATCTATGATCAACAATCTAGGATCTAGAAGTCAAATGACTTCTACTCTTATACAGCTAGTTGGTGGTAGACACATGGCTTAGAACCTAGTTCTCTTGTCAGATTGCTTCTGAAGACTAGCTAAATGAGTAATAAGTGGGTCTTGAACTTTTATTTCACTTGCAAGGAATACTATCTTGTAAACTTATTATCCTTAACTCTTTTTTACAAATCCAGTCACTTTATCTTTGTAGATCACAATCCAAATTTGAGGACCTTGTATTGATCTATTCGAAGGGCAGTTTTTCAGAACCATCTACTAAATACACAAGTTTTGTGGAGAATTTTTTGTCATAAAATGAATTTACTTCCTCTACATTATCATTGCAAAGAAAAATGGCTATTTCTTTTTAGCTCAGTTACCCTTCAAAGTACTTTGAAACTTGAGCACCTCATTTATAGTTTATGACATATGTAATTGTCAGTGAAGAAGCAGTGTATCCAAAATTCACAAAGGGGTATATTTTAACAAGTGCTCACAGACCTGTACTTTGTGTTGACATAAATTAAGCTCCATCATTGCAGGGACCAATACTATTCTTCCATGTTTTATAATTTTCACTTTTAAAAAAATCCTTCGATTATGTTGAAATTTCTCGTGATGTGGCATTGCTATGAATAGTTTGCAAAGTAACGAATCTTTACTAACAATTTGATCCAATTAGTATATATATTATATGTATATGAAATGAAATATACATATTGCTTCATTCACTTGCAATATAAAATAGGAAGATGGGGCAGCTAGGTGGCGTAGTGAGTAGAGCACCAGCCCAGGAGGACCTGAGTTCAAATGCGGCCTCAGACACTTGACATATGTACTAGCTGTATGACCTTGGGCAAGTCACTTAACCCCAATTGCCTTTCCTTCCCCACTCAAAAAAAATGTTGAAATAGGAAGATTTTGCTTTCTCTGCTAATTAACTGCAAAGCCATATGAAAAATTCTTCCCGTTGCATTATCTACAAGTATAAAGCTGCTTTACACATGATTCACCAAGCATCATGTTTTACTATATTAATAGCTGCAGGTAGCATCAATATTTGTCTTATCAAATGAGGCTTTTTATACTTAGCAATTCCATAAAAAGTCTTTTATGACGCAATTAGTCCTATCAATGTCACTGATACTTTTAATGTATCATTTCACTTTATTAGGTTTCATACTATCTCTATCTAAAGTATTCTTGCAAAGCAAAGAATAGTCTTTCTTTTCCAACATTAAAACTACTTGTGAATAGCAGTGATAAACATAGTAGATTGGATTTTCTGAATTTGGGCTTTTTATTTTGTGTTTCTGTATTTCTATTACTAAAACTATTTGTATTGCTTATGCTTATACTGTTTTCAACTGCTCCAGAAGGTTTTCTATCTCATCACACTAGTTAAAAATCACAAAGATGAATTATTTCACTTTTTAAAAATTACATAGTGGTATTATAAAATTAAGAAAATTAAGTTCAATTGTTGAATTTTTTTAAAAGGTATAAGTATTCTCTAGTTGTAGAGAATAGTTATAGGCCAGCTTAGTATGCTGTACTTATGGTACTTTTAGCTTTCACACAAAGATTGCTTAACTTTGAGTTTATTCATTCTATGTATACATGCAGCAATCAGTGTGGTAACACAGCTCATCTCTGTTATGAACCTATGCCTACTTCAGTGATACACTTAAACTGTAGCAGTTATAAGGGATGTGTGTGTGTGTATATGTATGTATACATGTATATATGTCTATATGGGCATTTACATATGTATATATCACTGCTATATTCACTGTCATTTGAGCAAATTGTGTGTTAGTTTTATTTTTGCTACTTTAAATTTGCACTTTCATTGAAAAAAGTGAGTATTTATGCAGGATTGTGCTAAAAAAAATCCAATAATTTTGCCCATTGCTTCCTGCCTCCCACCTGTTGCAACAATCTGCTAGCAGCTGCTGTATGGGTGTAAGACCTATCAACAACCAGCACATAGAAAGCTGCCAACACAGGTTCTTTTGATCTGCTTTACTAAGGAAAGCTACATTAAGGGGTTAACAATCTTATTTTAATCCAACATACAAATATCATTCACTCAGCTCAGGGGGGAAAGCCAGCAACCTGAGCTTCAGAGAAAATACAAATAGAGCAAATAAACACAAATCAAAAGACAGATTTCTGTCTGACAAAATCACAATATACAGTTACCAGAGAAGCATCAACATCAAAGCCAGGGAGCTAATAATGGCTGGCCTAGAGTCATGCACCACTCCTGTTGCGGCTCAGAGCTCCGAAAGAGAAAGCCAACCTCTGCGCTTACGTATCCTGTTCAGGACCAAAGGTGAGTCACATATGCAACTCACCCATGTGACCTAAAATAGTCACAAAAATGTGACTTAAACCCTTTTGGTCCAAAAGCCTCGGATGTCACAAACATGTCACTCAAACCCATGTAAACTAGGCTTTCCCTTGAGGCAAGGAGGTCATCAAGGACTCCTAATTTAATCAAGGAAACAAACACCAAACTCTTCAAGGGCACTTGGTTGAATAAGTGCTAAGAGCCCATCTTGATTCCCAATACACCACCTAAAGTTTCATTTTCCTCCCTGAGAGGTAATGCCCCATAGTTTGAAAAACTCTGGCTTAATATAAGATTAATCCTTTATCATTCCTCTCAGATGCCCATAGTGGTCTGTCTCCTAATCCATTTCTTTTTTACTAAGTGTGTATAGATTTATTTTTAAATATTTTTTTTATTTTTCCCCAATTACATATAAAAATGATTTTAACATTCTTTTCTTTTGTTTTGATTTCCAAATTCTATCTCTCCCTCCCCTCTTCCTGAAACAGTAAACAAACTGCTATATGTTATACATGTGTAATCATGTAAAACATTTCCATATTTGTGGAAGAAAAAAAGGAAGGAAGGAAAGGGGAAGGAAGGAAGGAAGAGAAAGAAAGAGAAAATAGTATGCTTTAGTCTATATTCAGATGCCGTCAGTTCTTTCTCTGAAGGTGGATAGCATTTTTGATCATGAGTCCTTTGGAACTGTCTTGGAGTATTGTATTGCCAAGAATAGCTAAGTCATTCACAGGTGATCATCATACAATAGTGGCATTACTGTGTACAATATTCTCCAGTTCTGCTCACTTCACTCTGTATCGGTTCATGTAAATCTTTCCAGGTTTTTCTGAAAGCATCCTGTTCATCATTTCTTATAGCACAATAATATTCCATCACAATCATGTACCACAACTTGTTCAGCCATTCCCCAATTGATGGACATCCCCTCAATTTCCAATTCTTCACCACCACAAAAAGGCTGCTATAAATATTTTTGTACAAATAGGTCCTCCTCCCCTCTCACTCCACCCCACATTTTTTAATCTCTGGTATATAGACCTAGTGCTTGTATTGCTGGATCAAAGGGTATGCACAGTTTTATAACCCTTTGGGCATATTTCCAAATTGTCCCCCAGAATGGTGAATGGTTGGATCTCCTGATCCATTTCATTGCTTTGAACATAAGTACTTAATAAATAGTTGTTGAATTGAATTGAATTATGGTTCTGATTCCTTTACAATCAGAGTTTTTGAGGGCATTAACAACTAGTCTCTGACCTGAAATCATACATAGTACAACTGCCCTGTTTTGGATAAATTTTTCAACACCCAGTTGTTAGAAAGTATTGACTTGTTTGCATAACATATGCCTCACATTAAAGCACACACTTGATAGTTACACTTAATAGCTAAACTTTGTTTGGAAAACAAAGTAACTTTTAAACTTCTTGACTTTAGTGATTAAAACTTTTTTTCAACTTGACACTGCAGGACCATCCATTTCATTCTTAATTTCCTAGGTACTTTCCCACACTATTAGGCCCAGGTAAATGTTTCCCAGGTTACTATTCATTATGATTTTTTCCCTTGCTGCTGACAACAGAAACCTAGCTTAATTATTGACTTGACGTGATGTGAAGCATTTGATACAGTACCCTTTGTGTTTTGAGGCTTTTGCTTTCAAAGGTGATGTTTTCCACGTACAGCTGAAAAGAACAGTAGGACCAACAGACCTTTCTGCTAATATACACATTTTCCTTAAACTATTTCCAAGGTCTGCTGCAGTCTGCTGTTCTCCATTTTGCTTTGCAGGTTTCCTAAATCCAAGATCCAAGTGAGCCATCCAATCACTTAATTTCTGCGGTTGTTTCACCTAGAATTTCACAGCTATGTTTCATTTCAAGTTGTGATTCAGTGAGCTTTAAAAGCATTTCTTTTGCCCACCCATCTTGTTATATTCACCTCCATTCAAATCACCATAGAGCATCTGCTTAACTATCTAGCTGTCACTCATCCTCCACATGTTTTCTGCAAAGCTGTCTTCCAGCTAATATTGCCCCAGTGTTAGCAGATCTTCTGTATTCCAGGACCTCTATGTTGATAATACTTATTTGCCGTTTAATGTTGAATTTAGTTTTGGAATGCTACTGTTGAAAGTGAAAAAGAAATTAGAAGTGGCCTCTGGGGCAAGTCCAAATTTCTAGCAACAAAAAAGCCAGTACTCTACTATTAAATTCCTGTCTTCCTATAGATTCATCTGGAATTAATATTCATTTTCTTTCTCTCTCTCTCTCTCTCTCTCTCTCTCTCTCTCTCTCTCTCTCTCTCTCTCTCTCTCTTTCTCCCTCCCTCTCTCCCTCTCCCTCTCTCTCCCTTTCTTCCTCTCTCTCCCTCTCTTCCTCTCTCTCCTTTTCCCTCTCCCTCTCTCTCCCTCTCTCCCTCTCTCTCTCCCTCTCTCCCTCTCTCTCTTCTCTCCCCTTCTTCTTTCTCTCTTCTTTCTCTCTCTCTCTTTCTTTCCTTCTCTCTCTCTCTCCTTCCTCTCCTTTCTCCTTCTCTCCCTCTCTCTCTCTCCTTCCTCCTTCTGTTCCTGCTCCCTCTCAATCCTTCTCTTCCCTCTCCTCTCTCTCTCCCCTGACATGTTATCACCTTAGTCTACTTTTCAACTCTTTGATTAGTCATTAGTACAAGCCTGTGGTACAGCACAGTAGAATCCAGTGACAGCTTTCAGTTATACTTTCTGGATTCAACTCTTTGTCTCACATTTCCCTGGTGCTGGCTAATGCGTAACCTTGGTCTTCCCGAGGCTTATTGTCAGTCCATAATGTTGTGCACACTCAGCAGAATGGTCCATAATTTCTTGCATGTGTGTTTTGAGAGTGCAGTCATCAGCATACAGCATTTCCTGAATGCCTATCTTAAGGACCTTTCAGGATGTTTGTAGCCTATTAACTTGAAAGAGTTTCCCAGAGGACTGGAAGTAGAGTATTATTACACCAGCTTCCAGGACCCTTTTTTTTGCTCAAGCCCAGCAACATAAAATAGATTGAACAAAATGTAATCTATAATGGAACCCTGTTTTACTAATGGGGAACGTGTTTGTGAGGACATTGCATTCTGGCATAATTGGTCTTATCATCATGGAGGAAGCTTTACTGTCTTAGCAAGCTTCTCTAAGCAGTCAGACTTCCTGAAGAGCTTTCAGAGCCCAGAGCCATCAATGGTATTATTACTTCATAAAGTCAGCAGACACAAGATAGAAATCTCGCTATTGTTCTGTCTCTTGTGTGTGCCCTGTTTTCTGTTGTATAAGACAGGCCTTATGTGTCATGTTTCAGTAGAACCTGCACCTATTCTTCAAGAGCACATTTTTTTTAGCTTGTTATCATTATTGTGTAGGACAAAATAGAATGTAAGTTCCTTGAGGGCAAGAGCCATTTCCTTTTTCTCTAGCACAGTGCCTGGTATATAGTAAGCGGTTAATAAATCCTTGTTGATTGGTTAACAATGGTCAGCTGTTTCCCACAGCTGTGGCACACTAGTGAAGTGTTAATACAGTAACAATAATCATCTCTTTTATTTTTGTCTTGAAGATTATGATGCTTGCAGTAGATGTTTGGAGTAGGAGAATGACTTACACACCTTCATTTTTGTTGTGGTGGAACAATGAGTTCTGAAAATGTTTATCTTTTTTTTCCTCTGTTATTTTAAAATTTGAGAGTTTACTACAACAGTGTAATAGTAGCAACATATTTCCAGCATAATAAATTTCAAATTAAAGTTTTTTCTAGGAGGCACAATTTTTCCATCTCCTTTTTTGCTTCCTACTAGACTATCAGGATATTAACTATGACTAATCTTATCTACTTGTCATATCCTTGTCTGTGAGAGATGTGTCCAGAACTGGATTACAATCCTGAATTCTTACAACATAATGCAATATTGCACTCCATAGAGGTCCCACTAATTTGCAGCTCCATAACCAATGTATGAATACTTCTATTTTCCTGCATTTTGTTAACCTTAATGCACAATAAAAAATATTATTTTTATTCATAATGTCCCAAAAAAGATAAAGCAAAACCTCCACAATGAATGGCAAAATTATCCTTCCTCACAAACGTTCATACCTTTAGTTTTCCTCAAACTGCTATCATTAATAAATGGACATATTGAATGAAAAATATAATCTTTATCTAGCATAATGGACAGACATCTATAAAAATAGTTTTGAATTTATACTATGTCATTGTCTCTTTCGGATAAATAGTTGTGGAGAAATTTTACTAATTTAGTTCATATTTTAAATTATGTTGTTTTAATAAAAGTACTTTTTAGGATTATCTGCCTTAGAAATAAACTGTGTAGCAAGTCAGTAGGAATGACTTTGTCAGTGTAACTCATAGCTCATGTCTTACTGGAACATATAGTTGACACCCAATAATCATAATTTTATTTTTAATAAGTTGGAAAATAAAAACGTTTATATGGTCATTGATTTCTACAATATTTAAGCTTAGAAGAAAAAAATGAATAGTATTTTAATTTGTTTCTTCACAGTTTCAGTATGGCCTTTCCATGACGTTATGTTTTTCAGGATTCTCACATGTCAACTGACTATTTTGCAGGAAGAAAATTCTTGTGTTTTAGTAAAATATTAGTGAGCTTTTGTGTATACTTTCTTTCTGTTTTTATTCATCCTGTCTTACTGACATTGACTCCCAAAGCAACATATGTCAACAAGAGTCTTAACAGTATCTACCTAAGTTTTCCCATTTTAATGCTGATAGATATGTGAATATAACAGGATAGATTTCAACTCTAACATAATAGGAACCAACAAAATTCTTTCCTATCAGTCATTCAAATAACTAAAAAGTAATCGGTGAGAATTTTCTATTTGGGGAATATTTTAAAAATGGCTCTTGTACTCAAGAATTCACATTTTCTTTTGGAGATGAGATTAGCATGTATCAGTCAGTATTCATTAAATCATCACACATTAAACATTTACTGTATGTCATGGTGCTAAATGCTGTGGAGGTGCTTCACAACTCACAGCCACAAATTTTTGAGTACTTTTCAATTTATTTATTTAGGTTTATTTTCAGATCTTCATTCTCTTCCTCCCATCTCCTCCATCTACCCCAATTAGGAAAGTAAAACACAAAACTCCTGTTACAAACATGTAATCAAGCAAAACAAATTCCCACACTGGCCATCCCCCCCCCAAAAAAAAACCCACGAATATGTTTCATTCTCTATTCTGAGTCTATCACCTCTTTATTGGGAGGAAGGTAGCATGCTTTATCTTGAATCCTTTGGAGTTATGGTTAGTCATGGTGCTGATGAGAGTTCCTAAGTCTTTCAGAGTTATTTGTCTTTATAGTATTGCTGTTACTGCATAAATTGTTTCCCTGGTTCTGCTTACTTCACTTTGCATCAGTTTACATGAATTTTTCTTATACCACAATAGTATTCCATCACATACATATACTATAATTTTGTTAGCCATTACTTAATTGATGGGTACTCTCCCTCAGTTTCCAATTCTTTGCCACCATAAAAAGTGCTCCTATAAATATTTCTGTTCATAGGAGTCCTTTTCCTCTTTGATCTCTTTAGGAGTAGACCTAGTAGTGGTATTCCTGAATTAAATGGTACTTACAATTTAATAGCTTTAGGATATAGATCAAAATTGCTTTCCAGAATAGCTTTACTAGTTCGTAACTCCCCTATCATGCATTAATGTACCAGTTTTCCCACAACCCATCCAGCATTTATTATTTTCCTTTTTTGTCAACTTTGTCAACCTGATAGGTGTGGGATGGAATCTCAGGGTTGTTTTTCTTTTGTATTTCTCCAATAAAGTGATTTAGAATCTTTTTCATATGGCTATTGATAGCTAGAATTTCTTCCTCTAAAAACTGCCTAGTTTTTGACCATATACTTTGGCCACTTATCAGTTATGGAAAAACTCTGATTCTTGTAAATTTGACTAATTTCCCTGTACAGTTTATCTTAGAAATGAGTTCATTATCAGAGAAACTTGTTGGAAAATTTTCCCCTAATTACCTGTTTCTCTCTAATTTTAGCAGCATTGGTTATTATGTATAAAAACTTTTAAATTTTATATAATCAAAATTGTCCACTTCACCTTCTGTTATCTTCTATCTCTGTCTTTGTCTCTCTCTCTTGGGCACTCCATCTCTGTCTCTGTCTCTCTCTACCCCCCCCCACTTTGTTTGGTCATGAATTCTTCCCCAACCACAATTCTTACAGGTAATTTCTTCCTTGCTCTTCTAATTTGTTTATGATACTACCCTTTTACCCATTTAGAGCTTGTCTTGGTAAAAGATATAAGATGTTGGTACATGCCTACTTTCTGCCAGACTGCTTTCCAGTTTTCCCAACAGTAGCACTATTAATGTAGTACTATTAACAGTGAAAGAGAGGCTAACCAGGAAGACTAAAGAAAAACTTCCAGATATTCTCTACTCCCACTTGTAAAGTCCACATGTAACTTTTTTAGTCTTTTTAATTTGTCTGGTTGATTCATCCACATTTGCAGAAGAACAATTATGGTTATACACAAAAACTTAATTATTAGTTTTTTACTTTGAAACTTTAATATATCCTTGATTTAATCAATGTATCTCAGTTCACCACCAATGAAGATTATAATCCATCCAAAATTTCTTATCTAGTGTGATTCTAATGCATGTGCTTTCACAAAGCCTCCATGGAAGCTTTAGCCAACATTCTCGAGACCTTCTAGCACCTCTAATATATCACAGCTGCCAGTGATCACCGATATCAAGTTGTCCATCTGTTGTCCCTTGATCTCAATAGCCATCAGATTCGCAGTGTGCTATTATCAGGGTTCCTTTTTTAATTAGCAGAAATTATATAGCTTTAAGATTATATGAACAGAGGAAGTACTATGAATTTTCATGAGTAGAAGTTTCATACTTTAAAAAAACTGACTGTAGGCTCAAATTTTAGATTGCTTTACTACAATATAATGATGCTGAGCTATAAGTGTTAAACAAGACTGTGGAAGCAGCAAAATTAAACCAGGCAGTAAAATGGATATGCTATCTATTCCCCAGAGAGGATTTAGATCAGCATAAGGATTTTAGATAGGAAAAATAACTGTTTCCCAGAACAGTTTTAGAATCCATAAGGAAAGGAAATGTAATAAGCTTGGACCTGGATGGTGAGTAAAAAACACTCTAGAAATATCTATGTATTCTATTCCATAGAAATCAGAACCACACCAATGAGCCAAGAGTCTGGTGGACTATGGAAAATGAAAACAATCTGTCACTTAGTTTCTCAGTTTTCAAAAAGGAAATAATAATAGGATGAAAGTATTAGGAAAAAATAAAGGTAATAGAAAAATAAAGAATTTACAAGAAGTCTGTAGATTTTTTAAGAACACTTTTGTTGGAAGTTCAGGCTAAATGTATGCAAAGCACCCAAAAAGACCATATTTTGGTTCAACCTTGAAATTACTACGTGATCCTAGACATGTCATTTAACCTTTCTTTACCTCAATTTTCTTATCTATAAAGTGGGAATAGTAATAGCACACACCTGCCAGGTTATAGTGAAGATGAAATGTACAAATGCTAGCACCATATAAATGCTAGTTATTATTAATTATTAAAGAGAGATATTTTTGAGACAACTTGATATAATTGGAAAGGATACTCGATTCTAAGTCAGAGGAATTGTATTTATCCTGGTTCTTCTGCTTATTCCGTATGCAACCTCAGGCAAGTTATTTTACATCTCTGAACCTCAGTTTCCTCAACTATAAAATAAAAAGGTTGTAGCAGGCTACTTCTAATATCCCTTTTACATCTAAGACTATGATCTTATGATCTCTAAGATTCTTTCCAATTCAGGAATCCTATGATTCTATGCAAACACCATAATTCAGTCATCTGCAAATTAATTGATACAAAAAAAGATACTACCATTCCGGAACACATCAAAGAAGAAAAAGATTATCTAAGTGTGGGGAATAGGATATTCTACAAAGTATGGCAGATCAGGTGTGTGAATAAGAAATTAGGCACACCATAAAAGAATTTTGTCAGAAACTCAAAAGGAATTTCAAAGCTAATAATAAGATACTCTTTAAATATATGAAAGGCAAGAATCTAGCTAGAGAGCCAGTGGGGCTACTTGGTGTGATCAGAGTGCAAAAGATAGATTCAAAAATAAAAACAAGATAAAAGAGAAACTAAATTAATTCTTTGCTTCAGTCATTAATGAGAAATTTTGGCCAATTCTCATTCTCAAGTTCTTTCAAAGCAAAAAGGTTGGGAGTTCTGTTTTCAATAGTGGTAAATGCACACAATGTTCTAGAACCATTGTATAAAGGACATATAGATGAATTACGAGGACTGGTAGTGTTTACCTACTGAGGATTTGGAAGGCATTCAAGAAAGAAATTGGAAAACTGTTGGCCAAAATATATAACTTGTCGTTACAAATGGCAACTGAGTAGAAAGGCCAGATGGGTAACTAATGGGACTCCATTATTCAGGTTCTAGAAAGAACTCAGGGAACCAAACTGTGTCTTGCTTATAGCCTGCACAAGCTACCAGAATCTATAATAAAGAATTGTATTTCTCAACATGTAATCAAACAGATCATCGAGAGAAAGGCTGGAGTCAGCTTTAACTGGCTGGATTTTCAATGCAGATATTTGTACCTCAGAAATAGGCAAATTACCTAATAGCTTGATTTAATGATTTGTTGACTGCTTGAACTTAAGGAAGTAATGGAAGAAATGGTAATAATGCCAGTAAAATTTGAAAGTGTGTTGTTAATACGTTTTACTTTTTGGAGAGCCAGTTAACAGTTTACCAGCGTACCCTGCGGAAAGGCAATATGGTTTCTGTAGGGAAAAGCATGGCTACCTAGTCTATGTAATACAATTCTTTAAAGATGTAAATACACCTGTGGAGAAGGGGAACCAAGGCATGTGAATTATTGTGATTTTCAAAATTTCTCCACCAAAGGCTATTAAAAAGATTGAATCACCATGAGATTGGGGTTGGGATGTATGGTAATTGAGAGAATTGTCTTGGTGTCAGGAAACAAAATATGGGGATAAGTAACATTTCTCCGAATGAAAAAGTATGAATACTGAAACAAAATTTGATAAAATCCAAAGAGAATCGAAAATGTTTAGCATGTTCGGAAATACTTCCAGATTTGGTGACTATGCTTGAGTCGGGGTAAATTGGAAAAGCTCTCTAGAGGCTAGTCAAGGGGTCAGAAAAATGGCAAATTAACTTCAATAATGTACACAGGTATAAAATAATTGATCAAGAAAAATTATACAAACTAGTTATAATGGAACTTAAAACATCCAAAAGGAAATGCTCACAAATTCAGTAAGGTATGAAACTCATTATCTCAAAAGACCCAAGGATATTAAGAACCATAGAGGTTCTAGAAAGAACCATAAAGGTCATATAGTCCAACCACCAGAGTGATGGGGTAATTTCTCTAAGGTTATGCAGGTACTAAGTAGCAGAGACAGGTTTCAAACCAAGGTCTTTTGTCTCTAAATCTTGACAAAGCTTAAAAAGAATGAATAAGTTAAAAGAGTTTGAGTAAATTAATGGATGAGGGACCCATAAATTAGTAAGTGAAGCTACTGCTGTTTGTTCAGTCATGTTCGACTCTAAGTGACCCTATTTTGTCCATGGGGTTTCTTAGCAAAGATACTGGAGTGATTTGTCACTTCCTTCTCCAGAGTGTCCCCACTTTAAAGATGAGGAACTGAGGCAAATAGAGGTTAAGTGACTTGCCTAGGGTCACACAGCTAGTAAGTGTGGGAGGTTGGATTTGAATTCGGATCTTCCTTACTCCAGGCCAGGTACTCTATCCACTGAAATACCTTGCTGGCCCAGTGATGTTGGTAACATGCCCGAAATCTCTCGATCTTGAGTTTGTCTTAGGGAAGAAAACCCCATGCCTTTATGCAGTCTCAAAGCTAGGCTCAGAGATAGGATACTGATTATGACTTAGTATGAGAATTCTAAATCTTATGCTATATTTCTACACAATAATAGCAACATTTTTACATTTCTACATAATAATGTAGAAGGGCACATAACACATCTTCCCACGATGAACTTTTAAAAGAATACCATTTAATGATCTTAGAAGTGGAAAGCTCACACAATGTAATGAGAATAGCTCCCATTTAATGTACAACAACGAAGCAGTTGTATTACACATTTTCCAAAAACAAGATAGTACAGAATCATCTGATGATCAACATAATTATTTTAGGATTAAAAATTATTCAGTCTTATAAACAGATTGTGACAATTGATGACAATTAATGCAAATGAATTAAGTGTACCATTGTGTTCTGATCACTATTATGCCTACATGGTAGCGCAGAGACTGGAGCAGTTTGCAAATGAACACCCAAACACAGATACCTAATAGAATTATGCATTAATTTAATGCTAAAGAGTATCCATTCCAAAGGTAGTTGTATTTTGAAAAATAAATTCAACTTGAACAATCTTATTCAAACCTGCATACCTGTACATACTAACAGAACATCAAACCCCCAAACCACAGTTAGGTTTACCAGTGGATATCTATAATCAGGAAGACTTTAAATCCAGCCTCAGACACTTACTAGCTCTGTGATCCTGGGCAAGTCACAGAAATCTCTGTTTCCCTCAGTTTCCTCAGTTGTAACATGGGAATAATAATAGCACCTACCTCCCAGTGTTTATGTGGGGATCAAAATGAGGTGATCTCTGTAAAGTATTTAGCACATATTGGGGCGTTTATATAAATTATTAACTATTACTATTATTATTATTTCCTACTACAAATAAGAGTCCTGTTTGTCACTTGTGACTCTTAAATGACTTCAGAATTGCCTCCTGATAATTATACAAGCAAGTAGAAATTAGACATGATAACACAAATATCTTTTCAAAGGCAATCAGCCTAATGCTTCTTTCTTCTCTTCATTTTCTCCTCCCTGAAAAACTCCATTCAGAGTTTTCAAAATCCTTTAGTCTCTCTCTCTCTCTCCCTCTCCCTCTCCCTCTGCCTCCCTCTTTCTCTCTCTCTCTTGCTCTCGATCTCTCTCGCTCTCATTCTCTCGCTTTCTCGCTCTCTCTCGCTCTCAGTCTGAAGTACAATCCATAGGAGCTGAGGCCATTTGAGATGGTACCAATATTAAGGCAAATTCATTTCTAGTTTTGATTTTTAAACAAAATCTCATGTTTCTGGTATTAAGGCAGAGTCTGTATGGTGCAAATATTTTCCTGGGCAAGTAGTCCCCAGCAGGCTATGTTCCAGAAATTTGTACGTTAAGTTGGTTGTTGAGAACACAGAACACATTTTCCCACTAAAATAAGTTATCCATGGTAGATGTATTCCCAGGCCAGCCCACAAAAGCCTATTTAATGCATAATGTGCTTGAAGCATTGTAGTAATTGTACTTTTCCAACTATATGTGGTAACATTTTATAGTATCATTTTTCTGGGAAGAGTAATTTTGAGTTCTACCTCAAGATGGTAGAAACTACTTTGTACTAGTGACAGAAATAGGATCAGTGGGCAGAGAAGGAGATTTAGGTTTAATTTAAGAACTCCCTAACATTTACAATACCAGTTCTTTACCTGGCGTCCAAGAACTTATTTGTCTTGTTAATATTTAAAATCATATTTCAGTATAATTGGTTTCCTTTGTAATCCTATGAATTTTATTTTGTACATTTGAAAACATTGTTCTGAGAAGTCTATAGCCAGGGTGGGGAACCTGAGGCCTTGAGGCCACATGCAGCCCTCTAGATCCTCAAGTGTGGCCCTTTGACTGACTCCAAATGGTTTAGGTTGAGTTAAATGGTCGCACTTGAGAAGCTAGAGGGGTTTGAATTCAGTCAAAGGGCTGCACTTGAGGACCTAGAGGGCCACTTGTGGCCTTGAGCCTGCAAGTTCTCCACCCGTGGTCTATAGGCTTTGCCAGACTTCCGAAGGAGTCTATGATACAAAAAAGGTCAAGAACCCCTGAATTACAATCTAAAAGAGCTGTCTCAGGAAGTAGTGAGACAACCTCACTGGAGATCCTCCTGGGAAGGCAAGATAACCATTTATTTGGTGCATTGTAAAGGAAATTCTTGCTTAGATATGGATTGGAGTAGATGGCCACCAAATTCTCCATCAACTAAGATTCTGCTGCTGTGTGAAATCTTTCTCTTCCCTGGGAAGTGAGTCAGGCAGGAAAAGGGACGGGTTGTTGGGATAACCGTGCATTCTCAGAAGCAACAATGACCACTCCCACAAATCTCCAGGGAATATAGGTAAATTACTTTAGGCAAACAGAGAAGGAAAGGCTGAAGGTTTTTAGTAACTCATTATATCAAAGTAGGAGAGAACATGATGTTACGGAAATGGTTGTTGTTACTGTTTAGTCGATTAGTTATGTCTGACTATTCATGACTCCATTTGGGGTTTTCTTGGCAATGATACTGGTATGGTTTGCCATTTCCTTCTCCAGCTCATTTTATAGATGAGGAAACTGAGGCAAACAGAGTTAAGTGATTTATCCAGGGTCATACAGCTTGGAAGTATCCAAAGTCATATTTGAACTCAGATCTTCCTGACTCCAGGCTCAGCGTTCTATACACTGTGCAACCTACCTGCCCCATGGAAATGGTACTAGATTTGAAGTCAGAAGCCCTGGGCTTGACTGCCGGGTCTTTCACTTACCACCTTGTAACCTAAAGCAAGTTGCTTAATCATTATCTGCCTCAGTTTCTTTTGTTATAAGTGTTGAACTGGATGGTTAAGATCCTTTCTGGCTCCAAATCAGCAATTCTATTATACCATAATTCAAGCAGGCCAATCACTTGCTGTGTCTCTAGATTGAAGAACAAAGGGCAGTTGGAGGCAGAGGGGAGAAACCACTCATGAAAGGAGCGGCGTAACTCTGTAGACTGGGGATTAGATACTTCTTAGACTGTGTATTGATTTGCTTTGCTAGACAGTTTGTAAACTGGAATTCCATGGTGTAGCACTGTTTGAGCTAAGATTTTTTTCTCCTTTTCTATTCTTCAGGTACATAATTTTCAAAAAGGTTGTTAAAGACCAGTCAAGATAGAAATGATTCCTTTTCTATCAGAAGACAAAAACAATAGGTAGAATTATTTTAAAATAAGGGTTTGATAAAAAAAAATGTTTTTATGGTGCAAAACAGTTCCCTCATTTAAAACTTAACATTGTACTGCACACATTTATAGTCTTGTGGACACAACCATAGATCCCTGCAGTTAATTTTCAGAAATCAAGGAGTCCCACAGAAATTTTCTTCTTTCCACAGTATGTTAGACCAGACTATATTTTATAATAATATGTATATCCTTAAATTAAGAGAACGCAAGATAAATATCTTGTTTCAGCAGATGTAGAGAGGAAATGGTGTTGTATAATTTATGATCAAAGGATTTAGAGCTGGAAGGTATTTTAGAGAAAATATAGTTAAACCTCCTCATTTTCCAGAGTAAAGTAAGACCCAAAGTCATATAGCTAGTAAGTCGAAGAATTGCAATTTGAACTTGGGCATATGTGACTCCAAATCCGACTTACTTTCCTTATATTACATTGCCTCCTTCATAGATCCATAATTTACTGCTGGATGGCAGTAAAGAAGAACTTTGAGTAGACACCTCCCGCTAGTCCTATGTGGAGTGGTGATACACAGATGTGGGACATTGCATATGATGTCAGATTTCATTCCGTGTATTAATCTGAATTGCTTATTTGTGTTTTTCTAATTTTTCTTTAAAATATACTTTGTTATATGGGATGATTTTCTGGGAAACTGGAGGAAAAAACGCCACAGAAGGGAAACTCAGATTGTATAAACATAAAAGAAATCTATAAAGTTCATTTTTAAAAATTTTAATTGACAGCTCTAAAGGACCTTAGAGGTCATCTACTCCAACCTTCTTATTTTACATGTGAAGAAACTAGGCCCAGAAAGCTAAAGCAATTGGCCAGGAAATAAGTGACAAAGCCAGAATTTGAGCCCAAGTACTCTGGTTGAAAATCCAGCAATCATTATGCCTTAGGTTCATCTTGTTTTAGTTGTCATATTTTAGAAACAAAATCTTTAGCGATATAAAGGAAAAAGCGACATACATATATATCATGTGACAGCTATAAATCTGACCATAGCAATTATAATATATGACTAGCTGTAGACAGTTGTATCAGTTATAATATATGACTGGCTGTGGATGGTTGTATCACTTTTTATCTTCATAGCTTATTCAAGTTTTCTGATCAATAAGCATTTATTAAGTACCTACTGTGTGCACCCCATGACACTGGATGGTGCTGAGTCAAACATGTAGTTTTATACAAATTAGCTGTAATTAATTTTAAACACTTCAAAGTCCTCCATTACTTAATGCCTCTATATTTTATAAATCATCATAGTTGGTTTATGAGGTGAATTATGAGCCAATAATAGAATCAATATACCTCAGGTTGCTTTTCATTTTTAAAAGTTGAAATATTGATCAAAACCTCTCAGTTACATTGCTAGGCTCAGACACATACCATACTAGGGAGACACTGTATAATCAGTTCACGAGAGTATCCTTAGACAAATACTAGGAGGTCTACTCTAAATGAAGCATTTATCCTAGAAAGTATTTATTCTGGTAAACTGTTTTCTTGATAATGTGATTGTTCATAACATGACCTAGAACTAGCTAATTTTGGCTTTTTTCTTTACTTATAGGTTTCTTTTTCTTTTCTCCCTGCTGAATTAAAACTATAAGTTGATTGTTCATATAAGAAAAAGAGATAAATTCAAGATGTTTGCATTTGTCACCATCCCTCATTCTTTTCATGTCCATCGCCATGTCTTTCCCCAAGCTCATCCTTCCTCAACCACAACTTGGCCAATGGCACTGCGGAAGTGACACCTGGAGGACAGACAGAGGCCACCTCTGAATTGAGGAATGCTGCCTATTGGCTGGGTAAAGCAAAGCCGTGGCCAGCAGTTCCCATCCTGCCTGTTACCTACCTGAAATATAGTGCTAATTTCACTATTTTATTGGTACTCTAAATATCCAGCAGGTTCCCCACTCCCCCCACCCCCACTAAATTTCTCCTTGGGCAGCTATGCGAGTCCTCCATACATGGCAGTGATTGCAGATGACCCTGGAAATAGCTGTAGGATTCAGTATCCTTTCCTTAATTGGCTTTCTTTTCTTCCAGCTATTTGGTATAAGTCTCTATGACTTGTTCATAGGAGGAGATGAAGCAGCCTGATTCTGGGCAGGATTGTTCCCACAAGGGGCAGAGCCCCATTTGACACCCTTGATTGTGTCTCTCCCGGTTCTTTTGACACCCCTGATTATCTTTCTCCCCAAGGGTCCTGAAAGAATGGAAGTAGAAGAACTAGGAAGGCTCAAAAAACAGTAGCTTGTGTAAGCTGAGGACTTTGAAAATAGCTGTTTAAGTCACTTCTAACTAGGGGTAGCACCTAGATTACTATAAAGGTCATTTATATTACTTTGGTCCTTCTCTTCTGAAACGTACTTCCTCTTCCCTTCCAGCAAATTATTTCTCTGTCTTTCAAGACATAAGTCAAAACCTTTCTCAGGATAACTGAGAAAAGCAAGGAATTTTTGAGGATTCTTCACAAACATGTTTTATTACTTATCTATAGGCAGTCATCTCTTGCTTATGCTTATTAATGGAAGCACAGAAAGGCATAGATAATTCAAAAACCATATTCAGCAATGAAATACATTTCTCATATATTTTAAAATAGCTATGTCTATTGTTCCTATATTTCTTTCTTTAAAAAAAATGGAGCTCTGACTCTAGAGAAAATAGCATCATTTCTCCACCCAGGCTTTTTCTTTCTGTTCCCATTTAGAAATAAATTGTTTATCACTCAGTGTGAAGTAAGTTACCAGGTTAAGAACTATACTGTTTCAGGCCCCACTTGGTGTAGGTGATGATTAAGACAAGTCAAAAAGCTAAGTCAAGAAGTATTTTTAAGTGTTTACTATATGCCAGGCACCGTGTTAAGTGCTGGGGATACAAATAAAATCAAAAAGAAAATAGTCCCTGCCTTCAAGGTGCTTACGTTCTAATGGAGGATGATAGCACATAAAAGGGAATTGAAAATGGTAGTCAGGGGAGTTACCCATGGAGCATATTTGGATTTTTCCTCAACGTGGAAGTTCGTTAAGCATCTCACCAATGAAAGAAAGATGCTAGTGAGGTGGATGGAGAAGCACCAGGTCCAGGGAATGAAGCATGGCTAGTCTGGGTTCTTCCTCAAAGTGGAAGTTCAGGGAAGAACTCAACAATGGGAGAAAGGAGCCAAGGAGGAAGGCAGCTGAAGCATGGTGGCATGCTTAGTCGGAATGGTGGATGATTAGTTTTCAAGGACTTCTGACAAGCAAACGACATATAAACTATATGCAAAAGAAAATGGAAATATCAACACATCTAGAAACGGAGCAACGAAGGTCCTGTTTATAGGACTGGTTTATCTCCCTCCTGCAACAAAGCAAGTATATAAGCACAATTTTATGTTTTGAGTCAATATATCAACCAACATATACTGATTGTTTACCTATCATGTGAAAGTTACCATACAGTGTACACACTGAAGGGGGATAAGTTTAAAACACATGAAAGAGCTTGCAATCCAACAAGAGAGAAAGCATATAAATACACAAAAAGTTAAATACAAGAATTAAATAGCCATGTAATATAATAATACAGGAGATGTCACCAAGTGCTGAGTAATTAATTGCCAGATAAGTGGTACAGATTGTAAATGGTCTGGTTCAAAGGAGGATGAGATCACTGTGAATCAATAAGCTTGAAAGCATGGTTTGCTTCAGTAGCTTATATATACTCACCTAGTAAAACTAACATTATTATCATCTTAGAGCACAGTCAGGAGCCAGAATGATCTCTTTTCCTAAAATCACATCTTCCAAATTCCCCTTCTATCCTCATTACCCAACCTCATTCTTGAGATACTTTCAAAGGGGTTAAATGATTGCTATGATTTCATACTTAATTAGAGGAGCTTGAAACTTCAAGGTATTCAATAGGAAGAAAGGTAGTCAAATGAGAAAAGGAAACACATTTATAGAAACAGTTAAGTTGAAGTAGAAAATGCATAGCAGAGGTATTTTTTTTTACCTGATGGAGGGCCATATGCTTGCTGAATATGTTGATGCTGGTTTTAAGGTTCTTGGGTATTTTAAACTTGACACTTTATTTTTTTAATGATTTCAAACATCATTTCTTTCAGAGCTTTTCCCCAGTATTGCTGTAATATTGGACAGATGGTACAGCAGCATTTCACATTTGCATTTTGCTATACTGCCATATTATTTGTAAAATCTCTTTGCAAAACCCAGTGATTCCTTTTCTACCTTTATAGAAATGGTTTCTGTGAAGCTGTTTAAGAGGTTGTTTTTTCCCTGGTATCTTTGGGATTATATAGACATTTTGATTATATGCTATAGTTCTTTTAAATTATATTGTGTTACATATTAATTTTTTTCTGGTGACTATATGCTGTCCTTTTAATCATCCCATCCATCTAAAAGACTTAAAAGTATCTTCATTTTAGCCTGGTGATATAGGAAGGTGGTAAGAATATTACTTTCATTTTACAGATAGAAAACAGAGGAATTGAAACAGTAAATGACTTTTGCAAGGCGACAGTGAACAGCAAGAGACAGGATTTAAGTTTCAGAAACCCTAGATCAATTTTCTTACATAATATCATTCACTTTGATATTACTCGGGTGAGTTTTCAAGAGAATTTTTATGTGAGCAATCTTGTTTCTTCCTTTGAATTAAAAAAATGACTTCTTGAATACTGAATGCATTGGCCCTTGGGAAGTACGTGTATGTACATATATGTATATGTATATACATATACACACATATACATATACATATGTAGGAGATGATGCGATTACACTTTTAGCATAAGGGTTTTTGTTGTTGTTGTTCAATAGGTTTAGAAGAAATTGGAAATAGGAGAAATAGCCCATAAAAAAAAAAACTGCTTGTAGGTGTTCTTTTTAAAGGAAACCATATGCATGGGAAAATAAGCTTACAAAGATTGCTACTAAGTATTCTTCACTCTTTTTATTGGTGACATTTTTAAGACAAGTCTGTTAAGAGGCCTAGTTGGTTCAAAAGATTGCTAAATATATCATCGCATAGAGCCCATTTAACCGTTAAATAACTAATTCTGATTGTCTTCAGTTTATATGGACTAGTTTCTGTCTCCTTCCAGTGGCTTAAGATGTTTTAATGACTTCAGATGGATTCCTTATAGACTAACTTGAACCATAGTTCTATGTAAAGAAGAGGTGAAAAAAACCTAGTTTGTGCGTATTGAGGCAAAGTGAGCAGAGATACCAAAAGGGACACCTTCCCTCAGACTGATGAGATAGAAATGGTGATATTGGTGATGTTATGATGGAGATTATTTGCATTCCTGATCATATTAATGAGTTTCCCCAATCAACTTGATGAGATTGCAAGTCATAGACCTTTGTTTGTAGGCATCTAAGACACAGATCTCCATGGAGTATGGGCACCCCCAATGGTATGTTATCTAGAAGACACAGAAAACTCCAAAAGGATTAGCCAGATGAGATTCAGAAGGATGGATGCTTCTGGCAGGGTTGCTCCTTTCTGTAGTCTCTAAAAGCAAGATGACAGAGCAGCTGGCATTCTCTTCTGGACTGTCTTTTCACCTTCAGAAAATAGACGGGCACATAATGGAGTGAACCAGCATAGAGAGAGGGGAAGAAGAGGCAGAGGAAAATCTATGTGCTTGTGCATTCTCCTTCCCCCAGGAATCTGGGGATAGGAGCATAGTGGAGTTACATGTGCTTGCTCATGGTTTCCAAGCACAAATCAGAGACTGGAGTGTCTAAGAATGGGCGGTCTCATCCTAATAGACAGCTTAGCAGCCAAGGCATTGATCAGTTCTTACAAAAAGCACACAGCCAAGTCGTACTTGCTTGCATACAGCCTGAAGGTACCGAACAATACTCCTGAATTCCAACCTTCTTTTCAGAGAAAAGGTGATTTTATATTTCCTAGGCAATATAATCCAGGAATCAATTCCTTCATCCAGAAAAAGGAGATTTCCTAGGCAGCAATAGCTTTTTTTTGCCCTTCGAGTATACCTAAATTGAAGAGTTGCCAAGACTGAGGTCCCTCAACTTTGGGAGTTTAAGGATCA
Source organism: Phalanger gymnotis (assembly GCA_028646595.1). Lineage (NCBI taxonomy): Eukaryota > Metazoa > Chordata > Mammalia > Diprotodontia > Phalangeridae > Phalanger > Phalanger gymnotis. The sequence goes on along the minus strand of CM053622.1, from coordinate 501,111,036 downwards.
AATTTCCAGAGGGAAGGGATTTCCTAAACTCATTTTTTCTGTGGAGGAAGATCATTCACATAATTGCTGAGTAACGTGGTATGCGGAGGGCAAAGCCAGTGAGTTGGTTTGACAGCTTAGGTTCAGTGGAATGGGGATTACTTTTTCAGTAGCTCCAAAAATATGTTTACCTTTTGGGAGAGTCTAAATCATGTAGTGTTACTATAAGACTTGATGAGACTGTATAGTTGCCCTAATATCAACTCGAAGTCTAGTTCCAAAGGCATAGGGGAGAAATAGCTGGGGAAACTTATGGCTGTTTGAGTGTCGCAGGATTTTTGCATCAGATTCCTATGAATATTTTACATCTTTTCCATTTTCTATTGGGTGAAATAAATACTGTTCTGGATGCATTTGGTAGAATGAGTGGAAGGAACTATATGGTAGAGTAGTGGAACTATATGGAAGTAAGCACCTTATTATCTATCATTGGGGAAGGCTAAAGATCAGCTATATTCCATGAGTATATTAGATTTTTCTGGAATTAACACCAGGCGTAGACAATGTGCCAAAGAGGAAAAAAATGGGCCTCTGGGCTCAGTCCTTAGGAACAAAGATGTATAAGCCTATGTGAGCCTAAAATCCTGAACATGAGTTAAACTATTATCACATAAACTGTTAGCTCAAAGTATAGTGCTTCACTCAGAAAATGAGAGATGGAGTTCACATACTTTCGGTGTGTGTGTGTGTGTGTGTGTGTGTGTGTGTGTGTGTGTGTGTGTGTGTGTGTGTGTGTGTAAACATTTAGCAAAGCTTTTTCTTCAGAAACCTCCATAGAAAGTTATCATTTATGTGGAAAGGGCAAAGAACTTCATCTTTGTTTAATGAAAACTTCAATTTCTAAAGCAGAGGAGGAACCGACACTACAAGGGAACTTTCACATCTTGGGCAAATTTAGATTTGTATTGGCAGATTTAGATTTTCCACTTTCCAGCACTGTATTTTACAAGTGGCTTTTGAAATAAGGGCCTGACTTATGAGTTGCCCAAGCTAATCACAGGGAAGCAATTGACAATTATTAGGTCAGGATATGAAACATTTTAGAGGATGAACTCCAACCTAAAAGCAAGGAATGGAAGAGGAAAATGTGTTTTAGGGTTCCCTCTAGTTACATAAGACGTTTTCTTTAGGTCAGTTATCCATTATAACAGTAGGCAGTATGCTGAGAGGGAGACATGACCCGCAATTTTTTAAAATAATTTTTATATATCTTTGTTTTATGTATCTTTTTATTTATTTAGTATTTATTTTATAATTTTTATTACCTAAACTTCCCCTTGTGCCCCTCCCTTAATGCCTTCACAGAGATATCCTATATAACAAATATTTTAAGGAGGGAAAAAAGAAAGAAGCAATATATCAAAAAAGATCTGAAAATGTATGCAATACATGTAGATCTCTGTTAAAGAGTAGGAGAAGGAGTCTACCCATATCTCTTCTTCAGGGCTTGTTCTTGAGTTAGTTTTCTGGGTGTTTTGTTTTGTTTTTTGTTTTGGGGGTTTGTTTGGGGGTGTTTTTGGTGAATTTTAAAGTTAGAGTGAATACTTTGGCTGCAGATGAAAGGCAATGAAACAGGAAATGGTAGGAATGGCCTCTGGTTTGTGAGCTGAATCTTGAAGGAAGCCAGGAGGCAGAGAAGAGGGGGGAGATCATTCTAAGCATGGAAGACAAGCAGTGAAAGGCCCTAGAGTAAACGGAATGTCATGTGTGAGGGATAGCAAAAAGGAAAGTGTCTGTGAACTGCAGACAAGAGTAAAGTGTAAAAAGACTTGAAAGGTAGGAAGAGGCCATGTTATAAAGAGCTTTAAAACCCAGACAGAGGATTTTATAGTTGATGTTGGAGGTAATCAAGAGCCATTATAGTTTGTTGAGTAGGAGAGTGACGGAGACTTTTGCTTTTGGAAGACCACTTTGGCAGCTAAGAGAGTGGACTGGAATGTACAGTGATTTGATACGTGGAGACCAAGAAGAAGGCTATTGAAATAAGTTCAGCCAGGAGGCAATGAGGTCCTGCACCAGGGTAGTGGCTATGTGAATAAAGATAAAGGGATCTTTAAGAGATGTTGTAAAGGTAGATGGTAGAAATGACAGAACTTGGTAATACACTGGATATTTGAGGTGAGTGTATATGAGGACTTAAGGTTGACATCTAGGTGGTAAGGCTAAGTGATGGGAGATGATGGTGCCCTCGACAGGAATAAGAAAGTTCAGAAGACAGGAGGATTTGGAGTGGGGGAATAAGTTCTCTTTTGGACATCTTAAGTTTAAGTTATCTATAGGACAGTTGGTTTGAGATGTCCAATAGGCAATTGATGATGCTTGAGACTGAAGGTTAGGAGAGAGGATGGGGCCAGATAAATAGATCTGGGAATCATCTGCATAGAAGTAATAATTGGATAATAATAATGGGAGCTAATGAGGTCACCCAGAAAAATAATATAGAGAAGAGGGTCAAGAACAGACCGAAGAGACACTCACAGTTAATTGATGTCACCTGAAATAAGACCCAACAAAGGAGATTGAGAAAGAGCAGTCGGACAGATAGGAGGAAAACCAGGAGAAAAGTGTCATGAAAATCTAAAGTGGAGAGAATATGTAGGAGAAGAGGATAATCAACAATAGTAAAGGTCGCAAAGACGTCAAAAAGAATGAGGATTGAGGAAAAAAAATAGATTTGGCAATTAAGAGAGAAGAGTTTGGAGAGAGCAGTTTCATCTAAATGATGAGGCTGGAAGCCAGATGGCAGAAAGTTTAGAAGACAATAGGAGAGGAAGTAGTACCAACTGTAGACAATATTCTCAAATAGGTTAGCCATCAAGGGGTTAGAATGATAGCTAGCAGGGATGGTTGTATCAGGTTAAGGTTTTTTAAGGAATGTATAGTCCTGAGCATATTTCTAGGCAGCAGGGAAGTAGCCAGTAGTCATGGAGAGATTGACAATTAGTGAGAGAGTAGGGATGGGGTCGGGGAAGGGGGAAGGGTAGTCTGCTAGATCACATGTAGAGGGATTTGTCTTGGCAAGAAGGCCCACCTCATATAGAGACAGGGATAAAGGGAGTGAACCGTATCTCTAAGGACCCTTTGAGCTCTAAATCCCGTGATAAATTATAGTCTGTTGGCTATAACCTCACTCCCTATGTACCAATTCAAAGTTCTGCCTATTTAACAAGGAATAAGAGTTCCAGAGACCTCTAAGATTCCACAACACATTGTACTTAGCTTTCATTTTTGCTAAATCTTCTAAATATGTAGGAGTTACCTAATTGCTTAATATCAAGTACTTAGATTTTTTTTGAGGATTACTTGCAAATAACTCTGCTTTTTAAATGTGCAAGGTGCTCACAGAAACTTAGTCTTAAAGTAGACCATAAAGAATGATTGCACGTGAAGTTTCTTCAAGGGTTGTCTGCAACAACTTACGGATGTCAAGGAAAAGACAGGGAGAAGTAAGTGGCATGTGAAGCAGCAAAAAGTAGGCATTGCTTGTGCTCAGATGATTTTGGTCTATGTTGGGAAAGGGTGAAGGTCCTCGTATTTCTTTCTTCATATGGGCAAATGTCACCCTCTGCTTTTCCCTCCAACCCCCATACCCTTTCCATTGCAATGGAACAAAAGACCTGCTGATTATATCATTAAATAATGAGAAAGGACCTTTTCTAATGTTTTTGTTTGGCTACTCTAAATTTCTAAGTAAACCAGTTTTCCAGGACCATGATTGGTGCAGAATGCTGACTTTATTCATTTGGGTTTGGGGAAAACAGAAATCATAAAAGTCAATAGCTGGAAATTGACCATTACCAATTTAGGCTAGAACTAGAAGTCAAAATTCAGGTAAGCCACAACCGTCAATTTTCCCACAATTCTGATGAATATCATAGCCCCCCCCTTTGCCTACCACCTCAATAATGAAAAACTTCCCAGTTTTCAGTTTGCAGCATTGTTTATAATTTATTTTCTAATATAAGACTTTGTGCTGTTACAGGGTTAAGTGTATAATAAATACTGCATGAGTATGACTTCCACAAATTACGGGTTTAACCCTTTGTTTTCTGCAACCTGTAACCACATTAACCTTCAACTCCATGGGAATGAATACTAATTATCATTACGAACAGTTCTTCTCATTATGTTCCTATTTATGGTATCTTTTATGGCTTGCTAATTGCATGCATGCAAAACAGAAATGTTTGAAGCTAAATAATGTAAACAGGAATGTAATTGATTTTCATGTTGAATAGTTTTATTGATTTATTGTTAATTAAAACCTCTCAAATCTCTACCCTATTAATCCATTTAATTTATTGGATATTAGAGTAGCAGTTGCTATTTTTCATAGTTTAAGTTTGATACTTTTGTAATATTCTTTCACTACATCTTTAAAAAGTTTGTCATAAACAAATGATGCAGGTATATTCCTATTATATTAAAATATGGTATATAAATTTACCATTGCATTTACAAATGAAGTGAAGGCTTAGGTATATCAAGAAGGCTAACCTCCTAAAATCTTAGAATTCAAGGATATTTTCATGTTTATAATAGTCCAACATGTTTCTCAAAGCAGGAATCATTCCAACAACATCCTTAATAGATTAAGCCTCAGTTTGGGTTTGTTTTTGTTTTTTACATTTAAGTAAATTTTAAATTCCTTCTACTGCCAATGCATTCATTCATCCAACAAAAAATAAGTACCTACTATGTTCAATACACTGTTACTTTAGACCAGATTATCCTCTTCCTAAAAAAGTGGCTTAGGATCTGAATGACTAAAGGGATTGCGTGTTATCCTTTTGTATAAGGCAAGAATGGTTTAATGGGAACTGGATGACTTTGCAGTCCAGTGTGTATTTTTCAGTTAAGCTATTGTTATTTTCCCCTAGGCCTTTAAGCCATGAGCCAGATAGAAAATAACTTCAGCTAATTTGTATTCATCCTTTTTTAACCTGATTTGAGTGTTCCTATTCATATTTTATCATAAAATGATCATTTTTCCTTTAAATAGTCTTGCTGCGTTCTTAAGTGTGATATTATTATAGCCTGCAGCCATTTTTTTCCAAAAGAACAAAACTCTAATTTTATAATAAAAGTCTATGGGAAATAAGGATTCAATATGCAGAGAATTTACTTGGTTCTATGTAGTAAGGTAGCCCTGTGATTGAATGTTATCAACCAGTTGTCTCTTCACAGCAGGCAGCATTAGACATAGCAAAAAATGGTTCCCACATGGACAGATTCTAGAGAACAGATCACAGTAGAAAGGCAAAAGCTCTTTGGGAAGGCTGTGTCACTCCTATGTGATCCAAGCAAGTAGCATCACTTCAAGTATTTCTTTATGTATGGAGGATCATCCACAAGGTATTGGGGAAAATTGTAATTGGGTAAATGGATACCATCGAGATTCCTTGGCATCATTGGTAGAGGGCCAGGCCAAAGATGCATCTCCATCCCTGGCAGGCCTTTCCTTGTAAATTTTTTTGAGGTCCTTCACTTCTTATAACTAGAGGGAAGTGTTCATTTACATCTTTGAGGAAAGTTCAAACTATCTCTATTTCTTCCTTCCAACTTCCCCTAGAAAAATTATCTTAGGTCATTTCAGTGCCTAGCACAGAGCTGAGCCCAGTTTTTTTTTTACTTGATTACATACTTGTGATTTCATCAATGTAGGAAATTCCAGATGTGGAAACTCACTCTCCATACTGCTTAATAAACATATATTCTGCAACTATATGATTCCAGAGGACTAGTGATGAAGTTTGCTATCCGCCTGCTGACAGAAAAGCGATTGCCTCCGGGTGCAGATTAAAACACACTTTTTAAGACATGGCCAATGTGGGATCTGCTTTGCTTGATTATGTATGTTTATTAAAATGGTTCTCCTTTTCTTTTTCCTTTTTTGTTTATTGTGAGTGATGAAGTAGAAAAGAGAAAAATAGAGTTTTATTAATTTAAAAAAAGAAAACAAAGAAATAGATGTTGAATGAATTGGCATGGTTATAAAAAAAAAGACCACTTCTTGCTCATGGCAAGCCAGAAGTTTATTAAAGGAATACAGAAAACACAAATACACATGTGGCTACAGGGAAATCCTTTAAGAAGTCACTTTCCCTTCTTAGGGCTTGAAGGCTTCAGGAACAATGGTGGACTTCTATTCACACTGCCCTTGTAGGTGAGCTAATCTATATTTCCAGAAATAAGCATGTCTTTTTTATCAGCCTAGAAGCAAGGACAGAAGTAGGGAGGGCTTGAGACAAAGGAAAATGTGACTTCTCATTTTATACAGAATGGAGGCCAGCTTCTAAGATAGTTTCTCATGTTAAAACCTGAAAGATATAGCTCTCCCCTTTTGATTCCACAAAATGAACGAATCTATGAATTGGTGGGTAGATAAATAAATTCCTCAATGCTTCTGCAACATAAAATAATATATTTGTTTCATGTTTAGTATAACCTTTTTCTAAGCCAATCTCTCTCTCTCTCTCTCTCTCTCTCTCTCTCTCTCTCTCTCTCTCTCTGTGTGTGTGTGTGTGTGTGTGTGTGTGTGTGTATACACACGATAGGGAAGGTATACAGTTAGATCTTCTATCATCAAGTCAATACTATCCAATGGTACTTTTTTAAAAAATTCTCTCCTCTCACAGGGAGGTTCATGAACAATGAAGGTTGAAGTGCCTCTGTCCTCTTTGTATCTTTCTCTCCTTTCTTTCATAGACACCCACACATGCATGCATGGAGTCAAGGAACACCCAGTTGCTTGGGGGCTCTTCACATGAGGCATCAGTGGTTCTGGTAGACATAGCTCTTATTGGTATTCCAAGGACATCTCTCCCTGTATTGTTTCAGGTCCTTTCCAAGCGTGCTTATGGATAAGCTAATATTAATGTCCCTTAATGACTATCTTCAAATATCTGAAGGGCTCTCAAAAGAAAGATAGATAAGGCTTATTCTGCCCCGTGTCAAAAGTCAAGACTGGAAGAGAGGTTTAGACTTGACGTAAGGACAACTTTCCTAAAAATTAGAGCTCTTCCAAACTGGGATGGGTTGCCTCTGGTTTAGGCAACTCCCCTTCTGTAGAGACCTTCAAGCAAAGGCGAGGTGACTACTTGTCAGAAATATCGAAATGGGAATTTTTGTAGAAGCATATGTTAGACTAGACTAGGAGTTCTTAATCTTGGGTACATGAACTTGGGTCCTTTTTAATATTTTGATAATTTTTTCAATATTATTAGTTTCATTTGAAATTCTGTGGATTTTTGTTTTATTCTTTTATAAAACATCATTCTGAAAAAAACATCAGTCTGAGGTTCTTTTTAAATACTCTAATGAGAGGTATAAGATTATACAGCTTTTTCAAGGGTTAGGTCTCTCATGAGAGTCAGCATGGCTTAGTGAACAGAAAGCTGCCCTCTAAATCAGAAAGATTTGGGTTGAAGTCTCACCTCTGACATGTAATGGCTCTGTGATTCTAGCCAAATCACCTTCACTGTGCACCCCAGGAAAATCTCTTAGATTATAAATTACAGAGCAGGTGCCATGTTTCACTACATAATCGTCACAGATTTTATGCCTTTTTTTGCAAAAAAGTGGGGTGTGACCATTGTGTGAAGCTTCAAAAATTGTGCCAGTATTACTTTAAAATCATTTATTACTCAGCTGTCTTTCATGCAAGATTAGGATACATGGAATGCTCATGAATATATGTTAAAATTGGGAAGATGCAAGTCTTGCCATATCATGTGACTTACTCATGAGAGCTTTGCTTGCCGGCCTGCTTCTCTTACACCTAAAGCTCTTCATTGAGTTAATACTGCAGCACTCTAAACAAACCATACAAGTCAGCTTTCCAAAATATACTGACAATGCCCATGCATTGAGAATTCTAGGTTTGTGGCTCACAATGCATTGGTGAATACATTGCTGCTTTGTTTACCTTTTAAGCAGTGTAATGAACAGAATTATACCATGAGATGATTACTTGACTAAAGATTATGAACCAATATTTGAACTAAAAAAAAAACAGGGTGTGATGATTATGGGATGAAAAATGGTAATGATCTGCATTAATAGAAGAAGGCTCCTCATTCAGAGTCGCCTATGCCAATGAAAGTACTGAGTTTAGAACCAAAAAGACTTGGGTTTGAATCCTGTCTCTTACCTCTTAATACCTGTGTGATCTTGGCCAAGTCATTTAACCTTTCCATACCTAAGCATATAAAATGAAACGGTTGGACTAAGCCACGTATAAGTTTTCTTCCAGCACTAAATTAAATTAATTAATCAGAGAGAGGTCACCAGCAGCATTTTTGCTTCCCTATATCCTACTAATGGTTTCTAATTCCAACCCTGTAGTCATATTGGCAAAATTAAGCATGTTGCAGTTGACAATTGCAGTTCACAATTTTTTTTAAAAAGTCAAAATGCTTTAATATGGTCTTATAGTTACATTTTTTTAAGAAAAATAAATCTCTAGGTCTGAAAAATCCTTACCAGCCCACATAAATGTCTATAAGTTCCTCACTCATATTTACCAAAGCTATCCTCTTCTCCATTGCAGTCACACCTCTCTGCTCCAGCTGGTTCCCAGCTAGAGAATTGCAAGCATTTATTTATAGCATATCCCCTCATATTTCCCCTACAGACACAGATTTCTCGGCAAATCTAACAAAAGTGTAATATTAAGCCAAAATCAAGTGTATCCAATTTCCTTTAGGTCTGTTGCTCAATATCTTTTAAGCTCTTAACACTTGCTCATTTTCATGGTTCCTTAAGTAGCGCAGGCATATCACTGAACTTGGCCTGGGGGGAGAACCATGAGAAGTCATGGAAAGAGTATTGAATAGGAGTCAAAAGATGTGGGTTCTAGTTTAGGCTCTACCACCAACCCACTGTGTGAATTTAGGCAAATCACTTAACCCTTTGGTCTCTGACTTCCTTCTTCTCTAAAATGAATATAGTAACGCCTGCCTCCCATTTATTGATTAGGTGGTTGAAATGATCAAACAGGGTGATATTTGTGAAAATAGGTCAAAAAACATGAAGCACCTTTAAAATGCAGTGATGGAAATGAAGTAACATTAAAATGCAATTTCTCTCATACTTATTTTAAACAAATTCCTCAGATAAAATCTATATAATCTGATATCGCTACCATCAGCGGCAACAAATATCTGATATCACTTTGCCTTCGTACAGTAATAGTCTTCAAGTATAATCAATTGAATACTGATTGTCTGCCTGATGGTGTGACACACCACAAGTGAACAGTTTTCTTTAAAAATATTTGATGTTCTCAGCTGGTTATGGAAATCTATCTTACCCCATAAGAAAGTAGGGGGGAAGGGCATAAGAGAAGGTGGAATGATAGAAGGAAGGGCAAATGGGAGGAGGGGGTAATCAGAAGAAAACACTTGAGGAGGGACAGGGTCAAAGGAGAGAACAGAATAAATGGAGGGTGGGACAGGGTAATATGGAGGGTAATATAGTTAATTTTTCACAACATGTCTATTATGGAAGTGTTTTGCATGAGTACACATGTATAACCTATATCGAATTGCTTGCCTTCTCAATGAGAGTGGTTGGGGAGGAAGGAAGGGAGAGAATGTGGAACTCAAAGTTTTAAAAATTATTTCGTTAAAAATTGTTTTTACATGCAACTGGGAAATAATATATATGCAGTGGTATATAGAGATCTATCTTGCCCTACAGGAAAACAGAGAGGAAGGGGATAAGAGAAGGAGGGGTCTGTGATAGACGGTAGGGCAGATTGGAAGAAGGGGTATCAGAATGCACACTGTTTTGGAGTGGGAGGAGGGGAGAGATGGGGAGAAAATTTGAAACTCAAAATCTTATGGAAGTGAATGTCAAAAACTAAAAATAAATTGATTGATTAATATTAAAAAGATGAAAAGAAAAAAATAAAAATATTTGATGTTTGGTTTCTTAAATTATATCATCTCTTTCTCCTCTAACATGGATGATTTGGGGATTTGGCCTCAGACTTTCATTAATTCAAAGGGAAAGGAAAGATAATCAAGTTTTCTTCCCCCAAATAACAGCAAATTTTGTCCCCAGGAATATTACTCACCCTGAATAAAAATACTTAGAAAAAGAGAATGTTATGGACAAATAACAAGTTAAGACTCAACTTTTCGAATTTCTGTATTACTAGACTTTTTGATATCCTACCTAAAAATTTCCCTCTCTTTGATTTCTCCTCCATTAGTTCCTTTCCAAATGTTTCAATTGCACTTTCTGTTGCAAGTGCACCTGTTTCCCTTCCTGAAAGTTACAGAATCACAGTCACAGAGCTGGAAGGGACCTTGGAGGCCATCTAGTCCAAAATATACCAATCTATCTCCTGTACAGCATCCCCGCCAAATGGTCATTATACTCAAAAAACATTCAGGAAAGGACAAACCACTGTTTCCTATGGGCTCTCATTCCAATTTGAATAGCACTAATCATTAGGATTTTTTTCTCTTACCTGGAACCTAAATTTGCCTTTCTGCAATTTCCGGTTAGTCCCTAGTTCAGTCCTGTGAGACTGAGAAGAACAAGTCTAATAATACTCCCTTTTGAAAAACCCTTCTGACATTTGGAAACATTTATATCATCACTAAATCTTCTCTAGACTAGAACTTCATCTTAAGTTCCTTCAGTTGACCATTGTATGGCATGATTTCAAGGCCCTTCACCACCCTAGGCATTCTTCTCTTTATGTTCTTCCTACAATATGATGCCCGGAATAGAACATACTACTTCAGATTCAGCTAACCAGGACAATGTTCAATGAGGTTATCGCCACCTTCATTGTAAATACCAGGCTTCTCTTAAGGCAGCCTAAGGTTGCATTAGGGTTCTTTTGCCTTTTTTGTTATATTATATTATATTGGTGACTCATATTGAACTTGTATCGTACTAAAACCTCTAGATAAATTTTCACATGAACTAGTCAAGCCTCTCCCATTTCATCTTGTGAAGTTAGTTTTCAAACCCAGGTGTAGGACTTTCTTAAATTTCATCTTCTTTGAATTTAGCCCATCATTCTATGCTGTTGAGCATGTTAGCTATCTCTCCTAGCTTTCTGCCATGTAATAATAAGCATGCCATATATACTCTTATCCAACTCATTGATTAAAAAATAATTTAAATAGGACAGGTCCAAGGACATATCTAAAGAGGGTGAAGGCAATAGGGGGAATTATACTATGTAACTTCATTGACATGAATCCATTAATGACTACTCTTTGGATCTTATTCAACCAGTTCTAAATAAACCTGCTCTTGTCACATCATCCACATCTCTTCATCTTATCCAGAAAGACAGCATGATGGACTTATAAAATTCTTTTCTAAAGTCTAGGAAAGTTGTGCCGATAGCATTTGTCTAAACTATCAACACCTTCTCTTAAAAAAAGTAAATGAGATTAATCTGGAATGACCTGTTTTTGATGAAGTAGCTTCAAGAACACCAAGTATCCAAAGGCTCTCACCTACTTCCAGAGACCATATGTCCATTAGATAAATTAAGAGAGATCCTGTCCTTTGTTTTCAGAAGCTTGCTGTTTCTGTTTATTGGGTCGCTCATAGTGTTTTTACTCAAATATTTATAATCTTTTCAGCCTTATTACTAAACTTGTATTCTTAACTTCTTAGGATAGTACCAATGAGAATATTATGCTAAATACCTAAGTGGCTTTCTTAATAACAACTCACATTTATGTAGTCCTCTAACAGGTAACTAACACTTTCCTCACAACAACTCTGTGAGGTACTATTATTGTCATTTGAGACATGAAGCAAGTGAGCCACAAAAAGGTTATGCCACTTCCCCAAGGTCATAAAGCTATTTGCTATTAGGTCAGGTCCCTGGTGACCCTTTTCCATGGGAAGTCATCAAATAATCATTGGTAGAAATCTTTACTCAAAAGGTATAGGCACTTAATTTTCTTGGATCCAGATTATGTCTTGAATTTCCTTCCCCCAAGGAGCAAAGTTTAAATTTCAGTTTACCAAGCAAAAATTGTGCATAGAATTTTCCTTTCATAGCCTTTCCTCTTCTTTCCTGTCAATTCTACCCTCCTCCTTCCCTACCTCCCCCCCCATCTTTTCCTCACCTTGCATTATCTCTACTCAGCTGATCTCATCAGCCTAGCACTGAGTTGCCAATTTCTACTATGCTAGGATTCCTTCTGCTAGCCTCAACATTCCTATGACCAATTCTAGATCCAAAATTTCAGGTCTTCTGAATGGGGTGCTTAAATGGAATTAGCATTTTTAAGTGCCATGAATCTATACATACCAATTTATAGTGGCTTTTGTCTATTAAAACTTACAGATTTGTAGATTACTGTTAACATGGGCATTTCTTTGTCCCTCCTACTCAGAGACCCTTCCCCTAGATTTTAATTTCAGAAGCATTGTTAGAGGAATTACTTTTTCTTTTAATGAATGAAAGTGAAATTTCATTGCCTCTGTGTTGTGTGAGGTGTGTGTGTGTGTGTGTGTGTGTGTGTGTGTGTGTGTGCGTGTGTGTGGAGAATGCTCACTGTTTTCTATGACAAATTCTATTTGGAATACAAGATATTTTGAGTAGGCATATACTAAATAGGATGGCAGTTCTACTAAATGGGGTGTCTTTGGAGAAGGGCTGTGGCTCAGAAATCCATCATTAATCTGTATTCATAGTCTATCAGTAACCTGGAGAGAAACAACATTTATAAGGAGGACTGGAGAGATTAGCAATGAGAAGTGATTTTTATTACCTTGATGGCTGTCATGATAGCACTAAGAAATATTTCGTTTTCGTTAGAATCCAAGGGATATAGTCTCCTATTGCACAGATTCTACAGAACTATGTAACACCATCCTTTTTTCTAAGGAAGGTACAAGGGAAAATTTTGTCTCTATGGGGGAGTATGTCACAGGAAGGTTACAGCTCTTGCTTCAGCATCTGCAGTCAGATGCTTTATTTTTGGTTGGGGGGGAGGGATTTGGTGGTCTACTTCATCTTTATTCATTTCTCAATCACTAGAAATATGCTTGCAGCAATAGCCTCTGGGTTTGTAGACAGAATAAAAGGTTTGGTGGCTAATTAGATGATTGGTCCCAGTGCTGATTCCATCAAAATGATTGTTGTCAAGCAGTGGTTCCTTTATTGGGTGGTAAGTATAGGCCTACTCCCCTAAACAACCCACACCCATACCCTCCACCCTCCCCGCCACCCCCGCTTTCACACCTGAGTGAAGAGGATAACCTATTGCACAGAATAGAGGCCCTGGACCACAATGTCTAAACATAATCTGTAGTTGATTTCTCATTTTGAAGACAATCATCTTGAAGTGACTGACCCTTTAGAATGAATATGCTAATTGCAAATCAAAACCCGAGGGGTTGTCAAGAGTCTTTTAGATAAAAATTAATGACATGGATGGAATGTGCAACAATATTTCCAGAAGTAAGCTTATGAGGTAGACTTAAAAAACTAATATTATTGTGTCTGGTAATGATTCCAAATATTTAAATGATGTTTCATTGCTAATTTTCTACATAGCTTCCTAATTGATTCAAATATTGATATTTTCATTCTTAATTAAATAAAAATGTAGAGGCCTTAATTGGTGTTTCTTGGTCTTAACACTTTGGACATCATAGGGCTGTTAAGAGGTATGTGAGGTAATTTACATAAAGTGCTTTCTAAAATGCTGTGCAGAATGCCAACTATTAAGATTTCGATTCTGATTATTATTCTTGGAACTTTGCACACTACTGTTATACCTTACTGGGAAGTGTTTTCTCTCCAACTGCCTTATAATATCCTTGAAAGCCAAGAATGTATTTTATACTTCTCTCCAGTTCTACAGTTGTTAAGTACAGTGTTTTTCATATAGTAGGAACTACATTATTAGTAAATTAATCACTGCGAAGGGATAGCTAAGTGGCACAATAGATAAAGTACTTGTCTGGGAGTCAGGACCCATCTTCCTGAGTTCAAATCTGGCCTCAGACATTTACTAGCTGTGTAACCCTGGGCAAGTCACTTAACCCTGTTTGCTTCAGTTTCTTCATCTGTAAAATGAACTGGAGAAGGAAAAGGCAAACCACTCTAGGATCTTTGCCAAGAAAACCCCAAATAGGGTCATAAAGAGTCAGACATAACTGAAAAACAGTGACAACAATCACTATGAAGTAGCATTCAGTTGAAATGATGAAATTAGTCATCCCTTGAAACTTTTAATAGAAATTAATAGGATCAGCAGAATAACTAACAGGTTTTCCTATTTAGATAAATAATAAAAAATAGTTTTATGAAAAGGATATAGATAAAGTGCTTTTCAGATGCTGCAGTGAGTTTTTGTATATTATGCAGCATTTCGGTTAGGCCTGAATATCTTAAACATTATTACTCTTTACTGACTCGGCCAATGTATTTCAAGTACAAAAACGTACATTTTGTCCAGTTATACAGTGGGAATGACTGTCATTTATCTGGTATGGAGTACGAATTTTCCAGCCTTGCATTTAATGCCCTCCACAATCTGGCTCCCATCTGTCTTAATAGTATTATTTCATTGTACTCCTCTTCGCATACTCACTATTTCAATCAAACTGACTTGCTAGACATTCTATCTTTTGCCCCCAGACCTTTGCACAAATGGTCCTCCATATCTGGAATATACCTTCACCTTATAGAATTCCTATTTTCCTTCCAAACTGAGCTCAAGTGCCACCTCTGACTGAAGGCATTTCCTGATTACCCCCATGCCCTAGTTATTAATACTTTCTGCCTCTTGAAACTGTTTTGCATACACTTTGTATATTATGTATATGCTATATTCTCTAGTGGAATAGAAGGTCCAGAGAGACTATATTGGGTTTTTGTTTGTGCAGCTAGGTGGCACTGTAATGGATACACTGTAGTATAGAATGCTGAGCCTGGAGTCAGGAAGACTCATCTTTCTGAGTTCAAAATTGGCCTCAGACACTTACTAGTTGAGTGACCCGGGGCAAGTCACTTAGCCTAGTTTGCTTCAGTTTCCTCATCTGTAAAATGATCTTGAGAATAAAATGGCAAACCACACTCTAGTATCTTTGTCAAGAAAACAAGGGGGGTTAGTGAAAAAAGGCATGAAGTTTGAAATTAGATTGACAGGTCCTTAGGCTAGTGAAAAACTGACCTAATTAGAGTGAAGAGAATTTGTTCTAGAGTACTGAGGAGTATGTCTGAGTATGTAGGGTGGAGCCAGGGGGGAAAATTTTGGTTCAATGTGGTAGAAATTAAGGGGCCATAGGAAACTTTTTTAGTAGGGTAGTGACGTGCTACAAGTGATGTTTAAGTAAGGCTAGTCTTCTAATGGTCAACACAATGGATTGGGGGGAGATAGCTTATACAGAGTGAAGTCAAGTTGGAGACAGGGGACGAGAGCTTATGATTACACGTTCCCCCTTTTTGAACAGCATGCTTCCCTTGCCAAAGTTGGCAGAGGGACACAATGGGAAAGGGTGACATGGGGTTGAGGAGTGGGGTTAAGGTGCTTCTGGACTGAAAAAGTAAATATAATCGTCATTGTTTTGGAGCGATGAATTGAGAAACTCAGAACATTCATGGTAATCCTGGCTCACTGCCTCCAGGACCTTGAACCACTCACTTAATTTGTTTGTACCTCTGTTTCCTTATAAAATGAGGATAATAATGTCTGTTCCCTACCTTCCTCAGAGAGATGTTTTGAGGTTTTGTGGGGAAAATAATTAACAAGAAAATGCCTTAAGAGCTCTTTTTAGTGCCGGCAAACAAACAAAAGAGTTGTGGCTCTTGCCAACATTATTATTTTATATTAAAAGTTCAGCCTTGGGGACAGCTAGGTGGCACAGTGAGTAGAGCACCAGCCCTGGAGTCAGGAGGACCTCAGTTCAAATCCAGCCTCAGACATTTGACACACTTACTAGCTGTGTGATATTGGGCATCCCTAAAAAGTAGAGAAACAGATATAGACCCACAGAAGTTAGAAGGAGATAGAATTCATCTTTTCCTAAATTCAGGCTCAGCATAGCATGGATGTAGGATGGGACTGGAGGGATAATTCACTTTCCTGGATTCTTCTTTATGTTCCTGTTGTATTATAGTCAAATCCTGTCCTTATATTTGCATGATCAGCGGCCTCTAGGTCCACAATTGCTCTGCCGTCCCCCTCCAAAAATTAAAAAAAATAAAAAAGTTCAGCCTTGAAAATAACTGATCAAGTAAGTAGCAAATAAAATGTCTGCCTCTTCACTTTGGTGGAATGACATTCCATTTCCCAAGGATTCGTTGAAGCCTATGCTTCTTGAGTCTTGCGTCTTCTAGAGCTCTGCGCTTGGCATAGTAATTAGCACCTTGTGCTTTCTGTGATATGCTGCTTTTGGCTATTTCTTCAGCTACAGTTACCCAGAGCTCAGATTCTTCTATTTTTCTGGCAGAATGTGAGCTGGGGTGTATTTACTTGGCAGGGTTTGGGGAGGGCAGCTCTGTGAGAGAGGGTGGTGATGGGCAGTGCTTCTGAGGAGCACAACGAGCTGCAGGAGCTAGCTTTTAATTGAAAGCTCATTGGAGTTTCCATGAGGTGAGACTGTTATGACAGATTTCAGAATGTAATGATAGGCAAATGAGTTGGGTTCATCAAAGTCAGTATAAATACCGCTCAGTAACTTGGCATGAAATAACTAACAACCACAAAAAGAAAAAAAAACAAGCAAAACACAACAGTGTAATTAAAATTTACATTCTGCAGATCTTATTCCATACCAAAGAAAGTAAAATTTTGTAGTAGAAAAATATGAGCCTTGTTTTTTTTCTGGATATACATCATATGTAAGTTTTGAATCATTTTAGAAAACACCGAAATTACGGACCTAGAGGCCGCTGATCATGCAAATATAAGGACAGGATTTGACTATAATACAACAGGAACATAAAGAAGAATGCAGGAAAGTGAAATATCCCTCCAGTCCCATCCTACATCCATGCTATGCTGAGCTTAAATTTAGGAAAAGATGAATTCTATCTCCTTCTAACTTCTGTGGGTCTATATCTGTTTCTCTACTCGTTAGGGACTTTCCCCCCATCCCCTACCTTCTACCTCCAATGCATCAGGAGCATATTCAGGACCTGAGGACCATTCTGCTGTACCTTGGCTGTACACGTGTAATTTCAGACCAAGACTTCCTGAGCCTGCCTTTCAGAACATTCTGACCCTGGCTGCATTTTGGAATCTTTTCAGAATAGGAGAGGGAAGGGAGGAGGGGATAAAGGGCAATATCCTGAAAGGAGATGGATTGAGACCCATCCAGATCCCGTGAATGTGTTCTTTTTTGGAACTGCCCCGTGGACCTCACCCCAAAACAAAATCATTTTTCCCCAACCCCCAATTATCAGAAGCAGTGCTGGGCACACTCCTACTGTAGTCTCACTCCCTCATTGAATTGGAACAATGGAAAACAAATGGGTGTGGGTAGAAGGAAATCACAAAAGGAACTTGCCATTTATATAAATCACATCAAGTGTAATTAAACTGTGGCATTCAAGAAGGAACTTAGCTTTATGGAGTCAAACCCCAAAGTTTAATTTAAAGAGGCTTTTTAGTGCATCTCTGTCTCCTAGGCAAATCCACAATGAGAATTCGTTCACGTTATTCTTGATTAAATCAATGAGAGATTTTAGAAAGCAGTCCATCTTTTTGTTTTTTTAAATGAGTAATTTCTGATTTGGCTTAAGCAGCTTGTCACTCAGTGGGTAAATTGGGAATAGGAGCAGGTTAAGGACAGGGGAATACCATCAGAGGGGTTGGACTACTCATTGTCAAAGGATCATAGTGATTTAAAGTTCCTCTAGACATCACCTAATTCAAGTCCATCGTTTTGTGGATGAGGGAACTGAGGGTTCGGAAGAGATTAAGTGATTTGCCCAAGGTCACACAATGAGTAGCAAAGCTAGGATCCAAACACAGGCCATTTGACACCAAATGCATTACTCCTTGATGACTCAATGTTTTGAGGGATGGATGCCTCCCTCAGGTAGCTGCTTGTAGAGTGTTTTGTTTTGTTAAACTGGGGTTTAGATGCTCAAACCAGAACAAACTGTCACCATTTACTGTTAAGCCTGTGAGACATGAATTATAAAGTGCCAGATTAATGATATAGCCTGGACCAACTTTAATAAAAATTCTCTCCCGAGAATTTCTTCCAAAACCCCAGCAGTACCAGGACCCTTGCTTCCCAATGTCGTTGGGGGGTTATTGTTGTCCGGTCATTTTTCAACCGTGTCTGATTCTTCATGATCCCATTTGGGGTTTTCTTGTGAAAGACACTGGAATGGTTTGCCATTTCTTTCTCCAGCTTATTTTACAGATGACTGAGGCAAAGAAGGTTAAGTGACTTGTCCAAGATCTCATAGGTAGTGTCTGAGGTGGGATTTTAACTCAGGAAGATGAATCTTCTTGACTCCAGGCCTGGCCCTCTACCCACTGCAACACCTAGCACTGTTGGGGTAACTTTCCATCAAAAAATATACTTCTGAGCTCTTCTTAAGACATCTCCTTTTACCAGATCAAGCCAAATGACAAATACTTAAAATTAAAAGGCATTTACTGAAACAATATCAAGGTAAAAACAAAGAATTGAATTTGACAATTCCAAATGACTGCTTAGTCTTCTACATCTCCTGGGAGAGCTCGCTTTGGTTCCCAACTGACTCTTCAGTCTCTTGAAACAATAGGAGCCCTCCCTACTCTTGGAATACTGTTAGAGAAACTCACAACAAAAGACTTACAAGTGCTGATTTAATAGGCCAGTAAGTAAAGAGCCCAGTAGAGATTGCCGTTTACAGAATTCTGTTGGTTCAACGGTTACATGCTAGGATGTGCTGAGGTCTCTTGCTACTGTCTCTGCTGCCTGAGTTAGGACAAGCACAATCTGTACACAGCAGCCATATTTCCCCATCTCTCTTGTCTGTGTGCCAACTCTGAACTACCCTGTCTCTATTATAAGACTTCCCAGTCATTTAAGGATTCTGCAAAGATTCCTACCTAAAGTCCATTAATAGGGTTATGGAAAATGTAGTTCAATGAATTTCCTTCAGGCTTTTTGTTAGCCCTAAGCCTTAAGGGAATATATCATCTGTCTACAATCCCCTTCTACAGTGGTATTACTGAAGGTTGTCCTGTAAAGTAGCAGAGGGTCCTAATGTGGCTTTCTATTTTTTATATTTCAAATATTATATTTCAACAGAAATTACCTAGTCAAATTTGGTTAGGGCTATGAGGAATTTGAAGATTTCAGAGGATTCCTGGCCTGAGAGATGGACACTTAATTTGGTGCCAGGCACCAAGACTAAAGCAAAATTTGGAGAGAGAAACGAAAGCTGGGGTATTTACAAGAAACTTTGAGTAAAAACTATTTATAACTTTTGACCTTGACATGCTTTCTCAGGGCCAGACAATTCCATTGTGCCCATGAATTGTTAGCACCATTACTAGCACCTTGCCTTCTATGATTAATAAACTTTAATGAGGAAACTAGAATGGGGTGATTTCTACAGACAGAGCTAATGTTCTTTTTCAGTAATAACTTACTAAATGGCCTATAATGTGATAGACTTCACTTAAAAGTTTCCAGACTCTACTCACAACACATAATAGCAGGGAAATGCCTTAGGTACATAAATGGATATGGTGTTATTCTAAAACAAAGGTTGGCTAGGCATGTGAATATATTTTGATGGTATACACTTGGATCTTAATCCTAAATATTATGGTGCTGTTTTCTTTATTGGTACTATAGCTCAACCCAGGTTTCCACTAATAAAAAATTACTATAAGGGAACTTGAAAATCATTTAGTCCAGTTCCTTCATTTTACAGATGAAGAAACTGAAAGCTAGAAAAGTGAAGTGGCTTGCCTTAGGGAACACAGATTTTAAGTAGCAGAGCCAGTATCCTAACTCAGACCATCTGACAGCAGATCCTATGTTCTGTTCTACCCCAGATTTTTACTGTGACATGCTATTAAAAATGTTTTTTGGGAAAAGATAATTTTAAAGACTTGAGCTTACATCAGATTCATATTCATGAAAGCTGATAAAACAGTGTCATTATAGAAGAAAGGCCAAATTACAGAACCAATTGGACTTTTATTATGGTGCTATCTATGAATGGGTTTCTATGTCATCTTCCCACATAAATGATAACATAATCACAGAATCCTGGAATTGTAAATGACCTTAGGAGGCATCTAGCCCAGCCTACTAGAATAAGTATACATCTGTCAGGATTGAATGCTTGAATTTCTAAATTCAGAAATTATTGTGTATGGTAATAAAGCACAGAGAGGAGAAAGTAAAGCTTTATTGCCTATTTCAATATTTCCTGGATTTATTGTGATGATGCCTTCCACTGACACAGATAACAATCCCTTGGTGCTTTAATATGCACAAGAGAAGGCCTTGAATCTATGATTTCAATGGTACAAGAAATTCCCAGATGAAGAAACTCCCTCAACTGATACAGGCCAGCACCTTTGCCATAATTTATAGAGGATTGCCTAGAGCCCTAAAAAGTTAAATGACCTGTCCAGAATCATAGAAACAGTGTCTGGCAGAGATGAGGCTTGAACCCAGGATTTCATGACTCATAGACCACTTCTCTACCCTCTGCATACGTTGCTACGACGTAAAAAAGTCTTCACTCAGTGACTAACCTAATGATGATTTATCCAAGGATGTTCTCTGTTAAGAGATGTACACTTATTTTGGTTTTTTTCCCCAGTGGTATAGTCCGTAAGAACCTTCACATACCCCTCCATGTCATCTTGAGACATCAGAGTCAAATATTAATAAGACTTTATTCTGCCTCCTTCAGATATTAAGATTTTTAATTAGGTTAGAAAGGAAATACAAATGATGAGGAAAACTCAAGTCAGTCATATCTATTCCCCCTTCCCACACACTTGTACATCCCTCTCTCATTTCTGTGCCTTTATTCATTCTATTCTTTTATGCCTAGAATAGATTCCTTCCTCATCTGCTGAAGTCCCTTCTTTCTTTCCATGGGTCTTTCACCCAACATAGGAAGCTATCCTCCTTTGGTCAGGTCCCAGTAGAAGTACTACCCATAGCACTCCCCCTAAACAGAGGAGGGCAAGGGCAGCACAGTTCTACCACAAGCTTCTGCATAAGAGGCAGTCAGGCCTCATCCTTAGCAGATTAATAATGCTTAGGCCTACAATTATTCTCTGTCCCAGAATAGGGCAAGAGAACTCAGGTCTTTTTAGAAGAAACTGTCCTAACATTGCATAGAGAGTAGTGGTTGACTTTGGCAGAGCAGACAGGAATCAGAGTTGCAAACCTCAGGGACAGCAAGCATAGATGTGAGCCCAGTGGTACTGATGTGGGGCAGCAAGCACAGGCATGGACCACCGTGGCAGCAGACTGGTGGAGGGGGCTGCGGGCACAAACATGGATTACCATGGTAGCAGATTGAGGAGGCAGCAGACACATGTATGGACCACATTGGCATTAGAGGTTGAGAGGAGGGAGCCAGTAGAGAAATGAGCTACTGGGTAGCTCCAGACAGGTCCCAAGAGTGGGCAGAAGAGTGGACACTGGCATGTACAGTAGCAAAAGGCAAATCCACCGTAGTCTATTGTTTAATAATATAAAATTGATTATCGCTTCAACACTGCTGCCAGTATAATACCGAGGAATAATTATACAAATCTTCCCCAAGGAAGGTTTGGAGGACCAAGGGATGGCAAAGTCTTCTTTGCTGGAACTGTATTCAAGTTCTACCTACTACCTGCGAGTGGCCCCTAAAGCTCTTATCTAGGCCCTCTTCTCCCCCTATGCTATTTGCTTGCTGATCACAGCAGTTCCTATGTATTGAACTATCATCTCTATAGAAATGGTTCTCAGATGTATTTATCCAACCCTAACTTCTCTCCTGACCTGTATATAGTCTTGCTTCTTCATCTGATTTTCTACTGGACATCTCAAACTGGAGGTCCTGTAGTCATCTTACATTCAACACATCTAAAACTGAACGTGTTATCCTTTCCCCCAAACCTTCCTCTCTTCCTAACTTTACTCTCACCGTCAAGGATGCCACCCTCCTTCCAGTCATCCAGGCTTGCAAACTAGTCATCCTTGATCATCTTTATTCTAGTAACTGTTCAACAACAACTCTCTGGGAGAGTGGGGTGGGTAGGAATGCATGAGTTTAATCTCCATTATTAACATTTTTTCTATCACTTTCTTCAGTCTAGATAATCAGCACAATAAACCAAGCCCTATCTGTAGCCTATTTCCCAGATATAAATGATTACATTAAAAAATATAACAACCGACTCTAGCTAGATGGCTCAATCACACCCTCATACCTTGACTCTTCGTTTTCACTTCAAAATACAATGTCTTGTGTACTCTATCATAACATCTCATTATTTGCCTCCTTTCCCATCTGACATTGGCACCACCATGCTGCAAGCCCTTGTCATCTTGACTCAGCCACCAGTCATCTTCCTAAAACACAGTTCTGACCATTTCGTCCCTTATTCGATAAACTCCTAATGGTTCTCTGTTACTTCCAGGAGCAAATACAAAATCTTCTGTTTGGCTTTTAAAGTCTTTCAAAACCTGGTCCCTTCCAACTTTTCCAGTCTTCTTGTACTTTGCCCGCCTCCGCTTAGTCTGCTGTTCAGTGACGCCAGTCTCCTTGCTGTTCTTCAAAAAGAAAAAAAAATCATCCCCTTACTCTTTGTATTTTCAATGGTGCCCCTACTCCCACGCCTGGAATTCTCTCTCTTCTGATCTCTACCTCCTGGCTTCTTGTAAGTCTCAGTTCAATTTGCACCTTCTGCAAGAAGGTCCTCCTCAATATGCTAGTTCCTTCCCTCTAGATTTATCTCCAATTTATACAGTATTTATGTTATTTGTACATACTTCGCATATTGAGTCCCCTAGTAGATTCTAAGCTCCTTGAGGATGGGGGCTATTTTTGCCTTTCTTTATACCCCCAGTGCTTAACATAGTGCCTAACATGTAGTAGGTGCTTAATAAATGCTTTTTGACATAACTTAAAGGCCCAACTCAGCTACTACTTACTCCATTCCTTTCCCCACAATCCCAACTAAAACCAATCTCTTAAATTCCAAACAGCACATTGCTTGCCTTTGTTTAGTAGTTAGCTGTATGCATGTTATTCCCTGCCCCCACTAGATTGTAAGCATTTTGAAGTCAAAGTCTGTCTCATTTTTTATTTCTTTTTTTTTTGTTCCTATCACCTTACACATAGTAGCCACTTAGTAAGAATATGCTGAATTGAAATGAATTAAAAGTCGTATTTTGGAATGCTCTGGACCATATAAATAGAGGACTGAGGTTTGTACATACCCTTAATAGCATGGCTAGTAGCCCAGAGCTCCACTGAAATGCAAAAATTATGCTCTCACAGTACTACTGCTAAGCACTGGACACCTAGCAAACATCCATCCATTAGCACTTCAAGAGCTATAAATAAATATTCCCAAGTGTTGCTTGCAGAACACAAACCAGCAGACAAGGCAACCAGCACACTTTCCCCCTTGAAATCACTTCAGCACATAACAAAAGGAGTTAAGGCTGAAGTACTTCTCTCCATTTTAAATTCCTGTGGTTTCCATGGAAAGGACATCACCAGGGTAGTGTAATTTCTGAGAACTGTGTTTTCCAAGGAAGAAAAGCCATGCTCCACAACTGAAGCCAATTATGCTTTCCTTCTGAATTCTAATGCTCAACGAGTTACAAAAAGTTGTAGGAAACATTTCCCCTCTGTGGTGGTCATCTTACCTGTAAAAAAAAAGTGCAATAATTCAGTTTAATTCAGCAAATATTCACTAATACCTAATATGCATAAGGCACTGAAGTACATTCTGGGGAGATAAGAGTAAATAAGTGGTACAGTCTCCAAGGAGTTTACAATCTACTTAGGGAGATACAATGTGAATATGTACATTTAGATGTGATAGGAAGGAAAATATGATAAATGTAAAAAAGAAATTCAACTCAAGTTCTGTGAGTGGTTGAAGGAAGGAAAGATATCACTTTCAGACAGGGAAAGCTTTGTTGAGGAGGAGGCATTCAGCTGAGTTGGCCTTCAAGAAGAGAAAGGATTTCAATAGAAAATGAAGGGAATACACTCCAAGAATAGGAGATAACATGAGCAAAAGTGTGGAAATGCAAGAAGGTAAGATAGGAATGAGGGATAGAAGAAAGTTCTATTTTAACTGCACTGTAACCTGCATGAAGAGGAGTAGTAAAAGATATGGATGAAAAGGTAAGTTGAAAGACAGATTATGGTGGGTCTTTAAAATTTGATTTTTTTGTTTTTATATTACATATGTATACTTATATATTGCATCTATACATAATATATATTTATACTACTTTATATTACAAATACATTCCTCCATCCATCCCAACCCAACAAGGAACAAACAACAAAGAACAAAAACGAAGGGGGAAAGAGGCAGTTCAACAAAACTAAACAATTCTGATAATAGATGCAATGTTTCACACTCCGTCTCACATTTCTACAAAGCAGGGAGGGAAATGTGTTTTACATCTCTTCTTCATGAACAAGGTTGGTCATTATAATTATACAGTGTTCAGTTTCAGGTTTTGTTCTTTGAAATTGTATTGTTGTAATCATTATATGTGTTGTTTTCCTGGCTCTGCTTACTTCACTTTGTATCAGTTTATGCAAATCTTTCCATGTTTTTCTGTAGTATTCATAATTTCTCAATAGTATGATGATATTACACTGTGTTCATTTATTGCAATGAGAGTGGGAAGGAGGGAGATGGATTGAGAGATGTTGTGGAATTAGAATTCATAGGAATTGAAAATGATTGGATGCAGCAAGTATAGAAGAGGGAAGAATAAAAGATGCTGACTCCTAATTTAGGAGCCCAAGTGACTGGAAGGAAGGCAGTGCCATCAATAGAAACACAGATATTAGGGGAAAGGATAGATTTTGGAAGAAAGATGAGGAATTCACTTTTGGACGTATTGTGTTTGAGGTACTAATGTAAGTGGAGATATCCAGAAAGATCTGGGACTAGAACCTTGTGGAGAGAATAAAAGATTTGAGAGATATTCCTATAGAGGTGATAGAAGAAACCAAAAAAATGAATGGGATTTTCAAAGGAAGGAGAAGGGAACAAGAGTAGATCCTTTAGTAATACTCATTTTCAAAGGGCAAAAGGAAATTAAGAAAACAGAAAAGGAGTGATCAGAGAGAGAGATGAAAAAGCATAGGAGTGCAGTATCATGGAAGCAAAAGGAGGGATAGTTTTTAAGAAGGGTCAGCAAACTTTGAGAATTATTCTGAGTAATGAGCTTTCATATAATCTTTTAGGGCTACACTGCACCTATGAGTATTGTATGTACTTTGAAGTAAAGTTGGATATGTAAAAATGAGAGCTGACAATTATATAATGTTTTAAGCTTCAAGAAGTACTTCTACATATCACACAGTCAGTCAACAAGCAAGAAAATTGAGAGGTACATGGTGAGTATGAGCAAGCTATATAACACAAAGTTGAAATCTAAATCACTGGAGAGAACTTCATAATGAAAAAAATCTAGATACATTTGAGTATTTGAGTATCTCTTTTGATTCTCACAGCATCATGACTTGTATGAGAAGTCATGCAAGTTTTAGTATCCCCAATTTATAGATGAAGAAATTCAGACTAAAATAAAGGCAATTACAAAAGAAAAAAATGATGATTGCGATTACATTAAGTTGAAAAGCTTTTGCATGAACAAAATCAATGCAACTAGAAGAAGAATGGAAAATGTAGACTGATTTTTAAAAATCATTACATCAAATATCTCTGAAGAGAGTCTTAGATCAAGATATAAAAGGAACTAATGCAAATGTAAAAGATCTACTCCACAATGGCATTTTATAGATGGAGAAAGTGAGAGCCAGAGATGTAAAGTGATTTGTCAAAAATCACTCAGGTAACAGGCAGTAAAGCCAGAATTCTAACCTAGGTATTTATAGGACACCAAAGAATGCTCTTTCCTCAGTACCATGCTGCTTCCCTATGGAAATGAATATCTAAACAACCCTGAACTTTCACCTCACACCCAACAAATTGGCAAAGATGACAAAAGAGGAAAATAGTCGATGTTAGAAGGACTTCAAAAAGACTTTACTATATTATAACATTAATATATTATTGGTAGCACTGTAAGTTGGTCCAACCATTCAGGAAAGTAATTTGGGAAAGGAAGGAAGGAAGAAAGAAAGATAGGTAGATGGATGGATGGATGGATGGATGGATAGATGAATGACTAAATCTACCCTTTAATACTGAGATCCTAGTGTTAGGCATATACCCTAAGGAGATTAATAACAGAAAGAAAGATTCCATATACCCCCCAGATTTCATAGCAACACTTTTTGTGATAGCAGAGAAGTGGAAATGGGTACCTATCAATTGGAGAATAGCTAAACAATGAGGTCTTGCTTTTAAAAATGACTATGAAGAATTCAGAGAAGCATGGGAAAATATATGAACAGATTGATATAGAAAAAAGTAAACAGAACCAAGAAAACAATATGCCTAATGACTTCAATAATTTAAATAGAAAGAACAACTACACTGAGCATTGTATAAGATAGTGACTTGGTCCCAAAGAAGAGAGGAGAAAATGCACCTCCCTCCCTTCTTTCCAGTGGCAGAGGACTTTGGATGTAGAACACTGACTATCCCATTAGACTTGGTTAATGTATTGGTTAGTTTCACTCTCTATTCTTTTCTCTTTCTTTTATAATGCTTGTTATAAGAAATGGCTCACAGTATAAAGGAAATATGAGGGAACTATTTGGAAATAAAGATGACATGAAAACAAAAGATGATTTTTATTTAAAAAAACTTATGATTCAGAAAGTTTAAGTGAACTACTAAAGATTACAGTCAAAAGACATGGGCTTGAGCCTGAGCTCTGCAGTTTACTAATTTGGTGACCTTGGTCAGGTCATTTTCCTCATGTATAAAATAGGGATAATAATACTTTTCATGCCTACTTCAAAGGGCTATTTTAGGCAAACTGCTTTGTAAACTGGGAGGTGCAAGGTTAATTCCAGTTGCTACTCATACCTTAGGTCAGTGTGTCTCACTTTCATCTCCTGTAAAATTAGGAGGTTAGATTTTAAGTGATCTTCAAGGTGCCCCCTAGTTATAAAAGCTTATGGTTTTTGTTATTGATATTTTATTGTTTTCACACATGGCAGCTGTACTCTGTAGGTGTTGCCCAAGGTCAATGAGTGCTTACTCCCAGAAAGTTGAGTTAGAACCTAAGACAGTTCTAAAAAGCTACATGGTCAGAAAGTGCATGCTAGGGCACGTAGAGAATTAGGAGACTATTGCTAAGTCAATCCTAAGGGGCTTTTGGCCTATTCAGCTGTGACTGTAAAGGAAAAAGGCCATAATAGAAGCCAAAAGAGCCTGACAACGAGAAAAATAATTAGGTAGAGACTCAAGGCAGGAGGAGCAGCAATGAAAGGGACTCCAAAGGTATAATACAAATTCCCCAATTTCCTAAGTTTAGGAGATCATGTCTGGCAGTGATTTGTATATCCCCAACATCAAAATGGTTTAAGTTCAAAATTCATTTCATTTTTGTTCATCTGGGGCCTGTCTTTAATATCTTATTCTGTCTCTGTCTGACTGCCCTTCCTAAGAACATTTGGTGTGTCTGGCTTACAGTTATATTTTCCTTTGCTTTCAGGACAGTGGATCAGGCGATAACAGCTGTGTTGAAGAAATATTACGGGTAGGAACTTTTTAAAATCCTATCTATCACATTGTTGGGCATATAATCTAAATGGGAACAAAGTAGGAACTACCAGACCCATGATACCTTCCACACTTCCTATCTTCAACTCCTCAATTTAAACATATGTATATATATATATATGTATGTATGTATGTATAATTACCTATAGCAATCATTTTTGTTATCTAGAGCATGTTTTCAGTCATAAAGCTTCTGGAAGGAAACAAGCTGAGCTACAGGATGTCATGGTTTCTTGGCAAAAACAAGGATTACCTATACTAAGTTTATCAGCAAGAACATAGGAGGATAGAATTATAAATGAAAATATATACTGTTGTTCACATTTGGATGATTCCATTTTTCACACCAGTATTTAAAATCATCCTTTAATGGTCTGTACCTCTCAAGTGAAGCAGGAGTTGGCTTGCTATTTTTTTTTCCTAAACTTAATTAGAATTGGTAGCACTCCAGTGAGAAGGTAGTGTTCAGTGTCTGATAAATTATTTTCATATTGTTTTGCATATCATTATTATCCTTATTACTATTTGTATTTCAGAATTCTTCATCACAGTCACCTTTATTTTGTGTTCACTGTGTGAAACAGTTTCACACTCAGATTAGTCTAGGTTAGGATATGTTTCCATATTGAGTGTTTCCTTAAGTAGACAAACTTATAATCAGGGTGTCATCTACCACCCATATTCTTCACTCATATTTTCTTTTTCAGAGTAGTAACCTAATAATTTGCATTTCTCAGAAAGCTTATATTTTACTGGGCAAAACACCAAGACAAATTAGACCAGATGGTATGGCAAATCCCAGCAGGAGAAAAAAACTTCATTTTAATATGTTTCTATCTTTTGGACATCATACACACTTTTTTCTAGAATTGTTATTGAATGATAGTAATATAGTTATTTGGTTTAGAATTCTACATTAGTAATCATGCTGTTCTCAAAGGCAGGTTTCTTTCTTGCAGATATTGTCAAATAATCATATGTCTCTCAAAGAGGCCAAATGCTTTATTTAAGATTGATCTGTTGAGTGTCTTGTAATTTTTTTTTCCTGGCAATTTAACTTAGAAAACATTTGTCAAAAGCAGGCAGGTCTTCCCCCCCTGCCTTTTCTGGTATTGAAATGTGTATTAAATTACTCCATCTTCTTCATTCAAATGTTTGTTCCAGATTAAATTCAACCAATTAATTCATCAATAAATATTTATTGAGTACCCATTAGGTGCCCTAAGGCAGCATCCTAACTTGAGCCAGCCTCTCTCTCTCTCTCTCTCTCTCTCTCTCTCTCTCTCTCTCTCTCTCTCTCTCTCTTTTTCTCTCTCACTCTCTCTCTCTTTCTCTTTCGTCTCCGTGTGTGTTTATAGTTTCAGTGTATTTACATCTTTGGGGACCAGAATATTCATGAATATTGTTAATAGGGCAAATAGTCTTCCTTTAGCACATCATGGTATTTGTGCATGATGCATAAAAGGCCATGAGAGATTAATTCTTACCCTACCTCAAAATCAGAATCTCCCCCTCTCTCTTTCTTTCCTGTAAAATCTGATGGTGGCGTGGGAAATAGTCATTTCATCTTTTTCTTCCATGTTTCGGAAAGTGTTTACAATTTGACTAAGGAATTCAGTAATACGTACGCCCAAAGCATATTATTTACTTAAAATAAAACGAAGGGTTCCTTTCATAAGATTTTAGTCATAGTGTTCCCAAAGAATGCATTCTCATGATGCTCAGTCACTGTCTACAGTACTGAACTTCAACTTTATCGTGCCATACCTGGGTATGTCAGTGACATAGCTATGTCAGTGCTTCCAACATTGTCACAGGGTCTGTGAGGTGGATTGACTATAGAGAAGAAAAAAGTCTTGGCTAGAATGAAAGAACATATTTGAAAGAGCCTCTTAAATTAAAATTTTGTCAGGTGATAGTGTTATGATTAACAGTTATTATGTACGCATATGTTTAAGTATTATAAATATATAATATACATATACACATCATATATAACTAGATATAGATGTATATCTATATCTACAAAACACTGGTTAACACAGTTTTTTTCTATAACACTTCAGATAGCAGTATGCTGTAGAAGCCCAGGAGCAGTCAGAAGCCATGATACTAATAATAGCAAGCTAGACCTTCTTGAACCTTCTCCCATTTCTTGGTGATGGTATAGGTGATGTTTCTGGACAGAGTAAGTGCCACCATCTAGATAAAAGTGACAACTGGTCCAAGAAATTGCATATATGTGACTGTGACACTCTTACCTAGCCTTGTGTTCTGAAATACTAAGATTATCAAATAAATTCAACTGATGCAATTTACTCAATTCAACAAACCTTTATTAAGGGCATGTGCAAGGCACCATACCAGCCAACAGATATACAAAGACAAAAATACCACAGTTCTATCCCTTTAGGAGCTTACTTTCTATTGGGCATTCTAAAAAGCATTTTCTTTGCTAGTTTTCCTATTAATGAGATTGAGAATTTTACTTAGCTTTAATTTGTACTTCTCCTCCCTTCCTTCTTTCTTCTATTTCATGCAGACTGACAGTGCTGTTGTCATTCACAGCCTGATTCCAATAATCATCAGCAGAAAAGCTTTAACCTATTTCATTTTTCTGACCTACACCAGTTCACCTTAGGGCAGTTGGGTAGCATTCTGTTCCCATGGGCTTACCATAATAGTGCCAATCTTAGCATAGACACGTTATCAACTTCAGTCCTTCTGCAGCTCAGCCAGTGCCCTGTTTGTCTTGTTATTCATTCTGTGTATGTGACCAGTGCTATGAAGGTGACTTATAGTGAATATCACCCTGTATATTCTTGCAATTCTACCACTGGGACTATTATTCTACAAGTTATGGGCTTATTTTTATGGTGGATGAGATGGATCATACAGATACTTTTTAAAAAGACAAAGATTTCGGTTCAGTTTCCACTCATTTTCTTTTTTCTGGACCCATTATGTAACTATAAATCAATCAGAGAAGACTGTATTTTGTCAGTGACTCACTGCTCATTAATAGAATAGTTGTGGTAATTGTGCTGTCCAGGCTTATGCTTCTTCTATTCATGATATCTAAAAGCCAGATGGGTGCCTCTGGGCACATGAACATGCATGTTTGATACCTAAAGTTATCGACCCTTTGCTTGACTTCCCCTTTCTTCCATCTCTTTTTTGCTGATGTGATTGCCTTAGAGTCATTTGAATCTAACAGTACGTTCTAAAGCATTTTATATTCCTATTCTGTGTATTTTAATCATGGGACCTAATAAATCTGTGTGTTATTGCAAAATTCACTTAACCAAGGGAGAAATTATATCTGAGTTCTGAGAAGATGGGAGATCAGGTCTTGAAGCCCTTATGGCTGACATATGTTTGCAACAGACAGTCTTCCAAGTTATACGATATTTCATCCTTAAAGGTTCCAGTGCTGTAATACTTAGGTGCTTTCTGTTGCATTATCCATTAACGTAGAATGGCATTAACATTTGTTCAGCAAATAAAATCTGTTTAGAGTTTAATGGGTTTCTGCAGCACTAGAATCCGGGATGCATAAGTTTCAGCCAAGACAGTTTTAGAAGGCAATTACAAAGTCAGACTGAGGGGCACAATCCATACAATACAGTATACAACCATGATAAAGACCAAGATATGAGCATAACTAAAGGGCTCTGGATAATAAAGATTCTGGATAGTATCTCAATGACAATATGGAAAGAGATATTGGTGGTGATGGGTAAATCCCTTTCACTTCTTCTGACCATCTAGGTGGCACCGAACCATTTTAATGGATTACCTTCTTCTTAACCTGAGAAAAAGTAATTTCCTGGAGAGCAAAGATTTTCCATTTTTTGTCTTTGTATTCCCAAAGCCCATCATAGTGTCTAGCCCATTGTAGACTCTTAATAAATACGTACTGATTCACTAATTAGCCATTTCTTTCGCCAAATACTATTGATTCTTTCACCCTAGTACCTTTCAACGTTTTCCCCTACTCTCCATTCATACTGACAGTACCTTAATTCAGCCTATTTCACCATTTCATGTGGACTAATTTACACTAGATTCCTAACTAATCTCCACTTTTTCCCCCTCTCCAAAACATCCTATGCGCAAAAACTACAATAACAAATTTTCTAATAAACAGAGCTGACCATGTAATTCCCTACTGAAAAATCTTTGCTCACTCTCTATTTTCTATATCCCCTTTTAAGTTCTAGTCTTTAATTTCCTGCTACATGCTAGTGACCTCCATCTTGATGTTCTGTTACCATCCCAAACTCAACCAGTCTAAGACTAGACATTCTCCACAAAGCCATCTCCTTCTCTTGACCTTTCTGATCCTCTCAATGTTCCCTTTCCTTTGCTCAATCACACAACCTCACATCTTCCTGAGTTCAGATCTGGCCTCACATATTTACTAACTGTGTGACCCAGGCAAGTCACTTAATCCTGTTTCCTCAGTTTCCTCATCTGTAAAATTAGCTAGAGAAGGAAATGGCAAACCATTCCAGTATCTCTACCAAGAAAACCCCAAATGGGATAACAAAGAATCAGACATGACTGAAAACAACTGAACACCACCACCCTGGGAGCCTTCTAGTGATCTTTGACTATTTCCCCATTGATCCCCATGTCCTATGTGTTTCTTCTTTTACAATGTTTGTCACATTCATCATTTCCCCTGCCACCACCAATCCAGGCCCTGATCCCCATTACAAGACTGTCTTAACTGACCTTCCTGTGCCACATCTTTTGTGTTTCTACTCAGTCCTGCATACCATGGTCCAATGGATCTTCCTAAAGCATCACTTTCAGCATGCCACAATCTGGCCCCAAACTACCGCTACAGTCATCACTCTCCCATTACTCCTTAATATGAACCCTCTGCAGTAGCCAAACTAATCTCCTCATTGTCCCTAGGGCAGTCCTGTCCTCGTGCCTTTGCTCATGGCTTCCTTTTAAATGCAATAAGTGCCCTTTCAGGGTATTAGAATCTGTTCCAGTTGAAGTCACACTTTCTCCGTAAAACTTTTCCTAAGTACCCTAGCCTACAATGCTCACTCCTTTATACTCCTTTAGTACTTAATTATGTGTATACTTTATTCCTCTCCATATACTCAAACTGATCTCACTGTTTCTCATACAAGAAACTCCCTATCTCATCTCTGTGCCTTCTCACTGTCTCTCTCTCATGTCTGGAATGTGCTTTCCCTCTTCTCCTCTGATTCTTAGAATCCCTAGTTTCTTTCAGGACATACCTTAAGTACTACCTTCTGATTAAGCCTTTCCTGATTTCCAAAGTCACTTGTGCCCTCCCCTCAAGAATCCATATATATACATATATATGTACACATACATACTCATATAGGTATATATACCTATATATAGGTGTGCGTATGTATATACATATATATATATATATATATACCTCTGTGTGTGTGTGTGTGTGTGTGTATGTATATATCTTGTATAAAGCTAGATATTCTCATCACCAGTTTGGCTCTTAGCGTGGGCTACCTTATATTGTTAGTTCTATTTTTAATATATTTGTTCTGTCCTCCTTGCCATCTGGATTATAAGCTCCTTAAGTTCAAATCCTATGTGTCCATTCTGGTGTATTCCCCATTGCACTTAGCTCAGCACTCTGTACTTAGTTGTCATTCATACAGTAAGAAGGGACCTTGAAGTCATGTAGTTCAATCACCCCATTTTGAAGAGAGGTTAAGCGATTGGCCCTAGGTCACAGGTAGTAAGCAGCAGGATTTAAACACTGGTCCTCTAACTCCAAATTCAGTGTAGGCAGTAAATAACCACTTATTGCTTGATTTCCCATTTGTGTTATGAGGTGTTATCTCATTTCAAAGAGAAGAAATGAGTGGAACCGAGAGGGGACTTATTCTGGGTGCCAGACCACAATCAGGCTGGAGTTTCTTTGACTAGTTCACAGTCCCCTGTAAATTCATTCATTTGTTTTACACAGCATTGCTTCCATTAGGGAAGAAGAGCATCAGCCAAACGGCAAAATCAATCCTGGCATAAATATAGTGAAGCAGCCATATTACACCTCATTATTATCGCAAGTAAAATAAATACTCAAAGTACAGCTAAAACAAAGGCTTAGACAAACATCTGAAAAGTAGCAAGCCTACACCTGATAGAAAAGAGCACCCTATGAGTATTCAGAAAACCAGAGGTCTCCTCTTGACCGTAATAATTACTAATTAGTTACCTTGAACAAATCATGTCACTTTTTTGGAGCCAGGTTTCAGCATCTATAAGATGATGGGATTGGACTTGGTGACCTTTAAGCTCTAACATTTTATGATTACATAAAGGTAAGGAATGCTAACATGTTTATGAGCAGATTATGTGACTTCAGAGGGAAGTGTGATTATTAAATAAAATGTATTTATCCTTCCCTCTCTTTTTTTGATAGGGGTACATCTAGAAATGAATAAGAGGTAGATGATCCTTAAGATTGTTTCTGTCTCTAAATCCTATGATTTCCCCACTGTGGGCACCATTAAATCTTCTTAGATTTACTAACATCATTTGGTCCCACCATTTTGGCTATGATTGGCTAACTGGGGCACCTCCAAGCCTCAGAAAACATGGACTAAGAACCCAACATATGTATTGCAGAGGCAGCTGTGGTGTAAGACATAGAGAGATGGCCACAGAGTCAGGAAAACTCAAGTTTAAATCTCACCTCTGATACAGATGGATTCTAACCCTAAGCAAAATGCCCCAGATTATTCTCTAAGATTACGAATTACAGAAGAGGTGCTGATTGGTAAGAGGGAGCGCTGAAATCTTCCCCTGCATAGATGAAGTCAAATATCCCTCCTGCCCCCTATGCCTCCAATGTGGATTGCAATGTGCTGGACTATGAATGAAAGACAAAATAAATAAAATATGATCCTTTCTCTTAAGGAGCCCGTGTTCTATTAGAGGTTACCAAAAAAAACCTATATTTGGGGCATCTGGGTGGCTCAGTGAGTAGAGCACTGAGTCAGGAGCACCTAAGTTCGAATTCGGCCTCAGATACTTGACACATTTACTAGTTGTGTGACCTTGGGGAAGTTACTTAACCTCAATTGCCCTGCCTTCCCCCCCTCCAAAAAATACAAAACAAAAACCAAAAAAGTAATATTAAAAATAAATATGATACAAACTTGAATACATTAAGTACGTTAGAGTTCTGTGAGATAATATGAGAGATAAGTACCAGAAGGATTAAGGGTAGGATCAGGGGAAGGAGAAGAGCATAAGTGTTTATATAGGGCTGACTATGTGCTAGGCATTGTACTAAGCACTTTACAAATGTTATTTCATTTGATCTTCACAACAACCCTGCAAGATAGATGCTGTTATCATCCTCATTTTACCATTGAGAAAACTGAGGCAAACAGAAGTTGTGACTTGCCCAGGGTCACACAGCTAGTGTCTGAAGCAGGATCTGAACTCAGGTCTTCCTAACTCCAGATCCAGAGTTCTAACCACTGCACCACCTAGCTGGGAAACCTAGAAAAGTTTTCATTGAAGAGGTGGGCTTAAAAGGATAAGGGTAAGAAGAGGATAAATTACTTGCTTAGGGTTAGATTCTTTCTGTGTTAGAGGTAAGACTTAAGCCTGGGTTTTCCTGACTCCATGGCTATCTCTCTATGCCTTACACTACAGGTGCCTCTGCAATATATATATTGGGTTCTTAGTCCACGTTTTCTGAGGCTGTGAGGTGCCCCAATTAGCAATCATAGCCAAAATTCTGGGACCAAATGGTGTTAGTAAGCCTAAGAAGATTTAATGGTGCCCACAGTGGGGAAATCATAGGATTTAGAAATGGAAGCCGTCTTAAGGATCATCTATATGAACCAGCAGAGATGTACACTGAAATATGGGGAATAACATGAGCAAAGGTAGCACATTATAGGATACGTTCAGAGGACAACAATTATCTAATTTTTCTGAAGCAATAAAGTACATGGGAAGAATAATGTGAGACAAAACTTAAGAAGTTCCACTAAATTTCATTCCTCCTAAACTTTAGCTTGACAAGAATCTCCAGGAGTTCAGTTGCAAGCTAGGGTAGGATCAGGGAGACCCACAATCTATTCAAGTATCCGTCCACTTTAGTGTATGAGCCAAGGGGTACAGATGCCTATGGGCACTAGTTCTACTGTTTTCCATCTTTAAGCAAAGGTCCTATAACTATTTGTTGGCAGTATTTTAAAGGAGATTCTTAATCAGTTATGGTTTTGTACTATATGACCTCTGAGATCACCTTCAAGCACTGAGATTTGGTAATTCTGATTCTGTGATTCTGTGGCTGTGCTATGGGTACACACTCTAAAAATGGGAGAAAAATTACATGGCAGTGGTGATGTTCTTCTGATTAATGATGCTATTGGTTCCATCATTACTGTGATATTGGTAAAAGTAAAGGAAGCCAGAAAATACTTTATGGCTAAATGAAAGACAACTGTAGGCTTCCTTCCAGGCTCTTTCAAAGGATCATATTCACAATTTCTTCTGGGTATACTTTAAAACCGACTGTGTTGGGTTTTGACATAATTTTAGGGCATTAAACATATTCAAGATTTATTTTATCTGTGGTTCTAGCCTTGTAAAGTGTGTCAACGATAACAACAAAAAGAAATGAAATGGTTGAAAATGAACTGGAGAGGTGGTTTTCCTCAGTGCCTTAATACACCTGCTATGCATGTGGTCGGCACTTAATGAAATGCTTGTTGGGTGAATGAATGAAAGTTCAAATGCAGAGGAGGCACCTATTTATACAGAATAATACCTT
Organism: Phalanger gymnotis; assembly: GCA_028646595.1. Taxonomy (NCBI): domain Eukaryota; kingdom Metazoa; phylum Chordata; class Mammalia; order Diprotodontia; family Phalangeridae; genus Phalanger; species Phalanger gymnotis. Next base: position 501,074,310 of record CM053622.1, on the reverse strand, counting down.
TCAATAAAAGAACCTTCACATCTATGATTAGAGTATGCATGATTTAACATAATACATGTCATCAGTGTGTTTCATTGTGGTTTTCACAGCATTTGCCTAGTTTTTTTTTCTTACTCTAAATTTGAGTGAGCCTTAGTTTTCATGAAACTGAGAGCATGGCAGCATCCCCTTAAGCCAAATCAAGAATGGTAGGGTAGGTACATACTGAACATTTCTTTTATGTTTTGCTATATTGATTTCCTAATCACTGTTATGTGTTGTTTTTATTCTCGATGTGAGATACAGTGTGGAAAGGATCCTGGATTTGGAATCAAAAGAAGACCCAGATTCGAATGCTGTTTTTTCCCTTTTCTGTATGCATGATCATGTTAGAGTCACTTTCCTTCTTGAGCCTTGATTTCCTTATCTGTATAGCGGAGATAATGAAAGTCGATTTTGTAGTGTTCTAAAGTTTTCAAAAACACTTTACATGCGCTATGTCACCTGATCCTTACAACAGCCCAAGTGAGGAAGCTATGGCTTATAAACGCCAAGGCATGAGCTCAGATATCTACTGACAGCAGATCCAGTATTCTTTAAAATATACGCTGCCTGCTTCCAATAAAATAATGTGCATAAAATAGTCAAAATGAGAGTACATCATTGGTCAGAGGATTATAAGTAGATCCTGAGTTAGAAGGGCCCTCAGACACTGTATTGTACAACCCCTTCATCTTACATATGAGGAATTAAATTGAGGTGCAGTGAGGCTAAGGAAACTGCCCAAGATCCTATAAGCAATAAGCAGCAGAGATGTGATGTTAATGTTCCCTCCACTGTTACAAATTAAACCCTGTACATGTTTGCTGATCCTATGGGACTCATATATGTCACTCCATAAGTTTGCCACAAGTGGTTCATCCAAACCAACTTGCCCACAAAACCTTCCTCACTTTCCCTTGATATCACAGGGATATCAGTAGAGCACTGGCTATTGATTATCTTCACCACTCTCACCCCATGTCCTTCCCCCCTTCTTTTTTCAATCACATATTGATTTGATGACATCGTTTTATTCTGGTTCTTCATAATTATTTGTTATGTGATATAGTCTCCTCACAATCACTGTGTTCCTCTCCATTGTATTCTAAGAGATATTAATTTTTTTTTAATTCTTCTCAGACTATAATATTCTATGAGGCACAGCCATCCGACAACATAAGTATTGATTTTGAAAATTTGGGCCTTTATTTCAGGGAGAATTTGGGGATCGTTAAAGGGGTTTTGAAATTTATCAGATATAATTCAAAACTTTCTTTTTCTCCTTTCTAATTTTGGGCCAACTCATTGTCCATTTGTAGTACCTGCCCAATGTATGTATGTATGTATGTGTATGTGGGTATGTGTGTGTGTGTTCTGTAAGTTATTCAACTAACTATATGTCAGATCTGGATAAGAGTTGTGTGGATCTCGTGGAAGTTTAAGCCAAACTCTTTGAAATGGCTATGGTTCTTATCCAGGAGACTGTACAGTATTTCTGGGCTTGTTATCTGCAAAAGATGAAACAGGACTTTTAAATTTTGCTATGTAATATCAAATATTATACATATATAATTTAATGTTTATCCATGATTAACTATAAACTGAACACATATGGTTTCTCATTACCTTAAAAAACTTAAAATGTATCAGAGCTAGAAATTGTTACTGGTATTGATATTCTTTAAATACGTTAATAAACATTTATTCAGAACACTGAGAAACACACAGACATTAATATATGTGTTGAAGTTAACATTATTACACAAAATCTAAGGGTCAATAAAATTCGACTTATTTTTAACCATACCAAGGATGTTCTCCTTGATAATTTTAATTGTAAAAGCAGTCTGCTTATTAGAGCATTTACAATCCTTACTCCTAGAGGAATATTTCAAGAAAACTTAAACCTTTTGTATCCGTCACTTGTATTTTGATTATCTTTCATGAGACAGAGCTTTTCGTTTTGATACGTAATGAATAAAATGCGCAAGTTTAAGGAATCAAGGTAATGAATTTGCAGGGTAATTTTGTTAATTATCTGTTGCTACATGCGCTGTGAATCAGTCCTGGTATGATCTGCCTGAAGCTGTTCTAGCAACATTTCTTCCACATCCCACCAAAGAGGACTATATAGGATAGCTTGGGGGGGGGGGCGTGAAGATGTATTTATAATACAGGAAATAACACCGAAAAATTCCTGTTAACTTCTACAAATTGCAGGGTGCTAAATTACAATGATTTACTGCAAATTTCTATGGCACATGAACAGAAAAGTTTAGAATAATTCTCATTTTATAAAATGACAATTTTTCTGAGGAAATACATGCAATTGAAGGGATAAAGACACTAAAAAGTTAGAATACTTGACAATAATCACATATTTTAAAAAGGTCGTTTACCTGTGGTGCTGATAACCACTTAGAATTGCAGAACTAAAAGGCTTTTAACAATCTAATTTTCTTTTTTTGCCATTAAATTTTATATGATGTTTTGCTGGTTCAAGTACATTTGATTTACTTGTATAGTATTCATCTGCTTCTGAACTCACTCAGCACAATGAAATTTGGTTTAGGTTTTCAGCAAAGCAAAAAGGGGTTTGAACTCAAATGTTTGCTTCCATTAACTTTAAAGATTGGGAACATTTTCACGTACTTGTTTAATGGTGGTTTTATTCTGTTATTTTTAATGTCTTTTGTTTAGAAGTCCATGATTCTAGGAATATTGTGAATAAAGAGATTACAGCAGCAAGAATCTTGGCCAGGCCTTTTAGTCTTACAAATTTAATCCTTTTTGAGTCTTTGGTATCTTCCAGAGATTGTCTCTTGACTAGTAGAATTTTTTTTTAACTTGCTTTTACTTTGAGGGTAACAGATTCGAAAAAATAATCAGTCCTATGGCCATTCTTATAGTTGCCTTAAATACTGGCCTAAAACACAATTAGGGCCATGAGCTACAAAAGCATTGGTTCATTTTAGTTTAATACATGGAGCTAGGATCCTCCCACCCCAAACATAACAAACAGACCTATATTTGTGTATATATTGGTGGAGGATTAAGGTAAAGGGGGTGGACCTACTACCCCCATAATTATATCTTCCTAATTTTCCAATGAAAGATGATGGCTTTAAACAGTAGCCATTCATTGCAGCTTTAAATTCGCTTTAGCATTTTTGAATGCATGTGTAAACGATATTTCTTTAATTTTGTCCTGTGCTACCAGCAAAGGCCCAGAGATCCTTAGTTACAGATTACTTTACACTTTATATGCACATTAAAGTACCTTGTGTTCCTTTATTTCTGGCCAAATTTCTGGGACCTGTTTAAAAATCTTCTAAGACCAACAACATCTGTCCTATTATTATGAGATTCCCCTTAATATTGGTGCTTTGCCTCTGTGGATTATTTCCAGTTTATCTTGTATATTTCTTGTTTACACATAGTTGTTTGCATGTTGTCTCCCCCATTGGATTGTATGTCCTTGAGAGCTAGAAATGACTTATACCTTTCTTTCTGTTCCCAGTGCTTAGCAAATTTGCACATAGTAGTAATGCTTGGTAGATGCTTAATAAATGCTTGTTAACTGAAGAATTGGTGCTGTTTAATTATAGATTATAGGGTTTTAGATTTAAAATTGGAAGGGATTTTAAAGGCCATGTAGTCCATTCTCTTCTCTCCCCCTCCCCCCACCACTCCCTTCATTTTACAGGTGAAGAAACTGATGCCAAAGGACATAAAATGACTTAACCATATGTAACTATAAAATGACTTTCAAGGAAATAATATAACACAATTTACCACACCAGTTAGTATATGACGTCGTTCGATGCTCACTTCAACACATTCAGTTTCTGAATCATTTTGCCTTACCATTGAATAACACTGATATTTGACTTAAAAGACATTGTTTGGTCAATTCTCCCAATATGCTTTTGAACTTCCATATAACACATTATGTTTGTGAAAGAGACCACACTTTAAAAAAATTAATGAGCCTTTTAAAGTTCCCTAAAATTGTTTGCAATGACAGAAAACACATAACCCTTAAAATCCTCCAGAGCTGCTTCTCTGCAAAAGCAACCTGCAAATAAGAATCCAGGAGCCTCAAAGGATTGTGCTTCAAATAAGGCAGTCATCCAAAATCGCAATTGCAAACGACCAGAGGGTATGGAGGAAAAACAGCCACACTGGAGACGATCAGATTGCAGGTAGAAATTAGATAGCAACAGTTCTCTAAAGACAGTGAGATAAACAAAAACCCTCTGCTCTGCTCTACAAAATGCACATTTATCATTTGGCTTCTTGTAGTTTCCATTTCCTTGGTTTGTTCCCCTTGCCCCTGAGAAGTCAGTCATTGGGGAGTGGGGGAGGGAGAGAGAAGGCAAAGAGTGAAAAATCAAGCTCTTTTGTTTTTTGGCGGTTTCGCATATACACATATATTATACATCATCTGTGTTGTTTGTTTTATGTGATATTGACAGCCCACTGTGATCTGAAAAAGAAGGGTTGTGAATAAACTCTTAAATATTAAAAATAGGAGATTACGATGACTGGAGTCATCCACTAAGGCCAACAGCAGCTGAGGATTAGTGGAGATGATTAATCACCTCAGCACAAAAGGAGAGAAAAAGGAGATTTGTTAAGAATAAGCAGGGGGCAGAATGTCAGTTCAGGGGGTGAAACAATTGTCTATTTAATAATACATTTTTTAAGAGCGTACCACATCAAAAGCAAAACACACAGCTGTAAGAAAATGAAATGAGAAAGCATTGGGCAAAATATTTGTCTCAGCGGACAAATGTTTAGGAAATTGTATTAGTAAGCACTTTGGCTTGACTCTTTGAAAAATCACCTTTTTTTCCCCAGTGATGGAGGGTCCATGATCACATGTTGTTGTTGTTGTTTTTCAGTCATTTCAATCATGTCCAGCTCTTCCTGACCCCATTTGGGGTTTTCTTGGCACATATATTGGAATGGTTTGCTATTTTCTTCTCTAGCTCATTTGACAGATAAGGAACTCAGGCAGATAGGGTTAAGTGACTTGCCCAGAGCCATACAGCCAAGTAGATATCTGAGGCCAGAACTGAACTCAGGAAGTTGAGACTTCCTGACTCTAAATCTGCCATTCTATCCACTATGCCACTGAGCTGCCCACCATGATCGCATACGATGCGTATATTGGACCTTGCTTCCACCAAAAAGAGTCTGGTCATTTAAATGCAGTGAGATTTCATCTATTTGAGGAACAGAGTCCTCACTGAACTATAGCCTAAAACTACACAGTTATGTCTACAATGGGGCAATGGGGAACACAGACAATTCTGTACCTGTAGGGTTAATGGAATATAAGATCTTCCCTGTTCATTAATAGAACTATGTGATCACATATGTCCCCATTTTTCCTGGAACAAGGGCGATGTTCCCAGGTCTAAAGGTATGCAGGTATTTCAATCACGAGTGTCTTGCTGCTTTGAGCTCTGGCCCAGCTCACAGCTATGATACATTCTGAGTCACATAGAGCCCATTGGGGAGGAACTTGCTTAAGAGGAAGCTTGCTTAGGGGAAGCTTGCTTGCAGGAAGGCTTTCACACCTTTCGATGCTAAGCTAATTAGGCACTGAGTTGGAGGGTTGTGATGCCTTCTGGCTCCAAGCCTATTAGCCAAAAGTATGTGTGTGCGTGTGTGTGTGTATGTATATGTATATATGCATGTGTATATATATATATGTATATGTGTATGTATATATTATATATGTGTGTGTATGTATATATTGTATATGTGTATGTATATGTGTATATGTATATATATATATTATATGTGTATATATAATATTCATTCTTAGGTGATATTTTACTTTGGAACTCACTCATGGGAACAATGTTCATGTGATTTGGCCAGAAGAGATTCTGGGTAGCCATTGTTAAGGAGCCCCTGGCTTTGCAAACCCAGATGTTGGCACTCCCTGTCTAGTGACTATTTATCTATTACTTTGTTCAGACAGTTGGAGCCCTGTCTGTTGATCTCTGTGCTAATTTCTCTGCTTGTGTTCTGTACCTTTCTCCTGAATTAGTGAATGATCTTTCTCTGCTTGTATTTTCTCCACATTCAGGGGGCTGACCTTTCCCCTGAACTAGTGAATGATTTATACGTGTTTGATTAACCCTCTTAAAGTTGTGTTTCCTTTAAGAAATGCAGATCAAAGAACCTATGCTGGCAGGCTGTCCTGGGCATGCCAGGGTGCTTGCTGATGTAGTACCTTAATGCCCCCACTATTTTTTAGTCACCGTGGTGCTAGCTGTATCCTTCTGCACCTTCTCCTTAGTTGTAGAAGATGGGTTGTGGAAGCTAGGGTAGGAGTCCAGATTAGGAAAGGCAAAGAATGTATCTTTGGAATCTCTGGCATCAGTCCCTGGACACATATTGCTCTTCCACGGTGACAGGGTACAGTGATAGCTCTCAGTCCTAACCTCAGAGGAAAGCATCTGGGACTCTTCCCATTGCCAAACTGGCTAGAATAATGACAGCTAACATTTATAGAGCACTTGAAGGTTACCAAAATATTTTAGATACATAACCTCATTTGATCCTTCCAACAACTCTGTGAGGTTAGCACTCGTGGGTTATTATCTCCATTTTACAGATGAGGTTCATAGTCAGGGAAATGACTCGCCTGTGGTCACATAGCTAGTTAGTAGAAGAGGCTAGATTCAAGCCACAGTCTCTTCTGAATCCAGGTCGGCTGCTTTTCCATTCTCCATGCAAGCTATGCTACGCATCAACCCCACTACACCACATGCAAGTCTAATTATAACAATGACTAGAGATCTTTAGGGCTGTGCCTTTGTATGAGAAGACATGCAAAGTCTATCTGAGCTTTTGGGAACACAGATTAAAGTAACTTCAGAATCATGGAGCAGCTGGGTGGCTCAGTGAATAGAGCCCTGAGCCTAGAGTCAGGAAGTCCTGAATTCAAATTCAACCTCAGACACTTTCCAGATGTTTACCCTGGGCAAGTTACTTAATTCCCTGTCTCAGTTTCCTCATCTGTAAAATGGAGATAATAAGGGTTTGTGAGGATCAAATGCAACATTTATAAAGTGCTTAGCAGAGTGCTTAGAACCTAGTAAGCATTATATAAATGTTACCTATTATAGCTATTATTATTATTGTAGAAACTGAGACTTCATTTCTTATACCACTCATTAAACACCAATGGTATGCTGCATTGGGCACCTCTACTATACTAATTAGAGTATTTCAATAGAGTACTAAAAAATATCCTACTTTTCTTGCAAAAATCTGGAGGACTTCCTATATTTCCCAGAAATTGTTTTACTAATGAAAGCATTGTAATAGAATACTAAAAAAAAAAAAATGCTACTTTTCTTGCAAAAACCTAGAGGCCTTCCTGTATTTCCTAGAAATTACTTTTGCACTGAGGAAACTGAGACACAATCCACCTTTTCTTTAGCTTTTCCACCTTTCTCCCACACTATTTTCTTCCTTTTTCATGAATCTATCCTCTTTTTTTCTTCTCCTCCCTCCCAGGACCCTATTTCTTTTCTTCCTATCCATCAATACCTTTTCTTCCTATCCTGGTCTCTCCATCTCTCTGTCTTTCTCTCTGTCTGTCTCAGTCTCTCTGTCTCTCTGTCTCTGTCCATCTCTGTCTGCATCTGTCTCTCTGTCTCTCTCTCTCTCTCTCTCTCTCTGTGTCTCTCTCTGTCTCTGTCTCTGTCTCTCTCTCTCTCTCTCTCTCTCTCCCCACCCCCATCCCTCTCACACAGAGCAAGTGTGTGTTTTCTGATACCATAACCAGTTCTTCCCATCTTTTCTAGGATTTGGGGGGAAGAGAAGGGAAATAGAGGAGTAGTTTTCTCATTTCCTGTTATTTTCTCTTCCCTGCATTCTCCCATACCATTCCTTGTGCCTATTGTCTCCTAGACCAAGAGTTTTTAACCTGGGGTCTGTGACCTTATTTTTTTTTTAAATTTGACAACTGTATTTCCACATAATTTATTTTCTTTGCCATGCTATATGTTTTATGCATTTAAAAACATAATTCTGAAAAAGTCCATAGGCTTACCTTACCAGACTGACAAAGCAGACTATGAAACAAACTCTTTTCTTGACCAAACCACAATACCAAGCTCACTTTGTCCATGCTACCTTCCTGGCTAACTCTGCTCAGCTTAGGTCACCTGTCTTTTTTCGGCTGTAATTACTTGTGCTCCTTTATAATTTTCTTGTGTTTATCCTATTTTATCCATTGATTTGTAAGTTCTTTGAGGGCAAGGACTTTGGCTATTAATTTATCAAAAATTATCTTACTGTCTACATCACAAAACACTAAGATGCTGCCAACTAAATGTCTCCTTTGTTCATTTGTCAATTTACACAACAAGTGTTTGTGGGATTTTTTTTGCTTAGTTTTTCTTTAGATTTTGACCTTGGAATTATAGCCTCTGCCTATTCTTAGACTAGCATTTTCCCTTCATAGGATAAACAACATGAAAAGCCCCTGAAATTAGTATTTAAAGATAAATTCAATTGCGGGAAGGAGGAATCAGAGACCTCAAGACACTAGTCCCATTGACAAATATCCCAGGGCTCGAGCTTTTGCTCCCTGGAGTAAAGTTCTAGTAACCCCACCATAATCTTGACTTCACCCGCACTGTTCCCTCCTCTCCCTCCATGTTGGGTTATCTCAGGCAAAAACATACAGGGATAAATCTACTGCAATGTGAGAAATTTTGCAGTAGAAATTGTATGCCCCTAGGAAAATTACAGGTACCCAGTTTAATTATAAGCTTTATCTTGGTTTGAATCTGAGGCTGGGTATGCAGTTCCAATACATATCACCCAAAATTGAACTGGGCTGTTTCTCTTAATCCAGTCCATGGAGATGTTAGATCTTTTTCTGACTACATTTCAAGAATAACCTCTAAGTTCAAGTATAAACTAATTTCAATTCAATCTAATAAGCATTTTTGAAGTGCTAATAATAATAATAGTCACTGTGCTTGATGCTGAAGGTATATTAACCAAAAATAAAATACTCCTTACCCTCAAGATATTTGAAAAATATATTCCTCTTCCTGGCAGTCACTTGACACTCATCATATTGCTAGATTCTAGGACTAGGAATTTTTTAAAGCTTGCTCGACATCCACAATCCATATCTGTTTTTACAGACTGCTATCTTGATTCAGTTCCCCCTTGACTTCTCTTTAAGCCTTTTAAAATACCTATGAACACTTTCCCCTCCTTGGCTAGAGCAATGCTGTCTATCCCTGAGCTTTCTCTACCTCTAGTTTCTACCATTGTTTCTCTTTCTCCATCTCATGTCCTGAAAGAGCACTTCTGTGCCTAACCATCAATTTTTAATACAGAACAACCATATTTACTTTAAGACAATGGTTTTTAACTTTTTTGTGTGTCATGGACCCCCTACAGCAGCCCAATGAAGCCTACAGATCTATAATGCTTTTAAAAACCTAAAATAAAATGCATAGGATTAAAAAGGAAATCAAATACACCAAAATATAGTTATCGGAATATTGAAAATAAACTAAGTTTGTGGATTTCAAATTAAGAATCCCTGCCTAAAGATCTTTTGTTGTTAGAACAGGGCTACATTTAGAATAACTGTAACAGGAGACAAGGATTATCCTAGCCTAGCACATACTGGCTACTAAATTCTGTTGACTGATAAGTTTACAAAAGAAAAGAATTTTGGTTTCTGAAAAGTTGCTTAGTCTGGATAACTGCAGACATCAGAACAAATCCAATTTACTATTTGTTACTACTACATTTTAGCTGAGTCAACTTGGTTTCATTAATGGGAGTAATTTTCATTTTCCTAAACATGACAGGAAACAGAGTTTAATGAAGATGTTGGCAGTATTTAGGATTCAGAGCAGCTTTACTTCGGCTGAATTAGGAAGTATTCATTTGCTATAAAGTTCAATATAATGAATTTTGTGCTAGAAGAAGAAAAAAATCCCATTCCTTCTCTCTTTTCCACATAGGTAACGTCTACTGCCAGCCAACCCTATGCAGATGCACATTCTTAAGAGTTCAGAATTTTATGGGAAGCATAGTGTGCTCTACACATTGGGGGCCCCGATGAAGACTCCAGCCAGAAACATTTTGGGAACTAAACCAATTTCTACATTTATCAGACCGAAATAAATATTTCATTTCCATTCATTAGAGGAATGCCTCACTTTAAAGAGCTCCCATGACACAAATAACTCAAACTTTTAAAATAGGTGGCTATGATTCTCATTGCTTGAGGATTCTTTGCTTTAAAGGAGGTTTAAAATAGAGTTCTTACTAAGCTTCCTTAATTCCTTGAGGCATAAATTTATAGAACATTGGTGTAGAGGTAGGAGGAGAGAGTTGTGGTAGGAGTAGTTAGAAATATGGAGATGAAGTGTCAGGAACCAATAGGAATTGAAGATAAATTAAATATATTCAATTGAATTGAATATAAAAAATGTTTTATATAATGTCTCTGAAACCATACAGTGTTCAAGTTAATTGGACATTGTGATTCCCTTGCCAAAAATATAATTCATATATATTATGTGTGTTATGAAAAGCAAGATAGGCCTATACTTCTTATGGGTACAAAAGGAAGGATGAGGAACACCTGTGTGTAGGTCATTGAAAGCTTACAAATTTGTTGTCCTACCAGACATCTTTTGCTTCTCTTACTTTTGGTGCCCCTTCCCTATGCTTATAAACCTAAATTCAAATTTAAAAGTAATGCATACTTTTCTTTTTGTAGTTGTGTTGTTAAGCCACGTATGCCCCTATACACCTCCACCTAAAACTTTCCATCTCTATATACCCTAAAGATGATTTTAGATAACCCTGGAAAAGAGAATTTTTATACCGTATCATAAGGTCCAGTCTGTAATGTTTATAAGAATTACTTTAAATTGTGCAATATTGGATTTTTGAAAATTCTGTACGTCCAAATCCTGTGGAGTGGATTCTTGTGCAGGTATAGGTCAATCTAAGTGGCTTCTTAGGTCCCTTCCAACTCTGAGGTACTATGATTTCAAATCATTTCAGTATTTCAAAATAAAGTAAATTGAATCATATTTGTAGATTACTTTGAATACCTATACCATATAAACTTTTGGACTTAACTATAATTTTTAAAAATCATGTTTTTAACAAACGTGTAATTGGGAAAGCTAGTGCATATATATTAAGCTCTAGAATAACTGAAAAAAACTAATAAGTCATTAAAATTTTTTGTTTGTTATTGTTGAGAGTTGGTTTTTTTTAGGGCCCTCAATAGTATCACTAATTGACCACATCAAAAATCCATTCAGCAATGAATTAAAATCATCAGTCAATCAAAGGTCAGGTTCAGGAAATTCCCAGGACTTAGAACTGTTTAGGAAGAAGGCCCCTTGAGAATCCACACTAGTGAAAGGTATGAAGAAAATACTGCCTTTAAATTCATTGTTGTATTGCCTTTTTCAAGAGCTTCAAACCTAAATGGTCCCAAAATACATCAATTGGATAAAGATAAACGACAAGGACAACAAAAAACAGATATAGGTGGTCTTGAAGGGTAGAGAAACTTAAATTGAATCCCTCTAATCTTCAAGTCATTTCTTAGATAAGGAAGAAACGTTAGCCAGTTGAAATATTTTTCTTTCTCCGTCCCCCGCCCCCAACCATGGTTCCCCCTTTGCTCTCCTTGAATTCTGTGTATTTTGCCTCTTGAGTAGAGCGCAAGTGAAATAGCTGAATCAAAATTTACATAAAGACAAGAATTCACCAACCTGGCTGGTGTTCTGAGGCAGGACCTTGCTTTTTAACTTTGAAAAGATCTTAGTTAGAGAGTAGAACTGAACATTATTAAAGCAAGGTCACCTTTAACATATAAATGCTTCCTGTTCCTGCTTCCCAATATTTCTTAATATTTTATATACAGTTTAATATTCATTTAGTTTTGGGAAGAAACCAATACAGCAGTCTTCTAAATAAAAGTTATTTTTATCATAAATAAGGACACCATTATGTCATTGAAATATAGACAATGATGATGTGGCACAACCTTTAGAGATGTCTGGCCATAAACTTCTGTATCTTCCTCTATCACTCCTTTTTCCTCCCCAGAAATGCCCCTCCCCTAAAAATTTCCCTCGCTAGATACATAAACACAGATCCCTAAACACATCTATGGAATTTTCAGTTTCAATATTTGGTACTAGTGTTAGTGTTATCACTCGTCATGAAAATATTGAAGAATGATCACGTAAAGAAGGCCCAGACCTTTTTTTTTTAAGTGCCACTATTTCTTGATTATCTTTTTGGAGGTCAAGCCCTTCATTTTGACACTTAATGAATAAAATGCCCACGTTGCAGGAAATGGGATAATGAATTGTGAAAAGACATAATCAGCAATGACTAAATAATTAAGGGAATTGAAATGCAGAGTCATCTGGGAATTCATTAATAATAACACGATTTGTTCCATATGCTAAAGAATTCTGTCTGTTTTTAGAAAATCAGTCATCACACATGCTCTGTGGCAAAAAAAAATTAATGTAGACTAATAGGAACTGTAATTAGATGTTCTGCTTTTAAACAGCTGAATAAAAGATGAAATCATATAGAAAGTATATTTAGATACAAGGCAGAAAGTAAACTGATTATTATTCATAGCGCTGTTAATAGGAACTGTAATTTATGCATCTAGTGGGAATCATGTTAGGCAATTAGAGAAGAGAGTCACACTTGACTTCCCTTTATACATTTACATATTTATATTTTTTCTATATTATACAAATGACTGCTTTTCTCCTTATCTTTTATCCATATAACCACATAGAGTCACACCTTGACAGAGTATACAGTGAATAAAAACCATGGAGCCAGAAAGGTGATCTTTCCTTAGAGAATGTAAGATTTCCACATTCATCTTCATAACACAACTCAGCGTATCACATGTTCTGCTGCCAGTCATAGCTAGGAAGTGGGAAGAGGGGGAGAGGAATGAGCATGCATATAGCCCCTACTATGTGCCAGGCACTGTGCAAAGCACAGTCGGAGGTTAAGTAGTAATTGTCAGAGGCCAAATTTGAACTCGCGTCTTCCTGACTTCAGTTCTAGCTTTTTATCCTCTATATCGCGCAGCTGCCTAGTGAATGCAACATATGACTTTTCAAGTTCTGTTAACACTTCACCTCCTGGCTCCTTTAGAGCCCCTAGTATCTAGTTTGGGGAAGTTGGGGTGAGGGAGGAAGAGGAGGAGATTTTGTTGGAAGATATGAAACATTTAGTTCATAAGTCAGATATCTACATATCAAACTCAGAGAACCACATGTACATCTCTTGGCCAGATGTAGGAATAGTTAGCCTTGTTTTGTGAGTGGGAAGACTGAGGCAAAAATATATGTTATTACCAGTGGACAATCCCTCTTCCCAGCCTCAAAACGAACATGTCACAGAGTTCTAGATTCTTGACCCAAGACTTTAGAATAAATGGAAGAAATAGAACAACTTTCAAAGATCTGTTAAAAGGAAAAGAAAAAAAGAGCAACTGTATGTTTTTTAATATATGTAAGCATATATATCTAAATACATACCCACAGAAGGCAAAGGTTACTGCAAGTGTATGGTTTTTTTTAACACAAAATTAAAACATAAAACGAGGTATCTATTTTAACTGCAGACATGAACTGAACACGTTATTCTTCAACTGTATTGTGATTTGCCCTGTATAATGCCACTCAGCTGGTTCTCGTACTAACATATACAGCATGGCCTGGAAGACAAAACCCAGGGCTGACAGAAAACACCAAGTTCCCTCATCAGCTCCGTGAGAGGTTCACTTTGTGTTCTTTGTTATACTTCTTTACTCCCAATGTTCCATTTGTAAAATGGAAATGAGAGAGTGCTACTTCTGATATGGACTGTATGCGCATTATCATAATAACAATACTTGCCATTTAAATGCTACCTTAAAGTTTGCAAAGCACATACAATATCTTATTTGAGTCTCATAACCATCCTGCTGTTCATAGCAACACTTTACAGGTAAGAAAACTGAGGTTCAGAGAAATTAAATTAATTTCCCAGCAACACAAACCCAGGAAGTATCTAAGGCAGGTTTTCACACCGGGTCTTCCCATCTCCAAGGACAACACTCTATCCATTATGCCATGAACTTTGATATTTGATTAGACTGGCCTTCAGAGGATAGATAGACAGTTCATTCATTGCCAGGACCATACTCGAAGCCTTTCCAGTTTGTTTGCAGCTTCTCAAGCTTGGGCTCCACCAGCATAGCCTTTAGGAATCCAGGAGTCCTTTCAAGATGTTGTAAGGCATTTGAGTAGGACTTGGGTGGGATAAGTTTATATATGGCATCTATTATTCCTATACCAGCATTATTCTTTCTTGGTAATAGTTAACATTTGAATTTGTATATTGTCTCCCACTTCAAATGGAAACTCCCTGTAGTTAGGGGCCCTGTCTCATATACTTCTATCTATAACAGGGCTTAAAACTTTATGAGAGACTAACAACTGCATGCATGCAAAACAATTTGGCCAGTGAGCAGTTGAGGATTTTCAAATACTGGATGGAAAGTTCCTGAGAGACAGGTGAGTACAGATCTAATTAGTCAGATGTTTTGGGCACCCAGAGGCCTCTATTTCTGCCTAACCTGTCCAAGTATTTGAATTAATTCTTTGCTATATACCTTGGCTGGCTGAGGAACAAGTTCATTGCTTCTTACCCTGTGGCCACTCCATAAATACTTGTTGACTGACTGACAGTGTAAGGCATTGTAATTGTTTTCTAGATGAGGATAACGGAAGCTAGGTGAGGTCATAGAGGCTAGGGTAAGGTCTGGTGACTAGTCTTGGGTTGCATAGCAACCCGGGAGAATGCTAGGAGGGAATGGAGTAGTCTTCATTTCAAATTCCCTTCTCTTACTCATAGATAATACATCCTATCTCAGAGAATATTTGCTTCAAATAATAACTAATAGGCTTTTCCATACCACGTGCCTGTAATCTCTATCAGGCTAGGTTTTACAAACACACTTATATTAAATTATCCCCAAAAGGGCCTCAGTTGAATAACTGACTGGTCAGCCTGCCTACACATTTTAGAGAAGATGGAATTTAGAGTCCCTTCAGTTTCCCATTTGGTCCTTCTGTCCTTTCCCATAAGTAGTTAATTGATTAAAATCATTTATTCAGAACCTACCAGACAGAGCACTACACTAGGCACAGAAGGAATATTGGGAGAAAAAAAAACAAGACTATACTCACAGTTCCCAAAACCCTGCACTGTCTTCCATGAATCTGGTCCTCCAGAAATAATCCTGCCAGAAATGAGTTCTCCCTTCAAAGTTCTACTCTCTCCCAGCACTACATTTTCTCCTCTATTATTTATTTATAACATTCCATTTATGTTATAATTATCAGTGTACCTATTTTACCTGCTACTCAAGTAAGTTGCATGCTCCTTGAAGACATGAACCGTACATCATTTTTCTTTGTATCTCTCTCAATGCCTAGCACAGTACATTACACAAAGGAACAGTCAAACAAACGTTTATTGAAGGAATAAATGAATGAATAAAAGAAAGAAATTCGAGAGATTGGGAAAACATAGAAGAAAAAAATATAAAGATGTCTGCAAAAAAAAATTCTCAGATAAGTTCAAACTAAGAAGATCTTTAAACGAGGAAGGAGTATAGAATTTTGTCATGTCACAATTTCATCCAGGAAGTGATCATCAACTCTAGGGGCACTTCCCTGCATCAAAGTCTCCATGACTGAAGGATTTATGACTGAGTGCATCTTATTTTTTTTCTGCCAAGAATTAATCTAAAAAGCGAAGCTATGACTAGTTGTCATAACCCCTAGCCCATCCCATAAAATCACCACCCATTTGGGGACTCCAACCTTCTGAAGAAAGTACAGATTGGAGGCATTACAACATATGGAAAAGATCAATGAGCTTTGAGTCAAGAGACCCAGGTTCAAATCCAACTTCGGGAACTAGACTAGCCAAATGATTAGCAATTAGTAGCTGCTCAAAGAGTGCCTTTATTTATTGTCAGGTGATAAAGCAGAAAGAGCACAGAAAAATCTAAGTTTGGATCAATGCTCCACTTACTGCGGACTTTAAATAAGTCACTTCACTTCTCAGACCCTCAGTTTCTACATCTGTAAAATGACAATTTTAACTCTTGTACTAGCTACCCCTACAGAGTCGCATCAGGGTTAAATGAGATAATGTACGTGAAAGTGCTGCACAAATGCATATGGTTGTTGTCATCATAATTTGTTGTTATTAGGTTTAGCAGCTTCTGACATTACTACTTCCCTAGCTTCTCCTCTGCCAATTTCTTCAGCTACACTAATCACTTCCTCAACAGCTTTCTGCTTGTTACTCTCCTCACCTGCTTAACCTTCACTTCCATTCCCCAAGGAAGCTGGAAGGCTTCTTTGCCTTCTAGAAAATTCTTTCATCTTCTAAAAGGATTTTTAAAAATCACCTGGAAGAACATCAGTACTGCATGCTAATTGCTTTGATCAGATGATTCCATTTCGTTTTAAAACGAATAAAATATCATCCTGCTCTCCCCTCCCCCCCAGCCCCCGTCTTTCCTACATGCATTCCAACAGTTTGATTACCTTTCCTCTCTTTCGAGTACTTCTACACAGGGAACAAACCTGTCAACCTAAAATGGAAACAGAAAAAAAACCCTCCCTTTACTGCGGCTGCTGTATCACAAAGTAATCATTAAATAAATTCAGTGTTTTAATGCACTAAGAAAAACACATGATTGTTTAACAGAGTATATTACAGAAGAAGGAAGCATTAATAGTGTCTGTGGAGTTCTTGTTGAGAAAAGTACATTATGGAGTTGCCATGGCAGGGGGCTGTTTTCATATGTGAAAGAAGTTACTGGCATTGTACATCTTTTTTATATCTTGTTGCTAGGCAACATATCATAGTGCGGTTATTGAAAAGGTGTCTGCTTTCTTGTTACAAAAAAAGTAGCTTCTTAATTCTGTTAAATTAGCCCTGTTATTGATTCTGTAGTTCTTCCTGGCTATATTGATTGAGGTTTCATCCATTAGTTGGAGAATGGGGGAGGGGGAGGAAGAAAGATAAAGGGGGGGAAGTGGGAACAACAGGTTTTTATCAACTGAGTTTGGGTTTCTAACCTAGAACACATGCATTAGTGCTAATCATTAGTTTTCTGGTTCATCACCATTTGTTTTCATACAAAGAGAGAGATGTAGAGTTCTTCCCCTCTGGGATCAGAAATCAGAATAATTGTAGTGGCAGTCATGGCAAGATGTGAATGACGACAAACAAGTGGCCACCAGTGGATTCTAGAACAACTTCACTCCCCACAAATGGAATTCTCTGGCCAGCCCCTATCCCATTCCCCACCTCTCAAATGTTCCTTTTCTTTTCTTTCTCCTATGAATGATACTTATCCCTCTTCTATTCTCCACCCTCCCCCACTTCCTAACCTGTACTTATGACAAAAAAATTAAACTTCGGTTGGGACAGGGGGGAAAAAGAAGAAAAGAATGAAAATACATATATATATATATATATTTTACTTTTCTGCCCCACCCAGTCTCCCCAAAATTGGGACATAGGCCAAATTTGATTTCCAGGATCTATTCTTTGAACAATTTTCTTTCTTCCATTTTGGTGGCCCCCTTTTTCCACTCAGAGATGAGATTAGGAGCAGGCGAGATAGGTGGCCACCTAGGGAGTATCATGACCAACTAAGGAAATTCTTTAATATTACATTTTATAAATTCATATTTTTTTAATGTCAGGACACTCTGTTCTCCATAGCACATATATATTTATTTTTGTAATAAGTCAAATCTAGGGCAGTGGGAAAATCCCTGGCTCTGGAGTCAGAGGACCTGGCTTCAAATACTGCCTCTGTCACTTACCACCTTCAGCCTCTGGGCTTCAGTTTCTTTATTTGTAAAACGAGGAAGTTGCAGTGGATAGCTTCTGTTTCAGCCAAGTACAGGGTCAGCATTTAGTGAGATTGAGTCAACAAGGCAAATAGCAAAGATTTTTTTTTTGCTAGATAACAGCAAGGATATATGTAATATACTGATGAACTTAGGTCCTCCTGTTCCCTATAGTAACAACTAGGAGTAAGGAATCTATCAGGTCAAAAGAGTTGTACCATCTTCTTAGCCTGACTTTGATGGGGTTTGTTACATCACCAAAAGCTGGCCTTACTGCATTTAGTGAGTCAGTGAATCAGTAAGAGTTCTGTCACCTAATTTGGAATTTGAGCAGACTTATTGAGTAGTTGTTCAGTCACATCCAGCTCTTCGTGACCCCATTTGGGGTTTTCTTGGCAGAGATACACTAGTTTGCTATTTCCTTCTCCAGTTCGTTTTACAGATGAGGAAACTGAGGCAAACAGGATGAAGTGACTCACCCAGGGTCACACAGCTAGGAAGTGTCTGACCTTACATTGAATTCAGGAAGATGAGTCTTCCTGACTCCAGGCCTGGCATTGTGCCCACTGTGCCACCTCGCTGCTCCTTAAGCCGACCACTTATCTCTAAAGAATGGTTTACAATGCACCTTCTGTGCTCATTCTAGATCTCTGTGAAGTCCAGTCTCCACCATGAATTCCTAACTGTGCCATATAAACTTAAGGCCTTCTACAGCTTCAAAGATCCTTCCAACTCTAAATATCTAATCCTCTGCTCCTATAAGTCACACACACACGCACGCACGCGTGCGCACGCACGCTCTCGAGTGTGTGAGCACTGTTTTATCTGACTTTCTTTGTATTTCCAGTGCTTAGCACCATGCCTGGTAAACAGTAGGCACTTAATAAATTTTTGTTGACTTAGAGGCTGAAAAAGGCCCTATTCAGATATAGCTTTTTCATGTTTACTTTATCATCTATCCTCACAACCACCCTATGAAACAGCTAGTGCAAGCATTATCATGATCCCCATTTTTCGAGTTGAGAAAATGGACCCAGAGAGTTTATGTAACTGGCTTTTGATCTTACAACTATTAAATGTCAGAGCAAGGCCTCCAACTTGAGTTCTGTTACTCTAAATCCAGTGCTCTTATCATTATACTCAGCCAGCAAATTCAGATTTCGGTTCATGCGGCATATAAGCTTTTAGGGTAAGGACTATTCCAGTAGGATTTTTTGTCGATTTGTTTTCTTTTTTTCCTAATCAAATCAAATTTAACTTGATGACAGTTTAGTGTTATCCTCTTATATATTAATTATATTTTAAATCCGACCTTCTGGAGATGATGTCCCTGTCTTTTTTTTTTATCCAGAGTAATAAGCCAAGTGTGAATTTTGCAGGTCAATAATCTCATCATAATAGAAAAGGAACTATTTTCAGGTAGATCAATCTCTTAATTATACAATATAAGCAGCCACTTCCTTCATCTAAACATAGGTCTATCCCAATCCCTTCTCAGTATTCCCCAACTAATGCCACATATACAAATTTATTCCTAAAAAATAGTTATGGAATGTAGACTATAGCAAGAGGAGGGAAACCACTTTGTTTTCATTTTTCCAATGTCACCTGTTGGCCAATCTGCTAGTCATTGTCACACAGGCTGGCACTAATTATCATTGGCGATTATATTTTTTAATGTTTATAATTTTCCTTTAGAATAAGGGTTCTTGACCGAGGTCTGTGAACTTGTTTTCTAAAAAATATTTTGGTCGCCATATTTCAATATAATTGGTTTTCTTTATAAGCCAGCGTATTTTATTTTATGCACTTAAAATTCAGAGAAGCGACCCATAGACTTTAAAAGACTGCCAGAGGGGTCCATGATACACATACTATAAAAAAGGTTAGGAACCCCTTTTTTAGAGTCCAAATTCCTTAAGGTCAAAGATCTTGTCTCATGGAGTTGTCTTCAAAACCCAGTATAATGTTTGGAGCTAAACAGGGAAGTTTACATGGCAAATGATTCATAGGTATTTTGAATATTTTTACCTTTCACTGTACACATTGTGGATGAGTTCAGTAAACCTGGTTCCTACTAGAGGAGCTTTGTAAACCAAAAACACCTGCCGGGTAAGGGTTTTTCAAGCTTGTCATAGCTAGCACTTACTTAGAAGTCATTCTTTCAATATGTGCTGTCGGTATCAACAGGGAAACTTTTAATGTGCATGTGTAAGTTGGAAAAGAAATTAATTCAAACCTCATGTAAAGTTAATTAAAAGCCACCTTTCCTCCCATACCTCAACACACAATTCAACAAGCATTTTTTAAACAACTGAGGGAGATACAAAGTTAAGACAATACATAATTTATACCCTCATGAAAATTGTAGTCAAATATAATACTTTTAGATATGTTTTAATAATATCAAAATATACTTATTTCTAGTGTGTAAAAACTTTGAAAGCATGTATTCTATACATGGCATAATAAGTTTACTATTTTTTTTTAATCATGATTTTTAGCTAACCTAAATAGAAAACTTTTAAAGTTGCATACCATGCATGCATAATTCATTTTTTAAAGAATTTTCATAACTTTTTTAACCTGGTAATTACATGTTTTAATTATGTAATTACACATCCTAATTATGTAGTTAAATCCAATTACAGTAATTATGTAATTATATGATAATTGATACATAATACACATGTAAAAACCTGCACACGCATGTATTTAACAAAGAAAACAGAATAGGTCTAAAGGAAGTGGTTATGGGAAGAGCAACAGAAAATGATTAAGTAGTTAGAAGGTTTAGTTTAGCAAAAATAAAGGAACTTGGCCAATTAATGGCTAATAGCTGGACCCAACATACAAGCACCAAAGGCACAATCTTCAGAACATGTGTGTTCACAGTGTCGGTTGAATTTTCTGAATCTACTTTTAGCGCTGGCGTTGTAAAGCCAGACCCCACGAGTAAGATTAAGAGTGTTATTAGTAGTGCAATTAGATGTGAAAAGTAAAATTCAATAAATTGGTGAATATTTTTGAACCAATTGTCTTATACCTGGTGGGTTTTCCTGCCAAGAGTGGAGTGTAGTAGTTCTATTCTTCAAATAGAGTGACCATTGAAGTGGGTCTGGGCATGACTGTTGCCATTTGAGAGTATGGAACTACCTTACTTGAAAGACGCTGCTAGCTTTTAATCATATTTCACACATTTTGTGGACTAAGACTTGCTTCACCTACTAATGTTGCTTTATTGATGTTACTTCACTTTCCTTCCATCAAGAGAAGCTATGGCATAGTGGATAGAGAATTGGGCTAATAATCGGGAAGAGCTGGGTTCATGTCTTGCCTCTGACACATACTGGCAGGTGGCCTTGATCTCTTATTACTCTTGGGCAAGTTTCTAAGATGATAAATCACAGAGTTGGTGATGAGGGAGTTTCCTTACTGGGAATTCCTGATGCCAGTGACATCACAGATTTAGTCTAGTCCTCCCCCCGCAAAAAATATATATATACATTTATATAAATATAGATATAGATATGGATATCAAATCATACTCACCTTCTTCCTGACCCACTGAATATTATTGGCTCCTTCTCTGCTGCTGTCAAACATACCCAGCTTTCCTCTCTTTTTAAAAACTCCCCACTTGATCTTATGATTCCCTGCTAGGATCATCCTATACATCTCCCAGCTAACTTTCTTTAAAAAGCCATCTGTAATCATGCCTTCACATCTTTTCCTATCATTATCGTCTAAACCTTTGCAATGTAATCTTTGACCTCATCATTCAACTGAAACTTCCTTTTCCAAAGTTTCTTATGATCTCTTAATTACCAAATCTAACGACCTTTTTTTCAACCCAACATTTGACATTGTTGGTCACCTTCTCTTCAGATAGACTCCCTCCTCTGGATTTTCCGAAACTTCTTTCTTGATTTTCCTATCACATTTTCTCGTTCTTCTTTTCTGAGTCTTCATGGAGGATGAATAGTACTTCCAAACCTCAAACTATATTATAAAGCAGCAATCATCAAAATTATTTGGTACTGGTTAAGAGATAGAATCAGATAAAAGATAGATCAGATAAAGAAGAATCAGAAATAATTATTGACCCAATGTCTAATAAATTAAAAAACCTAAAAAAGGAAAGAACTCCCTATTTGACAAAAATTACTGGAAAAGCTGAAAAGCAACCCAGCAGAAATTAGACTCAGACCAACACTTTATACCATATTCCACGATTGAAAAAGGAAATAATACCAGAATGTTAAAGATCATACCATAAAAAAATTAGAAGAGAAGATCATATGGGTGTGATCATAATTATGAGTGATAAATGAACTCTCAACCAAAAAAGGCGTGGACACCATTATAAAAGTAAAACAGATAATTTTGATGAATGAAATTTAGGAGCTTTTGCACAAACAAAATTAACACATATAGGAAAAGAGAATCGATCAAATGGAAGAAAAAATTTTGTGTTGAATATTTCTGGTAAGGATTCAATAACCAAGGTATGTAGACAAATAACAAATATATGAGACTAAAATGATTTTCTAGTTCATACATGGTAAAATATATAAATAAACAATTGTCAAAAAGAAAATTGTTTACTATTAACGATAATATGGAAGACTGTTCCGAATCGCTAATAAGAGAAATACAAATCAAGACAAAGTTGAGGTTTTACTTCATATCCAGAAAAGTGGCAAAGATGGAAAAATATGAGAATGATGTTAGTGAAAATGTGGAAAGCAGGTACACCAAGCATCATTAATTAGAGCTGAGACTTAGGAGAACCATACTGGAATGCAATTTGGAATTATAAAAATAAAGTAACTATAAAGTCCATGCTTTTTGATCTGAGGATTCCACTGCTAGGTAGGGGTGTGTGTGTTTGTGTGTGTGTGTGTGTGTGTGTGTGTGTGTGTGTGTATAATATATATATGCCAAAGAAGGTCATTAACAAAAAGAAAGCTTCCATCCACACCAAAATATTTATAGTAGAACTTTTGGTGGTAGCAAAGAACTGGAAACAAAGTGGACACCCATAAATTAGAAAATTGCAAAACAAATAATACATCGATGTAATAGATTATTAGTGTGCTGCAAGAAACTATGAATACAGAGAAACATGGAAAGACATATGAAATGATGTAAGTAGAGATAGGAGAACAAAATACTCTAGAAATTCTGAAAGTGTGGTCTGGAGACCCTTGTGGGTCCCTAAGACCTTCAGGGGGTCCTTGAGGTCAATAATACCAATACATTTTAATTCCTAATATGCAAAGTATCAATCTAAGCCATATAAACCAAAGTTCTTTGGGGTCCACAACAATTTTAAGAGTATTAAGGGGTCCTGAGATCAAAGAGGTTGATACCTGCTATATAAACAATAAAGAAAACCATGTAAATAGAAAGAACAGCTACAAAACAATTGAAAATGAATGTTGTGAAATTACAAAGACCAACTTGGGCTCCAAAGAAGAGATATGAGAAGACAGTTACCCCAGTTCCTTTGCAGATATAGTGGTCCACGAATGTAGAACATTTGATGAAGATTGGAAACAAATGAGTAAATATTTAAGGTAGAACATTCATTAAAATTTCCAATAAACTTCTTTTAAACTATAGTAGCCAGGTCCAACAGATGAAGTATTGACTGATGGCTTGAAATTTGGAGTTTTGTATCTATGAAGATAAATTTATAAACAAAGAATTAATGAATGAATGAATTATTGAAAGAAGCATTACCTAAAGGGGGGAGAGGGAAAAGAGAAGTCCCATGTAGAATCTTTTAAATTGATTATGAAGGAATTACAATTATACAGAGTCTACACAGAGATTGTTGACAACAGGGATGAGGCAAATGTGATAAAGAAAAATTGTGGTGGAAAAAATAATCACTCGTAATTTAGTCCTATTGATCTTCGTCAAGACTTAGCACTATCTCAGAACAATTCAACTACGTTCATTAAGCACTTCTCTATGCAAAGTATTGTACTAGCTAGGCATTGGCAGGAGATAAAGTTTAGGATAAAACATAGTCCCTGCCTTCATGGAACTTACAGGGGAAGGGAAGGAACACATGAATAAGTATAATGCAAAATCATTCCTATTAAGTGCGTTAGGAAGGAACAAACAAAGTAGGGTTCTGAAGAGTGAGAAATAATTTAAAACCTATATGGGGAGGGGCAGAGAGCAGAGAGGGCTTTCCAGAGTAGCTTCCCTTTGGGTTAGGCTTTGAAAGGCAGATAGGAATATAATAACTGGAGAGAGGTGGAAGAAGACATTTCAGGGGAAAGGGAACAAAACAAAAGTAAAGGTAGAAAAGTACGGGTCATAAATGGTAGGCAGGGAATTGGTCTGAAGTTTAGAATACACAATGGAAAATAGGGCAAGATGAGGCTAGAAAGGTAGGGGAATGTACTAATTTATGGAAGGTGTTGAATTTCAGGCGTCAGAGTCTGAACTCGACTCAGCCAAGAGAGAGTAATCAGAGGGTTTTGAGAAGAGAAATGATAGAGCCATATTTATACATAAAGAAAGTAAGTCTGACAGCAGTGCGAAAATTTGGATTGCAGAGGAAACTAAATCCAGCTTAAGAAACAATTTTTGTCTGGGTAATGAGATAATAGTAATTAACAATTTAAATAGTGTTTTAAAATTTGTTTACAATCTCTTATCTGGGCTCCATAGCAGCTCTCTGAGGCAGGCATTACAAGTATCATTATTACAATTTTACAGATGAGGAAACTGAGGCTGGTGGAATTTATGTGACTTTACTTTGGTCACACAGCTTGCGTCTAAGGTGGGATTTGAGCCCAGTCTCGGAATCTTCCTGAGTTCCAAGTCTAGACCTCTATGACTAACACTGGCTATGACACTGGCAATCTGGTCATTTCAGTCCTATTAATTACATAAAACTAGCCTATTAATTGCAAGTTTCCATATAATTGATTGGCTCAACCTTACAATGACCTTAACTGGCTATAAAAATAGATGGGTGGTCCAGCTGTTTGGGTATCGCTGCATGACCTTGGGCTCTATCTGCATAGGGTCAATGATACATGTGCTTATAGAAATTACCACCAGCAAGATACACCAAAAATAAACATTTCAAGAACACCACAACTGCCAGAGTTCTGCCTCTATGACATTTTAATTTAGTAGCTCAGAGTTTTACTTCTGTCCTAATCTCAGCTACTTTTGAGAAAGGGTCCGCACATCAAAGGTCATTGGTATAACTCTACTACTCATATCTTCCCTCACCAGTCAAGGTCAAAAGCATATTTTGTAGGGTGCCAAATGCAAATTTCCTTCACGCTACAATTTTGTAAGTCTGGCCCTATATTTATGCCAGTGCAGGGAGGGAGCTGGGAAAGAAGGGTGGCTAAGCATTTACATAGTACCTACTATGTGCCAGGCACTGTGCTAAGTGTTTTATAAATATCATCTCATTTGAGTCTCACAACAATCCTGGAAGGTAGGTGCTATTGTTATCCCCATTTCACAATTGAGGAAACTGGGGCAAACAGAGGTTAAGTGACTTCCCTAGGAACACACAGGTAGGAAGTCTCTCAAGCCATATTTGAACTCAGATTTTGTGATTCTATAAACTGAAAGATTCTGTCCGTCTAGTACACCATGGCAAGGAGGCCCATTAGAAAGCATGCCTGCGCACACACACGCACATACATACACATGCATACACACACATGCACACACACACACAAATACACACACACACACACACACACAAATACACACACACACACACACACACCCAGGCTATTATGTCCAGACTAATGCAGTATGTTTTATTTGGAATGACTCAGCCACATGATTGTCATTTGACCTTGGAGAAATCACTTAACTTTTCTAAGTATTAGTTTTTTCATCTGTAGAGTACCTGCACTCTCTATCTGCAGGACTCTTATGAGGATACTTCAATATTTCAAGGATGTAGAGTTTCTTACCAGTGTGAGTAATAAAATATATTCATGGTGCCTCTGTGGATATAGACTGCAACCTTTCCCTATCTTGATGTTATGGTAATTAGGATGGGACTTTTTTGTGTTAAGGTAATCAAGTACCTTTGATGAGTCTTGCCTTTCAAAAGTAATGGCAAGCAAAGTGGACTTTTTGTTGTCTTTTGTTTCTTTGATTGAATTGAGTCTTTGACCTGCTTAAAAAACAAGAAAGCCTGGTGCATATAGGTTTGAGTCACATGGTTGTGACACCCTCTGACTCTGAGAAGGGTATATAAAATCTGAGGTTGGAGTTTTGTTTTGGGGGCTCTCACTCACTGGAAGAGTGTTCCGTGATTTGACCAGACCAGATTCTGGGGAGCTGTTAAAGAGCCCCCTGGCTGTGAAAACTCAGATGTTGGTGCTTCTCTTTTCGGCAACTATGTATGTGATGATCAGACAAAGCCTGTCTGTTGATCTCTTTGTAGTTTCTGTTGGTATTTGGTCTGAAGTTCAGGGTGCTGACTTTTCCGCCTGAACTAAGTGAGTGAGATATATATCTATATATATCTCTCTCTCTCTATATATATATATATATGTATGTATGTATGTATATATACATATATATGTATGTATGTTTAATTAAAGTGAGATTGTAAACCCCTTAAAGTTGCTTTCCTTAGAAAAGCAGATCAAAGAACTTGTGCTAGCAGCCTTCCTGCATGCTCTTGTTGTTGGTCTTGTTATTGGTCTTTCATCTCCACAGCAGCTGCTAGCAACATTGATATTACACTTGGTCACTGAGCTTTGTGAACTACGGTGGCCAGACAATCAGAAACTAAAGAAATTTTGCTCCTCAGACAAGTACCATAAACCATGCTTGGGGCAAATATCATGAAGCACCTCCCACTTTTGGAATTGCAATATGAGGCTATTGTGAAAGAAGCTAGAATGTGTGGGATGAAGAAAGGAATTTAATACCATCCCTCTGTATAGTAGTTTCCTTTTTTAAATTATTTTTTCTTGCTTACTGTGTGCTAGATTTGTAATTTCTACCTGCTGAAGGTCTGCAAGTGTTTTTAGTATCCTATAAATTTGGGACCTTGGGCAAAAGCCCCAGTTGCCACACCTTAGTTATGACTTAGCACACAATTCATCATTCTATGAGGCAGCTAGGTTGCAGAGTGTTAAAGTCTGGAGTTCAGAATGCTTAGTTTCAAATCCATCCTCAGACATCTACAAGCTGTGTGACCCAGAGCAAGACCCTTAATCACTGTCTGTCTCAGTTTCCTCAATGGTAAAAATGTAGATAATAGTATCTATCTGCCAGGGTTGTTATAAGGATCAAATAAGATAATATGTGTAAAGTTATTAGCCAAATGCCTTGTACATAACAGGAACTTAATAAATGTTTGTTCCTTTCTCTCCTTGGTCTCTTCCCTTCCTATGTCCAACCCGTTGATGAACTACTCTAAACTCGCATGGACTAGTCTTGGACCAGAAAAAAAAAGTCTCTGGCTGAGCCCGAACTCAAATCCTTACCACCTTTATAGAACCTGCCAGACCTTGTGCTCAACTGGCATAGGCTTCAAGAATCCATAGTCACCCCTATATTACAATGGAGTTCTGGAATATTTTAGTGGATGGTCAGATGAGATACTACTAAAAAAAACTTTGTAAATTTTGTAGCACTGTGTAAACATAAACTATTATTGTTAATTTTTTTTTTAATTTTGGGTGTCTGGACCTGATTTTCATAAGATTTAGGAAACTTTCAGTGTGTGAATTCCCTCCACCAATGCAAATTAGCAACTTCTCTGTGATTTAGAAAGATGCCTAGGGTTACTTAGAGTTTGTGACTTGCTTATCGCCACACAACTAACATGTGTCAGAGGAAGTACTTGAATTCACATAGTCTTGACTCCAAGGCTAGCCCTCTATGCACTCTACCATACTCTCTCTACTTATTGTTTTTATTACTCCATAAGTTACTTTGAATGGAGCAGACCAAATGTTTTTCTCCTGTGTGATTTGGCTGTGTTCACATAAATCTAATGTTAGTCTCTTTTTTAACGTACTTTTAAAAAAGATTTGGCCAGTATCAGAGACAACTCAGTAGTCTCTTCTCAAAATTCTCTTTCTACTTAGTTCTACAGAAATCTAAATTTCAAAGAAAAAAATAGACTTCTTAAAATTTGGTAAATAAATTCATCTCACACATACCATTTCTCTAACATGGAGCAAAAGGACTAGGAAGTCACAAGATTTTGGCATCCATTCTCCTTTCTAGTTTAACTTAGTCAAATAGAAGACAAGCTCCTTCAGAGGGTGAAAGTGGACTCCCACCTATATTATGGACATGTTCCAAGACAGCAGGAATACATCTTTCTAGTATGTTGAACAATTGACAAACATTAAATGATCACAATCAGAGCAGTGGAATTCTGTAGTCACTTAATGGATGTTGGGAATAAAAGGCTTAAAGCAATCACATTCCTCCTTAAAAGAAACTTTTTTTAATCTTTGGATGCAATGAAATTCCCAAAACTCAGAGCTAAGAACCCAAATCTCAAGGGTTTCCATTTTAGTACATTTTATTCAAAGATCCCCAAACATTTATTAACTTCTCAGACTGATGTAATGAATTTTTAAATAGGCCCATTGTGTTTAAATGTTCGAAAGCATATGGTACGTTTATTAACAATTTCTTTTTTAAGTCTCTTAAATTTTTATATGAATACTTAGAGTTGCTGAGTTTGCCTTGTGTTTTCAGCATGTCCAAGGGTTCTTAATTTAGCATTTAGGCAAGTAAGAGGGCTCAAGATTCCAGTGTTTCTGTCACATTTTTTTACTCACTTTGTCCATACCGTAAACACATTTTTTTTTTGATAAGAAGCATTATCTTTTAGTATTTTCTAAGGCAAGACACAGAATGCTTGAGTAGTCATTTTGTTAGTGGAATTTATCACAAGCACTGGAGTTTCAGATGAGAATGTATGCATTTCCTGATGAGCAATCATTTTCCATTTATTTTTATTTGAGCCGCCACTAAGGATCTAATTTGAGATATTATTACCAGGGTCCGTGGAACTGTGATTTTGACTTGATCCATACTCCCTTCGTTGTTGAAATTAGTTGAATGATGTTCTAATTTGCTTTAAAATGCAAAGAAGATCATTTTGTAGTTATCTTTTAATTTGCAGAGTTGGTATTTCCGCCAGCGATGTTTATTTTTCCTGACAAGAGCTGAAAGCATGGGTGAAGGACATAAACGAAGCCATTTCTTCCTCAGGGAAACAGCAGTTGTGTCCTTGAATGGGAACTTCTGCCACCCTTTTCATGACTTTGTCCATCTGAATTCTCAGATCTGTTAGTGAGTGCTACCAAAACAAGAAGGGACAAATAATATTGTCCCGGAGAAACATTCTGTATGACGTCTATTTGATGACCGGGTAACTAGAAGAACCTCGTGAAAGTTCAGAAATTCAGCAATAACCTTTCCTGCTGTCGCACTCCTAATTTTTCTAGACCATGGATATAAATAGGAGACAGTAGCAGCTTTGTTCCTTAAACTTCTGAAAAGTGATTAAAAACTTGGCCAAACTCATGGTCCATGTAGCCCAGTATTCTGTCAATGACTAGGGGTTTATTCAGAGAAGAGCAACAATCTCAGAAGGCCAAAAGGTACTGTGAACACCCCCACCTTTTCTTTAAAAATTCTCTATGGATATTTCATCCATGAATTTACCTAAACTGTTCTTGAAGCCAGCATATGGAGAGTTTAAGCTTGCTAGGATGGCTATAGACAAAGGAGTAGGATAAGGATTTAAAGGATTGTAATTCTTATTTGCACTATTTTGACTCGGCCTCTGTACAGGGTTGGATGAATATCTTTGTTTTTATGTTTGTTTTATCTTGTTACTATCATTGTGAGACTGAGTCTCTTCATTTGGCCCAGGTAGTAAGTGCAGTAGCCCCTCAAAGGCCTAATTCCACTGCTGATTGGTGTGGAAATTTTGACTCACTCTATTTCTGACCTGGTCCTATTCTACCCTTCTTACGTAGCCTGGTGCCTGCCTCCCTCCTTCCCCCCCACCAACATATACATACCAGGAGCTCAACCATGTTGGTACCAGACAGTGCTGATACCCACTTGACTTTAGCCCTCCCAGATCTCAGAATGCCTGGACTCATCACCTGCCTGCACCTCCTTCTTAACAAGGATTATACCACATGTGGCCTTCTAGGTTATTGGGTATGACCTTTTGACTGAGTCAAAGTTTTGCAGAACAAATCCTCTTATTAAGGGGATTTTTCTGTGAAGTTTGGATTCAGTCAAACAGCCACACTTGAGGACCTAGAGGGCCACATGTGGCCTTGAGGCTGCAGGTTCCCCACCCCTGGTATACATTCATACCACCAAACCCAGCAAGCCATCTTTGTTAAAACACATGGGGTAA
The DNA here is from genome assembly GCA_028646595.1 of Phalanger gymnotis. Classification (NCBI taxonomy): domain Eukaryota; kingdom Metazoa; phylum Chordata; class Mammalia; order Diprotodontia; family Phalangeridae; genus Phalanger; species Phalanger gymnotis. The sequence continues at coordinate 501,043,860 of CM053622.1, read as the reverse complement.
CCATTCACATGTAGATCAAAACTATACAAAATGTGGAATAGTAGAAATTGCCAAGATGATATGTTTTGGGAACAGGAATTTATTACCTTATTCCTATGGCCCCAAAAGACCAACCCACAGAATTACATTTTAATCAAAAATCAAATAAAATTTCATGCTGATGATCAGGGGCTATGATCATCTCTTAAAATGTTGGAATCTCAAGGTAATGAGTGCCCAGTGGAACATAGTCTGTAGGTAATGCTGAGCTGCTCATTTTTAACAATAGTTTATGGCCTTAATGCTGTATCATGGAGCAGCTCACCAACCCCTGAATGAAAGAGCTGAATTTACTATCAGTTTGCTAATTATGACACAGCAAACATGGCAGGCTTTGGTCAGAAAATGGTATGAGCCAGCACACAGCCCTTGACTCCTATTGCCAACTGTGATTTAAAGCAAAATCTTTGAGAGAAGTATAACTGCCTGAATTACTACTCTTTTATATGTTTTTAAATGAGAATGTAAAGGCCAAGGGCATTTTTTCCCATTTAATACCATTAAATCCGTCATTAAGTCTCTCACTGAACACTGGCTGAATTTAATGATGCCCTCAAGTAGTGATACCGGTGCTTGACTGTGTTAATATTGTTGTATATAGAGATACAATAAATAATGCTTAGCTCAGATAGTATTAGGAGCATTACTGGGCATATCAATAAAAATGGCCGTCCTAATGAGACCAAGTGTCAGAAACAGATGGCACTTTGTGAATCCAGCCACTGGGGCTAAAATATGGTTAGGAACAAGGCTCTATGGCATACTGAATCTATCCCTCTCTGAAATCAGCCAGACTCCTCAAAATGTTTTACTGTGCCTTGGCATAAAAGGATTAATCTGAAGATACAGGGTTTTTTTTTCCTCTTTTATCATCTCACTTTATAACACCATGGTTTAAAAACGACAAACTGCTTTTCAGGATCTGTCACACTTCCACTGGCTCCTACTTGCCTGACGATTGGGCTGAATTATAGCTGAAAAATAAGAGATGCTTAGTTGTCTGCTGCCTCATACCAGGACTGAGCAACAGTCACCCTTTCGTTGTGCATGCCTGAGGAGGAACAGAATGTTCCATGCTTTTAATTTTTTTTTTTGTAAGAATGCTAGTCGTTTTGGAAGTAGAACTGTCTTTAATCAAATCACGTCATCCTATGACCTCCAGTTAGCTCCTGTGCTTTCTAAAGTACATGTGATACGTTGTACAAGCTGAACAGAAGAGAAGGAACTTCAGAACAGGTAAACTTGAGGAAGTTTCAAGTCGATATTTGTCTGTTACTTAGATCCTTAATACTTCCTCTACTGGTGGAAGGGATACCCCCAAAACCATTAAAAATAAGTAAGTGGGGAATATTAAAGCAGAGAACAATTCTATACCTTCTTATCCTGGTCAATTCTCATCAAAAGGGATCCATTTAGCACCTTCCATATTCCAGACACTGGAAAAACAATGTCATCCCTGCCTCTGCCCTCAAGGGACTTATATTCCATCAAGGTAAACAACATATATATATATATATATATATATGTATATATATATATATATGTAAATTTAAAAATACATGCAATGGGGTATAGAAATCTATGTTGCCCTACAAGAAAGTAGGGGGAAGGAGATAAAAGAGGGTGGGGTGATAGAAGGGAGGGCACATTGGGGGAAGGAGTAATCAGAATGCATGCCATCTTGGGGTGAGGAGAGGGGAGAGACAGGGAGAAAATTTGGAACTCAAAATCTTGCGGAAATGAATGTTGAAAACTAAAAATAAATCAATTAAAAATACATGCAAATTAAATTTTAAAATTAATGTAGAAACAAAGGGCCCTGAGCAGGTTTGGGGATCAGGAAAAGCTTCACATAGGAGATAGCCCTTGAACTGAGCTTCGAAGGAAGGTGGGGGTTCTGAGAGGCAAAAGTGAAGAGGAATATATTCATGGTGGGAAGCCCAGGCAAATGCATGTTAAAGGGAAAGGAAATTTTGTGTTCTAGGAGCAGCAAAGAGACTGTTGTACGAAGGTGGTACTTCTTGAAACACTTAGAGGGACAGGCTAGAGTCAAATTATAAAGGCTTTCACATACCAAACAGAGCCACTCTATACATTTACATTTCTTTTTGTAGTTTGCCCGTCTCCTGTACATTATCCTCACTACATGATGGGTCTACATCCCTTTCTGTCCTTGGTAACATCATTTCCACTCTTTCTTACATCTAAGCCAACATTGACAACATGCTGCTGCCTATTTTCACCTATCATTGTAGGTCTTCCCCTTGTCCTTTAATTATTTATGATTCTTCTAAGATCGTGGTATTCTATTATTCACAGCTATAGAATGCCACCAATAGAATCTCAGTCTTAAAGAGATATACATTTATTATGTGTCTAATAGAGATACCAGCCCCCCACCCCGACCCCAAACTTCCTTCTAATACCTTTATCCTTATTCTGATTATCTTGAGTGTACAGGACCTGAAAAGTTGGAAAAATTGCAGGTCTTCAGATTCTGGTCATGTAAAGCAATGGCTTAGGAAAAATCCTCCATATTTCAATGTTCTCAGAATTTCCATTTTAAGTACCTCCCAGAAACCTAAACTGAAAAACAACTATTTAAATAGACCTTTAAGAACCTCTGAAGAGGTTCAGTTATTTTAAAAAAACACCGAAAAAAGAATGAGAAAGGGAATAAGGTCCTTATCCTATCTAAGCAGTGTTTCCCATCCTCTCAGTAGTTGTGACCTTTACAAGTAATTTTAAAGATTTGAATATAATTCTTGATCCAGCTCTGTCCTTTTAAAGGCACATTGCGTCCACTGCTCTATCATCATTCTGAATTTAGAAATGGCCTCCTAATTCCTGAATGTGACACTGAGGTAGTGATATATAATTTCATTACTTGGAGACTCCATTAATGTAATTCTCTATTTTACTGTCTTCCTATTATAGTGGTCTGCATAGATTAAAACTTGGAATGAGTCAGCCAGGGTTTTTATTAGGCACAGACAAACCAATTCTGGGCTGTACTGCTGTAACTTTGAAGTCACTCTTCCCCTGACCTGCTGAACTCCTGCCTTAGCTTAACTGTAGGGAGGTAGCTGTGGAAATGGGCCTTTTCGACCTCATTAGTATGCATGGTGCTAGAGACAAATGATATAATAGTAACATGTAATCCAGTTTCTGAGAAGCCAGTAATTTCCATTCTATTGCAAGCTGGAAATGTTATAGGCCAGACAGGGGGACGTTGTGAATACATGTTGTCAGGAAAGCAAGATTCTACACTGGGATTAAGGCCTAGTACACTTTTAAACTTTAATGTTTTAAACTACAAAGATAGTAGAAAAACTGTATGGGGAGGGGGGGAGTGCCCTAACACAAATACATTAAACTTTTTGGGCACCGTGTTCATGTGATTATAGATCAAATGTGCTCATAGGTATAGCAAAACAAAATAGTAGTGATAGAAGTACTGTCTTATGCTTAGCAAAATTGAAGCCTATAACCAGTTATAAGAAGAGAATTCTTATATTTGCTGTTTTTAGATATCATGGCAACAAGTTGTTATTAAGGTAGAAAGTTGTTTGTTTTTTAACTATACAAGGTCTTTATGAATCTGTATTAAAGGATAAAGAACTAACCCCCTCTTCATTCAGTTTTACATATTTTGGTCTCTGAACTTGCTCTACTCTCTTGTCCTATGATTGGGTCTTACAGCCTTTTAAACTTCATCATTTTACTGGTAGGCCAGAGTTTGGGGTACCCCAATTGTACATAGTTCCCATCCCAATTCTCTGATTCACAGTGGTTAAGGGATTTAATTTATCTGGGCACACCTTTTAAAGAGTCCTAGAATGTCTCTTTCATGCCCCAGACTGATTTCCAAAATTACCCTGGTCTTAAAGTTACATCTAGGGTAATCTATAAAAGGGTCCTGCAGCCTGGACCTTGGAAATCAACTTAAAGATAGAAACTCAGTTTTCTAATCCCTAGGCAAGTCTCTAATTCATTTAGACCAGGAATATTGAGCCATTTTTTTTTTGCATCATGGAGCCCGACTTTGGCAATCTGGTATAGCCTTTGAACCCCTTTTCAGAATCTTTTTTTAAATGCACAAAGTAAATACCTAGAATTACAAAGGAAACCAATTAAATTGAAATGCAGTTATCAAAATGTTTTTTAAAAATGTTCACAGACCACGGGTTAAGAGCCCTTGAATTTTTAGACTGAGTTCTGAGGTCCTCAGATTGCACTCAGACTCTCCAGACTGTATCAAAACAACCTGAGGGGCCTTAGAATATAGCAAAGCACTTTCAAATCCTCCAGATGAGGGCTAGCTCAGTTTCCAAAGGAAGTTGCTTAATGGGAGGAACACAGTAGATCCTTGGGCCTACCCTATGGCAACAGCTGTAGCCAACCTGGGCCTTAGGGATGTGAGCCAGAGTTTCCTGAGCTGTAACCTTCCTTCCAGATTTCACTAGGATGAGGAGCATAACTAATCCACTTCATAAAAATAAAAGAGGGGAAGGGAAGAAATTTAAAGGACAATACTAAGCTGGCCCACCTCTGGCACATAGAAACTATTGGTCACTCTGCTGTGGCAATGGTTCTGGATCATATAACTATAAGAGCGACCCAGAAAAGTCAGACTGAGTAGGAAGTGAGAGGAGTCTATCCTGAAATGATGATATAAAAACAAAAGACATAAATTAAAAAATAAGAGGAAATTTAAATAACAATAAAAAATGACCCAAATAGTAGATGCACTATATTGTTTTGTATTGCCAAAAGAGTAATTTTCTGAGTAGACATTACATGTTCAAAAGAGATAATGAAGCTGAAATGGCCACAGATCAGTGCTGAGCACCAAAGGGCTCTTCAGTACCAATTGGTCAAAATGTATTTCAGTTTACCCTATGGAGCATTGCTTGGAGGCTTGCTATATTTATGTCCCAGGTAAATAGGGTAGAATTCCATGGATCAAGGTCTCTTATTCCTTAGCTTTTGGTCCTTGGAGTGGTCATCAGAAGAACTCTATCCTCAAAATCATTGTGTGATATGAAAGCACTGTATCATACGATATTTTTAAGTAGGACATGGATTTCATGAAGTCTGCTATACAAAGCTAGCTGATTTTCTGTGATAGATTTCAATTAAGATATTTGGTTGAAGAGAGAATACATTTTTCATTGGTTCCCAAACTCTTGTGAGTCCTAAGAAAAATGTGTAGTTTAAAGCAATCCTCAAATGATTTTCTTCATTTTTCTTAATTCCTAGCGCTTCGTACTTTTGTTTGCATAGCTGTACTTTTATGAGATATATGTAAGTTAAGCCTTCTTAGATAAGATTACTGTATTTTGTACTTGAATACAACATTGCTATAAGAGTTTCCAAAAACAAATTGTCCCCAAATCAAAAGGATTTCTATTGCTGACTGCCATTTGTGTTCTCTAACTTGTATATTGGCTGTAAAAGGAACCCAAGTTTAGCCTTGAGAGGTAGTACAAGCAATTAAAAAGACATTGTTGTAGGACAAATAAGCCTAAATCAAACCTTCCTACAGAATCTGAAAAGGGAAGGGGAGAAACATGAAAGATTTCTCCCCTTTTGTCCATCTCACAGTTACTCATTCATTAATTCAACAGACATATTAAATGCCTACATAGTATAGTGCACTATGCTGTGAGGGATACAGATAAGAAAAAGACATTGTCCCTGTCCTCAAGGAGATTAGAATCTAGTGGGGGAGCATACTCCTACTATCCTAAGTTTGAAGGGAAAGAATTGAGGTAAATACCTTGGGGTACAGTGCATGGTTTATTGCCATTTTCAAGCTGGATAAATGGTGATGTTAATACCCTTTCTCTTTAAAAACTTAAATGTCAGAATTTGCTTATTGTTTATTTTCCTTCCGTGATTCATGGATTTCACCCAAGATTCTGTTCTTGCCAGAGGGACTCAGATAAATTAGAATGCTAAGTGGTTAAATTGAGGTTCCAAGGAACTATAAATTTCATTTTCTTTGTTCCTCATTAGGCACTCTCAAACTATAGGAACTTGACTAAAACAGTTAGAAAAAAAAAGAAACTTTTTGGATACTTAAAATGAATTGTCTGGAAAATATGCAAACTTAAGAAAACAGACAGATCTTTTTGCATAATCTTGGGCCAAAGCAAGCATAAGTGTCTTTTTGCTGTTGCATTTCTAAATGTCATTAGTTTAAACTATTTTGCTCCTTTTGTTTTATTTTGATTTATTGTATCTTGAGAACTCTCCCTCTGTGCATTCCTCTCTAATTACACTATGTATCTCTACATGAGAATTTTTGACCATCTTTCCCATTGATACTGCCCTGAGCTCTTCATGGTCAGACTCTCCATTGGCTTCCCTAGGTACAGGCTGAGTCCCAGGGACCTGGCCTTTTGATGTTATAGTAGAAATAAAGCACAGGAGAATCTGAATGAGAGGCTTTCGAGCTGAGGTGACTAGGGATGTGAGTCTCTTGAAGACCTGTGTTGTAGATCAAGGTTAAAAATGTTTCAAGAATGGTTTCAAACAGCATACCACCAAAATCATTTGCAGGTTCAGTAGCTGGCCCCCTTAGAATGCAGAGGTACAAAGGTTAGACTTTAGGAAGTTTACCTGTTAAGTCTTCAGTGGTTGACTTTTAGAACATCTTAAAAATTCTAACATACTAACTCTGACCTTTTCTTTACTGAACTCTTCTTTTTCTTCCTCTCCTGCTGGCAGAATTGATGCTTTTAAAAAAAAGTAATAGCATGAAAAGGGAGTCCTGTTTCTTTATTTTGTAATGTTGAACAGCACTTACAGATGTTTTGGCTAAAGGGTTTTGGGTAAAAGCCGACATTAAGCCTTTTCAGTGCACTCTGTTTGTAATTATTACAATGTGAATACCCTAAATCCAGGAGTAAGGCTGTATCTATGTATACAAAGGAAAATTGAAAATTGAGTCAATCATCTGAATAATTTAAAGGGGGGAAATACCTACTTCTCTGCAAATACCTGTATATTTCAGACAAATGTTTTAATCTTTACGTCCTGAAACATCTGGATAATCATTTCTGTGCTTCATTTTAAACATTGCCATGGTAAAGCTTTGCATAGGTTTAAATGTAACATAACATGAATATGTGCAATTCATTCAACATTTTCCCACATGGAGCATTAAATAAAACTTCTCACATTCTCTATTCCCATTCCCTAGAAAGCAATACTATGTTTCAAAATTTCTCTCAACTGTATGGGAGTTCCTTCTGCTTTTGCTGCATTTAGTTATTCCTGTAACAAATGAAAAGCCTTTTCTAATGCAATATCAACGGACTGTAGTTATTTCTGTTATTTGAATCAATATAAATAGACTAATTCTTCAGTGGAAATCAAGATTTCTGAATTCTAGTCTTGAGCAAGATGTGTTTCTTTTGATTTATGTTGAAAATACATTTTTGGTATAACTGAAGACAGACACATGGTATAATAAAAGAAGCAATGAACTAGGAAGAGCCAGAGACCTCGATTCTGGTCCCAATTCCGTCATTTACCTGGCATATGACCTTGGGTAAGTCATTAATATTTTTGGAGTTGCAGCGGTAAAATGGGGATATTATCTGCCCTACCTATTTCATTTGGTTCTTAAAAGAGGATCAAAAAGGATACAGATGTAAATTAAGGCCCTTCCAGCTCTAAATGTATGATCCTTGGATACTATTATTATTTGTCATCATGTAGATGTTCTGGGATGTAGTTCATAAAAACCCAGATTTCAGAGTGGGAAGGTGCTTGTGACATCACCTCAATTCATCCCTTTCGTTTTATAGTTGGGGAAACTGAGGCCCATAGAAGTTAATACCAATTTTGTTGTTGTTGTGACTTTCCATGACCCCATTTTGGGGTTTTCTTAGCAAAAATACTAGAGCGGTTTGCTACTGTCTTCGTCATCTCATTTTACAGATGAGGAACTGAGGCAAACAGGATTAAGTGACACTGCTCAGGGTCACATAGCAAGTAAGTGTCTGAGGCCAGATGTGACCTCATGAAAATGAGTCTTCCCGATTCCAAGCCCAGTGCTTTATCCACTGTGTCACCTAGCTGCCCCTTATACTTAGTAACAATAGCTGTTGTTATAACTAATAGTAGTAGCATTTACAGTGTTTTAACGTTTGCAGAGCAAACGTTATATTTCTTTATATATGCTCTTTCATTCTATACTCATGGCAACCCAGTGAGGTAGGTGCTATTGTTATCCCCAATTTACCCTTGAGGAAACCAAAGTTGAGAGAGGTTAAATTACTTGCTAGGGTTACATAGCTAGTAAGTGTCAGAGGTGAGATTCAAATTCAGGCCTTCCTGACTCCAAGCCTAATACTCTTTCCACTACACCAGGCCCTGGCATCCTCAGTGCCACTGAACCATATTAAAATGTAATTGGGAAATATTCAACAAAATAAATAAAAAATACAATACAACATAGACGATGTTCATTTACGGTTTTCTAAGTCACAGGGATCCATTTCTATTTAAGTTTGGCATCACCTAGATCCCCTAGATTAAGTAGCATCTCAGGTCACTCAGAGAACCAGAGGTAGAGTTTTTATTTAACTACATCGTTAAAGGTTGCCTCTTCCAAAGTCCTACTTCTGGGCTTCATCATACTGCAGAGGTAGCCCTGGGTTATTGTGAGAAATGATGGAAGCAGTTTTGTTTACACAGAGTTGAAAGTATCCCTCTCTCCCCCATCCCCCAGCTTTAGCAGAATGTAAGTCAGGTGACTAATTAGAACCAGTTCTAATCAGCTGTGACCTAGCAGAGACCAGGCTTCTGGTCGGATGAAAGGTTAGAGGCTTGTATGCATGCTAAAAAAAAAAGGTTAGAGGCTTGTATGCATTTGAGGAGGGCATGAAGTAGGCAGTCGGGGGGCTGCATCTGGCCAATGAAGAGCCTGGAGGGAGATTTGAAGTAGGAGTCGATAAAAGGACGGCAGTCCATCTGAATCCTTGTACTCCCCTTAGACCGTTCAGGGGACATACCCATTTATTCAGACCGAATAAATGTAAAATATAATTAAAATGTTCCTGGCTTCCCAATGTGTATTGTTTTATTCCTAGACAATGTGAGTATATTTATAATAGTTATTAAAGGCTAAAGTTCTAGATGGGACTAGCAAGCTTCAGCTACATGTCCAGGGACAGATTGTGTGTCCGAGTCTGAGGCCTATGATTGCTAAATCAGAAGAAATCAGAAAACGCTAGAGGGATGACCAGAGCAACTCATTAAATCATCTCCATGGTGAGGTTTCATCTGAATTGGTAGGGCTAGGACACACACCAATGAAATCTTCAATCCCCAAAGTATTTATGTGGCACCGAAGGGATTTCAGGCCTGAGGTGGAAGAGTCTCAGGTATATCCTGGTTTGGTTTTGTCTTGTTTTTGAAGGGTTGGGGCCAGGTTGGGGGAAGCATAGAAGGAAATGCCTAGAGGACTTTTTCCTCTCTAGGAAAGGCCTAGAGGAGTTGGGGTGGGGGAGGGGAGGAAGAAATGGAGGGAAGAGGGAATCTGTTCTTGTTTTGATTCTATTCTGAGTTTAAAACAAAGGTCCTTAACCCTTTTGGGGTTATTGACTTCTTTGGCAGCTTGGTGAGGACTATGGACTCCTCAGGATAACTTTTTTTAAATGCAAAAAACAAAATGCAAAGGACTAAAAAGAAACCAACTATATGTAAATACAATTATTAAGAATAAAAAACAAAAACCAAGTTCACAAGCCCCAGGTTAAGAAAACCCTGCTTTAAAGTAACAAAGAGAGCTAAGAAGCTTTTTGGTGAATGCCAGCTCACCCTGACTGTGGCTGCTTAAGTAAAGCATCGAACCTGGGTCACAGCGATCTTTTATCAGAATTGTGCTCAATGTAGGCACTTAGCCTTCTTTGTGCTTTTAAGATCCAATTGGAATATTATCTGATTGGTAATGAAAAGATTGGAAGGGGCCTTTGTCTCTACGAGAATGCATCTTAGGCGCTAGACGAGGGAAATGGCATTTTAAAAATGAAGAGGCCACTCCAGTCTTTCTCTCCAAAGACTTAGAGCATTCCCTTACCACATGAATTACCATAAAACCACCAAAGTATGACTTTCTACATCCTTCCCTTTTTTTGTCACTAGCACCCAGTTTCCATGACTCCTTTAGACAGCCAGACTCTTTCCAGAATACTACCTCTTTTTAGATCAACATTTTGTTTCACAAGTAAGGAAGCAGTAATGTATTTAAAATATACCTTTAAGCCACCAAATAGAGCAGGCCATATGCAGACCGAGAAGGAACTGCAAAAGGAACGACTGACTGACTGACTGACTGACTGACTGACTGACTGACTGACTGACTACCTGGCTCCCATGTCTTCCTTCTTTTCCCTCTTCTTCCCCCCTCTCCTACCTGCTAGCAAGGAAATGCCTAAAACACAATTTACAAAGGTGGGGAAAAACTTTTCATACATGAAACAACTAGGTGGTTCAGTAGATAGAGTGCCGAGCTTGGAATCAAAAAGGCCTGAGTTCAAATCTGGCCTCAGACACTAGCTGCCTGACTTTGGTCAAGTCAATTAATATCTGTCTGCCTCAGTTTTCCCACTGTAAAACGGGAGCAAGAGTAATAGCAACTACTTCCCAGGGTTGTTGTGAGAATCAAATGAGATAACATTTGTCAAGCACTCAGCACAGTGCCTTCCTTCATCCCACAATTACAGATAATCTTAATGAGAAAATATTCCTAGAGGAGGTTACAGGTTAACAAATTCTAATAAAAGGAAAAATGATCGACAACAAATTTCGATGAAAAGGAGAGGGGAAAAAAGACAGTGGCAACCTGAAGAGGCTAAGTATTTAAAAAAGAGAGGTGGGGAGGGGAGGGGCGGGGGACGGACAGACAGACAGACACTGGACTCACTGCAGATAAACATTTGCAACTTTCTCATTTCATAATCCTGTGGGTTTTTTACTGACTGCCTTTAAAAACAGCAGGAATCCAAGAGCAGAGAAGCTGAAAGGAACCTTAGAAATCATCTAGGAAACTGAGGCCCAGAGAAATAATTAACTTACACATAATCTTAGCTTCTCTGAACATTCCCATTACATCTACCCCAAAACGACAACAACCAATTCTAACCATTTGCATAACATTAAACCTGAACTTGGCTAGATGCCGAGCCACTGAATATTCTTCACGTGTAGTACTTTACCAGTTGAGGATCCTACATCATTTGTCATGGAACTATTCCCAGAACATCTGTCACCGCTTGGAATATATTTTCTCACAGTACTTAACTTTTAGCTACCGTTGCTATCAGATGTGTATGCTTATGGATCCAAGATACATATTAATACTGTATTAGTGAACAAACATCACTTCTCTCATTGAAGATCTGAATTGAAAACGTGCCTGCTTTCTTAGGATCATCACTAACAGACTTCTTAATTGAGTTGCCAGTACTGTCAATAGCGTCGTTCACTGTTGTTTTATAAACGAGCATATTTTCCCCTGTTAGTTAGACTACCCCTTACAGATTCAAGATGCTCTTTCACTAGGACATTATGCTTTTCCAAAACCAGCAGCCGTTCCAGAGACATTCCATGATAGACTATTTCACTTAACAGAATTCCTCTTATTGATTTGCTCCTCAATGACTGAACTCTTTATTACCAATAACTTTAATTATGTCAACTACTCATTCTGAAATTATTCGTATTCTCTTTTGGCTTTCTTCTCAAAAGCCCCTGATAAAGAAACAGGAGTTTGGCATTTGCCTCTGAGCATTCTTATATGGCATTCAGTGCTGTAAAAGTAGAGGCTGCTTTCTTTATATTTCTTGAATGTGTGTATATATACATATATGCAGATATACATATAGATACAACTAAGTAGTCCAGTGGATAGAACACTGGACCTGGAATTAAGAAGACTTGAGTTAAAATCCAGCCTTAGTCTCTTATTAGCTGTGCAAGTGAGGGCAAGTCATTTAACCTCTGTTTGCCTCAGTTTTCTCAACTGTAAACGCGGGGAGTGACAGCACTTACTTCCCAGGGTTGTTATGAGGATCAAATAATCATTGTAAAGCGCTTAGGAGAGAGAGAGAAAAAATGTGTGTGTATGATATATATATACACATACATATACACATATATACACACATGTATATATAACACACACATATATGTATGTATGTGTACATGTATGTATGTTTGTGTGGGTAAAATATATGTGTGTGTATGATCTATATATATGTATGTTTGTGTGCACACATACACACACACAGAGTAATCTGATGGAATCTGTTCTTGTTTTGACTCCCCTCTAATAGAAGCATAAGAGTGTAAAGCAAGGTTCTTTTTTGATGTCTTTGGTGAGGCTTGCAGACCCCTTTTCAGGATAAATTTTTTTAATGCAGACAATAAAAGCACAGGATAAAAAGGAAGCCAATTATATGTAAATACAGTTATTAAAAATAAAAAACAAATTCACAGGCCCCAGGTTAAGAAAACCCTGTTTTAAAGTAACAAAGAGAACAAAAAAGATAAAAATACAAATTAATTATATAACATAAACATACAGTACATATGTGCAGTGTGTATTGTTTGTTTATATCTGTATAAACACATTCAAGTAACATGAATGTAGATATGTGCACATACATATACATGTAACATTTGGGGCTTCTTTTACCCATGGACTCCTAGAAAACCACCCCAAATTCTACGTACTTTGTGGGTCAGAATCCTCTACAAACCATACGTCATGATCTCCTACTGATGTGTTTACTTTTACCAGTCAGCCAGAGGGCACACCTAGTTCAAAGTAAAGGCATTTAATGAAATAGCATAGTCATAAAAGTAATGACAGAACATTCCCCCATAAACCTTGAGCTCCATCTCCTAAATACACACATCCTCAGTGGGAAAAATGGACCTACAAAGAACTCACTCTAGGGGCCTACACATGTGGAAAACATGTGTAGCCAGAGCATACATCTGTAGGGATAACCCACACCTCTGTTGCTATAGAAGCTGATGCATTTTTTTTGATACATCACACTGATTTCTGCCAGGTCTGCTTCCTCCCATATGCAACTCTTCTGGTGCTCCCTGCCAGGTGTAATATCTTGGCTGTGCCTTTCTGTGAGAATCATGTCTCCACCATTCCATGCTTGGCATAGTATCTATATACTAGGTGGTCTTCACCTGGAAGGTAGCTAAGTGGAACAGTGGTTAGAGCACAGGGCCTGGAGTGTGGAATTTCTAAGTTCAAATCCAGCTTCAGACACTTATTAGCTTTATAACCCCTGGTCAAGTCACTTAAGCTTTGTCTGACTCAGTTTCCTCAATTGTAAGATGGAAAAAATAATAACTCACAGAATTGTTGTGTCTCAAATGAGATTAAATGGGATAATATTTTTTTTATTTCATTGGTTTATTAGGAACAAATATCATGAATGCAACAGGCCTTTGAAAAAAGTTAAAAGCACTATATAAATATAAGGTGATAGTATTACACTCTTTTTTTTTCTTTTTTTTAATTTATTTTTAATATGTTTAGTTTTCAGCATTGATTTTCACATGCA
>CM053622.1:500960311-501029711 GCA_028646595.1 Phalanger gymnotis | reverse complement strand
TTTTGTTGTAGGCTCTATGACTTTAACTTCTTCTGACTGTATGTTTTGGTCTTCTTTGTCACCAAAGAAGGACTCCAGAGTCTGAGACTGAATCTGGGTGTGTTTTCGCCGTCTGGCCATGTTCCCAGACAACTTACTTAACCCTTGAGTTTTTCAACGAGGTGTGACTAAAGAGTTCTATGTTCCACACTTGGGCGGATGCGCTGCCTCACCAACACTCCAGTTCCTGACCCAAGAACCCCCAACCCAGACTGGGCTTAAATCTTCAGCAGGCTCTGCACTCCTGCTCTGATCAGCCACTTAATTCCTCCCACCAAGTGGGCCTGGGGCCAGAAGCAACTGCAGCTGAATTTCTAAAGCTGCCCCGCCTCCATTGCCTCAGGGGTGGAAGCGGAACTGCAAACTCCGTCCTGTCCCGCAGCTTTTCTCACTAACCTTCTGTGTAGTCTTTGCTGTTTGTGGGTTGTGAGGTCTGGTACATGCCACAGCTCAGTAATCAGCATGCTAGGGCACTCTCGGCTCCACTCCTGGTCTCGTCGGTCCGCGGTCTGCCGCAATGCGCCGCGCGCGCTGGGCTCTGCTTGGCTCAGCTCCGCTCCCCTCAGCTGGGGGCTGGGAGTTCCGTTTGGGACAGACCTTACCCCGAGACCATCCAGGCTGTCCTGGGCCGGAGCCCTGCTTCCCTCTGCCACTTTGTGGGTTCTGCAGTTCTAGAATTGGTTCAGAGCCATTTTTTTATAGGTTTTTGGAGGGACTTGGTGGGGAGCTCACTCCAGTTACTGCTTTCCAATCGCCATCTAAATGGGATAATATTTATAAAGGGCTTAGAACAGTGTCTGGCACATAGCACGCACTTATCTTCCCACTGGACCTCAGCTGAATTTTTCTGCCGAGGTTTTATCTGCTACTCTTATGTTTCCATCTACAATGAGGTACAGTGGTTAGTAAGCCTCTGCCTGGCAGGGAAGGGCAATAGCTCTCCTCAATCAGCTGTCTCTGCCAGTGACAACAAAGTTTTTCTCCTTAGTTCATCTTCTCTTTAGTGCCTAGGTAAGAGTCATGTAGGCCAAGATCACCATTAGTTTTTGAACTCTTCTTTGAATGACTCTCTTCTCTCCTTCCCCTCTGAGGCCTCTATATCCCAAAGGTTCTTTGTCCTCAGTAGAAGAAAGTTACTGAATGCTATGAGAAAACTGCTCCTAACCTCTCTGCTTATATAGCTCTGTTTTTACAAAGTACAAGGGAAAGGCTGCTTGCAGGAGGATGAATAAAAAACAACTGGTGATTTTTGTATCATTTCTCCCAACAACAAATCACAGCCTGGTCTCTATTTAATATCTCTGCGTAGGCATGCATGTGATCAACATACATATGCCTATATTATATGTATGTACTGCATGTGGATATATGGTATGTGTAATGTATACTCATACAAAGATATATATTTATATATGTATAGGTATGTGTATGCATGTGTATATATACATATATGTATATGTGTGTGTGTGTGTGTACATACACACACACACACACACACACACACACAGTGGTGGGATTCAAATGAATTAACAACGGGTTCTCCAGGGAACCGAGCCGAGGTACCGCCCCCACTAACAACTGGTTCACAGGCCCTGTCCCTGCTAACAACCATTTGCCGAACTCAACCTAAAATTAGGTACCATAACTGGTGCGAACCAGCTGAATCCCACTGCTGTATTTGCAAACACAATATACAAATATACCTGCTGGATGATCCAAAAGCCTTTAATATAGTTTCAGTCTTTAATAGGTCAGGTCTTCCTAACTCTGGGACCAGCATTCTACCTACTACATCATACCTATGTGTACATATAAATGAATATATACAACTAAACATATACATGCATAGAAATACAGGTTGTGCGTGTATACATGTATGCACATACACAGTTGTGAATATATTTGTGCATATATACAGATGCCGTATAGGGTGTCCCAAAAGTCCTAGAGCAGTTTGAAGCTTAACTAGCTTAATATTTTTAATAGATTAGATTAAGACTGCATGAAGATTTTTGGTATACCTTTTATGGCATGTGAATAAATGTAGATATTTTTGTGTGTGTGTATCACAAACCCATATTTAAGTGTGTGCATATATGTATATGACTTTCTGTGTGTGTGTCTGTGTAGCGTAGTAGATAGACTGCTGAACTTAGCATCAGGAAGACCTGAGTTTGAATCTTCACTGGCTTGTGTGACCCTGGGCAAGTCACCAAACCTCACTAAGTTTGTTCACTCATCTATGAAATGGATGTAATAATAGCACTTTTTAGGTATTATCAGCATCAAATAATATACGTAAAGTGTTTTGCAAACCTTAGGACACTACCCAAATGTTAGTTGCCACTATTTATCATCATTATTAAACATATACCATGTTTAGAAGCCAGTGAGGACCATTCCTAGGGTCACATGGTATCAGGACCAACAACACTATGTCTCTTCTCTCTTTTCCTTTTCTTCATCCCCAACGTGATTATATAGTGAAATCTAGTTAACATGTACACCATGTACAGCCTTGCAGGGGCAAAAATGTCACAAAAATAACATGAGTGAGAGATGGTTTTGTGAGAAGGGAAGAGGGGAGGACAATTGCCAGTCAGCCTGCCCCAGTGGGTTGCCTTGGTGATGAAGGATCTAATTGTGTATATATGAGCATCTCAGGTCCTTTCTGGCTTAAACTGGCAGAACCAACCCCATCTCCCTCCCCCACCTTCTCCACCCGTTATTGTTGCCACCAGGGATTGCTCCATAGCTCCAACTGCCTAATCACTGAAACCATGATCACCCCAGGGATGGCTCTGCCTGCAATCTCTCAAGCCTGAAATAAACTTACTGAAATCTGTCTTTATTATATGCTAACCATACATACAAAGACCTTGTTTCTCTACTGGATAAGTATGTGCTTTATATTCCATCTTGATGATGGATAGTAGATTTCCCATGAAAAGCCAAATTTTTCATTTTGAATGGTTGAATAGGATATAAAGCCCTTCTAATTTGAACGTAGCTAATTCATAACTGGTGGTTATTTGAACTCACCTCAATTTAGAAAGTGGATTATATTTCCTGATAGAGTGAAGGAGACAGTTCACTTGCAAGGCTTTCACTACATCTGCAAAGGAGGCAAGCAGAGAGCCTGAACCAGGTCTGCCATTACCTCCTGGGGGAGTATTCCTATTAGCCCTTGCCCTGTGCCTATCCCCTTTGCACAACTATAGTCTGCAACCAAAAAGAAGAGTCCTCAGGATCTCCTGCCCCTTCTGGACCGTGTCTGGAGGCAATAGAATTATTTGACCAGCCCTCAGAAGACTGACTCCACCTTACACTGTCTGTTCACAGCAGATACCTGTTACCTTTTCTTAGGGCTGCCATCGCTGTGAGAAACCTAGATAAACTTCCTCACTTTGTCTGGGGTTCTGTGATGGATCCCATTTTCTGGGGAGGAGCAGCCCCAAGAAGCACATTGGATCAAATAGTATATGTCCCTTCATTTAGTTTTTTATTATATGGAGTACCCAAGTTCATGAGATCATGGATCCAACGATGAATTACTAGTCAATGTCTGATGCATATGTGTATATATATGTGTATATATATATATATATATATATATATATATACACACACACACATACACACATGTATATGTATATGCATATACACGCGTGTATTGTATATGTATATGCATGTATATATACATATATGTATATATACATATACACACATACATATATACATATATGTATGCATATAAATATATGCGTATATGTATGTATATAAATATACACATATATGTGTATATATACTATATATATATATATATATATACATATATATGATTAGGAGGTACTCAATGTTTGTTTCATTGAATTAGGTCCCTTTAGGAGATTTATATTATTTAATATAATAAGCATTTGTTGAGCACCTACTGTGTAGCTCTATTTGCATAGTGTATGGATATGGATCTCAAGTCTAGTTAAAGAAAGACCAAGTCTTGACTTGTTCTATGGTACACAGTACACACATACACACACACACACACACACACACACACACACACCCCATATGCAGAAGCCAGTGATGGACATGCCTAGGGTCACAGAGTATTAGGACAAATAACACTGTATCCGCTTTCTTTTATTACTCCTTCCAATTTTCAGTAATTTAGCTGGTACTTTCTCACAGTGCTTGCTATACTTCATCTATAAGCTTGACTTTTCTTCCCCTTCCTCAAAGTCCAAATATTTTTTTTTCCTTTTTAAAGCTAATATTTTCTTTGAAAAGAGAATGCCATGGGCCATTAAGATTAAGGCTCCTTCTTAACTGTTTACGATTTAAACATCTCTTTCTTCTTTTTAATATTGACCTTCTCTGACCCCCTACAGCACTGATAAGCTGTACCACACAATTAGCACCTAATTATACGTCATCTCATCTTTTCTCATTGGTTCATGTGCCTTAGTCTTGTCTTGAGAGTGCACATAGAAATTCCTGGAAAAAGATATTTATTCTATCCCATGGAATATAATAAACTCCTTAAGGGCAGGCATTCCATGTGCCTTTGTTTTCCTAGAATCTAGTAGGTGATAAATGTTCTTGATTGGTTCATATATTTCATTTCTAATCCCTATTGTACCAGTACATTATAGATAACCAGCAAATTCATGTTGATTCACCTTTGTGAATTCTAATGGCACTTTAAATGTCTCATATCCTTCCAGTAATTGCTTTGAAGTTCTCTCATCCCTGGTGGTCTTCTCCCTCTGAAATAGCCATCCACCCTTTTGGTTCTCTTCTCCCATTGGCAAGTTATTCCACAAAAACCTCTATTTTGAAAAAGATCCCAGGCCAGCCTTTCTATCATTCCTCTCTTACCTCTGCTTCTGACTTCAGACTTTGCCACTATGTCCCCTTGTGGGTACCTTCCCTCTGCTTCCCAACACCCTTTTATGTTTTGTCTTCTTCCATTAAAATGTAAACTCCTTGAGGGCAGAGACTGTCATTCTTCTTGCTTGAAATTGTACTCATAGTACTTACCACAGCACTTGGAACATACAAGATCTTCATAATGCTTGGTGACTTGGCCAACTCCGTGTCCTAGTTATTCATGCATCATTTTATCTCCCCTACTAGACTGAAATCTCCTCAAGGCCAGGAATTGTACCATATCATTCTCTATATGGCCAACAGGGCCTTGTCCTTAGGAGGTACTCAATTAATGTTTGTTTCATTGAACTGGTTCCCTTTGGGGAATTTGTTTTATAATAGTTCAATACAAGAAGCATTTATTGAGCATCTATTATTTGTACAGGTCTATTCTCATAGTGTAGAGACCAGCATCTCAAGTCTAGTTAAGGAAAAACCAAGTCTTCATTTGTTCTTTGGTCTAAGGAAGGCTACAATTGGAGCACAATATGTACATACATACACATATAGATGCAGGAACCTATATACATGCACATATAGACACACATGTGTGTATGGACGTATGTATACATCCAGAGAAATACATACTATATCTTATAGTCTCTGCTAACTAATGCAGTACTAATTTTATGCTGTCTGGTGTTATTCTCTTCTGTCTAGTGTGTCTTAGTCATGTCTCCCCAACTGGACTATGGACTTTGCAAAGACTTTATTTTATAATTCTTTTACCTTCAGCAGTGCTCTGACTATAGTAGTGCTTTTTAATTGCTAGGTTTATCTCCTCTTATAACTGATACCCATCACTACCACTGCCATCCCTCAGAAAAAGAAAGACAAAAAGGGAAAGGGCTGTTGGTAAGGAAGTGGTACCATGCCATATTCAGAACCATAGAATGTTAAAACTGAAAAGATGCTTAGAAATTTGCTTGTCCAGGAGTTCTTAACCTTTTTGGATAGTGCACCCCTTTGGCAGTTTGGGGAAGCCTGTGGATTCCTTCTCCAAATATTTTTTTTTAAATCATAAGCTGAAGGAAATGCTACATTTCAGTTAGAAGGTAGCGAAATAAGGATATAATTCTTTCCCATCAAAATTCACAGACCCTTTGAAATGTATCTATGGATACCAAAGAGTCTGTGGACCACTGGCTAAGAACTCCTGGATTGCATAATATTCTCATCTTACAAATGAGCTAACTGATCCCCCAAAGAGGTAAAGAGGGTTCCTTCAAGTTCTACATACCTTCGTGCCTGGCTTTTCCTGTATGTTCTGGCTATTCTTGGGTCCTGCCTTTCCCTTCCCCCCCTCAACTTCACAGAAGTAGAGGGAAGTGAAGAGCCGGGGAAATAAACCATATGCCACTAAGAAGAACCAGAGCTGTAGATAGCTGGAGGCCTAGTATAACTAGGATAATAACAATAACTCACATTTATGTAGTGCTTTAAGGTTGACAAAAGTACTCTTTCTACAATAACCCTGTGGTACATGTAGTACAGGAGAAGTGAGGAGAGAGGGAGGAGGAGGCACTCTGTATGAAGTGTTAGGCATGGAGGGCCTAAAATCAGGGGAAACGTGCTTTTTCAACCTGAAGATGACTGAAAGGTCTGGACATATAATGATAATAATGATAACTGTAATAAATAATAATAATAATAGCTAAGCTTTATATTGTATATTATATAATATATTATTATGTTATTTATCATATATTTTATACAATAATGGCTAGGATATTATCTCATTTAATTCTCATGACAATCCTGGAAGATGGGTCCTTTTATTATGCTCGTTTTACAGATGAAGAAACTGAGGCAGGCATAAGTTAAGTGACCTCTAGCATCCCACAGCTAGTAAGCTTTTGAAGCTGGATTTGAACTCAGGGCTTCTTAATTCCACATCCGGTGCTCTTACCATTCGGCCACCTAGTTGCCTCTAAAATGTTTAAACCTATGCCTTTGACTCCAAATCCAGTGGTGTACTGCCATGCCGCAATGAGTTTAACCTCCCTTCAAACTGTGGCTATACCAGGCATGCACCAACAACTTTTGGTATAACACCCATGGTTGTTTTTTAGTTGTTTCAGTCGTGTGTGACTCTTCATGATCCTCTTTTGGGTTTTCTTGGCTACTGGAGTGGTTTGCTATCTCCTTCTCCAGCTTATTTGACAGAGGAGGAAACTGAGGTGAATAGGACCACACAGCTAGTAAGTGTCTGAGGCCAGATTTGAACTCAAGAAGATGAGTCTTCCTGACTCCAGGCCTGGCACTCTGTGCACTATGGCGCCACCTAGTGCCCTACAGCCCTATTAGCTATATAATAAGTGGTGTAGTTGGGGTAAAATATCAAAAATGGCTGCTGAATATCCACAGGCTGCTAGTCATCTCTCATGACCCATCAGGGTCATGAAACCTTCTCATAATTGCCTTAGGAAGTAGCCCAATTCTGGAATCAGGCTGTAAATAGCCATCTCTCTCCTAAAAAGCTTCATTTTGACACTGAAACCTCCCCCCGCCCGCCCCACACACACACTTTATGCTCATTAGTAACCTTTCCCAAAAAGGCATCATAGGGAATGAATATCCCTTGAAACCTGTCATCTTATTCCTGGACTATTAGAGTAGTCGTCGGAACAGCTCACCCTCTCATCAGTCACTTCCTCCTTCACTCTATATTACACATCGCTGCCAAATGTAATCTTCCTAAATGCCACTTTTTTTTTCATGCTACACCCATATTTGAAAAAATCTTCATTGGTTCTTCATTGCCAACAGGGAAAATTGTAGCCTCTTTAGTTGATCGTTCGAGGACTTGCAGGATCTCTCCCTATCCTACTTCTTCAGTCTTTTTTTCTGCGTATCCAATCAGGTTGGTCTCATGAATAGATCCGTGCCTTCCCATTTCTGCCTGACTTCAGTGAAATTCCTGGTTACCTCAATCCCACTCTTCTTTCAAAAGAGAGCTTCTTACTCCTTATCTGACCACTCTAGTCCACAGTTATTACTTCTTCTTTCTCTAATAGCCCTCATCATCATACCATTTATATGGTTGGCACTAGTTCATTAATGTGTATATGTTCGTTGTTTTGGTCTCGACCCGTGATTCCATGAGTATAGATACTTGCAGGTGTGGAAATTCACTTCACAATTCAGATGGCACCTCCTCTGTAACTTACAGTCCTGGGGGTTGCCTGGGGCACCATAAGGTGGAAAAACTTGCCCAGGACCATACATTCATTTCTTTTTAATTTTTATTTATTTTATTTTTAGTTTATGGAATAAAACAAGCATTTCCATAATGGAGCATAATAACATGAAGCTACAAATCTATTATGTACAACTTGCTATTCCTTTTAAACATATAATTAAGGTATAACATAAATTTCTTTTTCTCTTTTTTTTCTTATGTGTGTCAGAGGAAGAATTTTAATCCCTATTTTCCTGTCTTTCTAATTCCTTTGATGGTCCTCTTGAAGGGGTTGATATATAAAGCATTTATTAAGTTCTTATTATGTGACAGGCACTGTACTAAGATCTGAGGATATAAATCCAAGGAAACAAGATGCCCTGTGCCCTCGAGGCACTTACATTCTTATGGAGGGGGCAACTAGGTGGTACAGTGGATAGAATACCTGACATGGAGTCAAGAAGACTCATCTTCCTAAGTTCAAATCTGACCCCAGACACTTACTAGCCGTATGACCCTGGGCAAGTCATCTAACCTTGTTTGCCTCCGTTTCCTCATCTGTCAAATGAGCTGAAGTAGGAAATGGCAAACTATTATAGTATCTTTGCCGAGAAAATCCCAAATGGGGTTGAGAAAGGAAAAGACTGAAAAAAACTGAACAGTGGGGAGATTAAGAAAGAGTCCAGCAGTGAGAAAGGTGTGTGGGACAATAATCCCCCAAAATGAAATAACAATCAGAGGTTTCTCAAGGTAAAGACAGAGGCTTTATTTGCAAATCTCACACGAGAATTGGGCGTCACCCATCCAGAATGGTCTGGGGTGGGGAGGCAAGTTTCAGAAGGCAGATAGTTTTTATACCCCTTAAAGGGCCCCCCCAAAACCCTCTTATGAAAACAATTCTAAGAAGCTCCAAAAACCCCCCTACAAAAACAAGTCAAAGAAGCCCCCAAAATCCCCTGGACCTCTATCCCCATCCATGGCCGGGGGCGGGGGGAGTTGGCCTCACATTCTTGAAACAAGGAAAGATTCTTAATCTAACACCTTAACCTCAAACTAACAGACAGTCGTTACAGGCATACTCACCCTATGTATATGCAGGATGTGGATATATGTGGTGTATGTGCAAGTTTAAGCGGGGGGAGGGGCGTTAATTCTTAAACTTAAAGATATAATTCAGGCATTATGGAAGCTAAAATATTAATTATCCTTTTCCTTAAATGAGAGGCTTTCATTCATCCCACTCAAAGGTAAAGCATGGTTGGAGTCATTAAAATGTTGGTCCTAAAAAATTCACTATTCCACAAAAACTGCTGGGAAAATTGGAAAGTGGTATGGCAGAAACTGGACATAGACCAATATCTTGCACCGTATACCAAAATAAAGTGAAAATGGGTTCATGATTTAGGAATAAAGGCTGATACTATAAGCAATTTGGAAGAGCAGGGAATAGTTTACCTATCAGATCTATGGGAAAGGGAAGAATTTATGACACAAGAAATAGAGAGCATTACAAAATGCAAAATGGATAATTCTGATTATGTTAAACTGAAAAGTTTTTGTATAAACAAAGCCAATGCAACAAAGATTAGGAGGGAAGCAGAAAATTGGGAGAAAATCTTTACAACCAATGTCTCTGATAAAGGCCTCATATCTAAAATACACAGGGAACTGAGCCAAATGTATAGGAATAAAAGCCATTCCCCAATTGAGAAATGGTCAAAGGATATGAACAGGCAGTTTTCAGAGGAAGAAATTAAAGATATCCATAGGCATATGAAAAAAATTCTCTAAATCACTATTGATTAGAGAAATGCAAATCAAAACAACTCTTAGGTACCACATCTCTCCTGTCAGATTGGCTAACATGACAAAACAGGAAAATGATAAATGCTGGAGAGGATATGGGAAAATTGGAACATTGATACATTATTGGTGGAGCTGTGAACAGATCCTGCCATTTGGGAGAGCAATTTGGAACTATGCCCAAAGGGCTATAAAAATGTGCAAACCCTTTGACCCAGCAATACCACTCCTAGGGCTATATCCCAAAGAGATCACACAAGTGGGAAAGGGACCTGTATGTACAAAAATATTTGTAGCGGCTCTTTTTGTGGTGGCAAAGAATTGGAAATCAAGGGGATGCCCATCAATTGGGGAATGGCTGAACAAGTTGTGGAATAGTATTGTGCTATAAGAAATGGGGAAGATACGGACTTCATAATAACCTGGAAAGACCTACATGATATGATGCTGAGTGAAAGGAGCAGAACCAGGAGAACATTGTACACAACCACAGACATTTTGATTCTGTAACGACTAGCTTTGATAGACTTGGCTCTCCTCAGCAATACAAGGCTCAAAGACAGCTCCGAAGTACTCATGATGGAAAAAGCTAGCTACATCCAGAGAAAGAACTGTGGAGTCTGAATGCAGACTGAGCAAAACTATTTGCTCTCTCTTTTTTTTTCTCTTCATTTTTGGTTTTGTTTCTTCTCTCTCGTGATTCATTCCATTAATCATAATTCTTCTTTGCAACTTGACTATTGTGTAAATAAGTTTAATGCAAAGGTTTATTTAAAATCTATATTGGACTGCATGCCTTTGGTGGGGGTGGGGAGGGAAGGGAAGAAAATTTGAAAATCGAGAACATGTAGAACTAAGTATTGTAAACTAAAAATTAAAAATCTAATTAAAATTTAAAAAAAAATCTTGGTCCTAGGGTGAAGAGTCCCAAACCATGGACAGAGACTTAGTCTTAGAGTCAGGAAGACCTCTGTTCAAATTATCCTTCTCATAGTACTGGCTATGTGACCCTGGACAAGTCACCTAATTTTTCAATGCATTAGACAACTCTGATACCATAAATTGCAGAGAAGAGACCAATCTGAGCTCCCTGAACTAATTAAATCACAGTTAGCCAGAAATCTGGTTTATTTAAAAAGAAAGAAAAAAACCAGAAATCTAGCTTAATTACATAAATATATACATATATGTACACTCATGTGTTTATGTATATTTGTGTATATGTAGATAAACAGATGTTATTTCAAGGGTTGTCTTTGAATGTCCCTAGATAGATGCAGATAGGGACCATGACTTGCCTAATGATAATAACAGCTCA
Organism: Phalanger gymnotis; assembly: GCA_028646595.1. Lineage (NCBI taxonomy): Eukaryota > Metazoa > Chordata > Mammalia > Diprotodontia > Phalangeridae > Phalanger > Phalanger gymnotis. The sequence continues at coordinate 501,018,441 of CM053622.1, read as the reverse complement.
CATTTATATAGCAGTTTAACGTTTTGCAGGGTTTTTCCCACAACATTATGCCCTATACTTTAACTAGTGAACTAAATAAATTTGAGGATGATTTAACTCAAGAAACATTTCTTAAACTCTTACTACGTGCAGCATACTGTGCCAGACACCCAAGCTATAAAGATAGAAGACAATACAGCCCACCCCCACTACCACCACCTTTGTGGACCTTCCAACCTGGTTTTGGGAAAAGCCATATGGACAAATAGCTATAATATGAGCTTGCCTATGACCAATGCAAAAGGAGAGTTGAACAAAGAGGAATGAAATTATTGGGGAGGAGAGATCACTTCTAACTGGATGGTTCAGGGAAGGCTTCATGACCAGTCTCTGGAACTGTGCTGGAACATAACACCAGACCCCAGAACGAGTCATTTACTGCGCTAGGAGAGAATAGGAGTGCATTTTAGTGATATTTTGTGGTTACACCAGCAGCCCTTCATCTGTGATATTGGAAACACCATTGGAATGGTTGAAATAGCTTTCCTGCCTTGTGCCAGTCCTAGCTCTGTGTTATAATTAGGAAGTTGGCTTATATGAAGTATAGTCTCACAGGTGCAGCATTTGTCCTCAACAGGTGATTATGTTTTGATTTTTATTATCACTTCTAAAACAGGATCCTTCTGTCCAAAAGGGAGAAAAGTGATTTTAGAACATAAAACATGTTCTGCCACAAATGAGATATTAGTGTAAAAATGCTTAAATGTTGCTAAATATTTACCCAATACAGGGTTTCTACCTTCTGCCAACCTGAAGCATTTTCTTGGCAAGTACGCCAAGTTGGGAACTTTGGAAATCTTTGTGCACTGCTCCTCTAACTACATAAATACAACCATCTGTCTCTGCTAGGTAAACAGCTTGACCCTTGTTCTTTTTGCTCATTCTTTTTATCCTTTGTTTTAATTCCTTGAAACTTGTCCAAGATAATCCTGACTCTGCTGCTGGTCTCTTGTTAGTAGCCAAAATAACACACTTATGAAAAACTCCAGAAATATCTGGTGCATTCACTCTTTTCCACCGTTATTTGAAACCTTTCAGAGAACTGAACTCTTAAATACCCCACACCCTCTCAACAAGGGAGAGGTAGGTAACAGATAAACTGTATTTGAGTTGCCAATTCTACCAGCCTCTTACTGTTATGTTGTGTTGTGTTGCGTTGTGTTGTGTTATGACTGCTCTAGCCTCTTTTAAAGTATGGATTTCTTGCATGTACAACTTTATATAATAGCACAACTTTCTAAAGCAAGCATAAGTCATAGAATTGAAATGTTGGAAACTACCTTAACGATAACAGTTGTTTATGAGACACCTAATGTTGGCAAATGCTGTGCTAAGTTTTGGGAATAACAAAGTCTGCATCGAGGTTGTGAAGAGCTTTAAAAGCCAAACAGGCGAATTTATATTTAATCTTCAAGGCAATAGAGAACCATCGGAATTTATACAGTACATAACCAGACCTGTATTTTCAGAAAATCATGTTAGCAACTATGTGGAAGATGGATTGGAGAAGGGAAAAATTTGAGACAGGGATACTAATTACGAAGGGGATAAGTTATGAGGGGATGAACCAGAATGATGGCCTTGTGAGTAGTGAAAAGAAGACAGATGTGAGATGATGTGGAGGTAGAAACAAGATTTAGCAACATTTTATATTTGGATTAATAGAAACTGAGGAGTTAAGGATAGCACCAAGCTTGAAAACTGAGGTGACAGGGAATATGGTGCTGTCCTTGAAAGGAAAAAAGGTCATTTAATCCAATCTGTTTTTTAATTTTATTTTTTATTTTGACCCTAAATACTAACAAAAAAATTTATTTCCATTCATGCAGCAGAACAAACAACCCTCAGCTTAGCATTTCTAAAGGTTATTGAGTCTAACTACTCTCTGAAAAACAAATCGTCTCTTTAAGAATTCTTTATTAGATACCTTCTTTAGGTTCATCATTATAAAAAATGCTGAAGAGGTTTAAAAAGCATTTGTGGTCCCTCAGTGCACTGAAGGAGCCTACAGTCTAGTTGAGTGATATGAAGGTATTTTTGTTGTTTAGTCATTTTCAGTCATAGCTGAGTCTTCATGACTCCATTTCAAAGATGCTGGAGTAGTTTGCCATTTCCTTCTCCAGCTCACTTTACAGATAAGGAAATTGAGGCAAACAGTGTTAAGTGACTTGCCCAGGGTCACACAGCTAGGAAGTATCCAAGACCAGATCTGAACTCAGGAAGACAAGTCTTTCTGATTTCAGGCCCAGCACTCTAACCACTGCACCACTTAGCTGCCCCAATGAAAGAGGTAAAAGGTATTAAAGAAATTGAGTGTTTTTTCTTAGCAGAGAGAAAAGCTGGGGAAGGAACCCATTAAGATAGCCATTAAATAATTAAAGCATCTCATGTGGAAAAAAGACTAACATCACCCTGATGGCTACCAAAAGGAAGAACTAGTAGAAGTTTTAGGGAAGTATGTTTTGATTTAATATGAGTAAGAACTTCTTAATAATTAGAACTACTCCCAAGTGAAAGTGGGTGCCTTAATCAACCAACAAGCATTTATTAAGCTTCTGTCATGCCAGGCACTATGCTAGGTACTGGGTATACCTGGGCAAAAATGAAGCAACTCCTACCCTCCAGGAACTTACATTCTAACAAGAAATAATAAGTTTTCCTTCAGTGGAGGCACTCAAGAAAAGACCAGGTAACAAAAGTCTGTCACCAGTCTCATTCCCAAAGTCTTCCTAGGCTAATAGGATCTGACTAGGTTAATAGGACTTATACTACGCTGGCATAGCTTTCAAAATCACGAGGCCATAGCCACATTCTGCTGAGGTGTTAAAGGAGGATTTAAACAAAGGAGGAGTTAGTGATGAGCTTGTATAAATAAAACAAGTACATATTATGAAGTGCCTTGAATGTTAAACCAAGAAGTCTGGATTTAATTTGATTGACAATGATTGCCTATCAGATTCCAAAGGTTCTTAATCAGGGAAGTGACACGATAGAAGAGGTGTTTTTAGAAGATTAATTTGGCAGCAAAAGTTATAACCTGTCTTAGAGAACTAGATGCAATCTCTTTCGCTTTCTTATACTCAGTTCCACTTAAAGATAGAGACCTCACTCAAAGCCAATGATATCATTAGCCACTAATCATTGCACTTTGGGTAAGCTCATTCGATCAGTTGCGAATTCAACTACCTGCGTTATCATCTTAGCCCACATTTTCAATCTTGTTCAAAAAGATGGGGTGTGAGACTTTTTAAAAGGTTTTGCTCAGAGTCAGAAAAACTGTATTTACAGCATTTCCCTAATCTAACAATTTAGTAACCCTGTCCAAAAAAAGCGGATTGTGTTAGTCTGGCATGACTTAGTCTTAATGAAGCCACACTGGTTCTTAGTGATCATGACTTCCTCTTCTAGGTATATGCAAACTATCCCTTTTAATGATATATCCTAGAGAATTGCCAAAATCATAGATTTAAAGATGGAAGGGATCTCGAAGGTCAGATAGCCTTTATATGTAAGGATATAGAGACCTATGAGTAGAGAGGAGCCATGTGTGGCAGTGGGCTGCTGTGTGTGGTTCAAAGGGAGACAGAATAAACAGACATCTCTAGCCTTTTCTCCTTCTATTGTTCTCCAAGGGAGACTTTCATTTCTGCCAGGAGAATAAGCAAGAAATCATGGCTAGAAGTCACCACTCTGCCCTCCTCAGAGAGAGGGGTGCTGGGCTAGAAGCATATCTATCTGCTTCCTTAAATATTGCTAACCTAGGGTATAAGGTCAAGTACCATCTAACTTTTGATCATTTTGTCATTTCTGAGGGGAAGGGGGACCCCAAGCTCTATTTCCAAGGCTTGACACTTTTTCCCACCTACTATCAATTTCACAATGAGTACACAGAAAGAATAGCAAACCCATCTATCCAAGTCATAGCAAAACAGAAATCAGAGAAAGTATACGTAGGAGAATATGTACTGGACAATACAGAATGAAGGAACTTTTCCACTGGGAGCAAGATAACTCGTCTTAACCAAGAGAAAGTGTGTCCTGGATCCCACCCAAGGAGAAATTCCCTGAAATCTCCAGAGTAGCAAACTGGGAACAGGGTGATAATAGAAACTGCTGGCTCCTCTTATGCCTTCCCAAAGTCTTCCTTTAGCAGCCAGAAGTGGAGTTGGCTTCTTCCATCTTCTCTCATGAATCTGGAAGCCAGGATCTCCCAAATGATGAATCCCAGAAAGGTAACCAATGACAAACCTCTCATCAACTCTGCCTACCCATTATACAAGGCATGGTCTTCATCTCCACCAATAGGGAGAAAGTCCCATGCCAATGGCCTTGGGACAGGGGTTACACATAGAAGAAGAATGAGGTCTTGAGAAGTAAAGAGATCTGCTCAGAGAGCCACTGTTCTCCACAGTGGCTTAGCAATCATCCACCCACTACGTGCATCACACAAACATAGTGCTTAGCAGCCAATTCACAGACTTCGGCAGGGAAGCAAGTAACCAGAGAAGACCAGTGTTTATTCTAGACTAGACTGAGCCTAAAGGCAGCAGAATGATAGGAGCTTCATTGGTAGTTGAACCTCTTTGGGTGCCTCTCACTATAGTGGTGGTCTGATTATAATCTCTCCAACTCCAGCCTGCCTGGAGGGTCTCATTGGACTCTTCAGGATCCTGACTCCTATGTCTCTGCTCAGCAGCCTATGCAACGTGACTCTCATCCCTATCGATCTAATAGTGTTTGGTATCTGGACTTTGACTCATGCCGTGGCTGGCATCTGACTTCAAAAGAGTTTGATCCTAGACTGATTCAGTTGCTGCCCTAGAGAAAGTCTGTTCCTCCCAGACAAATCTACCTTGGCACAACAAATACACAAATGTCTTTTATTCATTTCCTCCATTTTGAAATGTAAAAGTTTATTATTGTATTTGCCTGAAAATGTAAAATTATTTACAAAAATATCCTGGAAAAGGATTAACATGATGCAAAGCTAGTCTCTCCTTATACACACACATACACACCCACGAATCTATGTATCAATTACATATGGAATTTTAACTTATGTTGCTGATAAGAAAGAATAATTAGTATAAAACCATAATTGAGCTTCTGTTTGTGCTTTGTTTCTTCTAGCTAATTATTGAAATAGCACCTTTATTCATTAAAAGCTTATTTCTTGAACATTTCCTATGTGTAAATACTGTGTCAAACATTGAGAGATGTATGAAATTTTAGCATACATGATCTCTGCTTTCACTGACCTTACAATCTAACAAGATAATGAAACTAATAACTACAATACAAGGTAGTGTGTGTATATTCTGCCAGTTGAGTAACATAATCCTGCTAATAAAGTTCTTCTTACCTTCAACACGGTGGAATGATGTTGGAATTAGAGGACCTAAGATCAAATCCTAGCTCTGCCATTTGTTATCTGTGTAGTTTTAGGCAAGTTGTTTTATCTCAAAAGCCCTTGACATCATCTCTCACTCTCTTTTCCTTTCCCGTAATCTCTGTCAAACAGGTGGCCTTTCTCCATGCCAAGGCCATATCCTCTACACGTGTATTTGATCCTATCTCCTGTCTTCTCCAGCATATTCATCCTTAATCATTCCTTATCCTCTCTCTGAATTCTCAACCTCTCTCTATTTACTGTTTCTTCCATTCCCTAATGCCTTCAAACATACCCAAATCTCCCACCCCCTTATACAACCTTCACTTGACCCTAGCATCCTCAGAAGCTATCATCCTAGGTCTTTTCACTCTTTCTCACTAAAATTACTTGGGAAAAGCTGTCTACACATGCTTCCTCTACTCTGTCTTCTTACTTACTGTGTAACATCAGCCTTTTGCGTTCTGGCTTCCAACCCTGTCTCTATTTTTTTTTAAGATAGACCAACCATTTTATTTCCTCTGATCGGTTCAGGAATGTTGATGGACATATAGCTCTTTACATGGGCTTTGGAAGGGGTCTAGGGGCAGCACCTGCAGGTCTGAATCGGGGCGGGGGCGTCCGATCCCTCTGAGCCTCACGGGAGCGATTCCTCACTACCTTACTGTGGATCGCGCAGCTCACACAGTAATGAAGTTTCCCATACAGTTTGGGCAGCACATAGCAGTCGAAGACGCTGGCCTCGGAGATGTACCTGACTGCCGCGCCTTCCACGATGTTGCGGATGACAAATTTCTCGATGGCTTTGTCCTTGGGCACACAGCGAGAGCAGTTGGTGCAACGGATGGGCTGCACGTGGCCACGGCCCTGCCCACTGTTCCTTCTCTTCTTGGACATCTTGGAAGCCAGGAACCGAAAAAGCCCAGAGATCTCTTAATTGCAAAATCTGCCAATCTCTTCAATTCTTGATCAGTCTACTGCTTTTGACCCTTTTGACTCCCCTTTCCTCGTAGATGTTCTTCCTCTTCTCTTTGAGTTTTATGTGAGATTACCCTTTTTTTGGTTCTCCTACATATTTAATGACACCTTTTTTCCTTTGCTAGATTGTCATTTCTACCATGTCCTTTAACTGTGATTGTTCCACAAGATTCTATCTTAAGCTCTCTTCTGTAATCACCCTATTCTCTCTCTCTCTCACCTCTGTCTCTATCTGTCTCTGTCCCTGTCTCTCTGTGTCCCTATTTCTCTCTCTCTCTCTCTCTCTCTCTCTCTCTCTCTCTATTTTTCTCATTTCTCTCTCTCTCTCTCTGTGTCTCTCTATGTCTCTCTCTTCCTCTCTCCCTCCCTCTCTCCCTCCTTTTCTCTCTCCCTCCCCCCGCCACCACCTCTCTCTCTCTGTAACCTCATTAGCCCCCTGAACTTGACTATCATCTCTATGAAAATGACTTCCAGAGCTATATATCTAGCCCTTGTTTCTTTCCTGATCTTCAGTCCCTCATCACCAGTTGCCTCTTATACATTTTGATCTAGGTGCCCTGGAATCATCTCAAACTTTACATGTGTACAAATGAACTCATCATCTTTCCCCCACCAAATTCTTCCCTCTTCCACATTTTCCTATTTCTTTTAGAGGCACTATCACCCTTTTAATCTTCCAGGTTCATAATCTAAGAATTATCCTTGCCTCCTCCCTCTCCTTCATATTCAGTCTATTGCCAAATATTGTCATTTCTACCTCTCGCCTCTGAGTCCTTCTCTCTTCTTGTACAGCCACCACCTTAGCTCAGGACTTTATCACTTCTCACCTAAATTATTGCAATAACTTTCTAATTAGTCTCTCTGCTTCAAGCCTCTCACCACTTCAGCCTATCCTACACACACCTGCCAAAATAATTTTTCTTAAGCTCAGAGATGATCATGGGACTCCCCTATTCAATTAACTCCAGCATCTCCCAGTTGCCTCCCGGATAAAATACAAACTCCTCTGTTTAGCCTTTAAAGCACTTCACAACTTGGACCCACCTGTCTTTCAAGCTTCATCAGCTACCACTTCCTCTCCCACATTCTGTGATCCAGCCAGTCTGGCCTTCTCTCTGTCCCTCACATACAAAACTCGATATCACATTTCTGTATCTTTGCACCATCCATCCCCCCGTACCTGAGAAGCATTTCCTTTTCTCATCACCCTCACAGAGTCCTTGTATTACTTTAAGATGCAGCTTAAGCCCCATCTTCTACATCAATGGTGTCATATTCAAATAGAAATGGGGCCACTAAACCATACGTAAAGGTCCCTATGGGCTGCATTCTGACCTCAAAAACCACATATTACATCATCTGTGTTCTATTATATTTTTATTTATTTTGTTAAATATCTCCCAATAGCATTTTATCTAATTAAGGGAGGGGGTCACTCAAGAGTATTGAAGACCCACTATATTTTGATACTTCTGTTCTGTATGAAACCTTTGCTGATTCCTTCCCCCCACCTACTGTCATTTCCTCTAAACTACTTTGTATATATTTATTTTTATTCACTTTGTATTTATGCTGTCTATGTATATGTCTATGTATGTGTATACTTCTTCATATAAGAAGGAATTGTCTCAGTTTTTGTACTTGTATCTCTAGTATTACCAATGCCTAGCACTGTGTGTAGCACATTGTAGACATTTTTTAAGATACCTAGTTGATTGATCTATTGATTTGGGGCCTCTAAGAACACTGGCTCCAGAATTAGAGGACCTGAGTTCAGTTCTGCCTCTAGTAGTCATTATCTATTTGAACTCAGTTTCTTCAGATCTAAAATAAGGAGATTGGGCTAAGTGGCTTCTGAGAACCCTTCCAACTCTAAAATAATAGATCTATGATCTATCCAGATTAAGTAGAATGTTTCTTTCATAAGATGTATTTGAAGATAATCCTCATGTTGTTCCCTAAGTATCATTAGCTCCAGAAGTTTTAGTTAGACTGCTTGACACCCATCACAAGCATGGAGGAGATTTGAGATGACTTCGGGGAAGCAGGGGCTACAAGTCTAAACACAGTCACAAATTTGATTTCATACTCTTTTCCGGGCCCTCCCCCAGGGCTGTCCCCAACCTGGGGTATTGCCTCATTTGCTCCATCTGGAAGTCCCTTCAGTCTTCTTCCCTCTCTTTCCCCTTCCCCCTTGTTTACATTTTCATTTTGCTGTAATGCTGTCAGGGATCCTCTCCAGTAAAGTCATATAGAAACATCTGTCTTTCACATGAAGCTGTTCATTATGATTGTAGGCATCTGCTCCAGAGAGGCTAGCACAGTAGTTGGCTGCCTCCCACACCTGGAATGATGCTCTCCTCACCTCTGCCTCTCAGTTTTCCTGGCTTTGTTCAAGATTCACCTCAAATCCCACCTTCTGCAGGTGGTCCTTCCTGGTCCTGCCAACTACAAGTGCCTCTGAGATTTCTCTCTGAAATTACCTTCCCTCTTCTCTGTATATATGTCTTGTAAGTACTTCGCTATTTTCATATTTGTCTCTGCCAATGAAATGTGAGCTACCTGAGAGCAAGGACTATTTTTGTCTTTATATCTCTAGCACTTAGTTGGAGCTGGAATATAGTACGTGCTTAATAAATGCTTGTTGAGTGACTGACTGATAGAACTGCTACCAAAAATAAGAATGCTATCTGTCTAAGCATTTACAATGCAAATATGGAAACTGTTGGTTTATCTCTACAGTTCTCTGACTCTTCCTTCTCAACTTCTCCTAGAAGTTCTCTTCCTAATTTCCTAAATGGCTTTTCTTCCTTTCCTCTGTTAAAGACAGGTCTAGCCATTAAGTTCAGGATCTCAACCTTTTTAATCATCATTAATTTTGTGTCCTCATTTATCACTGGGTCTTTGTTCTCTTCAAATATATTTTCCCCAGGGACAAAATTGATCTTAAGCCTTTTACTGAAGAGTCATTCATTCTCATTTTGGTTTTGCTGCCATTTCTTTTGGCTAAAAATGTATATTATCCTAATTTAGTACCCTCTTCTTTCTTCCCTCTATACTAGTACTTTTCCTTGTAAATCTCCGAGTCTCCCTATCTTAAATCCATGCCTTCTTTTTCAACAGAATGCAACCATTTGTTTTATTTGAGGTGGGGGGAGGTGTTTGGTTGGATTTCAATTATGTTGTTTCTAGGACACAGCATTCTAAATATATATGTGCCCGATTTGACTTATAAGTATTTGGATTATTTCAATAGACATTTCCTCTACAATACAAAGTCAGTCCGTCTTTGAAGATAATGTTGTAAGGCTCACAATCATTCTCGTTGAACCAAGACAGCTAAAAAAAAACTTTAAAGGAGCTAAGTGATATACAGCGCTTTCTGCCTTCTCATACATATGAGGACAGCCTTTTAAAAGTAGGTAAAGACACACAGGCATGGGCATCTTGGTCAGCCTTTCTTTTTTCTTTTTAAGGACCTATTGTGAGGACTTTTGCTAGGAAAGGTGCTAGGAATGAAATCATAGAAATGTCTCATTGTTGATGTGTTGAGCCTGCATTCTACTAAAAATCTGCAATCTTTTTCAAAAAGATTGCAATCTAGTCACACCACCTTCATCTTGTATTTGTGAAATTGATGTTGAGGGAGCACAACTTTATATTTATCCTGATTACATTTCGTTGTTTAATTTGGCCCTAATGTTCTAACTTAGGGAGATATTTTTAGAACCTTCCATAGCTATGGTTCTCCTCTTCTTTGCTCACATCCTCCTGTGCACTTAAACCTTAATCCTTCTCTCATGTTTCTTAAGGAAAAGGAGCCAAGTGTCACAGGACCAGTCGTGGGCAAGTCATCTAACTTCTCTGGGCTTCATCTTTTTTCCTTATCTGTAAAATATGAATAATATTTTAACTGCTTACTATAGAGGGTTGTAGTGAGGAAAGCAAAGTGAAGCTTGTCCTATCCCTGTGTTCCTCTCGTATGTGCTTCTCGGGTTATATTTTGCATTGTAGTAATTTCTGTATGTATCTTCTTACCCAACTAAATTATATAAGCCCCGTGAAGCCAGTAGTTAGTATCTTATTTAGCTTTGTTTTTTTCCAACACAGTGCTTTATACATAGTGGGAAATTAATCAGTGTCTGTTGAATTGAATTGAATGTTCTAGGCCATTTAGAACCTAAAACCAGGTTTTATGGAAAAAGCTAATGGTTTTGGTTTCATAGCAGTGGTCACTTCTTAGGAATTGATTCCAGATATCCAGCTGAATCAGAGGAGGTCCTTGATCTAAACGCTCACAGAGTGGTTTAGAAGCAAAGGGAGTTGGGGATGCAAATTATTGTTTAATAAGCATGCTTTTATTATAGCCTCTATTTGGCTGTAAATAATTAACCAGTTAAACATTAAATAATTAACTCTGTGAAATAGATTAAAGAGTAAGCAAAGAAAATGTGCTCTCTCATTTTGATCCCCTCCCCTTACCGAAGCCCTAGGAAATGCCAGTACCCACAATAGCCAAGATACTCAAGTCTTGGTTTAATTCACATTTCTCAATTCTCGTTTTGGTGTGGGGGAGGGTGATCAAGGCAAAGACATGCCAAGTAAGCTGGAAATAGAGATATAGCTGTGGTGTAGCGGAAAGATCTCTACATTAGTAGCAAGGAAACCTAACTAGTAGGCTATCCTTCTATGTATGAGAAGGCAGAAAGCACTGTAACTCCAGGCCTCAGTTTCCTCAAATGTAACATGAGTGATTTCACCTAGAAGATAATTGATGTGTAAGGTCCTATTTCTCTAAACGATGGAGAAGGATATAGCAAATTACTCCGAAATTCTTGCCAAGAAAACCCCACAGACAGTATGGTCCATGGGGTCATGAAGAGACAGACATGACTGAATAACAACACCAACAAGGTTATCATTGATTCTCATGTTCTGTGAACCTTCTACAGCAGGTTGAATAGTTCACAAGTCTGCTACCCATCCCCTTTACTATACTTAGCACCCTAGCCAGGCTTTCTTTCCTTAACATCTATCCCAAAAAGTTCTATTCCCTTAGGAAAGAGTCTCTGGACTTAGGAAAGAATCTCTGGATATTACAAACTTGAGTCATTACAAGGATTAAATGTTGTCTACAGAGCTGCTAGGAAGTCACGTATCTGGCCGAACATAGTGCTAGCTTCAAAGTATTGTGTAAGCCAAGAACAAGGAGTAATTGCCAAAGGAGTAATTGATTACAGTGACCATTTCGAGCAAACGGATCTAAAATTTGGTTCTCTTCTTATAAACGTAATCTGCTTCATCTGCTTCTAATTCAGAAATGGTATAGGAATGGACAAGTCCAAAATTCAGAATGTGGAAAGATCTTTTAAATTATAATTGCCTTTTTTTTTACAAAGGCAACTTTTCCAAACAGTTCTTAAAGTAGACATTCTTTAAGAACACTGCTGTTTTTTTAGGAATGCACAATAGAATCAATTCTTCGTGTCCTTCTGCCAATCTCTCCTCTGCCAATAGTTATCTGTCAGTTTCTTAATGTGAAAAAGATGGGCTTGAAATAGATAGTAACAATAAGGTCTCCCCAGTTAGATTGTAAACTCCTTGAGTATAAGGACTATATTTTTTGGCTGGGAGAGGGGATTTCTTTGTATCTCCAGCACTTAGAGCAGTGCCCGGTACATAATAAGTACTTAATAATTGCTTGTTTATTGATTAGCTATAATAATAATTATCATTTGCATTTATAACATACTGTAAGGTTTATAAGTTGCTTTCCCCATATCAATCATAAGAGATAAGAAGTACAAGTATTCTTAGCCCCATTTTATAGATGAGGAAACCAAAGTTCCAAAATGGTCAGTGGCTTTCTTGGGGTCAGCCACCTAATGCAAAAAGTTAAGGTCCCTTCCCAATTGGGGTTAAGTTACTTGTCCGAAGTCACACAGCTAGTGAATGTGTCAAGTGTCTGAAGCCACATTTGAACTCAGGACTTCAGGGCGAGTTCTCTACTCACTGCACCACCTAGCTGCCCCTGCCCCTTCCCGTTCTAAATGCCAAAGATGATGAATCTCGACTGGCTAATGGAGCAGGTTTCCTTGCTCTCAGACCCTTTGTTAACTTCTAATCTTCTGTATTGATCTTCCCAGCCTAGAGCCCAGCGTAGATCTGACTTATCCACCAAGAAAGGTAATTTAGATTAAGATAATAATCTTAATTATCTATGTAAATATATAAATAGATAACACCTACATAGTGCTTATTATGGTCCAGAGACTGTGCTTTACAAATATTATTTGATCCTCACAACAACTCTCAGGGGTAAGTGCTATGATTATCTTTATTTTACAGTTAAGGAAACTGAGTCAAGCAGAGGATAAGTGATTTACTCAGGGTTACAGGGCTAGTAAATGCCAGAGGCCAGATTTTAACTCAGATATTCCTGATCCCAGACTTGATGCTCTGTCTACTGAACTGCCTGTCTTCTGCCCTGCAAGAATAATAGCTTAGAAATTGGATGGTAACAACATGACTAATGTGGAAATATGTTTACATAATTGCATAAGATTGCTTGCCATCTTGGGGAGGGAAGATGGGAGGGAAAGAGGGGAAAAACATTTGAAACTCAAAATCTTATAAAAAATGAATGTTGAAAACTATCTTTACATGTAATTGGGAAAGGACTAAAATACTATTTATGAAAAAAAAGGAAACCTTTTTGTGGGTAAAAAAAGGAAATCGGGTGGTAGGAGAAGGTGTATTGAAGGAGCAGGAGAATGGATCTCCTTGCTTCTCCAACAAGGAACCACTAGCAGGAAGGAATAAAGAGGAAACTGAATGGCTTCCCAGCTTTTTCCCCAAGTCTACACAACATGTGGCTTTATGATTTTGTTCGAATATCCACAACATCAGACCCACTCTTTTTTGAATATGATTTTTAAAACTCATCATGATTCTAGAATTAAATGATTTTTGGATCATTCCAGGCCCTAGTCCTTACCATTCCTACAGGTAATTGAAAGTCATCTGTATGTACAAACAGGGACTTGAAGAGCGTGTATGTTGTGGTTGCTCTGATTTTACAAGGGCCATTAAATTCGTGAAACTATTTTGTGCAATCAACATCAAAATCTGGTTCCTCTATTATAAGCATGAACATTCTGAGAATTCAACATTCATTACTTCCATTGATGTGGATTTTACTACTTTAAAAAAATTTTTATGCAATGTTCACTTCAAAGAAAATAGCCCCAAAGTAACATAGCATTACAATTATAGCATGTTAGACAGAATAATAAAATGTAAATTGAGAGAAACCAGGTAAGACTGAAAAAAATGGATGTCAGAAAATATCATCCCCATAGATTCTAAGTAAATAAGCTGGACAAAGAGCTCATAACTTGAAAAGCAAAGGGAAAAGAATAGAAAATAGTTTCCCGCCCCCTCCCCTTCCTTTTTTTTTTTAAGAAAAAAAGCACACAACAAAATAAAGAGCAGAAATGTGGAACAGAAACGATCCTGAAAACTTGAAGTGAAAGGCAAAAGAAAAGGAATCTTTGTCTCTAATCAATGGTCTTATCCTCTCTATGGGTCGAGTTTTCATTGTCAGCTCAAGTAACAGAGGTCAGAGGACAGAGGTATCTAGTGGCATTAAGATTGATTTCTTTACAACAAAATAGCAGGCTCCTTACTCTCTGAAGGTAACGATGAAAGACCAGATGCCACATGGCCTGAGCCTTTGACACATGAAAGCCTAGAGTACCAAAGGGCATGCCTCAGAAGTGTGATATAGGAGACCAAGGCCACCATCACCATTTCCATCCTAAAGGCTCAGGGTTACATTTACCAGTGTTACCCTTCCATAAACTAATGAGGTCACCTAGTTATCTAATACGAAGCTCTTTCCTTAGGCTGTTGCCTGGCATGTAAAACAGCTTCCAGGATTCGTGTTGATTTTGATCCATATGGGGCACCCCACCAACTTAGGCTATTCATGGTTAATCTTATTGAGTATGTTTGGGGGTCAGAAAAGAGGCACAGGGATAGGGGGAGAGAGAGAGAGACTGAGACTGAGAGAGAGAGAATAAGTTAAGAAGCTTTGGCAATGCAACAAATTAAATTAGGAGATGTACCCATCTAAGCTAATGTCCCATTCGGGGGTTCTGTGTGTGACCTTGAGCAGCATTGCCAGGAAGAATCAGTGCACTTACTGCTTGCTATTCCCTCTATTTTGAGGCAATGTACAATTTATTTCCCTGCATTTCCAGTTAAAGAAACAAGATCGTATTAGGTTTCTTGGTTGCCATCTTTTTTTTATTTTGTTATTGGTGTTTGCTTGTTTATTTGTATCTGTTTTCCTGGCAGCTGTAAATTGAATTTCTGACACCTTAGATGTCTAAGCTCTACTTTTGGTGCCCAGAGGGGACTGATGGAGAGAAGAAAAGGCATTTCTTTTACCTCAGCAGCAACTGATTTTACAGGAGTTTTCTCTAATAGCAGTGACTATATATCACATTCCCCAGGGAAGGGGGTTGTGGTAAGAAAAAAGAATTGGCATGAATGTTGTGGGACCGAGATCATCAGTTTGGCTGACTTCACGAGAGGATATTTTAGTTCAAGTTTTGTTAGATATGGAGGGATCATCCCACACCTGAAATTCTTAACCTTATTTGGTACAGTGGACTACTTTGGCAGTCTGCAGAAGCCTATTGACTCTTGTTCAGAAAAGTATTTTTAAATACATAAAATAAAATACATAGGATCACAAAGGAGATAAATTATATTGAAAAATAGCCATCAAAATATTCAATAATCAAGTTCACAAGGCCCAGGTGAAAAATCCCTTGTACTAGAGGGATCCCAAAGGTACCATAATGATTCAGACCCCCAGGTCAAGTCAAATAAACAAACATTTATTAAGCACCTACATGTACCATAGTAGCACATAGTCCCACCTCCTATGGGGTAGCTAGGTGGCTCAACAGATGCCTGGAGCCAGGAAAACTCACCTTCCTGAATTCAAATCTGGCCTCAGACACTAGCTGTGTGACCCTGGGCAAGTCACTTAACCCTGTCTGCCTCAGTTTCCCCATCTGTAAAAAGAGTCTGGAGAAGGAAATGGCAAACCACTACAGTATCTTCACTAAGAAAACCCCAAATGGGATTACAAAGAGTTGAACACAACTGAACAACAACAGCAACTATGTGCCAGGCACCAAGAGAAGCATTGGAAATAGAAAGGTGAAAGAGAAAACGTCCCTGCTCACAAGGAGCTTACAGTTGAATGGAAGTGGTGGGCAGAGAGAAAGCATACAAACAATTATGTAAAGTATCTACTTTGTAGTAAAAAACTGAGCTTTTTCTGGTTGTTTGTGTGTTTTCTCCCCTGTTAGAATGTGAGCTCTTTGAGGGCAGACACTATGGGGTTTTTTTTTAACCTTCTTTTTATCTCTAGAAATTAGCATAGTGTCTGGCATACAGTAAGCAGTTAATAAATGCACATTGACTAACTGACTTTACTGAGATCAATCCAAGAGCTTCGCAGAGGATTCTGGTATCTTTCCTCTTCAAGTGACCCATGTAGCCATCTTCATGAATCTATCCCCATATCACTGGATACTGACCCTGGCCTTCCCTCTCTAACTCGAGGAAGAGGGAGCGGGAACAGGACAGAGTTTGCACGTGTCTGTCAAGGCTGGTTTGTCATGATTATGTCTGTTCAACTCAATTTTTAAGGACAGGCTGACTCATTTATTGTGTTATCAGTCTACCATGATTTTATTTCCCACCAATAAATCAAAGAATTTTCCCTAGTTTTTCATCTTATTCATTTAAAAGTTTTCATTGATTCAGTCTTCTAGAAAGTGCTCCATATCACAGGCAGAGGCCTTCTGAAGTGCCATTCTCCTTCGCCACATTTAGCGCCATTGTAGTTCCCAGCATTTAAAACATGTACAGTGTAATAAAAATTACTATGTTCTGTTGGTGGTGGCACTCATCTGATAAGAGTGTCATAACATGAATAAAATGTGTGAAAGAACTGAAAAGCCGAGTGATGATTCCAATAGTGAAACTGCAAACCAGACGAAGCTCTAATCTGCAACACTTACCACCACACTTAGAAATACATTGTGCTATGTTACATTTGTAGTCACAAGTGACAGGATTCATCTGCTGTTGTGGGTAGAAAAGGAATAAACTGCTCATCTTAAGGAGTTCTGGAGTTTGCTGTGGTCATCCACCAAGCCCAAAGGTACAGTACGTTCTTCCCTTCAGAAAGTCCTCAATGGATAATAAGTTAGAAATTGTAACGGGAGAAAGAGATTAAGAAATAATAACAGCAAAGATTCTTATACCATACAGTTATTATGCAATTTGTACAATGTTCTTCCATGTCCATTATACCTCCAGTTTCAGGTGACCTCATGATATGGGTAGATGCAGTATCATTAGTACCATTATATAGGCAAGGGAATTGGGAGACAGGAAGAAGTTAGATGACTCACCAAAGCAGTTCAAGACTGATTTTAATCAATCAGCTCGTATTCATAATAATATCTCACTTTTATATAGTGTTTACAAAAATTCTTTCCCTCACAAATGCCCTGTGAGGTAAGTAATATAATTATTATTGCCCCCACTTTATAGATAACTAAACTGAGACTCAGAAAGTTAAGTGGTAGCTAATAAATATTAGAGCCCACCGTTTGACCCAGGTTTCTTGACTCCAATTTGGGGTCTCTTTCCACTATTACATGCTAGCTCTCTTTCTTGAACAAATGTAAACTTTTTCTAGATACTGTTGAAGACACAAAGACCATGTATGTTCAAGCAGCTTGCAAGCTAGCTGGCATTGATAAGAAACTTAAGCGTAAAAAGATATCTAACAATGCAATGTAGGATATGACACCTGCCAAATGAGTGATACAGATGAATGATGGAAGAGCGTTGTAAAAACAGGGTGATAAGGGAAGTGATTGCAGGCTGGCATTAGAACTATTTTTGAAAGTCAACGAAGTGTGTGTGTGTGAGAGAGAGAGAGAGAGAGACAGAGACAGAGAGACAGACAGACACAGAGAGAGACAGAGAGAGAGAGAGAGACAGACACAGAGAGAAACAGAGACAGAGAGACAGACAGACAGACACAGAGAGAGACAGAGAGAGAGAGAGACAGACACAGAGAGAAACAGAGACAGAGAGACAGAGAGAGAGAGACAGACAGACAGACAGACACAGAGAGAGAGAGAGAGAGACAGACAGACAGACACACAGAGAAAGAGAGACAGAGACAGAGAGACAGAGAGAGGATTTTAGATCAAGAACACAGTCAGAGAGCAAAGATGAGGAGGAGAGAAAGGAGGAAAGCTGAAATGCTTCACAGACTAGTCTAGTTGGAGCTTCTTATACTTTGGGTCTCATGGCTAAGATCGGGTATAGCACTGAGTGGAGGAATTATGCGTGGAAGTAATAGGTAATAAGGTTGGAAAGGTAAGCTGGGGTAGATTGAGGAAGATCTTGAATGTTTGAGAAATGTGATTATCCTGAATATAGCGGAGCCAGTGAAAAGTTTAGAGTGGCCATAATAAACATTTAATAAATGATGGATTAGATCAAAATTGTGTTATGTAGATTAGTCTGGTGGTTGATAAATAACAAATTGGAGTCAAGAAGACTACAAGTGAGACGACCTCATACGTCATTACTTTAAAAGAAAAATAAACTCTTAAGATCTCAAAATTTTCATTGGATGTGTTTAAAAATTCCTGGTTTCAAAAACATTTTGCCCATACATCTTTAACTACAAAGTCATGGGAAATATTTACTCCCTCAATTTCAGACCAAAGTGAATTTTATATTTCCTATTTCCTATCTCCTTTAAGCAAGGACCATCTTCTGTTCGGGGAGGATGTATTCCTTCATCTCTGCAGTTGCTGTTGTATTTCCATAAGTATCCTGAGCCCGGCAAATTCAGATTCTGTTATGGTAACCAGGTAGTCTTCTTCAATGGATTATTTAAAGCTGAACCTGGATCCATATCCCAACTTTCATGCTTACTTCCTGTGTAACTTTGGACAAATTACTTTTTAAAAAATTTATTTTATTTTTAATTCATGCAATAAAACAAGCATTTCCATAATATGGTACAATAAAAAAGATGGCTGCACATGAAACTGCAAATCTACTATGTACAACTTGCTATTCCTTTCAAATATATAACAAAACTATCATCTAAATTTCTTTTTTTCTTCCCTCCCATCCACTCTAGAGATGGCTACCATATATACCGTATGAGTATATGTAAAATTATTCTATGCATACTTCTGTTTATCAGTTCTTTCTCTGGATGCAGATAGCATCTTACTCATACATCCTTTATAGTTAATTTGCATATTTATAATAGTCAAAATAATTTATTTGCTCAAAGTCATTCTTAAAACAATATTGTTGTTACCGTATACAGTGTTCTTTTGGTTTTGCTCATTTTACTCTTCCTTATTTCATGCTAGTCTTTCCACGTTTTTCTAAAGTCATTGAGCTCATCATTTCTTATAACATAATAACATTCTATGACAATCACACACTAGAACTTCTTCAGCCATTCCCCAATTGATGGGCATCCCTGCAATTTCCAGTTCTTTGCTACCACAAAGAGAGCTTCTATAAACATTTTAGAATATATAGGGTTTTACCTTTTTCCCTAATCATTTTCGAGATAGACCAAGTAGTGGTATTGCTGGGTCAAAGGGCATAGGCAGTTTAATAATTCTTTGAGCGTAATTCCAGATTGCTCTCCAAAATCTTTGGAACAGTTCACAATTCTACCAACAACTAATTAGTGTCCCAATTTTTCCACATCCTTTCCAACATTTATCATTTTCTCCTTCAATCATTTAAGCCAATCTAATAGGTATAAAATGATATCTCAAAATTGTTTTAAGTTGCATTTCTCCAATCAATAATGATTTAGAGCATTTTTCCATATGATCATAAATTGTTTTGATTTCTTCATTGGAAAACTGCCTGCTCACATGCTTTGATCATTTATCAATTGGGGAATGATTCATGTTCTTACAGATTTGACAAAGTTCTTTATATATGAACAAGTTACTTTTAACTGCTCAATATATAAAATGAGGGGGTTGGGATAGATGGCCTCTGAGATTTCTTATAGTTCCTTCTCTCATGATTCAAAAGTACTCAGCAACAAAATATACTGTTTGTAATCAATTGACTTAGTCCTCTCTGTCAGCCATGAAAAATTATCACTAGCCCACATACCTAGAACTCAAAATAAATTCTGATATGGTAGATTAACTTTAACTTTAGCCCAGAATGAAACTTGAACAAGAGGTTTCCCTTTTCTTTGAGTTTTATAGGAATCTGTGTTGATGGAAAAACATCATTAGAATTAACATTCTCTTATTCCATTCTTGTGAATTAAAAAGGCACTCATTCACTGGAAGCTACTAAAAATATTCCTTGGACTGCTAGGTAACAGATTAAGTTAATGTGTTCCATGGGACTATTGTCAGGCAGCCATGGCTACTTCGAAGAGTCCATAATAGTGAACTAGAACACTGACTAGCCCCATAGCAGGGGCATTTAAAATGTGAAGAGCTATGAGCCAAGCCACTTAGACTATATTAAAAGTTTACTTACATTCTAAGTTTAAATCCCCATGGTCTACAGGAGAGGCTCTTCTAAACAACTATTCTTTTCTGCAAGGGGCTATATGGCAGCCTAGCCCTATGGCTAAGAAATTTAAATCTCTCAAGAACCCAAACTCAAAGTTGAAGATTCTTGAAGCCTTTGAGTTCTGGAGTGAGATCCTGATCCTCTCTAAAGTGAGAAGGAAGGTCAAGGGGGAGAGAAGCCATGCAGGTAGGAAAAAGGGCAGGAGAATTTGTACAGTGGAATGGGAGATGACTTGTTTTAGAGTCACTGACTTTGAAAATTCTGTTTCTATGCAAATCTTTGCCCATTGGTAGAGGAGGTAGTCAGCAGCCATGGGGATAGAGGAATGGTAGCAAAGAAGTGAAATTTTGTGAGCCAAGAAAACTTTTGCTGGTCTGATAGATTTTGAAAGCAATAACTTAACTTTCTTTTAGACTGTAGGCATGATGAAAATGTTACACATAAATCAGTCAAGTACTCACATATCAAGCTCCGTTAAACCTGCTCTTAATTCTTTACTCCAGCATGGAGGTGGTCTTGAGTTCTCAAATTCTATGTCAAGAGAATGCAAGATCAGGCAGATCCTATTAAGCCGGAAAATGTTCTAACTTTAAACTTGAAGATGGCAGACATTGTCTCGTCCAGGACTTCTTAAATTTTTTCTCCTTGTAACCCTTTCTGTGCTTCTTAAACTATGGGTTGCAACCCCATATTGGGGAAATTTATAACCAAAGGATTGACTTCCAGATGACAAGCTTTTGGGGGCACAGCATTTCAGGTTCCAGAAATAGATGAACAAAATTAGTATTTGTGGGAGAAAATACAACCTTGTCAATGAAATCAAAGGTCTTTGAGATAGTAAAATGGTTGACTGAATCCTTGAGGCTCTGAAGTCCAACCACATTTTCCAAATGACTTTCATTATAACCACTCTGCATTCTCAACTTCCTTATCTGTAAATTAAGGCATATGGACTAGACGATCTCTAAAGCTCCTTCTACCTCCAAAGTCCGTGATCCTCCAATTATAATTTCAGATATTTTCTAATGGAAAAAATATTGACACTCTTACCCCAAACAATCAAAATCACAGTAAAGAATCCCAGCGTTCTCTTTAATGACTGCTCTGTTTTGGGTCAGTGTGCAGCCTACATGTACTTAGTTCTCCTGTACAACCCCTGCAGGAAAAGTTAATGTAATGGACAATCAATCCACACAGCTATTGTACCTTCATTACAAGCAGACATATATTAAAATACACCACGTTGTTAATTCTTATTTTCTTGGGCGTTCTCTTTGACTTGAATGTTTAAGCAGCCACATAAGCAAAGCTATTCCTCCAGGTACTCCCTCATTAATGGAAAGAGCCACACAGAAGCACTTAATCTTCAAAAATGGAGCCAGAGCTAGTGAGCTATATTGCATTGACATTTCGATGTTATTGTCTGTTTAAAAATTCCTTGACCCTTGCCTTGCCTTCTGTTTTACTCTTTAATCACTGCCATAATAAATGGCTGATCTATTAAATATATTTTTATTTGATATTGTCTGTTACCAGTAGATATTAATCAAAGCAAAGCTCTGAACACGTTTGGAAATTTTTCCCCATTTGAGGTGACCCAGGACTAAGTTTAACTTTCTTTGCCTCCAGTCAGGAGAAATAAAATGTACCCATGCAGGGCATTCGGATACAGAGAAGAAATCATTGCTAATAATTTATGCTAAAATAACAACCACAAAGGGGAAGAATGACATAGAAGGCTGATGTGATAATAATAATGATGATGATGATAATACCTTACATTTATACACTATAGTGCTTTCAGTTTTGCAAAGCACTTTAAATATATTTTCTCATTTGATCCTCACAACAACCCCATGAGGTAGGTGCTTTTATTATTTCCATTTTATAGATGTCAAAACTGAGGCTGAAGGAGGTTCAGTGACTTAGCCTGTGTCATGTAGCTCACATTAGATCAGGATTCAAGCTCGAGTCTCCCTGATTCCACGTTTTTTTTCACTGTACTAATTTTTCATATCCTCCTTTTGACTCCTGCAGTTAGGTATAAATCTTTCTATATATACTCATGACAATATCTAAACACACAGTATAAATTAGGTTGTGCCTGTGAATTTGGTTCCACTAGATGCATAGTCATATGTATGAGGCTAAACTTTGATAATAGAATAGACACTTGAATGGTTGGTTTTTAGGTGAGGAAGAATTGAAGAGCTGAGGAGCGGAGGGAGTGTGTGGTGAAATGAAAACAACTAAGGAAGTCAAAGGAGCAATATAGAGGGCAGAATATAAGGAAACTTTGAAGGATAAGACATGGAGGGGGCCATGTTTTTAGACCCATACATCCACACTGAAGTTCCATTTTAATGTCTCATCCTGCCACAGAGATAACCAGGGGTTCTCAAAAGTTCTGGCTAGTCTTACCAAACTGAAAAGGCTTTGAGTCTGAGCCTAGGGTCAGACCCTAGATGTCTTTGGGCTTACAACCAGCCAAGCTAAATACAGAGATTCATCACCCAATTAGCTAAAGGTTGCTAAAATTTTTGGCCCTAGCACTTCTCAAAAATAACCTACAAAGTCATAGCAGAAAGAGAAATTGAAGAAAGTGTAAATGAAAAAAGTCAGTTGGGGGTGGGGGTGGGAGGAACCTTGGTCCAGGTGGATTTACAATTAAATTCTATCAAACATTTAAAAAGCAAGTAACTTCTGTCTTAGGAACTATTTGCAAAATTAGTAAAAGGAGCACCTTGTCAAATTTCTTCTATGAGACAAATTTGGTCCAAACATACAAATCAGGGAGAGATGAAGTAGACAATGAAAACTGTAGATCAATATCATGAATGAAAATAGATGGGAAAATATTAAATAAAAAGAACATTTATGGAGTGTCTACTATATGTGAAGAATTGGTCCAGATACTTGGGAAAATGGATATCAAAGGAATAGAAAACACTTGTCTTTGAGAAATAGTTGGTACTACTGCGATGGAGTCAGATGATCACATGTTGAATCCTAGATCTGCTGCTAACAGTTGAACTATATATTTACCTTTTCTGGGGCCTCAATTTCTTCCTCTGTAAAATGACAGGATTGGACCACATCATTTCCAATATTTCTTCCAGCTCTAAAAGACTATAAACTATCTAGACCATTGTCCTTTTGTTTAATGGAAATATTCAATAATAAATGTAGTTAATTTATATTGTTCAATAGAAATATTCAGTAATAAATATTGTTCATTTATATTGTTTGATAGTAATAATTGATTGATTGATAGTAATAATTATTGTTAATTTATATTGTTTCATAGAAATATTCAATAATAAATATTATTAATTTATATTCATATTTAGTTGCTATGGCATTGAAAATTAAAAATAATCAATATGGTACTTTTAAAAGTCATAAACCTACATCTCTTCTGTGGTATTTAATGTATTTGATATTTTCCTCCCTGAAATACCTGCTATTATGCTTATTATAAGGGAAAAAGAAATAGTCTAGTGTTACTCAGTCCTGATGAATTGACACTCACCTCTTTTTAAGCGCCCATGGTGATCTTACCAGTTCTGTAGTTTTAATTATCACTTCTATACAGATGATTCCTAAATCTCTCTCTAGCTCCAACCTCAGCCCTGAATTTATATCTCCAGTCACTCGGTCTTGAAAACTCAGTCATCTTTGACTATTCTCCTCCCTCACTTCCTCACATCCAGTCAACTGCTGAATTTCTGTGCATATCTATACAGTATGTGGTATGATAACTCTACTGTCTTGGATCCAGCTTCCCCTCTTCCTCTTTTTTCCAATCCCATTCTGACTACCATAGTTTAGGTCCTCACCAAATTGTCTTGGTTATTTTAATGGCCTCCTAACTGATCTCCATGGCTCCAATACATCCTCCTCATTGCCACCAGAGTAATCTTATTGGTGAATTATGCTTTTCTAAAACCTCCTGTAGTTCTTCATTGCCTTCTGAAAAATAACCGACCTTCCTAACTAGGCATCAAAGCTTGTCCACAATCTACTTCAAATCTATTTTTCTAATCTCCTTTCACATTACTCCCCCTCATCTTATTCTAGACTACTTAACATTCCCGTTGAATTTTTGTCTTCCCTTCCCACCTTTTATCATACTGTCCCCTAATAATTGCGATGAAATCTGCTTACATCTCTTCCTGTAGAAATCCTTATCTTCCTTCCACGCCCAGCTCAGACACCACCTCCTCTCCTCCTTGAAGACTTGGCTACCCAAGAAATGACTTCTCTACCCTACCTTGAATCTCTAATACTATTCTCTGCTGTACAGGAAGGTCCTGATTAGTACAAATAATGACGCCCCTGAAGTGTTTACATGATTCGGGTTCACACTACATATTTTCACTGGTCTGGACCAAATGACTGTATTTTATGTAATTATAACTTTAAATAGTATGAATTTGAATACATGCAACCACTTCAAAGGATTCATTATTCACACTCCTCAGGACCTAGATGTCTACTTATCCATACTTTAGCCTGTTTTATGGTTACTTGTACATGCTTCTTACCTCCCTCTAGTTATAAACTTCTCGAGGGTAAAATATTTGTTTTCCACCTTTGTGTCAGCTAGCACACTGCCTTGCAGAAAGCATATGCTTAATAAAACTGTTGAATTGAAAGCACACTTCTCATCTCCCCCAAGCAGGGAGGTAAGGACATTTCTTTGGCTAAGTGAAGAGGATTTCTCTATCTTAAAAGGGATCAGCTGTTGCTTTTGTGTATGTTCAGATCTGGAAATGAAAGGCACAAAGTAGGATTCACAATCTCATTAGTAAACCCTCTTGCTTACCTCTAAGCCAGAAGTCGATTCTAAATTATTGTGGGTTGTATTAAAACTCTGGTACTATGACATAAAAATGAAATTATCTTTGGCCTCCTTGTAATCTCACAAGTGAGGTTGTCTTGCCTCTCTACCTACAACATTTATGTTGATAAACTGAAAGGTTTCATGTGAGAATTTCATCATAAAACCAAGCATCTCCTTTGTCACTCCAGCATATTTACAAAACAAAACTAATTGAATGAAGCGAAACTGCATTCTTTGACATAACATGTATGCATTATTGGAATGTAGTCTTAGAGAACCTCAGTATTGCAGTCCATAAAACTTTCCCTACCATATTCTTTCTTCTCCCATAGGCTCAATTCCAGTGACGCTAGGAAAGGATTTCAGTTCTAATAAAGATAAGCGTGTCCTTCATGCATGTGCTTTAGCCCGAGCTCGAATATTGTTGTTGTTTGTTAGGAGAAATGGAGCACATAGGTGGATTAGGAAATTCAAGGGTCGGTAATGACAGAAAAGAGATTTGGGAGGTTACTCTGTTTGAAAAGGAAGCAAAGGAAATAGAGTGTCCTTTTTCCCCCAAGTCAACATGAAAACTGTTTATATAAGTCTTTTATAAGTCGTCTGTTAAATATTTCCCATGTCACAATATTGTGCTTTGTTTTACCTTCTCAGGAGATGACCCATTCCTGGCCTCCACCCCTTTCTGCTATTCACACACCTGGTAAATTAGAACCCAGCAAGTTTTCATTTCCAAATAAGGTGAGACTTTACATAATTCAGAAGTCATATGCTTTGATATCACAGAGTGCTATATTTTTATGCTCTAATCTTTGCTGTTTCTATATAGGTAGAAGTATCTGTCCTTAAATAATATCACAGATGTCCATTTATCCATACCAAAATTGTAAAACTTGAAGCTTTGTTTATGTAGAACTTGCTGGTACTGTGCAAAATATCATGAGTACTATAATTGTTAGCAAATCTAATAGCATAATTAATAGTTATTCAAATAATTACTAATTACCCATCTCAAATAATGGTTAATAATAGCTAGCATTTATATAGTGCTTTAAGGTTTGCAAAGTACTTTACAATTATTATCTTATTGGATCCTCACAGTGACCCTGCAACGTAGAGGCTATTATTATACCCATTTTACAGATGAGGAAACTGAGGCTGAAAGAATTTAACTCACTTGCCCAGGGTCACACATCTAGTAAGTACATGAGGCCACATTTGAACTCAGGTCTTCCTGACTCAAGGCCCAGCTCTCTCTTTACTGTACCACCAGCAGCATAACATATGCTTATATGAATATTGCTTGCAAAGTCACGTCTCTTTTAAAATAGGAGCATTTGGCCGAACCCAAACCTGAACCAAAGAAGTTCTGATATCATTGTTGATACAGCTGTAGGTATGAGGCAGCTGGTAAAAGTAGACAGTGAGATAGACTTGAGGTTAGGAATGTCTGGTCTGAAGAGGAGAAGAAGACAGAGACAGAAACAGAGAGAGAGAGAAACAAAGAGAGAGATAGAGAAAGAGAGAGAGAGAAACTTCCTGACCAATATACATCAGTTATTTGTCATCTGTGGTCTTAAAGATTTGCCCAGGAGTACTGAGAAGTTAAGTGACTTGACCAAGGTCACACTAGTCACTCGTCAGATTCAAGACTTGAAATCTGGTCTTTCTGATCTCAATGCCAGTTCACTTCTTTGGATTACTATAAGAAAAAATATACAGAAATAATTTTTTCTTGCTTTTAACATCTTGCTTGAATTTTTCAGACTTTTTTATTCTCTAAGTCTGACTTAAGACTTTAGTAAGGGCTTTTGTTTGGTGTTTTCATCTCTGCCCAAGGAAAAAGGAATCTGTTTCTTTGGGTTTCCACAATCCCTTCTAGCCTTTCCTCACTAGTACCTCAAAAAACAGCAGAGGGGGGGTAAGTGGGAGACCCAGTGAATAGAGCACAGAGCCTAGAATCAGGAGGACCTGAGTTCACATCCAGCCTCAGATACTTACTAACCCTGAGTGACCCTGAGCAAGTCACTTAACCCCAGTTGCTGAGAGAGACAGAGAGACAGAGAGAGAGAGACAGAGACAGAGAGAGAGAGAGAGAGAGAGAGAGAGAAACAGCTGATGGTATTTTTGTGGCTTTCAAGAAAATTTACATTTTATTGAAGGAAAGATACAGAAAAAAATCCAGAAAATGTAATTTTAAAGTTTTTCACGAATGAACTAGACCATAAGTAATTCAATATATATTTTATATGCTTGTTTCTCATTATTGTAACCGTGAACACAGATAATCTGATCAGTTGTCAAAACCTAATATAACCCAGAAAAAAATAAAGAGAAAAAAGGTAAAGAATTTACTTTATCATTGTTATAATAATACCCCTATATGCAACAGAATTGACTATGTCCACATTATGGCAAATGGAGCTTTCAGAACCAAATAAAATGGATTATGCAGTTTAAATATTAACTGAATTGTACCGACGTAACATTTTGGTCAACTATAGTTGATGCCACTCTTTCTTAATGAGGTTTTTTTTTCAAGTTCTATTGATTGGTATTCAGTCAGAGGATCTAAAACTGTCTTCCTACCTTGGCCTTTCACCTCTGCTTTCCCAAGGAATTGGCTGGAATGTTGGCAGAGGGACAAAGCTTCCAGTCAACAGAGCAATCCCTAGAGTGTAGTAAATCAGGGTGAACATTTGGATCCCTGAACTCTTAAGGAGCCAGGGATGGTGTAGGAAACAAGCTTAATAGTTGTGGGAGGGTAGAGGGGGGTGTTATAGGATGGAATCTAGGACTGGGGCTAGCTGGCTAGCAATGACCTTACACACACACACACACACACACACACACACACACACACATACACACACACACACACACACTATAGTGAACTTTTCTGATATCATCTGACATCACTAGGCAATAAAATAACAGTAGTTAGCATTTATGTAGCATTTTGGACTTTGCAAAGCATTTTACTTGTATTATTTCATTTGATCTTTAACCCTAGTCAACAATCCTGTGAGCTAGGTGCTATTATCCCTGTTATATAGGTAAGGAAACTGAGGTTAACTGACTGGGCCAGGGTCACACAGTTAGTATGAGTCTGAAGCAGGATGTGAACTCAGGTGCTCCTGAATCCAAGTCCAATATTCTATACATTGTGCCACCCAGCTGGTGTCCCTATCTCACATAAGACCTAAAATTCTAGAGCTATCTCATAGCAAAAGACAAATCAAAACCTGCTAGCCCGTTTGACCTTTTCCAGTAGGGAAATGCCTAAAGGCATGGGAAGAGCTGAGAGTCTTTCATGGTATAGGCTGAGGTCTTTCAGGACCAGATAACATGGGTCCAGGACCATAGCAAAAATATCAAAACAGGATAGATAGGTAGATAGGATAGATAGATATAGATAGATAGATAGATAGATAGATAGATAGATAGATAGATAGATAGATAGATAGATAAATAGATAAATAGATAAATAGATAGAGTGAGTGAAGTCACTCTTCACTGGTCAGTGGAAGCATAGCAGTGGGATACCATAACTGGTATAGGAAGAGCAATCTGAGACCAAAGGAAGGGTCAGCAAGATTGGAAATAATCAGGTAGAAGGAATGACCTGAAGTTGTTAAGAGATTTCCAAAATATATCACATTCAGTGAGCTGAGATACCCTGTGAGCTTTTAAAACTGGACTCTATGAAATCAACCCCATCCCCTATGGGAAATTCCAGTTCACCTTGCACAGCCTCTGGAATGAGAGGCAGCTGTGTTAGAGACAAAAGCAGAAATAGACACTCATTGGTATAATAATTTGTTTTCATGATGTAAGATTTTTAAAAATCTCATTTAGGTCTCAAGAAATACTAATTGGATATGGTTGAATACCAGGCTATAACTGGGACATGTGAAAGGCATCACCTATTGTCTGTCAGTCACTAAACATTTATTAAGTATCTGCTCTGTGCCAGGCACTGTACTCAGTCCTGAGGATACAGAAAAAAGTAAAAGACCATCCCTGCCCTCAAAGAAGCTCATAGTCTAATGGGAAGATAACATGCAAAGAGCTATGTACAAACAAGCCAAGTGGAGAATGAGCTGCAGGTGTGAAGTGATGATGGCCCGAAGCAGAGTGGTTGCAGTGTCAGAGCAGAAAAGGTGGTATATGTGAGAGATGTCACAAAGGTATATCAAAGAGACTTGGTAACAGATTGGATATGATGGGTGAGAGAGTGAAGAGTAAAGAATGACAACTAGGTTGTGAGTCTTGGTGACTGGGAGATTAGTGTTGCCCTCAACAATAATAGGGAAATTTGGAAGGAAGGAGGTTTTAGGGGGAAAGATAATAAGTTCAGTTGGAGACATGTGGAGTTTAAGATGTCTGCAGGACATCCGCTTCGAGATGGCCAACAGACATTTTGAGATGTGAGAATGGAAGTCTGTAGAGACTGAATAAGTAAATTTGAGAATTTTCAGCATGGAGGTAGATGATAATTGAATCCACTGAAGCTAATTTGAGATCGCTAAGTGAAATAGTACAGAGGGAAGAGAGAAAGGGTCATAGGATAAAGCCCTATGGAACACCTACATTTCGAGAGTATAACACAGAAGGACAAACAGACGAGATTGAGAATAGGCAGTTAGATAGGTTGGAGGAGAACCAGGAAGTAAGAATATGATCCCAAGAGTGTAAGGAAAACCTGGAGAAAGAGATTATCAAGAAGAAACTAGTGATCGACAGTATCAAAGGCTAAAGAGAGGTCAAGAAGGATGAGTGTTGAGAAAAGACCATTAGATCTGGCCATTAAGGGAGCCCTAGTAACTTTGGAGAGAGCAGTTTCCATTGAAAGATGAAGATGGAAACCAGGTCACAAAAAGTTAAGAAGAGAGTGACGAAAAGAAAGTGGGGTGCCTGCTGTAAAGTCTTCTCGGGGTATTTAGTCACAAAAGGAAGGAGAGATACGGGGCAATACCTAGTTGGGATGAATAGATCGATTGAAGCTGTTCGGAGTGGGCAGACATGTTTGTATGCAGTAAGAAGGCAGCCAGTAGACAAAAAGAGAGTGAAGGTAAGTGAGGGAATAGAGACAATAGAGAGGGAAATATGCTGGAGAAGACACGATAGAATCGAATCACTTGCATACACTTTAGTAGAGTTTACCTTGGCAAGGAAAGGGCAACCTCATCATGTGCCATAGGCAGAGATAGTGACAGATAGCATCTCTTGGTGTCCCTCAAACTCCCACTTCATTACTTAGCTTTTTAATGTGCTCTGTAGCTATATCTGGTGTCCCACTAGTACAAAATTCCTGCACGTAGTACTGGCGTAGAACAAGAGGGCTTTCATTTTAAATGAGGAAATCAGATTTCAATGAGGCATCTTCCAGACTGCTAAGGGGATTTCAGTGGTGTTATTTCTCCCTGCCTCCCTCTCCTCTTGCTCAGAGAAAAAACTAAATGTGTTTTTTATCAAAGTGTAGTAACACTTCACATTTTCTCTAAGGCTCCTCCCTTCCCAAAAGCTCATAGAATGTGCTGCTAATTCATCCTTTACAAATAGAGTATGACCATCATTAATTTTCACACATAATGCACTTCTTTTAACCTGTATCTCAACTAATTAGTATCCTGACAGCTTGAGACTTGCAATTTATTAATTAGGCCATTAAAGTTTCAAAGGCTATCACTATTGCAACTATATGGGAGCTGGAATCAGTGAAGAAATTAGAGGAGCATCATGTGCACGTAGGCAGATAAACAATGAAATAAAACATGCATTAAGATTAAGGGGGCTGTTTGAAGTCTTAAGGAAAGTCAATTTAATGGTGCATTTTCCGCATGCCAGGCGCTACTAAATACGTCAGGTAAGTAGTTCTATGTACTTCCCCATTATATCTATGTGTTGAGGGACATAACATATGGTACAGTAAGTGGCTACTGAACTTTGATTTTCTGTTCCCTGTGGGGCTAATTTGGATTCTCAAATTCATTGGAAGGACACCGCCAGACTTTTCTGCCTCATTCTTCAGGCCTCAAAAGTAATTAGATTTGTTAAAGAAAAGATAGGACACTTTTGAATAGGCTGCCATTATCAGGTGTTCGAACCATGAGAGGAGAGAATGTTCTTTTTTCCTTTTTTCCCTTCCTTTCTGTAGCAGCGTCCTAAGTTTTGAAATGCAAATAAAGAACTCAAATTGTAGAACTCATTTCTCTCCTCGGAAAACCAGTGTCCAAACCTAATGTCATTTTCACAAGCACCTCACATAGTTCTCGCATAGCAACAGGGGCCGAGTCTGGTGGAATCACACCCAGTCTGAAATTATTTTTTCCAATTGATTTTTTAAAAAGCATTACACAGAGGAATTCAAGCATCATTACTGAAATGAAAGTCCTGTTGCCTTTCTTTCTCTTTCTGCATTAGAGAGAATGAAAGAGAGCATTTGGGAAAGAAAGTGCTTCAAGGTTGGAAAGCGTATTATTAAACACACCCTTTAGGGTGTCTAACATGCTTCCAAAAAATATGTATTTGGCCTAAAATCCTATTTGCCATGGCATTACCTGAAAGTGAACATTTTAATTGACTTTAGCTAAAAATCAATTCAATTTATTTTTAGTTGCTAAAAATGTCCTGATAAGAAAGGAGGGAAGGAGTGTGCACACGTGTGTTGTGTGTGTGTGTGTGTGTGTGTGTGGAATGATGCCAGGTGATTTTCTTTTCCTCCTATAATGATCATTACCAGAGTCTGAAGGACTATTCAGGATTATCTTGCCTTACTACAGAGTCCAGAGGGAGCCAGTTTTTTCCATATAGGTAAACCAGCATAAACAACAAGAAGGATGAGCAAACATCTATTAAATGGTTCCAAAGAAGGCAAGTTTACAAGAGAAAAAAAATCCAATGAAACAATAAAAATTCTCTGCCTATGGCCGTCCATCAGTGACATCTGACTCCAGAAACTAGTTTTTGTTATAAATGCTCAAGAGTTTTTCTAGAAGTGGTGTGTGTGTGTGTGTGTGTGTGTGTGTGTGTGTGTTTTCCTGGCTCTTGATCAGTATCTGCAAGGCTTGTTCGAAAGCATGACAAATTTGGCATAACCAATACCTCCTGCTTCACACGCCATTGGTCATCAGAGTTTTAGAACATGGGGGGAGGGCACTTCTGAAAGTATTTGGGCCTCTGGGGTTGAATAAATAAAAAAATAAGTTGCAGGTTACAGAACAGCTTCTATGTAATCATAAGTGGTTATGGTCTTTATAAATTCAAACCACATTATCAATAAAAGGATGGTCATTTGGCTGTCTCTGTTAGACCGAAGACCCCTCATGACAGTGGCTCACAGTTTGTAGGCCCTTCAAAGAGTAGGTGGTACCTGAGGGGTGGCAATCAAATCTGATTGGGCAACGCAATGGGAGGTGGGCCATATTAAAATGAGGATCTTGGGGTACACTTAGATCACCAAATCTTGGTCAATAGAGACATCAATTTCTATACCATTCGTTAAGACAAAAAAGAGAATCAACACTTCCCCAGACCTCTCTGAGTAAACACAACGAGCAGGAACACACCCATTAACCCAAACCTGGAATTTCTTTTACTATCTGTCAAGATCTTGGCCTGAGTAAATCTTTCACACTAGTTGGTTTCTGGATAAGGAACTAGAAAAAGGAGAAAACCTTGATCTTGGTTAAATAATGTTATTAAATACAAGAGAGAAATATTAATTTCTCACACTGTTGGTATTCTGTCCCAGTATCAATTGAATAGTGATCTGGCAAACACAAAAAAGCAAATTACAGACTGTTGACATATCATTATTGATCAGAACAACCCCAGATTGTATAATCTGCCTGTCCCAGGAGTATGTTTTACGGATGACTTAATATCTAAAAACAGGTCAACGTACATAAACCATCAATGGGAATACTCTTAGTTGTTGACCCATTGGTGAACAGAGATCCTAGAAAAGGACAGGCCAGAATATATTGACCCCAGGCTTAGGGGCCTTTCTGTATGGTCTATATGGATAAGTGAAGTGCTCATTAGGTAGACTTAGAGTCCCTTAAAAATTTACCATATAATGTATTGTCTTGGTGTCTCCCCAGAATGTTATTTTTTTCTGTATGTCATCCACTTATTCTTGCTATGAATAATTTGGAGCCCACAAGTCTTCTTACTCTCAAAACTCTATCAGTATCTAGCTCAAAAGGGTACAGTGGAAAGACTCTGAAGTCAGAGACCCTGGGTTCAAATCTCACCTCTTATATTAACTGCTTGGGACTTCAGCTAAGTCATTTAAACTCCTTCCC
This sequence comes from Phalanger gymnotis, assembly GCA_028646595.1. Taxonomy (NCBI): domain Eukaryota; kingdom Metazoa; phylum Chordata; class Mammalia; order Diprotodontia; family Phalangeridae; genus Phalanger; species Phalanger gymnotis. The sequence goes on along the minus strand of CM053622.1, from coordinate 500,985,188 downwards.
ATTTAACTTTTTAACCTCAGTTTCCTCATCTGTAAAGAAATTAGACTAGCTAAGCCCTGATGTTCTTTTAAGCTCTAGATCTATGATCCTATGGTCTGTGATTTCATCAAATAAGATACTGTATGTAAAGCATTTTGCAAACCTTTTTTAAAATTTTAGTTTAGTTTTAATTTGTGAAGTAAAATAGGCATTTCCATAACATAGTATAATAACAAGGGATGATTTTACATGAAATTGCAAATCTATTATTATGTACAACTTGCTATTTCTTTTTAATATATAATAAAGTTACTATGTAAATTTCTTTTTTCCTTTTTTCTTCCCCTCCCCCCCCCAGATATGGCTACCATTAGTCACAAATATGTGTGTGGGTAAAATACATATATATGTAAAGTCATTTTGTAATCTTAAAGTGCTATTATAAATGATAGTTATTATCATCATAACCATCATTAATAACATAGACATTATCATCTTGAATACGCCCTCCAGTGACACAAATTACAAACCTTTCACAAGTATGGAAGTTTTATGGTTAAAGAAAAATCACCTGTTAGCTAGAATTCTCATGATAAGACTCCCTTTCTCTATCTAGATTGGTCTTTGGGTCACAAAGAGAATCTTGATATCAGGCTAGTACTCAGTCTTTGATAAGATCTGCCCAAGTTATAATAGTCTCCTATAACCTAAGATCATCTCCATATCGGAATAGGTTGTTGAAGCAGAACTTGGGCAGAAAGCAATAAATAACATTATTGTCATTGTATTTCTAGTGTCTAGCACAGTACCTGCTGCAATATACAAAGGTCTTTTTAATACATTGAATGATTGAGTTATGACGGTGAAATCCAGAACAAAGGGAATGCCCTTGTGAAGCCTTTTAAAATGTGATTGAATTTATGTTTTCTCTTCCTCATGTTCTCTATATTTCTTCCCCTTATAAAATTATTTTCCACGTGGATATTTCATAACAGTGTTATTGAGTGTAACTAAAAACATAGTAAAAATCTTAAAGCAAATATAACAAACCAGCAGCTACATTAGCTCAATCCCTCACAAAAAACGCCTTCAAAAAGGAAAAGAAAAAGATTTAATGTTATGCTTTGCGCCCTTTTAGACCGTCCATATGAGATCCATCTGTTTAAACAATTGCTATATCTTGAATCAGAACTATGATTCTTTAAATCTAGTGTCCATAGTATCCAGGGAATAGCAAAAAAAAATTAATCTCTGTAGACAAATTTGTATATTTTGCATTGTCAGAAAACTCTATGTAGATAATCTAACCTAGCTACTTTTTTGTCGTAGCTGTCATTAAAATTAGAACCAAATACATGATCCGTTTTTCTTCTTCTCAACTCTATTGCCTGAGATTCTCAATTCCTTCCCTCCCCCACTGAAGTGTATTCTGTTTTGTCCATACATGTCTTATCCAGAGCCTCAAATCTTTTCTGAAGTAGAGGGAATACTGTGATTTTCAATTTGAATGGCAAATTATGCATCAGGTGAAAATGCGACGTAGTAATATGGAATAGTGAATGTTGTTCAAGGATGCTTGGTTCGATTCTCATCTCTATTTCCTCAGACTTCCGGAGTGATTTTGGCTGCAATTTACCTAACCATTCTTTGCCTCTATTTTTTCTTCATGTAAAATAACAATGATAATGGAATGGAAGTGCCTAGAGAGCAGAGATTTGGGGAGAGGTGGGTGTTTGGCTTGATACCCTCAACCCTTAGCATAGCACTTAGAATGTAATTGGTGCTTTAAAAATGCTTCTTGAGTGATTGACAATATTTCCTTCATTTCACAGACATTTTAATGGAAATTTGGTGTTTTATACATGTAAAGTTTTTGCTCTTTAGTATGTAGTTATCACCGCACATGTAATCGTTTTGTTTTTGCTTGGGTCGGGGTATTGGGTGTTGGTCCGCAATTTAGCCTTCTAATAATTTATGGTTATTGGTCACTGTCTGTGATTCAAGATGACTAAGGTAGGGTCATAGGATTTCTGAGCTAGAGATACCCCAATCTTAGACCCTTCAATTTATAGATAAAGAAACTGAGGCCTGAGATAGTATAAGAATTACATTGCAGAGCCAGGATTTTATCTCAGGTGTCTGGTGCCACTTTCTGTGTACTTTCCTCAGCGCCTCCCCACTGAGAGGGAATCAAAAGCGTTAATTCCCTCTGCACACTTTTAATAACAATCACACTGAATTTTCATGAAAGAAAAGGGCTCAACTAAAAAACTTGTCTTATCATCTCTGCCATTTTTGATTCAGCTTTTATTCACGGCACAGCAGAAGGGATGAGATTCTCTAAACAAAAATTAAGAAATACTTTGGGGATTGGCAATTTTTGGTGTTTTCTCAATGGGCAAATGTATGTCACAACATGTCTGGGACATAGTAGATTATCTTTGAGAGCTGTGGTCATCAAAACGTTTATCACCCTACGGACAAACTGGTGACAAGCCTCTCTAGACTTAGCTAGTTGGCCTTCAATGACAGGCATGTGACCCACCACCTGGGCCAGACACAAAGCCTTTCTAGCTCTATAGAACTTACCTGAGCTTGTTTTCAGCTAGCATAGCCTTTGAGTATTCAAGATCACCCCTACACTCCAGTGGAACATCAGAGAATAATTCCAGTAGATGAAGGGGGTATTTAAGTAACATCAAACCTGTTTTTCACATTCAAAAGCTTAAAACAGCTCATATTCAGATACAAAAGCTCTGAATTATTTAAGATACGAAAGATAGAAACTAATCCTCTTGAGACACTTACTTCTGGTTAGTCTACTTGTCAGCATTTCTTTGTCAGAAATGTGTTCCCTGTACCTCACAGTTTTCTATTCCAAAATTTCATTAGGGTAGGGGCAGGGGGAATTTTTAATTTTTGTGTTCTACCTTATAGAGTTAGCATTAGTTAGAATTTAGTTTCAGCATTATGATGGAGGCTATGGTTTTTCTTTAACCAATGGATACAGTTATCATGGTATCATAGAATATAGAGCTGGAAGGCACCTTAACCATCCATTTCTGCTCCCTCATTTTGTAGGTGAAGAAACTAAGGCTTAGTGTAATGTTAAATGACCAGCCCAAGGTCACACAAGTAGTAAGTAACAGAACTAAGCTTCAAGTCCAGATCCTCTGACTCAAAGACAATGCTCGACTATACCACACTACCTCTCATCATTACATGTAGTGTTAGTTTATTAAATATCCAGGTATGTCATACTGTACTGGTTATAAAACAAAGAAGTCTAAAAGGTTTATTTTCCACCTTCTGGTATCATAGACTCTTAAAAATGTCAATTTATGTAGATTTTGTTCCCATCTCCCCCACATATTTGGACCTAATGTAAGTCAAATCACATCCCCCTAATTTAGAGTATAGGTAGTAAAAATTTCAAATAACACAGCCTATAAAGTAGATATTAATCCTGTTCTATAAAACCAGTCTAAAATAGGGAATCTACCATATTTTTAACGCTGGTTCTGTTTTGAGTGTCTTTTTCATACCTGTCATTACTTATTCCTATTCTCATTTTCCCCCATGTGTTAGATTAAGTGTACGTCTTCATGAGCAGGAGGGAGGGGAATTCTCAAGTCAAACAAAATCAGAAGTATAATTTACTTTTAATGCAAATTCAGTCTCTAGGTATGAGGGAAAAGCAGATTCCTTTTCTATGTATCAGAAATAGTGTGGAAGAGGATTTTCACAGTCTCAAATAGGAAGGCACCGGAATTGGCAGAGTCTCTGCCTCGTCTTCAAAAACAGGGTGGAGGCAGCATAGTGTACTGTCTCTGGAATTTAAAGACATAGGTTAAAATCCCATTCAAGTGCCTACTGTGTGAGACCTTGGACAAGTCTTTTAAGCTCCATGATTCTTTGTTTCCTTACTGTAAAATGAGGGAGTTAGACAAGATGGCCTCTAGTGTCACTCCTGGCTCTCTCTGTATAATATCATGAACCATTAATCTGCATTCTGAAGGAAGGCAAGATGCAAGTTAAGGAAGTTGGAAGGGAGAAAATGAACATCGATGATAGAAAGAAGTGGCACAAAATGTTTCTCTAGAGTACTTTCATATAAAACTTTACTATAGTAGATTGCAGTAAATAATTAGCTTCCCGATGATACACCATGTATCTCTTGTTCAAATTGCTTTCGCTTTTTAAGAAATTACAAACTAATTTTTTTCCCTTTTTTGTCATTTTAGGACTCTCAGCATGTATCCACTGGACACAACAATCCAAGTAAGGACGGTCTTTCATTACAGATGAAATGGGGTGGTTCAGTAGTCATGGCAGGAAACTGGAACATGACCTATTGGGAGACAGGAGAGTTCCTGATTATACACACAACAAAAAAGAAACCCATAAAATAGATGAGAAAATAAAATTAAGAGAGAGAAAGAGAAAAACTTGGACTAAATAATATTGACTGCCGAGCCTTGATTCTTGAACCCAAGACTTAGTGGCCAGTGTTTTGCTCAAGCAGAGAATCAGATTTAGGAATGACCTTGAAACTCTCTTTTATCTTTGTCCAGAGGAAGGAAGACTAGGGTATAAAAAAATGCTATTTTTCATAATGCTGTTTCTCTGAAGTTGGAAAGAACAGCTTGCTTCATTAAAGTTGATCCCTAGTATATGTGGGAAGACAACAAATTTTAAAGGGTAAATAATTGGTTTCCTAAATTAAAACAAAGTGGGTGGGGAAAGAAAACCAATCAAGGGGCCCCAAACTAAATTGCCGTAAAACTCCCAAGAGGCTACTTTAAAGAAAAGCAGCACCTTGCTGGGCATGTACCATAGAGTCTTCCAAAAATAGACTGACATCAATTGGGTGGAGGAGGAGCCATATTGCAGTTAGTGACTAGTAAAACATTTAGGCTTTGTCGTCAAAGAAAGGATGGAATCATTCTGTGAAGCTCTGTTTTAATTCTCTCTCCTGGCACCCCTGATTGGTATTAATGTTGTCCTGTGTATTAAAAATGCATGACCTACCCAGTTCATGTCATTAAAGCATACCAACAAAGGCTGTATTTTGTTAGTTTCATGACCAGTCAGCCAGCTGAGAGCACCACTTGCCAATTACAAAGCTGTGTTTGAAGATGAAAAACACTCTGAGCCAGAAGATGTGGCTTTGAAATTGAGTGCTCACCCACTGGGTGTGGGGGGAAGACATCCAGGGGGAGAGTGTTAGGATGCTGCAGGCTGTTAATGCACAGTGCAGAATTTTGCTAGAGAAAGGTCAGTATGGGAAGATAATGCTGTGAGAATGCATACAGCAATGTCACTTAATTATCTTGCCATCAGCTGGGATTTACTGTGAGCTGGGGTACCAAGAAAGAAGTAAAAGGCCAAAGGCACTAGAATTCTGAGGAAAAATAATAAATTCAGTAATGAATAGAGGAAACTAGAAGGAAAGACGTTTATTTTTATAAGATCCTTCAACACTTACAAAAGCTAAGCATAGAACACCAATGACCAGAAATTACTAAGGAGTTACTTTTGTTTTGTTCATGGTGTCCCTCCGTTTGATTCTAAACATTTTATGCTGTGAGAGGGATTCAACATAATAATAAGTGCACAAAACCTCTAATTGCCTTCATCTTGAAGTTGTCAAGGAGGAGAGGGAGGAAAAAGGATATTTAAAAAAAAATACACTGCGAGTTAGAGACCGGACTGGTGATTTCATTGTATAAGGAACTCTGAGGTGAGGAAATCTCCCTCTACGCATTCAAGTCAACAGTTTCTTAGCAACATACAGTCTGAAAAGAGTTGGCTAGCGTTACAGTGTCAAACTAGAATAGAAACTATTCCCCTTCTTTCCATATTGATTTGTTATTATTGTTGTTCAGTCACGTTCCACTCTTCATGGCCCTTTTTTTGGGGGGAGGGGGGTTTCTTGGCAGATACTGGAACGGTTTGCCATTTTCTTCTCCAGTGGATTAAGGCAAACAGAAGTTAAGTGACTTGCCCAGAGTCACATAGCTAGTGAGTTTCTAAGGCTGGACATGAACTCAGGTCTTCCTGACTCCAGGCCCAGCACTCTATCCACTAAGCTGCCTCTTGCATATTGACTTCAAAAACCAGAAATTAACTAGAAATCTTTAGTTCCCTTGAAGGCTCAGATTAAGGGCCATCTCCTCTTACAAAAGCCCTTTCCTGAGTCCCTGATTCTTACTACTCTACTCAAAATAATTTTGTATTTATTTTGTACATCATTTCTGTATTCATCTGTGAACATGTTGCATTTAAAACATTTTTGCTTGGTTAAAATTGAGAATCCTAAAAATTTTATGTAGGTACCTTGTCATGTAGTTTCAATGTGATATGATCTATTGAGAAAAGCAGACTTTTGGAAAATGGTGCAATTAAGTTGTTAGAGCTATATATGTCTACATAAAAAATGGTGACAAGAATACTGGACTTTCTTTAAGGACATTGTAACTCTAGGCCCAGCACTCTATCCACTAAGCTGTGTAGCTGCCTCTTGCTAGTTGACTTGAACAACCACAAATTAACATTATCTATGTTGTATTATATTTTTATTTATTTATATATTATGTATCTTATTATCCAATATTTCCTAATTACATTTTAATCTGGTTCCTTCCCCAATCACTGGCAGCTTTTATCTGAATTTGATATCCCTGAGTCTAGGGTACTTAGAAGAAAAGTGACTTTCCCAGGGTCACATAGCCAGTATGTGTCAGGGGCAGGAATTCAGCCAAGGTCTTTTTGGCTGACTGTCCACTACGCCACTCTGCTTTTCAAATACACTATAATGTGATTAAATCATTATGCAAAAATGGTGCATTACAAACCTTGATTCTTCAGGCATGCCATTTTTTTTCTGGTGACATTTCACGCTACTAATGCTCTTGGCTACAAATGTAAGATATACAAAGACCACATTCCTTATATGATACTAAAGTTTCTATGACGTTTTAGGCAGAGACTAAAAATTCCTGGAATTCACAGTGGCATGTACTCAGTCAAGCCAAACAAGTAGATCTCAAAGTACTTAAAGAATGTCCAGTATTCTTGTCACCATTTTTACATAGACATATATAGCTCGAACAAATTAATTGCACTGTTTTCTAAAAGTCTGCTTTTCTCAATAGATTATATCACATTGAAACTACATGACAAGGTACCTACATAAAATTTTTAGGATTCTCAATTTTGACAAAGCAAAAAGGTTTTAAATGCCACATTTTCACAGATGAATACAGAAATGACATACAACATAAATGCACAATTATTTTGAGTAGAGTAGTAAGAATTGGGGAGTCGGGAAAGGACTCTTATAAGAGGAAATGGCCCTTAATCTGAGCCTTCAAGGGAACCTAAAGATTTCTAGGAGGCAGAAGGGAGAGTTGAGATGAGTCCAGGCATGGGATACAGCTTGTGCAAAGATGCAGAAGCAACAGATATTAATGCTGTGTATGAGAAACCACAAATAGGCAAGTTTGATAAGAACAAAGTACGTGAGGAGGAGTAATGTGGCGTCAGTCTGGAAAAATAGGTTGGAACCAGACTGGGAAGGGCTTTAAATGCTAAACAGGCAAGTGATAGACACTAAAGCTTCTTGGGCAGGAGAGTAATATGTTCAGCCCTGGCCATTGGGAATATCAGTTTTGCCGCTGTGTGGTTGATGGGTTGGGGATGGAGAACAGAAGCATTGATTAAGAGGCTATTGCAGTAATCCGGTTGAGAGATGATGAAGGCCTGAACTGTGTGAGTGGAGAGAATGGGATAGATGTGAGAGATATTAGGGAAGGAGAATTGGCATTTGTCAATGTGATGAATTATGTATCATAAGACTAAATTTGATTAAATAAGTCAAGGTGAAAATGTAAGAAAGAAGTTAGGCCTGTTATTTGGTAAAACATCAAGGAATTTAAATGTTAAAATGGATAGTGAATCTCTATATAAAGAAATCATTATATAAAATACTAAAATTTTGTTTCTAATACTGTTCACTAATAGAGAATTCAGTAAACAGTAAACCTATCTTGGAGCCCTTTCAGCAACTCCAATGTATTATGTATAATGATGATAATGAATGCCAGGTCCTATAGAAGTGCTAGAAAAATAAAATTTAGTAAACTATTTGAACTAGATTAATGTTAATGTGTCAGGGTCACAGAGGGAAGAATTAAAACTCTACTTCAAGTTAACTAAACAGTCAGCTTTTGTTGTTGTTGTTCATCCTCAGTCTCAAGGAGGTCCAATGAAATCACAAAGGTGATGACTTGACTTGAAGGTGAAATGGATCTGAGTGAGGTAGAGCTGTGCAAAGTCATCAGCCTCACTTCCTCCTCCAGAGTCATCAGAGTTCAGTGGCAAGACTGAGGTCAAGACTGCAGCTGGCACCAGTCAGCCATTAAGCTCTTCTATATCACCATTTCCATCTCCATCTTACATAATCAACTGCTTCACTTCCAATGGAGAATCTCCTTTGCTTGTCCTATACACAATGTTATAATCCTATAACACTGGGTTCAGTAGTAATAAGGCATAGACATCAGAAGTAGCAAATATGTATTGAGTACCTACCTACTATAGGTAAAGTCAATACTGGAGATGCAGAGATGGAGGTATGAATCTGGAAAACATTCAATCCCAATTTTGTCCAATTTGTTTTTAACCATTCCTCTTTGTAGTGGAATGTAAATGTCTAAGACTGAACAGGCTACACGAAGCCATATTATAACTTCAGAATTTTTAATGATGGGCACACGGGTTACCACAAAATAGATTCAGTGACAGTTTGTGTTTCTTGTCAATCCTATGACTGTACTATGTCCAGTCACATGGCCAGGTCTTCTATGAAGCAGTCCAGCTTGGTGGCTTTTGATAGAGAGCCCATTTACTGGATTGAAAATTCCCAACTCAGAAAACTCTAGCATCTATTACTTTTACCACTCCATCCCACTCCCTCAGCCCCACCAATTTGAAGATTGATAAAGCCACTTGATCCTTAAAAGCTCACATTTTTTAAACATGAAATTAACTCCAAAAATTGCATCATTTATAGTTTTAAGATGTGGGGAGTATTTTGCATTCTATACTTCCTTAAAGGGTGTGAACAGCCATCATCTCTGTCCATCATTGTGAACTTTATTCCCTAGAAAGGTTCGTTCATTCTCAATATTGAAGCTGCTGAAGGCCCTTTCTCTCCAGTTTTTCATAAATGTCTTGTCTGGCTTGGTTGTATCCCTCCCTTATGCCAAAGCCTTTTCTGTTGTCTCTGTTGCTACAACAGTGAGCGCTGCTAAGAGAATTGATAATCAGTTGCAGCTTGTCCCTGATTTGACTGAAGCCAACCAGCCACTCAGCCCCCAGATCCCACGTGTAATCAGATCAGGGATCCCTCCACCTGTGGGTTCCTTAACAGCATTATTGCTCGAGGTAAAATGTATTTATTAGAGCAACAGAAACATTGTATTAGCTTTTGTTATTGAGTTCTTTTTTTCTGACACAAGGTGTTTTGAAATGTATGATATTGCCTTCCATTCCCAGGCCTGTTTGTTGCGGGTTGCATTTAATTGCCTGTGTGAGGTGTACTTAGTGACAAGCCATAAAGAGAGGGAGAAATTAACCAGCTTCCTGAAATTAAAGGGGGAAAGATGGGGGGGGGGGGAGATTCTGCTTTGAGAGAAAATTATAAGTCAGATCAGTTATGCTTTACTTAAAGCAATTATAGCTACCTGTACAAGGACCATGTGCAGGGATTGTGGTTGCTGGTGGTGACAACCATACTAGCATGCCTGGGATTGGTTTGTTTTTCCTGACCTGGAGTTAATTAACTGGACTTCAGCAAGTCCTCCCTAAACTAAATAGCTACATCACAAAACTAAACCAGGGAACAAAACTTCCAATCAAAGTGTGAGCTCAAAAACAAATTTACTAATTTGTTACTGCTGCTACTGCTTCTGCCTAGATGAGGACTCTAGGACTATTCACATGTGGTCACCAGGGAAATTCAAACAACTGGCTTTGCTTGATTTTTTTTTTCATGACCAGGCTTATAGATTAAAAAACAAAAACAAAACAAACTAAAAAGAACTACTTGGGTCTGAAGTCTTGAGTTCACTACTTTTACCAAATTTGTGACTTTGGGCAAGTCAGCTAACTCCTCTGGGCCTCATCTGTCTCTATATATAAAATGAGACTCAGTGACCTCTAAAGAAAGTGTCAACCCTAAATCTATGATCCTGCAATCTATAATCCTATGATGGAATTTCCTGGTGAGTTTTTTGGGGGGGGATGGGGAGGGTTGTAGAGAATTAAGAGACAAAGGGGCATTTTGTAGACACGGATCAAGTACAGGTAGCTGGTTTCTGAGATGGATTTAGAAATTATGCTTGTTATAACAGTAGGGGTTTTTTTTGCTACCAGAAAAAGAAAGGTAAGGGCAAAGTTTTGTGGGACCAAGTTCTAAACTAACCAGGTAGCTCCATAAATTAGCCCTCCATCACTGAATTTTAACTTTGTGGGGTAGTATGGAAAACCTTTCAGAATATTTTATCCCACAATTTAGTTGTTGAATCCTATAATCACAATTAAGCTTTAGAATTCAGGTCACTGACTACTACTGTTGACATAGTGTAAAAGTATGTGAGCCCAGTAAAGAGGACAACACACTTAAATCAAGGACCTAGAAAGGGAAGATTTGTATTTACTGAATTCAAGCCTGTGCTAAGGCTGTAGACAACCAGCATGTCTAAGTTATGGAGAACAACGAACATCACTACTGTTCACCTTTAAATTGGCCGTTATAATACTATGGATGAAGAATGACAAAGAGTGAGAAAAACAAGAGGGGTCACTGTGGCCACGAAACAATATGGCTGCAGCAGTCAGGGAGAGGTGAATGGGGGAAATCTTTTGCTTTGCTGTGAATCCTTTCTCCTAGGAAGGAAAACCAGCAGTATGTATCGGGCTCTGGTCCTTTTGTATAGTTATGCTTCCATCACTGCATTGCTTAGGGCACTGCCAGCACCACACACATTCAATGGAAACTGCTTACCTAATCAGTCCCTCCTGAGGTTGCTTCCATTCTGGGAAGGGAGCAGATAAAGGCTAGTAAATGATAATATATTTGGAATGGTGCAGAGCAGGACTTTCTCCCCTCCCCTTCAAACAATAGATTAAGACCTACCGGTAAATCTTAAATCTTAAGGGATAGATTTTCAAGACATTTGCCACCATTATACTCCCTCTCTGCCACACGTTTTTCCTATGATTTTTCAGGCTTGCCAGTGAGAAGCAGAATGCAGTTAGCAGAATGGCCTCCCTTGACCACCACACCACACCCCATCTTGTGTGTCGACTTCTTTCTCTGCATTGTATCCTACAACTTAACCCCAAGGCTTCAGGAAATAGGTGGCTTCTACACATACACACAGACACACACACACACATACACACACTCCCTAGCCCTTGAAATATAACAAAGCATTTGGTATCAAAAGAGTGAAGGTCCAGAGTCAGCTTTTCTGCTACTTCATTATAAATCTTCAAGCAAAAATTAAGCAGAGTTATCTGTGCTCCATAGTTTTCCCATCCATAAAGTAAGGGTAATAATGCAAAAAAAAAATTTTAAGCTGACCAAAATACTTATGGAATATAAGGTATTCTGTTTAATTGAGAATTCTGATTTATCTGTAATTAATCAGAAACTCTTTCGCTTCAACCCTTTCTAATTATATTAGTTCATTTTATTGCCTGTTGGTCATTGCTATAAAGATCAATTTTCACTCCACAGCTGTATAGATGCAACCACAGAAAGTGAAAGAGATCAAGCTGAGTGTGTGCTAAGCTCAGCACATACCCTGAAAGTTGGGTTGAATATTTTGGTTTCCTTTGGTTTTACTAAATTCTGATAATAGTTTGTTTAATTTGCCTCTTTCTTATGAAAGTTGAGTACTACAAAAAAAAAATCTCCACTTAATGGACATTTCCGCTTGGGTTGGTATCCAATTAATAATGGTTCTGATATATTTGTAAGCTTCATTATGTGTTTGGTGCAAATTATGGTTGAACTTGGGAAATGTTCTTTTAATTCCTTGGAATTAAGTTGTGTACAACAAACTTTTCTCAAATTGTAACAATAGGCATCCTTATTTTACCCTAAATACATAGAAATAGCTAAACCAAAAGCCCAATTTATTCATTTATGACAGAGGTATATAGAGATTTTTCATCTTATATCTCAAAGCAGTTGGCAACCTTGAACAAATGTGCCTAGGAAACAGAGCCAAGGAGGTACGTGATCACAATACCCACCTCTCAAGGGATCTACCTCTTAGGGGGAAACCATGTAACAGTTTTCAGGAGCATCCGGCAAACATTTGGCGTTAAGTAGCTAAAAGTTATATTATGTCTATCACAAGAGTAAATGCCTTTAAACTACCCAAAGTGAAATGGATATAGGCCCCACAGTTAAAACTCTCTGCTTCCATAAACCAAACCAAACCAAATCTTTAATGACTACAGACCACAGAAACATTTCTTTAATGAGCCCCTCAGATGGTCAGGAAGGCTTTCTGGTTTCTATCTCATTCTCCATTTCCACAGGACTCCCAAAAACATTTTGACAGGGCTCTGGATGGGAAATTGCTACATGAGAAAGGTATGACATGTGGTGAGATCTCAGTGTTCCCTTCACTTCTCCAGGCTAGGTATTGATCCAGCCTGACTCAGTTGAGGTTGTGCTTACAAATGGGATCAAAGCAAAAGGTGACTTGGTGATTGAATACTAATAGAACCTAGTTCCTTAGATTTGTGATAAAATGAAGTGGAAGATTCTCTCTCTAAGATAAGCATACTTTGGCACTGTCTCCTGCATCGAGCCCCCTAGTTGTTTGTAAATAGCACTTTAGTACCTACTTATAAATCATTGCTTGGGCAATTGGATAGCATAGAAGAAATTATTTTGCAAATCCAGCTCTCAGACTGTAAAGGATGTTTAAAAAGCCTCCTGCTGCACATTTTGCAATATCGTTAATATGAGCATGAGAATGTATTTTATCTCTCTCAAATCTTGAAGACCGTTATACTCATGTATTCTTTGTATTTTTTCCCCTGCTTCTTTTCTTAAGAGAAAGGTGATGCTGAGCCAAAGAGTCCAGACAATGGTACATCAAATACTTCGTAAGTTGATTTCATGTTTTAATTCAAGATAACTGTTCTTTAATCTACTTTGTGATACAGAATAGTGGGACTACTTTTTAAAAAAAAACAGAAGCAAGCTTATGGTTCTCTCTTGTGATAATGTCCTTCTTTAAAACATTTTTTAAGTGCAGATGCATTTTCAGTTCGTTAGTATCATTAGCATGAGTGATCTTGAGATAGAATAATGGTCCTCTACTGAGCCGTGCAAATATGATGGAATTTTTTTTGGGGGGGGGGAATGTGTGGGTATGAGTGAGTGTGTGTCTGTGTGCGTGTGAGGGAGGGAGAGAGGGAAGAAGAGAGAGAGAGAGAGAGAGAGAGAGAGAGAGAGAGAGAGAGAGAGAGAGAGAGAGAGAGAGAGAGAGAGAGAGAATGTGTATGTGTGTGTGTGCTGGAGGCTGGACAGGGCATTTGAAGTGTTAACTCTGTAGAATTAACCTATCCTAACATAAAGACTGTCTTCATAATTGTGCAAATTTGTCACATTCACTGAAAGATACCATATTATACATGTCTGTGATGTAATTTTAGAAGACTGCAATGTGTAACTTCACCCACCTCAGAATTGCTTGACATCCAATTATAGTTATGTCTGATCTCTCAAGACTTTGTTAGTGTTTTTGAGTTAATAAAAGCCATCATGAAATAAACTAGGGAAAGATCCACTTGTAAAAGACTCATGTTTCACACTTCATCTTTTACCATTTTTTTTTCTCTCATCTTACAAAGCCTCTAAGGATATCTTTTTTACTGGTAGTTTTTTGCAATAAGCTGATGGACTTGGAATTTTAAAAAAAAATAATCTCAGGGTTAAAAAATGAACTCACCTTAGACTTGCATGAATCAGTAACAGAGTTGTCTCAGAAAAGTCATTTTTTTAATCCCACTGGAGGAATGAGGAATGTTTCCTCCTGATAGGGAAGATTTGTGGGTTTAAGGATGTAACGCCCATAATATATGACCTCTGCCTCATATTGTTTTAAATTTAAAGAGCTGCTTTATGTGAGCGTGACAAGAAATCAGTTTGTTTCATGTCCACAAGTCATCATACACAAAAAGAAGTCCAGTCAAGAGAAAGCATTACTAAGGAGTTTTCTTTGTAGAAAAATCTCTATTTCCAAAATTCCAGAAAAATATCCTTTAGCATAAACTAAGAAATGGCTTTGTTAGCTTCGTGTAGATTTCATGAAAGACAGCATTTAATTTACTAGATTGTTTTGCATACATGCAGTATGTACATTCACATATCTTCATCCTTTATATGTATAAATATACATATGCATAGTTTAAACCTAAGTAATAATGTTGTCCTGGTTTCTGATCCTATGATGTCTGTGAGTGGTTAATAGTGTACTTTGGTCTAAAATGGTTCAAATAATGGCCATTTTTTTTAAAATGGCATTGCAACAGAAGCTAAAAGGAGAAGCCTTTTAATGCCATCTGGAGGGATTTTGGAGAATTGAAAAAGATGGAACTTTCTTAAAAATTCAGCTAATGCTCAGTAATATGTGAGCCTTAAATAAACACATATGATAGAGTGTAAATTATTTGGAATTCAGTTTTTAGCCCATACCAATTATGAAAAACAATAATTTTTAAAATGTGCATCTTTACAAATTGTGACTCTAAAGTCTTAGGGGCAAGGAAAGTGACAGCAAAACTCACCTTTATGAAATACATTGGGGAAAACCCTAGGATTTTACATTTAAAAGCCATTCTGAAAACCACATTCAGCACAGGATGGATTTTGTAATAGTGGTTTGGGTGTGACTAAAGGAATCCTTCCTTATGAATTTCTAATAAGTCTATTCCCTAAAAAAATTGGTTTCCCTAACTCAATATCCTTATCTGCCACAATTTATGTAAAAAAATAAATTGTCTGAGGAGTTACTTTTAAGCCCTGTGGAGGAGTTTAAGAATGTTGTGGAGATTAACTTGAAGCTTGGCTCCACTCTCAATTATTTGAGCAAAGCACCCCTCAGTCAGTTGCTTTACCCCACTTTGCCTAGATACTGAAAGATGACTAGAGGAATTGTAGACTGAAGCTTCTTAAAAACCCCTTTAGTGATGATGTTATACTGGTGTGAGGGCAGCAACAAATTATGAGTGCAGAGCAATGACTGGAGGTCATGAAAGCAAATGCAAGGCTTGAGGAATCGAGAGGTAGAACCAAGTAAGTCAGTAGAGATAAGGGTAAGCAGCGAGATAGATCCTTAGGAGCTGGACTGGAACCAGCATGATACGTGTGTCTAAGGGCAAAGTAAAGTAGAAGGTCCAAAGTCCAAGTGGATGGTCACAAACCAGGAAATATACAGAAATTGAAATGGTTAGGCGGGGAGATCAAAGCAGGCACAAGAGCAAATGCAAGTCACCAGGAAAAGACCTTGATCACTAAGGTAGCTTTTCTGGCACAGGCTTCACATTTTTATAAAATGGTTCCCTGTGTGACCAACCTATTGTAACCAAGGAATTGAGACTACTTGGTTGAGGCAGAAGGCATCTAAACAGATGAAAGCCATCAGTTTCTGGCAGACAGAATCTAATAGATTGTCATCATACCAGTAGAATTCTAGGAAAACAGGCCTTCCCTTGGCATTTGGAAGATTTCCATTATTTTGTGAAGGGCAGGATTTGGCAGGGCGATTGTCTGTTGTGATGCTAAGCTACCCATTCCCTCTCACTCCACTTCCCATAAGTATTATGCAGTGTGATAACTTCTGCATTTCATAGGACTCCCAAATGACTACTATATTAAGTTTACAGATAATACTAAATTAGGATGGTACTAAAATCTTTTAAAATACAGAAACCATAAAGTAGAGAAACCATAAAGATGAACAATTACCTGTTATCATCACAACAACCAGCTATGATTTCAGAGGACTTGTGGTGAAACATGCTACCTAATAAAGGGGTGATGGACTCGGAGAACAAATTAAGGGTTTTTTTTTAAAACATGGTTAATAAAGGAGTTTCTTTTCTGCCCTTAAGCCTTTCATACCACTGATGCCTCTACCTTCTTAGCTTAGTACCTCATTCTTTGCTAAAAATTCACCTAGACTTCTTGCTTCTCTCTTCTCTTCATCTGACATCATTCTAGTCTTCAATGACCAGGTGGCCCTTTTGCTTGCCAGGGCCATCCTCTCTACACAGACCCTTGATTCCATCCTCTCTCATCGTCTCCAGCAGATTGGCACTCAGTAGTTAATCTTCATTTTCTCCTCATCTTCCAGTTCCTTCTCTGCTGTAAACAAACAGTAGTAGTAAGAGTAGGAGTAGGAGTAGGAGTAGGAGTAGTAGGAGGAGGAGTAATAGTAGAAGAAGAAGAAGTAGAAGAACTAGAAGTAGAAGTAGAAGAACTAGAAGCAGAAGTAGTAGTACTAGTAGTAGTAGAAGAAGAAGAAGAAGAAGAAGAAGAAGAAGAAGAACTAGAAGTAAAAGAAGAAGAACAAGGAGAAGGAGAAGAACTGGAAGTATAAGTAGAAGAAGAAGTAGAAGAACTAGAAGTAAAAGAAGAACAAGAAGGAGAAGAAGAACTAGAAGTAAAAGAAGAAGTATTAACAGAAGAACTAGAAGTAGAAGAAGTAGTAGTAGAAGAAGAAGAACAAGAAGAAAAAGAAGTAGAAGAACTAGAAGTAAAAGAAGAACAAGAAGAAGTAGAAGAACTAGAAGTAGAAGAAGAACTAGAAGTAGAAGTAGAAGAACTAGAAGCAGAAGTAGTAGTACTAGTAGTAGTAGAAGAAGAAGAAGAAGAACTAGAAGTAAAAGAAGAAGAACAAGGAGAAGGAGAAGAACTGGAAGTATAAGTAGAAGAAGAAGTAGAAGAACTAGAAGAAGTAGTAGTAGTAGTGATAGTAGTAGTGATAGTAGTAGTAGTAGTAGTGGAAGAAGAAGAACTAGAAGAAGAAATAGAAGTATTAGTAGAAGAACAAGAAGTGGAAGAAGTAGTAGTAGAAGAAGAACAAGAAGAAAAAGAAAAGGAAGTAGAAGAACTAGAAGTAAAAGAAGAAAAACTAGAAGTAGAAGTAGAAGAACTAGAAGTAGAATTTATGTACATGATGCCTCTACCATTAGAATGAAAACTCCTTAAGGGCAGCAACTGATTTTGCTTTTTCTTAATATCCTCAACACTTAGTAAATAACATTTAATAAATATTTATTCAGTGATTGTTAGAAAATGATGGATCTTGTTTTTATGAGATGATTTGATGCTTTCTACGTCCAGTGTTTCCTAACTCTTTCTGAAGAAAGTTTACATAATAAGCAGGTATGGGGCTTCTGTGTAGTCTGTAAGCCTTTGGAACTTCTCATTTTTTATTCCAGAGATATGTTTGCAATGTACTTTTTGCCATCTTTCATATAGAGGCCCCTGAGTATTAAAGGATATATTGATTTAATTTAGAGGATCATATTCTAGTTCTTTGTATTTACCTTCTCATTCTCTGCAACAGATGTTGTCCCATAGGATGCTTCATGGAAGTCTTTTTGCAAATACTTAACATGAGTATTGCAAAATGAGATGACCAAGTGTTGTTTCCTAAAGCCTTTTAAGGCACAAGAAAACCAATGCTGTCAACTCCTTCATTTGATTCTCCAGGGAGAAACTCTAAGACATCTTTGTTTTTAGTTACAACTACCTTTATCTTTTGGTTTCAGTTCAACTGAATTGAATAGAACTGAAATGAATTTTTCAGATGTTCATTGAATTGATTCCATTTATACTGAAAATGTTAAAATTGATATGGTCGAATTCCTCCAGTGATATGTCAACTTGTTGGTCATTGAATAAATATCTCACACTTAGGGCAACTACATTTTTGTTCATGTTAAAAATGGCTTAAAAATTGTGTGACTCCTAGTGCCTTCTCAACCCTTTTTCTAGCACTGTGTCAATGTCACTACAGAAGTTGAAAGGGGCCGTACAGGATTGAAATAATTTTGTATGTTTCTTTGTTTCATGTGTTGCCATGGCCAAATAATTCATCTCCAAATAGCCAGATTATTAGTGATGATCCCCTCCTTACTAAATTAAGCTGACCCTCAAAAAAATAGACATAGACAGTGTTGTGACCATGTGCTAATACATATTCCTTGAATGGATGAATGGAAAAGCATTTGTTAAGTGCTTACAGTGTGGCCAACACTTTGCTGAGCACTAGGAATATGGATAAAAAGAGCAAGACCATCCCTGCTCTTAAGGCATTCATATTTTAACTGGGAGAGACAATGCCTATATGAGAGTTCAGCCTGAGAGTAGAGATAAAGGCCTGCTGTTCCTTAGGGTTCCACATCAGGGTGGATGGCAAAGCTCGAATATCCTTAGGGTACATTGGCAAGTCAGATGGAAATTCCTGAGGGCTTGGCAATGTCGTGGCAAAGGCAAATGGTAAAGCTTAGTGGTCTTTAAGGCAAAGTGGCAAAGGCAGATAGATAGTATAGTGTAGACTTCCAGTGGATGTCTTACCAAAGAAACCGCAATTGGTGATTCCATGTGCCCAAGTGGTATGAATGTCTAAGTTCACCCCTTAGGGATTTGGGGGAAGAGGGAAGGGAACTTGAGGAGCCCAGCCTAATGTCTTTGGGAAGTAGAGAACGGTCCCAAGAGTTATAGTGGAATGGAGGTTCTGGGTTCCTTCCCAGAGGTAAGGAGAAGGGATGCAGAAATCAGCATCCAGAAGAAAAGAGGTCAAATAGAGGGCATTGGTGGAATGGTTGGGGGAGGAGGGAGGAGTCCCTACAGAGACTAATGGTGGTAGGGAAGCTAAGGTTGGGGAGTAGAAGCGCCTACTCCAACTGGGTCTTCCTTTAAAAAAATAAAAGTGTACTTCGGAAATTAATTGCCTTTAGAATCATATAATCTGATAGCTGGGAGAGAACTAAGGGATCTCCTAATCTTCCCTTTCTAAATCTAACTAAATCTAATCTTTTTCTAATCTAACCCCAACCAGAGCAGGAATCCCTTCTGTGATGAGATGGTCATCAACTGTTTTCTTGAATACATCCATTGACAAGAAAAGCTTGAAAGTTCATAAGGAAAGCAACTCCATTTCTAGACATACCTATTAAAACTGCTTTCCTTCTATTGAGAACAAGTGTTACTTATTACAGACTTCCTTTTAGTTATTTATTTCTTTGCATGTGCTTTGCATATGGTAAGCACTCAATAAATGTTGACAGAAGCACAGAATCCCAAAGGCCAATTGATCCAGACCACAACTGATCCAAAACGCTTCTACTACAGTCCCAACAATGAGTCTTTATTTGAAGACCTCCAATGAGGAGTAACCCACTGCATCTTGAAGCAACCTGTTCTATTCTTCGATGGCTCAAATTATGAGACTTTTTTTCTTACATTAAACATTTAATCATACATTAAATCTGATCCCCTACTTTTACTCTTAATTCTACCCTTAGGGGAAAACTAGTCTAATTCCTCTTCTATATGACAATCCTACAAATACTTGGACAGCTATCATGTACCACCTAAGCCTTCTTTTCTCCAGATTACACATCCTCAGTTATTTCAACTGATCCTTATATGGCACCTGTATCTTCCCTAAAATTTGGGCTGCTACATTGTATAGCAGATAATGTGCTGCATCCTGCCTCAGCTATGTGATAAATGAGGAAGCCACTTAAATCTCTGCCTGACTCAGTTTCCTCATCTGTAAAATGATGATAATAATTGCACCTACCTCACAGGACCGTTCTGAGGATCCAATGAGATAATCTTTGTAAACTTCTTTGCAGGCCTTAAAGCTTTAGCTATTAGCTACACTGTACTTTAGATGTGATCTAAACCTATCCAAATGTAATATAACCATTACTTCTGTTTCTAGGATCTATGCCTCTTTTAATACAACCTAAGACAGTATTAGCTTTTTAAAGTCCTATGTCAAGTTGCTCTCCAATTTTCAGCATGCAGTTCACTAAAACTCCCGGATATATTTCACAACAACTGTTATCTAGTCACACTTAAACCATCTTATAACTGTGAAATTGATTCTTTGAACCCAAGTGTTGAACTTAACATTTCTGCTTATTAAATTGTACTCCATTCGCTTCAGCTCATTGTTCCAGCTTTTCAATATCTTCATAGATCCTGTCATCCAATATATTGTCTAGCCCTCCAAGCTTCTTGTCATCTATAGCTTCATTCAAATAATAGATAAAGATGTCCGACAGCATAAGACCAAAGTTAGGACTGCCAGAGCATTCTTCTCCAAGTAGACATTGCCTCATTAATGGCTAAATTTTGGACATGGTCATTCACCCAATTCCATATCCATCTAATTATGCTATCATCTACTGTTTGTTCTGCTACCTATATTTGCAAATGTAGCAGGAGACACTTTGTCAAATGCTTTACTGAATTATGAGGATGCTATGTAATATTTTAAAAGTATTATCTATCATGATGACATCACTTTTGGCATGTAGTGATTCCTGCTTCCCTTTCTAAAGGTCCACGCAAATTATCCCAGCTATATTATTTACAATATTATAGTAATATAACTATATTATTGTAACAAATTACTTAATAATGTGTTCTAGAATTTTGCATGAATGAAAGTCAAGTTTGTAGTCTGTGGTTTCCAGGCTCTCATCTCTTTTTTCTGATTGGGAAAGTATGTTTTACTCTCTAATCTTTTAGTACCTCTCTCATTCTCTATGACCTTTCTAAAGCACAAACCAGACTATATCCCTCTATCCCCAAAATCCCCTTTAATAAACTCCAGTGGCTCCACGTCACCTCCAGGATCAAATATAAAATCCTGTTTAGCATTCAAAGCCATTAATAATCTGGTTCCATCCCACCTTTCCGGTCTTCTTATACCTTATTCCCTACCGTATAGTCTGTGATCCAATTACACTGGCCTCATCACTGAGCCTCACACACCACGCTCCATCTCTTCCTGCAATTTTATTGGCTGTTCCCCATGCCCGTAATTCTCTCCCTCCTCCCCTCCTCTATCACCTGGCTTCCCTGGCTTTCTTCAAGTTCCAAACTCCAACTAAAGTTCTTCAAGTTCCGACTTCTACAAGAAGCCTTTCCTGACGCTTTGTAATATTGCTGCCCTCCCTCTATTGATTAAATTCAATTTATCCTCTATCTATCTTGTTTCACATAGTTGTTTGCACGCCATTTTCCCCATTAGACTGAGCTCCTTAAGAACAGGGGTGGGTTTTTGCTTCTCTTTATATCCCCAACACTTAGCACAGTTCCTGGAAAGTGGTAGGGACTTTTACTAAATGCTGTTGACTAACTGATTGACTAGCAGGATCACTGACAGCAGCTCAGCCATCCCATCTACCAGCTTTTTCCATGCTTTTGGATGCACTTAATGTGAGCCTGGTGACTTGAACTCATTGATGGTGGCCAGATGTTGCCTGACCATCTCCTCCCTTATCTTGCTACAATTACGTTCCCTCCTTCCCAATCCAAAATCAGTCCTCTTCGAAGAGGAAACAGAAGAAAAATGAGTGTTGAGTAGTTCAGTGTCCTCACTGACAACCATTTTTATCATCTCATCTACTCCAAGCAGTGGCCTTACCCCTTCTTTGATCCTCCAACACAGCAACAACAAAAAATGAACAAAAAAACCCACATTTTCTGTTGTTCTTATCATTCCTCCCCAGAGAGTGCAATGGGCTTTTGAGCAAAGGACCTGCCACACTTTCTCCATGTATCTTTTGTAACATTCTCTCCAAAATGTTGTGATGAAACTATATAAAGACCACAACAGGATGGAATATGTTAAGCACACATTTTTCACATTTTCATTCATAAATACTAAGCTTTGGCATCAGCTGGACTTAGGCTTTCTGTTCTACTAAATATAGTTAGGTTTCAAGCCCTCAGACGATGGGTGGTGGGTGCTTGTCAGCCAAATTCCTTCCTTTGAGTCACCGACTCCTTTTCCTCTCCCGCTTTACACAGCTGATGCTTTCCATAGCTGGGGAACAAGGTGTCTCCCAAAACTGCTTGTTCTGCAATCCATGGATACAGAATGGGATAGAGGAGACAATTAAGGAAGAATTCTTCCTCCGTCCAAATGTATGCCTGTCTAGCTTATCTGTAACTGCTTTTGATATATCCCCATGATGTTTTCAAGAGAACTGTGTCTCAGAGAGCCTCTAAGGAAAAAAAAAAGAAAAAGAAAGAAAAAGAAAAGCATGATTTTGGATAATGAATGAGGTCAGTGTTTCTGTAGAGTGATGGAGGTCTTGAAAATAGCAGAGGCTGAAGTCTGGTATTTATCCACAAACCAAGGAGCTGGCAAAAGTGAAATGTTGGCTTCACTGCCCTGTTCCACCTGTTTACCTCAACCCTGACTTGGAAAGTGAACCTTCTGATGGTGTCAGAGTTTATTTCAGTAAATCAGCTCATGCAGTCCCCACAAAAGCATATAGAATATTTTAACCACTATTTCCAAAGTTCAGCTAACAGAGAATTCCATCCTACTCTTTGCCTCCTAAATAATCCCTAAACATATAGACACAGAGGTAATACTGTAGGGAAATAGATGGAAGGGTAGATGATGGACAAACATAATACACACACATATCCCTTTTAATGCAGAAGCGCCTTAATTCAAGTGTTTTAAGAACTAGGTTATCATTAGCCTAGCTTTAACACTTCCAAGTTGATCCTGGGATTATAAAGCCAGAGCTATATCATAAGTCAGACTTAGCATTGCTGGTGCCTGTAGAATATCTGTGTACACATAAATATAAACACATATATGCACAGATATTCACATATGTGTGTGTATATATATATGTATGTAGTCACAGTACATAATTAGGCATAATTAGGCAGTAGCAAAATATTGAACTATCTAGAAACATTTAGCATTTGCTTATCTTCGTCTTCACGATGGTCAAGCCTGGGAGGTGGGGGATCTAGAAAAACCTCAGGTAGATGGTGTCACTTGAGCTGTGATTTAAAGAAAGCTAAGAATTGTTTGAGATAGAGATGGAAAAAGAATGCATCCTAGGCATAGGAAATGACTTACGCAAAGACCTGCAAGTAGGATATGAAATATCATGCATGAAGACCAGCCAGCAGGACAGTTTGATTAAAACATATTTTACATAAAAGACAGTAATGTGAAATTAGACTGGCCAGGTATATGGGGGCCAGAATGCAGAGGGCTGCATTTTGTAGGCAGAAGAATTGATATTTTATCCTAGAGGAAATAGGAAGTCATTAGGAATTTTTGAGAACCAGTTGTAACTGGTTAAACAACTACAGTAAAAGAGTTCAGAATTGAGTAGGGGAGTGAGATGGTCAGATCTCAGTTTTAAGAATATTGATTTTTTTAAACAAAACAAAAAGAATATTGATTTTTTCAGCTATGTGAAAAATTACCTGAAAACAGGAGATAATGGAGGTAAGGAGACCAATTCAGGTTCTGTTGCAATAGCCCAACTGACAGATGAGAAGGGCTTAGTCAGTTCAAGGCTAGATGCTGTGAGAATGGAGAGTAGGGACCGAATGCTAGCAATGTTATAGAAATACAAAGAGAGTTGGTAACTTAAGTCTATCTTGCAATAAACAGAATGACTAATAATATCACATTTATGTATCACTTTTTTCATGTATAAAATACTTTTTTCATAATCTTATGAGACAAGTGATATAATCATCATCCCTTTTTACTAATCTCCAAATAAATTGCCCATGGTCACACAGTTAATAAGTCCCACAGGTGGGACTTACAGGTCTCCTAACTCCAGTTCTGATGTTCCTTCTACTACGCTTTATTTCTTCAGATCAAGATGAGAACAATTAAATGACTAACAGAAAAGCATTTATTAAACTATAGAAGATGGTTGTAGAAACATGAAGCATTATGCTGGGTTTGAAATCTGGAAGACCTGGGTTCAAATGCTGACACTGACACTAGCTATGAGACTAGGGGCAAATTAGCTTAATCTTTTTGTGTCCCAGACAGCTCTCTGGGATTTGTCTACTAAGTCATAAATGGGTTATAATCTGTGGGTCCATCAGTACAGGGAGTTCCATCATCGTCATCAGGCCCAATACTTATGAAATTACAAATGCTTTGGGTACTCTCATAAAAGGAAATTGGTTCCTAAAGTAAACCAATAGAATGGAAAAATTGATTCCTGTTTTATAGAAAGAAATATTACTGGCTTTACATAGCACTAAACAAACTTTGTGATTACTACTATCAGAACTAAGATGTTTATGAAAAATCTTTTTTTCTATTTTTTTGTTATTTAATATATTTAGTTTTCAGCATTGATTTTCACAAGAGTTTGAATTACAAATTTTCTCCCCATTTCTACCCTCCTCCCCCACTCCAAGATGGCGTATATTCTGGTTGCCCTGTTCCCCAGTCTGCTCTCCCTTCTGTCACCCCACTCCCCTCTCATCCCCTTTTCCCTTCCTTTCTTGTAGGGCAAGATAAATTTCTACGCCCCATTGCCTGTGTATCTTATTTTCTAGTTGCATGCAAAAAAACTTTTTTTTTGTTTTTGAACATCTGTTTTTAAAACTTTTAGTTCCAAATTCTCTCCCCTCTTCCCTTCCCACCCACCCTCCCTCCCTAAGAAATCAAGCAATTCAACATGAGCCACATGCGTATCATTATGTGTAACCCTTCCAAGATAGTCATGTTGTGAAAGACTAACTATATTTTGCTTCTTC
>CM053622.1:500914258-500959811 GCA_028646595.1 Phalanger gymnotis | reverse complement strand
TGGGCCTGGGGCCAGAAGCAACTGCAGCTGTAGTTCTGTAGCTGCCCCACCTCTGCTGCCCCTGGGGCTGTGGCTGAAGTGCAAACTCCCTGTCCCCAGCAGCTTTTCCCACTAACCTTCTCTGTTGTCTTTAGTGTTTGTGGGTTGAGAAGTCTGGTAACTGCTACAGCTCACTGATTCAGGGCGCTAGGGCACGCTCCGCCTGGCTCCTGGTCTGGTTGGTCTGCGCTGCCCAACCTGGGCTCTGCTCTGCTCCCCTCTGCTCCCAGCTCCTTGCAGGGTAGACCTTACCCAGAGACCATCCAGGTTGTCCTGGGCTGGTGCCCTGCTTCCCTCTGCTGTTTTGTGGGTTCTGCAGTTCTAGAATTGGTTCATAGCCATTTTTTATAGGTTTTTGGAGGGACTTGGTGGGGAGCTCACGCTAGTCCCTGTTTTCCAGCTGCCATCTTGGCTCAGCCCCCCCCTGAAAAATCTTTTAAAATAAAAGGAACGTTTTTATTTGCAATACTGAAAAAAAGTATTTATTGGCTTAAAAAAACCAACACTCTCATTTCAGTGTAAACTGTGAATGCTGAAGTGTCTTTTCTCAGGTTCTTCAAGCTTATTTCTTCCTCTCTCTCTCTCTCTCTCTCTCCACTCCCCCCCCCCACCGTGTGCCAATATTAGTATTCTCTTTTCAACTTTTGCTTCTACCATTTTAAACACCAGATAGGAACTTTCCTTCCAGTTTTTTTTTTAATTTGCAGAATGCTTCACAGACTCTAAATAGCATCTCAGTTCACCTAAGTGTCCTAAAATCAACTTAAATTTATGTTAGTCAATATAGGATCATAAGAGCATGGATTTAGAGTGTGAAGGGAAATTAGAGGTAAGGTTGTCCAATTTTTCCATTTTACAAGCAAGGAAACTGAACCCCCAGAGAAGCTGAATGGCCTGCCCAATGCACACAGCCAGGAAGAGGTGGTATTTAATCCAGATTCTTTGATTCCAAATCTAATGTATTTTATCTTATGCCTCGTGAAACAATGCACAATGAATTTTTTTATTTTGCCTTTTAAAACTTTAGTAGCAAATTGGCATATGTAATCTTACCTCTCAAGATATGACAATCTTATATTGCTTTAATGGCATTTGAATCCTACAATTTTTGTTGGCATGCTAATATTTATCTCTTACTAGTAGTTTATCATTAACTAATTTACACTTGCTTTCTTCCCTGCCTGCTAGTTCCTCAGCTTCTTACAATATGGCTTCAGTCCTTATCACTCTTTCCAAAGTCATTAAGAACTTTCTTATTAATAAACCTAGTGGCCCTTTTTTCTTGTTTTCAATACCGTTGACCTCTCTGTAGCATTGACAGTGGTTTCCAACTCCTCCTTGATATTCTCCCCTCCCTTGGCTCCCATGTTACTCTAGTCTCATGGTTGCCTCACATTTCTAATCACCCTTCTTTTTTCCTTTGCTGGCTCCTTATCCTCTTCATCACCTTTCAATATGAATGTCCTCAAAGATTTTCATTTTGCCTCTCTTCTCTATCTATACTTTCTCCCATGGTGATCTCATCCACTTTTATAACTTCAATTATCACCTCTGAACAGATGACTCCTAAATCTCACCCCAACTTCTCCCCAGAGCCTCAGTTCTATATTTCCAACTGTCTGCCATATATTTCTACCTAGATGTGCCAAATACAAAATGTGTCTAAAACAGAACTCTTTATCTCCCTCCACAAATCCTTCCTTCTCTAATCTTCTCTATTCCTATGGATGACATCACTATTCTTCTAGTTGCCTAGGCTTATTCACTTACAGGCATCTTGGACTTCCATCTTCTTTGCCCTCCCATATCCAATTAGCTGCAAGTCTTGCCAACTCTACTCAGTCTATCGATCTATCTATCTATCTATCCATCTGTATATCCATTTATCTATCTATACACATACACACACATATATGTATATGTATATATATATGTATATGTATATATATACATACATATATGTATATATATATACATATCTTTCATCTTTCAATTTCCATTCCAAATACCCTAATCCTAATACCTATCAGGCCCTCATTACCCCTCTGCTAGAATTTCATAATAACCTCCTAACTAACATTACTGCCTGTACTCTCTTCCTTCTCCAGTCCTTCCTTTATGCTACTACTTAAAGAATCTTCCTAATGTTCTACTATGATCATCATTTTTTACTGAGAAATTCTCAGTAGCTCCCCTTTGCACAGATATTCAGGTATAAACTATTGAGCTTGTCATTCAAGGCCCTACAAATCTCATTCCAGACTACCTTTCTAGCCTGATTTCTTACTGTTCTTTGTGTTCTCAATGTTCTGACCAAGTTGGTTATTCTTTATCTCTTATTTTTCTCCTTTATTCTCCCATTACTTTGCCTTTACTCATACTATCCTCCAGAGAGTACCTAGAATAATTTTCATTAAATAAATCATTAAATAACTTTCCCTATCTCAACCCAACACAAACACAAATATTTCTTTCGCAAAGAAGTTCTTTCCTTTCTTCAAAACCCACCTCCAACCTCTTCCATGGACTCTCCACTGACAGCACTTTCTACCCTCAGTGTAAATGTAATCTCTTCCTTCCTATATTTCTCATAATGCTTTGCTTGAAACTTTTCACGTATCTCTTTCTTCCTTACATACCAGTTATTTCTTACATAATATTTCCCCCTCCACTTAGAGTTCCCTCAGAACAGGATCATGTGATAGTGTCATTGATTTGGGCTCGGAGAGGATCTCAGAGATCATCTAGTCCAACTCTCATTTTGCAGATAGAGAAACTGAGACTTGGAGAGATGAATTGTGTAACGACAAACATATAGTGATAGGCAGAGTAAGGATTTGAATCTAGCTCATCTGACTGAAAATCTAGGGCTCTTTACAATGTACCATAATCTGGCCTTGAAATATTTTTGCATGCATGATTAAGCAGATAGATTGGGATCAGTTAGGAGCCAGAATGACTAAATAAGTCATGTCACACTAATCTCATTTTATTTGAGGATATTAGACTGTTACATCAAGAAAATGTTGCAGACATAGATAGTTCAGTCTTGTTGTTCAGTCATTTCAAACTCTTTGTGTCCCCATTTTGAGATTTTCTTGGCAAAGATATTAGAGTGGTTTGCCATTTCCTTCTCCAGTTCATTTTACAGAAAAGGAAACTGAGGCAAACAGGGTTAGGTGGCTTGCCCAGGATCACATGGCTGCTAAATGTCTGAGGCCAGCTTTGGACTCAGTAAGGAGTCTTTCTGACTCAGGTCAAGTACTCTATGCTCTATGGTGCCACCTAGCTGCCCCAGCTGGATTCTGGTTAACAGTTGAATTAGGTGCATTTAAAACAGGTTCACCACCTGTACTCAAAGAGCTCTGATTTGAACATAACATAATGGGAGAAGCTATGGTCATGGAGTCAAAAAGTCTGATTTCAAATCCTGGATTTGCCCCTTCCTTCCTAGATGATCTCCGACGAGCCCCTTATTTCTTATTTTACACCGCCAACCAAAAAAAGATCTTAAGATTGTAGTGTCTAGTTATGAAAGTTATGTAAGAGGCCACTTAGTCCATCTGTACCCTTCATTTTGTGCTGTCATTTTTCAGTTGTGTCTGACCCTCCATGATCCCATTTGGGGTTTTCTTGGCAAATACTAAAGTGGTTTTCCCATTTCCTTATCCAGCTCATTTTACAGGTGAGGCAACTGAGGCAAACAGGGTTAAGGGACTTGCTCAGGGCCACACAGCTAGTAAGTATCCGAGGTCAGATTCGAGCTCAGAGAAGTCTTCCTGACTCCAGGTCAGGTACTCTATCCACTGTGCCACATAGCTGCCCCCTCTTAATTTTATAGGTAAGGAAAGGTAAGGAAACCCCTACGTGGGGTGGGGGTGGGGGGGTGGAAGGGGAGACAAGAAACTTATCCAAGGTCCAGGGTCACCCAAATATTAATTATGAAAGGCAAGATTCCTTCCCAGGTCCTATCACTCCAAAGCCTGACATTCCAGAGCTATGGACAAAAACCATGACACTGACCAAGAATAAAAAGGGAAATCCTTAAATTAAGTTAAAAAAAATCAGCTGCACAAGTACAGGATGGGAGAAAATTGGCTTAGTTCATTAGTGAAAAAAAAATTAGAAGTTTTAGTTCAATGAAAGTTCAGTATGAATCAGCACCGTGACACAGAAATTAAGAAAGGAGTTAGAAAACATGAGTTCAAATCCCGGCTCTCCCACTTCTGTGAAATTGAACAATTCACCAGAACCTGGCTAAGCTTCAGCTTCCTCGCCTCTGAAATGAGGGGATCAGATTACAGGGGAAGCAGCTGTGGCATGATGCAGGGGTTCCCGTTTAGTTGTAAAGAGCTCCGGACGGTAGAGCAAAGGGGTTAGCACAAAAAATTTTCTAATAGCACCTAAGCAATAAATAATCGCAAATTATTATGCATAATGTATTAAGTTACTCGGGGAGATCACAACACCTTTTGTTATTGTCCTGGTTGAAAAGGGTTCAAGGAACAACAACAAAAAACCAAATTACTGGTATAGTGGGAAAAGTCCTGGCCTCACTTCTGCTTCTTAGAATCCTTATTGTCTGCCCCTCCTACAGAGAGCCTTTTCCAACTCCTCGTTGTTGGTGTATTCTGCCCTCCCCCCCCAAAAAAAAATTATATTGTACTTATTTGTTTAAATAATCCACTTCCCCAATAGAATGTAAGCACCCTGAGGACAAGAACTATTTTCCAGTTTTTCTCTATATCTTTGCACATAGTTGGTACTTTAAAAACGTTGAGTTAAATTGAGTTAATGCAGCATGATTTCAAAATATAATGGTAGTGTGGAGGAATGTGAGAGTGACAGAGAATTATTTAAATGCCTTTAAAAACTGTGTTCCACATTGATTTTTTTTAAGAAAAATGATTAATCGAAAATAAGATTCTTAAGTGATTTGTTACTCAGTTAAGATTCCTTGTTGCCTGGGTGACGGGTTTTCTAAAGTCCATAGACTGGGTGAATGCTGGGTGAAATCTGAAACCCTGGACTGCCCAGGAGAGTGTTGGTGAATATATAGTTTACATACTATCAAGCTATGATATGCTATGGAAAAATAGGCATTTAATACAACATGTTTTGTCCCCTGAGTTTTGAGCAAAGACAAAAACTGCAGTCAAATTGAGCAGACAAAATTATATGTTAAAAGAAACGACAACAACATAAAAAAATGACAAGAATCCGGAATGAGCTCTGGCTTTTCGACTCTGAATGATGATTGTAAACTGATTCCTTTGCTGTCCCCTTTCCTCTCCACTGCCCACCCTCCAAAACCT
Source organism: Phalanger gymnotis (assembly GCA_028646595.1). Taxonomy (NCBI): domain Eukaryota; kingdom Metazoa; phylum Chordata; class Mammalia; order Diprotodontia; family Phalangeridae; genus Phalanger; species Phalanger gymnotis. The sequence goes on along the minus strand of CM053622.1, from coordinate 500,954,457 downwards.
AAGCACACTGTAGGTCAAGCTAGACTTCAACTTGGTTCAGTGCAGAAACAATGGTTTAAAAAAAGATAAAGGCGAGAGGGGGAAAGAGGAAGGAAGAGAAAGACAGGAAGGGAGGGAAGGAGGAAGGGGAGAGGGAGAAGGAGAGAGGGAGAGAGAGAGAGAGAGAGAGAGAGAGAGAGAGAGAGAGAGAGAGAGAGAGAGAGAGAGAGAGAGAGAGAGAGATACACAGAATTTTGGCAAAACGCCAAGTAAAATAACTAACATTTTGTAAGGAAGAAATCTAAGACTGAGGTCATAGGATGGAAAAAGTCTGTTTCACAGACTCTTTAGCCTGAATGTTAGCCAGGTTTTTTAAAAATCCAGGCATCCTATTAACATCTGAACACTAAAACTCATCCAGGAATGGAAAGATTTCGGGATCTGAAGAACCCTTAGTTTTCAGCTTTGTTGGAATACTGATTGTTTTTAATTGCAAGGAAGTACTTTTTCGGTGGGATCCTTGGTCTCTTTTAACATCAAAGAAAGCTAAAGAATTTCATCTGTGACTACCAAGAATCTCTCAGAGCTTCATGGATAACTTTTTTGTTTGTTTTGCTTTGAAACACAGAGAGATATCAGATACCTGAAGGAGAGATGAATTTACCACTGCGTAGCAGATCTTAAGAGTTCTGCCTGGAACAGAGTGGTTTTTTTGCTTTAAAAATATTTAACTGACAGTTTCAAGACAGATTAATTTTTTTATCTCTAACCAGGCAAATTACTATAAGCAAGCTTCTTGCCTTAATCCTTGGACTTGGATTTGACACACACTGCTATAGGAGATGATTTTTTAACTGTGGATGGGGGAAAAACCTTTGGATTTGTTAGGATGTTATTACAAGCAAGTTTACTAGTTTTTGACTTGCTTAGCCACAGCTGGAGCCAGCCTTCTTCGGGGTAAGACCATTTCCGTGTTACTATTACACCTTCAGTATTTTAAGAGTAGGATTATTGCATATTTTGTGAATGTGGCCTTTGAGGGGTTTATTGTCTGTTTAGTATGCAAACCTGCACTTCCCAAAAGTGCCGAGGAATTGACAGTTTCAGTATGTGCTGGTAAACCTAGAGACCAGGCAAATGACACATCTAAGACTCTTAGAGGCAGGAAAAGAATCAGGCCATCATTTTAGATGAAAGGAAATTTTTCTTTCTTTGAGAGGCATTTAAAGAATGGCATTTACAGTTTCTACGAAAGTCAAACAACTATATGCCAGGCTCTTCTTTTGTTGATACTGCTGCTGCTATTGCTTAAGAAAAAAAATCAACCCAATGGTGCATAGACTTTCACTAACAAAATTAATTATGAATCTGCCGGGTATCGTTTCTCTTTTGAAATAGTAAATTATGCCACTGTCAGTGACTTTTCCATCAGCTTCGTATTCTTTCCGCCATGCTGAGCCCTGTCATTTGTTTTCAGGGATGTTGTGTGCTAATCTCAGATACACACAAATAAAATTCCTGACCTTCTTTAAAGATACATCATGGGAAAGAACTTCAAAATATACCAAAGCTTACAGTCTTTATTGCCTTTTATAGACAGCAGTTATTCCCACATATCCAATTATTTGGTTGGCTTTTATTGTAAATCATCATAGGATATATTATCCAGTTTAGTCAGAAACTAGGAGGAGGAGCCATTTGGACCAGAGGCCATGCATGGTGCAAAGGAAATAGTCAACTATCACTTGTGAAAGTGAGTCAGTGACTAAGGCAAATCTAATTATAGTCCTAAAATCATTTATTCCAAAAGCATGAGGATGCATTGTTTATCTTTTCCTTTCTTAAAATTAAAATTTTCTTTAGAAACTTTACATTAAACATCAGTACAACTATACTTAGTAACTATTTATGTTTAAATGTAAATTATTTCCTTGCAAAGAATTTCATCACAAGTTTTTTTTATATCCTCATCAGGATTCTTTGACAATTAATTATCATTTACTTTTCTTCATATGATAACAAATAGGTTGATTTTCAGTGGGATAACATAATAATTGTATATATATTTTAATAGTACTTTGTGGTTACAATGTACTTTACATATGTTATTTCATTTGACCCTCAAAATAATTCTGTGAGTTTAAAAAAAATCAAGCTGATTTTCAAAAAGTTTAAATGACTTGCTCAAAGTCACAGGGTTGTTAGGAAGGCACAGAGGCAGGATTCTCACCCGAATCTCCTGATTCTCTTTTTTCTTTCTATCATTCCAAGACATTTTTGCAAGGAATTTTCAGGCTTTTGTATTCCACTAGAGAAAATTTGGAGAAAGGCAATAGCCAATTAAGTGCCATTTTTGATCACACATCATGCTCTGAATCCCTCCTTTCTACTGCTACTAGTACTACTTCTACTACTACTACTACAGTATTTCCTTGTGTCTTCACCCATCCTCCAATCATCCCTTACAATCTCAAAGGAAAGTGTCTCTTCACCATTCCAAGGCTAATCCCTCCACCTGTGCCCTTAATCTCATCCTTGACCCATCAATTATCTCCTCTCTCATACTCATCCTCATTTTCTTCCTGTCTATGAATTCCTTCTCCCACATCCTAAAAACAATTAAGATGTCTCTATCCTAAAAAAATTAAAAATAAAAAGCTACACCTTCAATCACACCTCTGCTCACTCAAGCTACCATCTTGTGTCTTCCCTTTTTTTGCCATCAAGCTTTACGAAAGAGTATTCTAAATTTGTTGTTTCCACTATCTCATCACATGTTTATTCTCTAACTCCTTGGAATCTGATTTCTTTCCCCATTAGTCTACAGAAATTTATTTCAGAGGCTACTCATTATCTCCTAATTGCCAAATCCCATGGCTTTTTATTAGTCCTCACCCTTCTCAGCTGCAGCACATCATTTGACACACTTAACTATTCCCTCCTTGAAATAGTCTCTTCCCTTGGCTTTCATGACACTATATTCTCCTAGTGTTCTCCTCTCAACTAACTTGGGACTCACTTACTTCTTTAGGGTTCTTCTTCTTCCTCCAGCCCCCTAAACATAAGCACTCCTTAATGTCCTCTCCTCAATATTCAGCTTTTCTCAGTATTCTTTCTTTCTGTATTCCCAACCACTACCACAGTTTCAATTATCACCTCCATGCCGAGGTCTCCCAGATCTCTATCTCCAACCCTCCCCTCTCCCCCGAGGTCCAGATTTGTTTTCACAACTGCCTGCTGGACATTTCCACTGGTACCTAAATCAAGTATGTGCAAAATTAAACTTGCCGTGTGTTTGTCACATACACACACTCACACACAGACTCACATGCACACACACGCACACACATACACACTCGTGCATATATCCACGTATACACACGCGCATGTGCACGTGCACACACATATATACACACGTGTGCACCTGCAGGTGCATATGCGCACACACACACACGCACGCACGTGCACTTTTACACTTTAATTGCCATAAACCCATTTACTCTTCCTGATTTCTCTACTTCTGTCCATGGGAATTTATTCTCACTGTCATCTAGGACTCATACTTCAGTCGCTTATGAAGAGTCTTCTCTCTCTATGTTGCCTAGAAACTATTGATTTTGCCTAAATAATGGTTCTCATCCAATTTCCTTTTTATTCTTCCCGCCACCACCTTAGTTCATGTCTGGCATCCTTTTCTCCACTAATGTAACCGCCACCCTAGGCCAGGGTCTCATCATTCCTCTCCCGGACTCTCGCAATAGCCTCCTCATTGTTCTTCTTACCTTATGTCTCTGTCTTTGACGTTTGAAGTCCTTTCCTCAGCCTGCCTTTAGCCTACTTTTTATTTACCCTTGTTGACAGTCACTCCTTACCACATACACACACTTCAGTCTAGACAAACTGACTTGCTATTCCTCATATACTCTACTCTGTCTCTTTTTTCCCCATTCTTTGTGTTCATGCCTGGAATTCCTTCCCTCTAAATCTCTCAGGTTCAATACAAATGCCAAATTCTATGTATAGGAGAACTTTCCTGACTCCCCAGAGCTGCTAGCACCGTCCCCCTGCCTCTAAAGCATCTTGTACCAATTTTTAAATATGTCTCGTATATTCTTATTTTTATACCCATTGTCTCCCCCCGCCCCCCCGCGAGACGACTGTAAGTTCCCTGAGGGCAAGAACTGCTTTCATTTTTGTCTTGTATCCCCAACACCTAGCACAGTGCTTGGCACCACGAAAGCCTTCCAATTCCAGTTTGTCTTTCTTTTAAACTGCCTTATACACTGCTAACTGATTAACGTACCCAAAGCACATTGTTTATGTTATCAAAGGATTATAGATGTAGATGTGGAAATTACCTCAAAAATCAACTAATCCAACCCCCTCATTTTACAAATGAGGAAATTAAGACATGGAAATGTGAGTGACTTGCCCAGAGTTACAGCATCTGAGGTGAGATTCAAACCCAGGTCTTCTTAACTTTAAAGTCTAGCACTTATTAACTATACCATATCACCTCCATGTCATTACTCCTGATCAAAAGTGTTCATGATGCACATAATAATATCCAAACTCTAAGCTTAGTGTTATAATACAACAAATAATATAATTTAAGACTAAGGAGTAATATAATGTCCCTACAATTCCTTTTTTGGCTTCGGGAAATTTATTTTTGATGAAAGGTTTTGAGTTCAATTACAGTTGCTCTGAGCCCCCAGCTAGGAAAATTCCTAAAACCTAGACAAAAGATTGGGCCCTCCACCTAACTGTACATTTGCATCTATCTCTAGCTAATCCCTGGCCTCTTTGTAGTTGAGGCAAAATTGAATTTACTGGAAAAATTTGGGTAATGAAGCAGCAGGTTTTGTTATTGTCTGTGTATAGACAGGACAGAAGTGGCATGGGGGAGGGGGAAGGAACTAATTGTATCTAGGGACTTCTTATTACCTGAAAAGCCAGTGATTCTATTTGATATTTCCATTTTTTGGTCACTATTCAGTCCTCCCTTTCTTCAAAGATTTGATGGAAATACTATGCTTTGTCACCTCATTAATCCATCCACTCATAATCTCTTCTCCCTTTCTCTTCCCTCCCTCCTTTATCAAATAGTTTCTGCCTTTTATACATATATATAATTGATTTTATACATATATATAATTTATATATATTTTATACTTATGTATAATTTTATATGTATTTTATACATATATATAATTGATAACCCAGTCTTTCACACGATGGCTTTGATTGATTCAAGGTGGTGGTCAGACTCCATTGTGGTTGCTGATTCGTTCAAAAATTGTTCCCCAACTAGTCAGAGCATAGAGCCAACTGGAATGGTTTCAATCTCACTCTTTACATTAGCCTACCATGATATGGCCCAAACTACCTTTCAAACCTCATCTTCCATACTGTCCTATATATACATTATTCTTTGGCCTACTAGACTACTTGTCTTTCTTGAGAGATGCTTTGCACTTTTTCCATGTGTCTTTGTTCATGATGACATTTACTCCTAAAAGGCTTTTCTCCATTTCTCAAAATTGTTCCACCCACCTAGCCCCAGCTCAAATGTCACTTCCTCTGTGAAGCATTGTCTGAAACCCCCAACTGGATGGTCTCTCTTCACCAAACTCTAATAACATATTGTTTATCTCTCTCTCAATATAGTTGTCACATTTTACCATATATTGGGGACAACTAGGTGGCACAGTGGATAGAGCGCTGAATCTGAAGTCAGGAGGACCTGAGTTCAAATGTGACCTCAGACACTCACAAGCTATGTGACCCTGGGCAAGTCATTTCATCCAGTTTCCTCATCTATAAAATGAGCTGGAGAAAGAAATGGCAAACCACTCCGGTATCTTTGCCAAGAGAACCCCAAATGGGGTCACAAAGAGTCAGACGCAACTGAACAACACCAATATATACTAGACAATGTGCTAATCACTGGCAGTGCAAGAAAATCCAATGATCGTCTCTGCCCTCAAGGAACTCAGAATCTAATCCATGAAGGATTGAGGAAGGGTTGCCACTTAGTTCCCAGCAGGGTGAGTGTGGGAGAAAAAAAAAGCACCACAAAAATGTAGGAAATTTCCTGCTTCTACACCCTGCAGTTACTTCCTCTTGAGGTACAGGTGGAGGGTACTACTTGTTCCCCTCTTGACAGTATAAGCCTGACCTTTGGTGAAAGCAACGCCAGGCCTGATTGTTGCTTCAAGCCTCGTCTCCTGGAACCTGAGGATGAGCTTCATCCATTCGGGGGTTGTAGGCAGCCTGTTAACCAACTCTGCCACTGTCTGCCTCACAAACCATGGCTATGGGATTTCGAGTTGGAATTTTTAGGGGCTTATTATTATTAATAGTGGTCATTGTCATATTTAATTATTATTACCTGTGGCACCTTTAGAAAAAGTGATGGTCTCCAAAGGCTGACACATGCCTAATTTTTAAAGAATAAATGTAACATCTAATGAGAAAACTAAACTTTTAATAATTGGAACAGCACAATTCTCCAGAGCCCACAGTCATTTTGCAGTGCACTTCAGTCATTAATTATGTAAATAGAGAGCCATTAGGTGCTAGAGATGTTAAGCACTTTTCCTCCTGCTTCCAATAGGCATTTACAGAGCCTGTATTTCTCAAGCTACAAGACCATGTCCCCTTTAGTGTGCCATTCTTCATCTGTATCCTAAATTAAGGATGTACTAGAGTGCCTAATGAATGTTAAAGACTTTCCTCTCTTCTTTTGCAGTAGCTCCTCTGTCTCCCTATTGCCAAGCTTCTCATCAGCCAGCTTGCTGAGGTGGCTGCAAGTGGAGTCTTGACTTGAATGTTACACAGCTGAGTTAATTCCTGGGTGGTATTTTGGCATTGGGGAAGCTGCCAGTCAGTATTATGTTGTCTGTTTACCCTGAGCACAGGTGTGAAACGATCTAAGGAGGTTTCCGAAGTGTGAGAACACACTGCTGTACCTCAGGCTGTTGAAGACACCATGTGTGTGTCTCACAGTTATTCTAAGGGGAGTACTGAGCCATGCTTTCGCTGAGACCAGGGCCAACTCCAGGCGAAATTGTTGAAAGACTGTTTGCCTTGGACAGTTCAAATCCTCCCCCTCCCCTTGATCCCTTCTTCTTCTTGGTGCAGCCGGTCCCTGCCCTGTTTTCATGCTGCCCACCATAGACCTGCACTTATCAGTTCTAGATTTCGAAACTCTCCAAATGATTCCTTTCTCTCCTTTTCCCTTTCTAATTTACCTGCTTTGTGCTGTACTCTTGAATAAGGGCCCCCCACTAGGTGATTTGCTAATCTGATAAATGAATTTTACCTAAAGTGTTAATGGCTCATGAAGGCTTAATATGTTACACATGTGCATTTTAACAAACCTCTTCACTGTATTAAACCCCAAGGGGTAAATAATGTAGGCATTTCAAGCACCAATATATTGCCTGTTGGGGAGAGATATTTGGAGCCAATGTATCTTTCAGCACCCCTCAGATTACATGAGATGGGGGGAGGGCAGAGTTTAGAACCTTTTGCATAAATCTGGCCTTGACTAAAACACAGAAGAATTCCTTACAAAAATCAGTGCTCCTATATACGTACTAGGCAGTATAAAGATCTTGGGCACCTTCTAGATTCCCCTGGAAATGGACAGGAATTTTCATAGGAATATTTTTCCTCTTTCAGCACACTTGAGCTCTCAACCAGATTTTTATTGCCTTGTCTATCCACACTGGGCTTCTTAAAGTGACCAGTTGCCTGCTAGTATCTCTTTGCTCCCTGGTCCCAACAGCATGTTTCTCATAGGAGGAGGAAACAGAAGAGTCGAGTATGCAAGTTCCCCATGGAGGAGAAGCCAGAATTTCACTACTGGAGACTTGAGGTCTGTCTCTATATCACCAAAAACTGTTCTTTCCTAGGAGCTAACTCAGGTCATCTAGGTTTAGAAAAAGACACGAGCCACAATTCCACAGAAAAGTGACTTCCCCAGTCCTATTTTGATGAATCAGGGAACATATCATTTTCACATCAGGGAATTTGGGGTTGATAATAGATGAGTTTTGTTTAGGTAAGCAATATGATCATTCTTCTAAGATTTCTGCCACACCCCAGGTGACTCAGTGGTCCAGAGATTTGCATTAGGACAAAATAAACAACAGGCTACTCATCAGAAACTAGTGGAAACATGAGGTAGTAAAGGACCTCCAGCTGGAGAGGTATATTCATGAAGCTCAGCTCTTGCCTAGATTTTTAATTTTCATTTGCTCAGGCAAGCCTCATGAAATATAAATAGTTTCAGTGGAGACTATGTAAATGAATAAAAGGTAAAGAGTTTCTTCACTTAAATGTTTTATTCATTGACACACCACATGGTGCTCATGCCTTTCACAAGATCTGTCACTTTGCCTTTTGAATTGCCATTCAAAGTTAGGAAAGTCATGAGAACTTTCAAAATCGATTTGTAGGATTTGGGTGCTTCACACTTTCTGATGAGATGATCCACTTTTCATGCTTGCAAGTGTTCTCTTTATTAAGTGGTTTGTTGTTAGGGTTTTTTTCTCTGCTGAAATGTTCATACCAAAAGGAAGGGGGAAAAACAGAAAAGGGAAACAATCTATTTCAGTGGTGCTTAATATAAATGAAAACCTAGGTAGAAATGAAAGGGAACATATACATTATGTAGTCTAACACTTTTATTTTACAAGTGAAGATGCTGTGAACCAGACAAGAAAGGTGATCTGTCCAAAAGTCAGATAAGTGAGGTACAGAGCCAGGAGGCAAATCCAGCAGGCTATCTAGCAAACATTTTAGTGCTTTGCCCAGTATGCCACATCGCTTTGCCTAGTCAATGATTCTTTGCCATGTATCACTTTGATTCTACATATGCATGTTACTAGGTAGCTTTAAAAAAAATCAATTAAGTTTTAAGTCATCCAGTTAAATATCCATTGTCAAATTCCTAAGAAGATATAGAAAATTTGATCCATGTCACTCCACAGACTTCATGCTTAAAGTAAGACCCAGTTTGAATCTGAAAGTACCCGTCAGCCTCTTAGAACACAGTTTCTTAATCTGGGGTCTGCTGACTTATTTTTTAAAATATTTTAATAACTATATTTCAATATAATAGTTTTCTTTTATAATCCTATAAGTGTTTTATTTTTTGCATCTAAAAACATTATTCTGAGAAGGATTGTAGACTGACCAAGGATCCCATGACAGAAAAGAGGTTAAGAACCCCTCTCTTAGAGTAATTTTTATCTTTTCAGAAAACATCTAACCTCATTTCACGGTGACCCTTGTAAATTGCTAGGAAAACATTTGAAGAATCAAGTGCTGAAATGGATGGAAGTTATTGGCTGCATCTAATATTGATTTAAAAGTTTTCCACTGTCTCAGAATCAAGGGCTAGTCCTTCAAGTGCCAAAATCCTGAGTGAGTCAGCATTCTTGGACTAGTTTAGATAAAAAATAGTGGGCCAAGATCAACACCCTCCGAGTTGTCACTTGGTAGAATTTCCAAATCCTTCACCTCTTATGACAATAACAGTGCATCCTAATCCTGGGCAACCCGAGGAATGAATGAGTAATGTACTGGGATCAGCTTTAGACAGCTCTCGTGTTTGTAGTGAAGTCCATTGTGTTCCAAGTATTGTATCATTAGTAATGTGCGAAGATGTGAAACTGTCCTGGGGAAAAGAAAAAAAGTTTCAAAAACTCCAACAAGCTGATGAAACGGTAGTCCATAGACAGGGATAAGAAGTGTCTGGCTGAAGATAATTGCTTTTGGGGAGCGTTTGTTTAGGTCTAGAACATTCTACCTAATCTTGAATTTGGAGTCTACTCAGAATTGAATTTAAATAGCCTGTCACTAGCTAGGCTGATTTTAAATTTAAAAAAAAAGTTTGGGAAATCATATCACATCATAGGAGACACCTTACCTTTTTTTAATGACTTCGTAATGAAGAAGGTATACATATATATATAATATACACACACACATATACATTTTATATATATGGCAAAAGATATATGTCTATTATGCTTTAAACCTTTGGGGTTTTTTTTTACATCTGCTATCTCATTTTGTCATCACAGCAACCCTGTGATATAGGTAGGGTAGATATTAGCATTTCCGTATTACAGATGTGATACAGGATTAAACATCATAGAGCTGATATGTGAATCAGGACCAGAAGACAGGTTTTCTGACTTCCTAACTTTGTACTTCCTTATGAAACAGTTTGAACATGAAAATGTTATCTGAAAACCAATATTTAGTTTGGCTTATTTTTTACTCACCACCACCACCAGGCCTACTACCACTACAACTACTAGTAGTAGGAGGAGTTAAAATAATAATAATAATAATAATTCACTTATGTAAAACTTTAAAACAGTTCTGTGGCCTTACTTGCAAGAGATCTTCCTTATTTCAAACAAAGGTTTAGGCTTTATAATAGAAATATAAACAAAGCCCTAATTTACAAATTTATTGATTGTTCTTCCCTAACGTCATTTAGTCTTTAGCCATTTAAAAAAAAAAATACTCTTCTCTGTTCAGATGCCTAGAGTTTAAGTATTGGCCTGCTTATTTGCAGGTAAAAAGATATACAATGGCTGATTGGCTCCACCACTCAGAAAATGATAGATGGATAAAATGTAGGAGTACCATATAACCATCCCTGCAGGATGCCTAGTTGCATACAGCTATAAGGCAAAGCCTGCCTCAGTGGGTGGCAGGACTTCACATGGAGTTGAGAATCTTCAGATCTTCAGGAAACCAGAAGAGAATGCTTGTGAAATTCCTTGTTTTCTCTTACTGCTTGTGGCTTCTTTACTTATGGAAAGCCAGATGAATTCTCTCTTCTAGCTGGAGCCTTTTGGCTGAAAAGAGTTTATGGAGAGAGATACCACCATTTAGATTTCTAAGTAAAGAGAGCTTTCTTCATTCCCTGGGGAAGGTGGGAGGCAGAGGGAGTAACAAAAGCCTTCCTTAGAGAACCCCAGCCTTTGGTAATTTCCCCACCCATAAGTAGTTACTGAGGACTCATTGTACAATGAAGCTTACAATGTGTCTTATTTAATCAAACTTCTTGGTCCCTGAAAACCAAGAAGGAAGAAAAGAGGAGCCAAGGATACAGTGTAAGCTTCATTCTCCCCCTTTTTAGAGAATAATGAATGCATACCTAGCTGCATAAGATAAAGGAATCCTTCACTGGTTGTACATTTGACAAATACAAAGTATGCACATCTTAAATAATGATAGTATAAAAATAAACAGAGTTAAAATTTCACCTTGCTCTGTGGGGATGTTAAGAGTTTTAGTTCCCTGTGGTGAGATTTCTGCATGTAAATCATCTGTGCTTCAGTATAATAATATGTCATAATGTGAACATTCAGGAGTGGAGGAGAATGGAGATGTGTAAATGTAACTCCTTCCTGTTCTTCTAAGCAGCTCTGGTTTTTATGTGATATTATTTCAAATTGACTTTGCAGTCAATTCATGTGAGAATTTTACTTTCTTCCCCCCGCAAAAAAAGAAAAAAGATATATTTCGTGGGCAATTAGTTGTTGTTTGAGGCTCTTGGGTAGTAAGAGCTATAACTGCTGTCACTAGGAGGGTGATAACAGAAGACTGGTGAGCCCAGCAATGTTTTCTTGGTCCAGTAAACAGACTGTTGGGGGTAGTTTTCCAATAAGTAGTTTTTCACAGATTCTGGAGAGTTATTTGGGTAGTATAAAAGTGTCTGTGATTGAGCCACTTTATTTCTATGGCCACTTTATTTCCACTGCTTCATCAGTGATCTTATTTTATAGTATTAAAGTGCTCATATGTACCCAAGAATACTTAGAACAATACATGACAAATAAAGCCACCTGTCTCTTACCAATACAAAAAAAGTAGATGTTATACTGTGTTTTTAGTTTGGGAGATATTTTATTTATTAAGTTTCTGGGAACTAACAGGTTCTTTTAAAGATAAGAAGAAAAATTTTGTATCTGTTATGAGAGCTGTGTATCATATAGGTAGTGTGTCAGTGAATTCAATGTAGTAGAAAAAGTCACAAACTTGAAATCAAAAGATCTGGATTCAAGCCCTGACCTGTTTACTATCTGTGTGGCCTTGGACAAGTCAGTCACATCTCTGAGCCTTGTTTTCCTCATCTGTAGGAGATAAAACTAAAAATACCTGCCCTACCAACCTCAGAAAGTTACTGCAGCAATCCAATGAGGTAACAGATGTAAAAGTCACTATATAAATGTTAGGCCAAACGGTTATAAGATCAGAGATTTAAAGGTAGAAAAGGCTTGAGGGGCAGCTAGGTGGGGCATAGAGTAGAGTACCGGCCCTGAGTTCAAATGTGACCTCAGAAACGTGACGCACTTACTAGCTGTGTGACCTTGGGCGAGTCACTTAACCCCAATTGCCCTGCCTTCCCTCGCCGCCTCCAAAAAAAATTAAGAAAAAAGAAAAGACTTGAGCGGCTATTCTAACTCATCCTGCCCACTATACACTGAACACGTTGAGATCTAGAGAGTGTAACATAATGGTTACCTAAAACAGAGGTGTTGTTCAAGAACAAATGATTTGAATTTCTTGTCTCTCTTGCAAAATAAGAGTATATTTCCTGGTCTGTCTCCCAACGTCTTCCTAAAAAGATCTACTGACACTGAAAATATTTAATAGAAAATCCATTCAGTAATACTTCACTTAATGAAACATTTGAATGCTATGATTATACTATCTGAAGGCTTATAGATTGTCCCGTGGCCCAAAGGACCAAACACAGCCTCAGGAGTTAGGAAATCAATTGTTTGTTCAACAAGCGTGTATTGAGTAGCTATTTTGTACATGGTATCTATAGGAAATACAAGGCACCACAGGAAATACAGTACTATGGCCCATTCAAATTGACACCGCATTTGGGGAGAGAAGGCTAAATACACACAATAGGAAAAAAAAGTTCTAACTGGTCTGATACTGGAAACAGTGGAAGTTCTGAGAAGGGATAGAGAGTTGAACTATGTGAAGACAGAGGTTTGTTGTTGTTCGATCATTTCAGTCATGTCTGACCCTTCATGACCCACTTTAAAGTTTTCTTGGCAAAGATACTAGAGTGGTTGCCTTTTCCTTCTCTAGCTCATTTTACAAATGAGGAAACTGAGACAAACAGTGTCAGTGACTTGCCCAGGGTGATACAGCTACTATCTGAAACCAGATTGAACTCAGGCACCTAGCTGCCCTTCCTAGAGAAGGGAAACTTTAAAATGGACGCTGAAGGATAGGTAGGATTTGTAACGTGTTTGGATAGTGGAAAGAGCTCTAGACTGAAGAGTCAGAAAACTTAGGTTCAAGTTCTGCTATTTATTACTGTGTGCTCTTGGGAAAGTCACTTAATCTCTCCTAAACCTCGGTCTCCTCTGCTATGAAATGAGAAGTTTACACTAGATAACCACTAAGCTCTGTCCCAATTCCAAATTTCTATGATGCTCAGACAGAAGAAGAAAGGAAACCAGAATTCTGTCACTTACTCCTTGATTCATCTGCTATATGACTGTAAGATATTCGTCTTCTAACTCTCACAAGTTCTCCAGCCGTTTAGTAGGATCTATGTTATCAGTGTTTACATGGAGTAAAAGCAGGTCAGAACAAGAATAAAGGTCAGAGTCCAAGAAACAAGCAAAGAAATGTGATCCGGGGCAAGGCTGAAGAAACTCAAGATAAAAAAGAAGATACAGGGATGTGAAAAGAGAAATTTCCTACACCTGGCATTTTTTCAGTAACATGTGTTAACATTAACGTATAGCCAGACCCACCCTCTAGTTTCTTCTCAGTTTGCTGCAACTAGACAGCTCCCACCACCCCCATCCTTATTGCTCTCCATGGCAACAGCTGGATCTAGGTGGTGATGGACAAGAAATAAATTTGTGTAGTGTTAAGAACAATGATTTATAATCAGAGGACTAGGCTTAAATCCCAGCTCTTTCTATGTGTACAGCCTCGGGCATGTCATTTCTATCTTTTGGGGATTCAGGTTCCTCATCTGTAAAATGAGGGGATTTAATGAAATGATTTTTAAGGCTCCCTTCCAGGTCTAAATCTTCTACTTGGTCTACATCTCCTCCTCTCATACCCCAGGCATCAATGACAGCTGTTGTGGCTCTTTATTTTGATCCCTGTGTCAAAATCAGAAAAAATCATTTTGGAGCTTTTCTAAAATCTAAAATGTTGTTCGGTTGCTTTTCAGTTATGTGGCCACATTTGGGGTTTCTTTGGCAAAGATACTGGAGTGGTTTGCCATTTCCTTCTTCAGCTCACTTTACAGATGAGGAAACTGAGGCAAACAAGGTAAAATGACTTGTCCAGGGTCATACATCTAGTAAGTGGCTGAGGTCAGATTTGAACTCACAAAGATTAGTCTTCTTACTCTAGGCATGGCACTCCATGCACTCTGGCGCCACCTGGCGGCCCAGAATCTAGAGAATGACCATCTTTAATAGTTGGCCAAAGTCCCATGGCTGTGCCTCATTTATTTGGATTACATTGTCATCACCAAATCTTTTACTTCAGTCATTAGATTTCTAGTCATCTATAGAACCGGATAATAACAAGATGGTAGCACCCTGCCAAAATCAGTCAGAAGTCAAAGAGTCCTAGAATATTTGAACTTGAAAAGACTGCAGATATCATCTTGTCCAATCCCCTCAGTTTTCAGATGGAGAAATTCAGACCCAGAAAAGTTAAGAGGCTTACCCAAAGCAATTCACCAAGCGAGTGGTAGAGCGAGGATTATAAGCTAGGTCTCCCAACCTCCAGTCCAATAGCTTCCACAACACCGTGTGACTCCCACATCAGTCATTTTCTGAACTGTAACTTTGTAGCTTAAAAGTCATTTCTCATCTAGGTCCTATCAGTCACTTTAAGGAAGTATACGTAACATTACTGCAAGCTAATGTCTCAGAAATGTCACTTTTCTTACAAGTTGCCAGGGTAGTATTGCCAACATACCCAGATGCTTTCCAGAGTAAATTTTAACAGCTGGGCTAAAAAGCTAAACTAAACCAAAAACAGGGCCTTATACAGGAAGTGCTGATGTAGCCTTGTGAAATGCGAGAAAAAGCTCTTACGCCTGCTGGCATGAGAGGTGAGAATACTTGGATTAGGGAAGGCAGGGGCATATTATTGTTTGATTTCTTCTTGTAAAAGAGTGGGCTGTATAACTCCACCAGGTCATTGGGTATAAAATGAGATATGGTAGCAGTTCTTTTGGAGGCATTCCAAATGGGCAGCTCAGTGGCACAGTGGATAGAGTGCTTGCTGAGCCTGGAGTCAGGAAAACTAATCTTCCTGAGTTCAAATCAAGCCTCAGATATTTAATAGATGTGTGACCCTGGCCAAGTCACTTAAAACCCTGTTGGCCTCAGTTTCTTCATCTGCAAAATGAGCTGGAGAAGGAAATGGCAAACAACTCCAGTATTTTTGCCAAGAAAACCCCAAAAGGGGCCACAAAGAGTCAGACAAAACCGAACTAAACCCCCTCCCCCCAAAAAAAGGTGAGGATTTGGAAGCTAAATTCCATATTTGGAAGCTAAATTCCATATCTAAATTCTATATTTAGAAATCAAATTCCATATTTGTTCTGAAACATGCATATGTTACTATCAAATACCCCATGTCATGGGATCATAAATTTAAAGTTGGAAGGAAGCTTAGAAGTTATCTAGTCCCACTTTTCCCCTCCTGTTTTACAGATGAGTAAATACCACGGGATACAGAATCTCAGAGCTGGAAAGAGCTTCAAAGGACGTTTAGTCCAACCTGTACCTGAACAAAAAGTACCTTTTCCAAAGATCCAACTTAATTAGCCTTCTTTTTACAGATTATAGAAATAGGATGGCATAACAGAGTGAACTCAGAATTGGGAGACATGGCTTTGAATCCCAGTCCTGACTTTTAATAGCTCTGAGCCCACGGCCAAGAGTCACTTCACCTTCCTCAACTTCTGTTTCCTCATTTGCAAAGGAGAGTTAATAATTCTTGTACTGCCCTATCTCATAAGGTTGCCATGAGCAAAACATTTAGTGAATCTCAAAGTACTATAGAAATGTGAGTCCTTACTATCCCCCCTCCCCTAGATAACTAAGGCTAAGTGCTACCCTCATCCATAAACCTTTGCTCCTAACTCTAGGTTCATTTGGAGTCAAATAGGTTGTTCTGAAGTCAAAATTTTGATCCCATGGAAACAAAATCTATCCAGAGGATTTTGTTCTATTTATTAAACTCTTTGGGTGGATTTTATTCTTCTATAACTCTTTGGCTTGTAAAGGTTTGAAAAACATTTCCTAGAGCAAGGGTTCTTAACCTGGGGTCCAAAAACTTATTGTTTAAAAAATATCTTGATAGCTGTATTTCAACGTAGGACGTCCCAAAAGTCTTAGTACAATTTTAAGCTTTAATGATCCTATGTATTTTATATTTTGTACTTACAAATACATATAACACCATTTCAAATCTTGTATATGTTTTTTATAACTTGACAAACATTATTTTGAGAAGTGATCGATGGACTTCACCTGACAGCCAGAGGGATCCATGACACAAAAAAAGGTTAAGAATCCTTACTCTAGAGGAATGAAAACCATGTCTTTACATGGAGAAGCTGTGTTTTTTTTAGACTGCCTTGACATTGGAAATAATGATACATTTGGGTGAAAATAAAATAAGTGTTTTCGTTGCCTTTCCTGTTTACCAAACTGGGTAAAAATAAGGTAAGAAAAATCCCTTGCTTTTACTTAGAATCCTTTAAAAAAAATTTAATGACAGACTACTTTTCCTCAAACGGAGGAAGCACACCAAGACAGAAAGGAGGACTCAGCATCATGGGGTAAAAATAGCTGTGGCTAAGGGAAGAACAATAGAAGTTCCTCTGTGATCACAGAATTGATGATGCCTCTACAACACATAAATTGCCATTTTGAGGTGAACACACAAAATATGCAATACGCGCTCAAACTTTACTTCACCTGAGCCTTAAAAAGTCATGGCATTCTTCTCAATGGGAAAAGTTTTAGGCTGTGAGCTAGGCCATAACAAGGGCACCGAGGGCAAGAGGCGAAAAAGGAACCTTCAATCTCTTGTTGGAGGAGGGACATTGGCATGGGAGGAGGGGGAGCTCCCCTCTATGGATCAGGTAGTAGGTTCCACTCCAATCCCATTGAACAAATATTTATTAAATGCCCACAGTGTGCAAAGCACCGTAGTAAGTGCTGGGATTACAAAGACAAAACATAAAGGAGTTCCTGCCCTCATGGAGCCTATATTCTACTTCTACATGTAAATAGATAAACATTATACATATGACTTGGGGAAGAGATTACTAATAACTGAGAAAAATGAGGAAAGGTTTCCCAAAAGAGATAGCACATAGGCTGAATCGTGAACACCGAGGATTCTAAGAGGTCTCCCCTTCCTTTTCTGTCTACTCATTTATCAACCCTTTATAGCCTAGATTCTTACTGTTCAACTTAACCTGCATTTTCAGCATGGTAGACAGCCTATATTGAGGCAGAAAGGTAAGACATGGAATGCTAACTTCATCTAACAATAAGTAGAATATAGATTCCATGACAGAAAGTAATGTGAAAGAAGCCTGGGAAAAGTAAACTTTATGTTTCGAGGGAAGGAGGAGGGGGAAAGAGAGAGGGAGTAAGAGAGAGGAAGAAAAAGAGAGAGAAGAAGGAGGATAGGAGGAGGAGGGAGAGAGAGGAAAGAAGAGGAAAAGGAAGGAGGGAAAAAAGGAGGAAATGGAGAAGAAAGAGGAGATGGATGGATGGATGGATGGATGGATGGATGGATGGATGGATGGATGGATGGGTGGGTGGATAGATTGATTGATTGGTGTCAGATTGTGAAGGGCTTTAAATCCCAGACTAAGAAATGTGGATTTTCTCCTAGAGGCAATAGGGAACCATCGAATGTTGTTAAGCAGGGGAGTAACATGGTCAGTCTTGTGCTTCAAGAAGATTATTTTGGCAAACTATATTGTGAATGAAGAACAGAGGGCCTAGAAGCCAAGGATCTAAATAGAAGGCAATAATCCAAGAAATGAAATAAAGCATAAACTAGGCTAGCAGTTATATGAATGCAAAGGATATGGGTGATGTTGGGAGGGAAAATGAACAGGACTTGACAACTGATTAGATGAGAAGTAAAAGGGAAGCAGAAGAGTTAAAAATGACTCTGAAGTTACAAACAGGTGACTAGAAGAACAGTGGTACCCTCAGCAAAAACACAGACATCTGGAGGAGGAGTGGGTTTGAGGTGGAAGATAATGAGTTCCTTTTGGACACGTTGAGGCGAAGATAAGAGTTGTGGATAGTGAGAAGATCTCAGAGTCAGGAATACCTGTGTGCAAGACCTATCCATGACACACACTGGCCATGTGACTGACATTGGGCCAGCCACCTACTGTCTCTGGCATCTTGCTATGACCATAAGTTTCAAAACAGTTGTCAGTCTGCATTGCTACAAGGAATTTCCTCACCAGGGGCTCCCAACACTGATGAAATCAAAATTAAAGGTCCAAACCACACACACACACACACACACACACACACACACACACACACACACACACACATGCACACATGCACACACACACGGTGATGTTAAGATGCTCGATAGACAGGTGATGGTGCACCTAGAGCTCGGAAAAGAGATTAGGCTGAATGTGTAGACCTGGAAGTCACATAAAGAAATTCTAATAGAATGCATGACAGGTGATGAGATTATTAAAAGAGAAGGCATAGAGAAAGAAACTAAGGGTTCCCAGTACAGAAACTGAGGAGTTAGCCATAGTTAAGGTGTGGGACCTAGATGATAAACTTTCAATAAGCAAATCAAAAGGAATTCTCAGACATGCAGGACAAAACCAGAAAAAGGCAGGTCAAGAAAGTTGAGAGGAAGAAGGTATCCAGTAGGTGAGGGTGATCAACAGTGTTCAAAGCTAGAGAGGGTCCAAGAAGGATAAAGGCCAAAAAAAGGCTGTGAGATGCTAGCAATTCAGCTTTCTGCTGGACTCTGAAGTATGTCTATTTTATTTTCCCCTAGTACAAACATTTCTGTGAGCCATTGCCATTCCAGGCATAGTACTAGGATGCTGATGGAAGGTCCAAATCTTCTGACCTTTAAACGTTCATAGGGCAAAGGGAGATGGAGACAGAGTCTTTCCCCCTCAAAGGCAGTTCTCAGGGGCTTGGCAGAAGATGCTCCACCATGAGGCTAGCCTGCTCTTGAGACACCTGATTCCAAAGTAACTTCTTATTTTTATCTGAGCCCCACAGGACATGACCAACTCTTTAGCCATTCTCATTGGACTCCTCTTATATTAACATCTATATTATACTCTCAGTTGATTGCGTCAGTGTAGGTCTGGGTTTTATATCCACCTTGTTCATCCCTATCGAAAAGCGATCTCAATTTTGGAAGCTTCCTCAAGGAGTTTGCAGAAAATTGGCAAGAAAACAAACACAGGGAAAAGACAATATGCACTACAAAATAGTAATCATTTAATCTCTCTAGATCTCAGTTTACTCATGTGTAAAATCAGAGGATTGTATTAAATTATCTCTCAAGTCTCTGATTATTATAAGAGTAAATGCAGTCTGTTTCTAAAGCAAGGGTCAGGGGGAGCTGAAGGGGCCAGATGAGACTTGAAAGGGAAACAGCAGCTCTTCTTCCACTATCTCAGTCACAAGGCCATCATCCAGGAAAGTGATGGTGAGGAACTGCAACCCAGATCAGCATCTGTCGCTCCCTTATTCTTTGGGGCTGTGATCTGCCAGGGAAGGAATTAATGGTCCTCTCTGGGCATGAACAGGATGGGAAAGCTTCAGAACAGAGAGCAAAGACGTGGGTCTGTTCCAGACCAAGGGTGTATGTGAGGATAACCAGGCAGCCACACCCTGTCTTGTATTTTAACGGCACTTTCCTAACCTTACTTGACCTGTCATCTCCCTCTCCTGTACTCCAACCCTTCTGCAACCTGTGGGTTCTTAAATTTGACTGTCAGTTTGTCTGTACTTGCTTCCCAGATCTCTTCAAAAAGTTGAGAAAGAAAAAAAATTCACAAGAAAACTGAGGGAAAGGGAGAGAACCCATGAGACATGCTCTCCATGGTGTGACCAGACTGGCAGATTGGTACAAGCTTTTCTTAAGGCCTTATACATATTATATTCTATTAGATAATTATATTGCCTTTGTTCTTCCCAAAGCCTTTAACATTAAATCTTTTTACCAAAAGGAGACCTCCCTCAGAATGAATTTCTACATTTTCTTCAACAGTACCCCTATTGTGGGCATTTTCCCATTAAATTAATTTTTCTCCTTTTCAAATCAACTAACCACATAAGTTCATTATGTGCTCTGCTGAGCTTGTCCAACCACTACAGTGTCTTTTTACTGACAGGAGGTATAATCACTTGCATTGTCCAGAGGATTGTTTACTTAAGGGAGTGATAAATACCTTTTGAGACTTTGCTGGAGGTTCTCCCAGTTGTATAGCCCTGTTATTATTGCTGATGGAATTTATTTTCCAGACTTATTAAAAATGAAGCACGTGGCAATCTATTTAATCCCATTTATAACCCAGTTAAAATTGACTGAAACTACAACTGTAAGGGATGAAACTGAAGAATTTAATGGCTTTCCAGGAAACAGCAGGACAAGATGTTGTAAGAAAACACTGAAAGAGGTTTCATTTCTAGTTGAGTCTACCAAGAATGTAGCTGTAATAAAGCCTGGTTTTCTCATCTTACCTATATTGTTTTCAGAAGGAAAACTCAGAGTTTTTGCAGGGGTTTTACTAAAAATTTTCATTAATTATCAGAATTCATGATATTTGACCATATCTATAAATGTCATAGTTATAAGATTAACTTGGGGACTGTGATGTTGGAGTCCAAATGCTGTGATTCCACTATTCATTGAGAAAATAGTTTGTAAGAGAAATATTAACAGATCTTTTCCAGTTTTTTTGTCTTTTTGTTGCAGTTACATCATTGAATGCTCTCAGGATGATCTGATTTTTTTGTGAACTCATTTTTCTATCCACTGCTTCTTCTTTTATGATCCCAGTATAACTCATAATCTTCTGTTGCACTCCTTCAAAAGCTGTTACAAAGGAGTTTATACACAAAATGGGTGTTTCTCTTGTGCTTGACAGAGAGATGAAATGTTTGCTGGCCAAGGTAGTTTCTAGCCTCTTTCAATCTCCTTGTTGTGGCGATGGTTTACATTGGTTCAGCTTCTATAGGAAATAATCACTGTGTCAGTGTTTTAGCTTTTATCCATCTTTCCATTTCCCTTTAAGTCAGTAGTTTAATTAGATAGGTCCAGATGTAATTAAATTACATATCATATTCTTTCATTTTTATCCCTTCAGTTTTGATGTGAATTTTTATCTTTGTTTTAACAAAGTCTTACTGTACATTTATAATTAGGGCACTTATTTATATCAAAAGACCAACTACATAGAGTTGTTTGAGTGGCTATTTTGTGGGGTGCAGAGGAAGAAAGGAAGTGTAATAAATAATACCTATTTTTATCTGGGGTTTTCTTTCCATCAACATGGTTAAAAGTGAGGTTGAATTAAAAGCAAAAAAAAAAATTGAAGAATTTAAGTTAGTGATTGCCAAAAAAAAAAGTTTAGAATAAGTGTAAAACTGGAAGAGATGGTTAAGCAGAATGTTTCTCTTGAACAATTTACAAGGATTTAGTGGGATAGGCATATATAAATGAGAAAAGAATTAACATTGAATAAACATTAGGACATAGATGAGAGTCTTGGGCAGGGATTCTTAACCATTTTTGAATCACGAACCCCTTTGCCAGCTTGGTAAAGCCTATAACCCCGTCTCTGACTAATGTTTCTAAGTGCATAAAAAACAATACATAGAATTAAAAGGAAAGCAATAATATGGAAATACAGTTATTGAAATATTTTTAACAATAAGTTCACGGGCCCCATATTAAGAACCCCTGAAGAATTAGAAGATGGAGAAAGCAATAATCCCAGAGCTCATGCCTGGATAGAAGATAATCGTATTCTATTGATGTTTCCTCACTGCCCTCAGGGTCAAGAACCACCCTACTTTATCTCAAAATAGTTTAGGATTTAGAGTCCCTGGAATCACAGGATTTCAGAATTCAAAAGGATTCCAGCTGCTGTCCTATCCAATCAAATAATCTCTTCTACAACACACCCAGCAAGTGTTTGCCCAGTCTTGGCTTGATAATCCCTATTAAAGGAGAACCCACTAAAACCCATTCCATTTTGAGATTGCTTTGATTTTTGGAAATTTTTCTCTTCTATCAAGCCAAATTTTTCTGTCTGAAATTTCTACCAACAGCTTCTAATTCTACAGTCTGAAGGCAAATAGACCAATCCATCCCCAATATGACAACCTCTCAAATACCTACATACAGTTCATGTATAACCATCATGTTGCCTTTGAGTATACTCAAGGCAAGAAATCTCCATTTCCTCCAGTTAATCCTCCTATGGCAGGAAGTCAAGGCCCTTCATAGGAAAGGCTTTGTCTAATTACTCTTCTGCACAAGGCAGCCATGTGGCTCAGTGGATCGAACGCTAGACCTAGAGTTAGGAAGACTTGAATTCAAACCAGGCTCAGCTGTGCAACCTTAGGCAAGTCGCTTAACCTCTGTTTGCCTCAGGAGGCACCTAGATGGCTCAGTAGATGGAATAGTGGGCCTGGAGTCAGGAAGACCTGAATTCAAATCTGGCCTCAGACACTCACTAGCTGTGTGACCCTGGGCTAGTCACTTAACTTCTATTTGTCTTAATCCACTGGAAAAGAAAATGGCAAACCACTCCAGTATCCTTGACAGCAAAGAGTTCAAAACGGCTGAACCACAACAACAAATTACTCTTCAGCTTATTAGTGCAGTATTCTAAAATATAATGCAGTTTTCAACATGTCTGACTGGGGCAGAGCACAGAGATCTATCATTCCTTATTGTCGGAAGCTTTATGCCTCTCTTAATAGAGCCCAAAATCACATTAGTTTTTTGGGCTGCTATGCCATACTATTAACTCATATGAACTTTTCAGTTCCCCAAAGCCCCTACATCTTAATTCTGTTCTTTGGGGCTAAGCAAAACAAGTCTAATCACTTTTATATAAGACACACCATCAAGTCATAAAGGAAAACTATAATTCTCCATCTTGTCTTTTCTTTTCAAGGCTAAATGTTCTCATATTCTTTCATCAATAATTTCCAACTTCCAGCCTTTGACCACCCTGCTGTGGACAGACACATTCCACTTTGTTAATGTACTTGCTAAAACATGATGCCCTGAAATGAACACTGTCATCTCTGGGTGTTGTCTGGCAATCAGAATGCAATCAGATTATCACCTCCATGTTCCTGAATACTCCGCTTCTTTTAATGAAGCTTAGAATTGTATTAGCTTTTTTTTTTTTAGCTACTCCATCTCTGTGCTGATTCATATTAAACTTATAGTCCACTAGACCACTCGGACATACTTCACTGTTGCCTTACCTGAACTCTCCATATATACTGGATATTTTAATATAAATATAGGAATTGGCATTTATCCTCATAAATTTTATCTTATCTGATGCAGATCATTATTCTAGCCTGTTGTGATCTTTTTCAATCCTGAGTCTATCTTCTATTTGTGTTTCCCAACTTGGTACCATCTGTAAATCTGATATGTTTCTATACTCTCATTTTAAGTCATTGATAAAAATCTTATCTGCAAAGGGCCCAGCCCAAATTTCCATGGTATTCAAATGCAGACTTCCCTCCAAACTGTCACTGATGTGCTAATTTCTATTCATTAGGTTCAGTTCTTCAACCTGTCCCCAAAACATGTAACTGTACTATAATCTAGCCCATGTCTCTCCATCGTATCTCCATAATTATAGTATGAGAGAAACTGGTCAGATGTTTTGCTGAAATCCAAATTGACAGTATCCCTTTCATCTTTTCACCTAGTAAACCTGTCAAAAAAAAAAAGGAAATGAGGTTATTCTGCCATGACCTGTTATTGATGAAGCCAGACTAGCTCTTAGAAATTACCACTTCCCTTTCTAAGTGCTCATAAACCATCCCTTTAATAATATGTTCTAGAATTTTGCCAGAAATAGAAGTCAAGTTCACTGGTTTATAGTGTACAAATTCCATTCCCTTCACTTTATGAAAATTAAGACAATATTTGCCCTTCTCTAGTCATAATAGCATGTCTTGTCTTTCCTGATTTTTCAAAGATACTTTAAAAATGGCTCAACAATCATATAGGCTGTTTGGTTTTAGTGTTTTTTTTCCAGTACTTCGATACAGTTGGTCTGGATCTGGTGACTTGAATCTTCTTAGAACAGTTAGATGCTCTATAGGAATCTACTCAGTCTTTTCAACAACTCCTTGTTAACCTTGAGTTGTCCTTTCTCTATTCAAAGATCATTCTCCTTGGAAGGAAAAAAAGGATCAAAATGAGAGTTAAGTATATTTCAAACTTCTCTGTCATTGGTTTTCACAATCTTTTGCATCCCCAGGAGCAGTTCTGTCCTTTCTTTGATCTTCGTCTTGCCCCCAACATAGCTACATAATCCCTTTCTGTTCTCCTTAGTGTTCATCACTAGTCTTAGCTCACTTGGAGTTTTAGCACTTCTGACACTATTCTTAAAGGACCAACCTTGATTCATCTTCTATACTTTTCTTTTTAGTTTATTGATGAGTTCCTTGTGCTTCTACTTTGGAAACACAGCCCCAGCTGGTCTTTCTCATTGGAATAATTTCTACAGGTGTCTTCAGAATTTCATTCTTGAGAGCTTTCCATCCTATTTGGACCAACTTCACCTGGAAGATATTAGGTCATTAGATTTCTCTGAATCCTATGAAATTCTGTATCTGTATATGTCAAACCTATACCTGGCTTTCCTCTCTTCTTTCATAAATTCAAAGATGAAATGGTCACTTGACTCCAAAGTTCCTCCCATACCCTCTTCAGCCACCAGTTATTTCTTATGGGTTAAAATCAGTTTTAAAATAATAGTTCTTATTACCTCTTCCATCTCTTGAAGACTGAAATTAACATTCAAGCAAGTCGAGAATTTTTCAAATGCTTTGTTTTTGACTAAGAGAGATGTCTGGATAGTTTGACATCCTACATCACTACTATCTCATGCCTCTGCGTCTGAGTTGTTTTTTTTTTTATCTTTTCTGAAATTCTTACTTATTTTCTCCTGTCTGGGTGGTCTATAGCATATACCCACAACATCATTTACGGTTTTCCATCCATTGATCATCACCCAAATGTCCTTTATCATGCTTCTCCCAAGCTCCACTCAGCCTTATGGATTTCATCCTGTGAATATATATTCTTAGCATGCAGTGATACTCTACTACCATGTTTACCTCTTCCTCTCCTTTTAGATAAGGCATATAGAAATGAAGTCTTACTTCTACCTCATTGGCCTTCCCACCTCATAGCATTTTTGGTTTTTTTTGCATTTTGTATTTATTTGTTTTTGTTTTCTTCTTTTTATAAAATATATTTATTATTTGTTTTGTGTTACTTGTTTCTTATTCTTGCTTACAAAAATATGTTTATTACTGTTACTAATTGAGGTATGGTTGATAGTATTCATGGTAAGGTAGAGGATATATATTTCAAAAGATGTTTTTATATGGATAAGAAGGCCATCTATCATTTGTAATCATAGGCATTATTCCAGCAAAAGGGGAACTTGTTTTTTTTCTTTTCCTGATTACATGATCACCGTAATAAATTAAAAACAAAAATTTCTCTTATATCAAAGGAGAACAGAAAGACAAAGTCAGCATTCTACATAGCCCAGACAATTTAGTTCAGCAGTGGCATTTTAGGTTTACAAAGTGCTTTGCAATGTATCCTACACACCATCACCAGATTAATCTTCCTAAAGTACAGTGATCATGTTACTTCACTAATCAAAAACTTTAAGTGGCTCCCAATTGCCCACAGAAAAAAAAATCCCAACTTCTTAGCATTTGAGGACCTCTACAGAGATGGACTACCTTTCTAGATTCCCACAAGTTCCCTTTGTATGCCTTTCCATTAAGCCAAATTGGACTATTTACTATTTCTGAAAAAGAATCTAGTTTTCAACATCCATACTTTTATTCATCTTATTCCCTCTAAGATCCCCTTCCACTACCCTCCCGAATGCTGTACCCATTGAAATCTAACTTACCTTTCAAATCCCAGGTCAGAAGATACTTCCTCTATAAAGGCTAATTTGCCCAACTGGTTATGATCTCTTCCTCCCTTCCCTACAGCACTTTGTACATGCCCATGGTATTCTGTAGGTATTGGGCAGTTAGGTGGCACAGTAGATACAGTGCCAGGTCTGGAATCAGAAAGACTCATCTTCTTGAGTTCAAATCTGGTCTCAGATACTTACTATGTGACCTTGGGCAAGTCACTCCACCCTGTTTGCCTCAGTTTCCTCTTCTGTAAAATGATCTAGAAAAGGAAATGGCAAACCAGTATCTTTGCCAAGAATACCCAAATGGGGTCCCAAATTGTTGCACATGATCGAACAACAACAATAAATGATAATCTGCTTTATACTGGAGTTATTCCATATTTGTTCTCATTTACGACAGTGGGGGCCACTGAACTGTAATACAGATCCTGCAGACCACATATTGACTTAGAAACCCACATATTAATAATATCAATGTTTTATTGAATTTTTCTTTGTTACATTCTAATCTGATTCAAGCTACACTTGAGAGTGTTATGGGCTCCACGTGATCCATGGGCAACATCTTTGACACCTCTGCTCTGCAGCACTGTAGTTTCCTTGAGGACAGAATTATTTAATTCACCATCGTACCGCCCATAGCACCTGTAATCAAGCTCTGGACCTCTATGTGATTTTCTTTCTTCTACCCATGCCTGTCTCCCAGCCTGCCTGACTGCCATTTCCACCATGTCCCTAACCTAGAAAAGAGAAATTGAAAAGGCAAATTGTTTGGCTGCTAATTCAATTCAGCAGGCCTATTATGGGGTGGCACTAGGCTAGGTTCTAGGGACACAGAGACAGAAATGCAAGTCTCTGCTTCTATGTTTAAATTCTATTGAGGAAAATAATATGTACCCAAATAAGTCAATATAAGAATATATACAAAAATACAAATTAAATTCAATGGCAGAGGTGGAAGAGGGGCATGTCTTAACTAATGGGAAAATCAGGAAGAGCCTGTCAGGAAGGAGTTGACACTGGCCTCTAAGTCTTGAAGGGGGCTAGAGATTCCACAGAGTAGAAGTGTGGAGAAGACATGCCTGGCATGGGAGACAATTTATGCAAAAGCACAGAGATGGGAGATAGAATATTATATACAAAGAAGAGCCAGTAGCCCAGTTTGGCTCAAACACAGAATACATGAGGGGTAGGAATGTTTACCCAGATTGGAAAGAAAGGCTTACCTTGTAAGATGCTTCTAAACAAATTCATTTTCGCTTTCATTTTTAGAATCCAATGTGGGGAAGCGGGTTGTTTCAGTTCACTATATTTTCATTTTTAAAACTCAAGAGATTCATTCTTAAATTTACAGTATTTTGTTCATAAATACCTTTGTAATTTTTCAGGTTTCTGAAATTAGGAAAATAATATATTGAACCTAAAAACCTTTGGAAGTAAACCCACATTTATGATAGCTATAATCATATTTATTTCCATTGGTTCTCTTTGGTGGAATTTGGTGCCTGAACAAAGTTTGTGGGTGTTTGTTTCATTATCGAAATCATGGTGGATTCTTTTAACACATATCTTCTTGCCTCTTCAAGTTCATAGATTTTACCTAGTTATCTCTAATAAGCATAGACAAGAGAATATTTAAAACCAAAAGAATATAGCCATCGGTGACTTCAAAGCAAAACAAACAGGTCTCCAGTGTGTGCTTGTACCCTGTTACATCTCTATTCTTTGCAGACCCCCTTAAACTGTTTTGTAGAATTCAAAGCTTTTGCATAGTATAAAACCATAGGTTGAATAGAAGCCAAAAGGCCCAGGTGATGAAAAATTTCTCCTCCACCAGTGGCTGAAATTTCTGCTATAAATGGCAGCATGGAGTAGATTAAGAGCTGGCCTTAGAGTCAGAAAGTACTGTGTTCCCAAATCTCAATGGCGTACTGAATATGTGACCCATGGGCAAATAACTTCTCAGTGTCCCCAAACAACTCTAATACAACTGTAAGCTTCAGAGACTGTTGCTGCATTGGTAAAAGAAATTCCTACAGTGATGAGATCACCAGTCTAGTAAGAGAAAAAAAAATGTCATTCATTAAGATCAATTTTATTTTATTTTTATTTAAGACCAAGTTTCCTACTCAAAAAATGCAGAGGCTAATCAGCTACTTGTCATGCTCCATTTTCGCCTGAGCTGGTTCTCTCTTGCTTGGGCAATCTGGTGCCCTACTGCATTCTAGGAGTTCACCATACCAATGCCAAATTTAACAACATGTAATAGGCATAACCCACTTGAGCTAAGGATTCTAGAGCCTGAGAGCCATGCGCTTCAACTTCCCCAGGAGGTGGAATTACAGGCTCCCACCACCACAACCATCTCCTTAAGACCTTCTAAGGAAGGAAGGAGGGAAGGAGGGAGGGAGGGAGGAAGAAGGAAGGAACCAAGGAATCAAGGAATCTAAGCAGGATAACACATTATAGAAGGAGCATTTCAGAGCTGGAAAAGATCTTAGAAGTCAACTTGTCCTCATCATGCAGAATATATTCACTTTATATAGAAAATGCATATAAGATAGAAACAAGGTCACATAACTAAGGATGAATATGAATAAGGTCATGGTCCTAATAAGAACAATGTCAGGGGTACCAAAGCCAAGGCTAGTGATGAGCACTAAAGACAACAAAAAGGGCTGATTTAGCTATGTTGGGGCAAGCAAAAGAGATCAGTCAAGTGATGGAATTACTGCTTCGGATGGATAAGATTATGAAAACAGATGGCAGAGAGAAATCTGAGATACTCACGCCATGGTTGTTTTACTTCTGTTTCCTGACAAGGAAATAAGTCCAGAAGAGATGAAGTGACTTGTCTATAGTTAGTTAACCCATTAGCAGATCTGACTAATCCATTAGCATCCATTGTCACCTAAGAGCTGAGCCTTAAGATAACGGTCCACAGGAAGATTCGCTTTGATGTATGAGGAATACTGTCCAGGGCCAGATGTAGAACCACACATAGGGATGGGGCGAGACAGCCAGGGAACAGCCTAAGGGCAAAAACACCTGAGAGTACCTCCTCCATAATTTTGCCTTGGGCCAGCCCTCAAGGCTTCTAAGCTTCTAAGCCTTCAAATAACAATCTCAAAATTGGTCTTTGTAAAAAAAAATAAGAAAAACCTTCTTAGACAGGGATCCCTTCTTTTGAGGCTTTTTCCCCCTGACCTTAGGCAATGAATGACACTGTTTTAGCATTATCTATGTCTACAGAGTTACGATTGTGATCAATTCCCCTGATTTTAAGTTTCTAACTTAAAATGTCATTTGAAGTACCATTCTGCAGTCAGAACTGTGTGCTTTAGCTCAGGCTTTTCCCCAGGAATTATATATATGTTTTTACAGTGAGATTCCTTTCTTCCACATGAAGGTCAAATAGATGAATACATAAAGAGGCTAGTCTAGCCTTCTGTTTGGGGAGACTGGCTGCTAGTTTGTGCAACATTAGATTACTTCACCTAAGGCAAAATATACACCCAATCAGAAACCATGGGGAAACACTAAAGCATTTGGCTCATTGAGGAATGACTTTGAATAGTGCTGCTGACAGTATTTCCAGGCAAGTAAATGGAACAGTTCTTTTCAATAGATATGGCTGATTTCAGTTTATTATGGGGCCTGCTTGATAGATTATGTATTGCTTTGGGCAGAGAATTCCTAAGGGGCATTTAACTGCTGGGTACAGGTACGCATTGGCTGAGTGACCAGGCTTTCTATTGTAAAAGCCAGTTAGCTGCTCACAATCGAAAATGGAATTAAAATATTAAGCCAAATTCTCACCCTTCCCCCCTTCATATGCACTCTAAAAAGGAATATGTGGAAGGTGATAAGAATTGGTCTCGGTGTATATCAGATCATTATTTTTAGGATATTAATATTATCTGATTTAGGCATAGTGCTGTCCTGGATTAGTTTTATAATGAAAAATTCTCAAAGTATGGTAGATAATATGTAAAGTACTACAAAGGTAGTAACATTAGAGCTGAATTTGTGGAAATGCCTTGGTTTGGGGATCATGTAGAAATCTCCCCAGTTCAATGAATACCTAATAGGATGCTTTTTTATGTGAGACATGGCCATAAAGAAGTTTCTTCTTCTTTACATTTAAATGATAGGCTTATTATTTCCAAAGCATAGAGCATTGGGGGATTAGGAGAAAAGCTTCAATTTATTCACAGCTTGCTGAAAGTTCTGAGGACATGTGGCTTCAGTGACTAAACTACTTGGGAGAATGAGAATGGTATTAGGAATTCTGTCAGGTTATGACTTCATTAATTATCCAAATCCATTGTCATTGGCTATTTAAGATGCTGATGTGAATCAAGATGGCCACTTCGGTCTACCTCCCAGAATACAAGGGTGTGACACAAGTAAGAAGACAAAGTTTTTTGTCTTTAAATTTAGTCTGGGTGAAAGCAGGTAGATGGGCAAAGTTGGAGAAGCCATCACTCTTGAAACACAGGCACTGTTGTGTGTCGTGGTACAGTAGGAATATAGGATGTGGAGCCCTCATGAGAGGACCGTGTCCTGTTTTGGACTCTCTCATTGGAAAGGTATGCAAAAAACTTTGAAAGAGTTCAAAATAATGCTATAGAAATGATGGAGAATAAAACCTACAGTGAACATAGACTCCACCCTGTCTCCTTCCTTATGATGGCCATCCAAGTCGTTCTCTAAACTTCCTTAATGTCTTTGTCCCTAAGCTTAGTCTTTCCAGTACCCCCTTTCTGACAGTGGTGGTATTGTATGGCTGGCAAAGGGAAGCATTTGTATAGCACCTACTATGTGCAAAGAGCTTTACAAATGTCTCATTTGATCATCACAACAACCCTTTAAAGTGTGAGTTAGAGAACACTATGAATTTGAAGAATTCAAAATGAATATCTCTCAGAGGGCAATGGAGAAGTGCCTGGTATGTGGAAGCAGGATGCAACATAATAATAAGAAACTATGAGGAAGAACCTGAGGAAGTGATGTCATCAAAGAAATACATGATTGAAAAAGAAGATTGGCTGCTCAGATGGTGAGGGGGAGGAATAACCAATGGACAATTTGTGAGCAATGTCAGCATCCTTCCAATGTCAGGAGATAGAGTGAGGAATCCCCTGTGGTGAATTTGTGGAAAAATCTCACACAACGGGCAGTTATGAGTAGGTTATGATCTACATTGTTGGAACTACAGCAAATAGATCACAGTACCATTTGAGTATTTGAGGATCTCTTTGAACACTTTGATCTCACAGTTCCCCATTCTCCTCCACTCTGGTTACCTCCATCTCCTTTAGCCATGTACCAGCACAGTCCTACATATAGCTCTGAAGATCAAAGGAAAATGCACCCTCCATGAGATCTACTATGTGAACTCCAAAATTTCACTCTCTGACCATAGAATCCTATCCTTCTAGCTCTCCTACTCCCTGATCTAAATTAGACTACTTGTAACCCTCGTTATAACTTAGAACCATTCACTTTCTCCTGTCCTTCCAGTCTGTCTCCCCCACTCAGATCTGCCCCCATAAATACTCTCAACCACCTGGTTGGTCACTTCAGCAATTCACCAGTCACTACATTAGAATTTCATAACTCTCCCTGCACACAACTTTCTACCTTTCTGAACCCACACTTTGAGCAAAAGCTAACTTTTTGATTTATCAAAAAGCTATAGGTCAATGCAAACGTCTGAGATGATAACTATATTCACTAAAAATAATCTGCCTACGATTTAAGAGTATTCATCTACTCTGCTACTTGTAAGAATACACCCTGAATAAGGGGTTCTCCTTCCTGTAGGGGCAACGATGCTCTCAAAGGCGACTGGTCGCTGATATTCCCCTTATTACAAAATTGAATAATCTTTTCTCAGTTCTCATCCTTTTTAACCATCAACAGCTTTGATTCCATTAACTAATCCCTCCTTCTGGATATACCAAAACTCAAAACTCACTTAACTTCTGCCACGCTATTTAAGTTCTCTACCTACTTCTTTCCCACCCCTTCCTTCTCTTTCTCTTTCACCAGCCCCTTAAGGTCCTGTCCTTACCTCTTCTCCCTAAACAATCTAATTTACTCTCACAATTTCAAATATTGCATATATCCAAATATAGCTGCACTAGAAGCACCTTCAACTCAACATACCAAAACCACGCTTATTGTTTTTTTTTTCCCAAAAACATATTCTTCCTCATGGCTTCCCTATTTCAGCCAGTAGCACTGTCCATTTACTCACGTGAGGTGCCAGTTTCCCGTGTTTGGAACCTTATTGTGATCTTTGATTGATCTCTCTCCCTAATTTCTCAAATCCAACTAATAAACAGCTAAGTCATGGCAGTTTTTGCCTTCACAATATTGCTTACAAACATCCCCTGTAATCTATTCCCTCTGCTGTCCCTGTAATACAAATTCTCATTATTATTACCACCTACACTATTATAGCCTCACAGATTCTCCTGCTTTGACTTTGTATCCACTACCAACCATCTTTGAGTCACTGCCAAATTAATCTTCCTTATGGACAAATATGATCATGCTATTCCTCAACTCAAAAGCCTTTGATGACAATTGCTACTAAGCCAAGTCCCCTCAGAGTGGCATTCAAGGCCCTCCAAAATGCAGTGACATCCTACCTTTACATCCTTTTCTCATGTTATTTCTCTTTACATGTTGCTATTCTGTAACCAGACAATTGGGCAAGTACGTGAGAAGGATTATAGGATTTCTTTCTCCAGATATCTTTGAGTCCAAACACAGCTTCATTTGTCTGAGGAAATCTTATTGTGTTCTTATCTGAAGGCAGAGAAATGAACTTGATTGTTTCCACATCATAATTATGAATTCTGCAAAGAATAATAAAGATCCCTTGATTGGCTAATTGGCCTAATCATAAATGTGTGCTTGAACCGCAGCTGTAGCCTTTCAAGCACACACATGTATATGTTTTGGTTAAAGTCTCTGAACTGGCTAATTTCCATCATTATCCAGTACATTAGTAGGATTATGTCTGTATTAGGTCTTCTTCCTCAAACCAATTGTTTATTTAAGTGTAAGTAAATTCACTATCCTAATTAGAGCCTCTTACCACATCAAAAGAATTTTCAAACATACACACACACACACACACACACACACACACACACACACACACACACAAAATATAACAATAACCAACCAGCTTAAAACTAAGGAAATTGTCCCCACCAATTAGCAATGGGAACAAAAGAGTAAATATAAGTACAATTTATCACTCTTCCAGGTTCAATAAGTATTCAGTTTAGGTATGAGGATGGCAGCCATCACTTAACCAATTAGGTTGCAAACACATACTGATGATGGTAGGTAAGCATTAGCTACATCAGTTTGTAGTGTCTCATACACACACCTACACACACACACACATGCACACACACACACACACACACACACACACACACGAGTGCCTTTCAATAGACATCTAAGAGTTAAATCTAGATTGTAATGCCACTGAGTTTTAAAAGAAGCATATCACAAGATTCATGTGGGGAAGCATCCTACTTCAATGGAAAATCTACTCTACTCTTAGTGTCTACATCTAGGATTCTTTTATACATTGTTTACCTCTCAGCCACTCATTCATCCTTGAAAACAGAATTCTTTAATACCAAAGTACATCAAGCTCAGAAACTAATTTTCCCAAAGTCATCGTAACTTAAAAAAATCTTTACTGAATTGAATTATTATTTTTAATCTTAGAAGAGAGAATATTTTCATAAGAAGATATAGTCTTAAAGCATAGCTTGGATTTTGATAGAAATGTTAGTAAAAACAGGTCTCTTTACTATGCGTGGGTTCTTTGGTGAATTATAAAGTCTAATATTTTCAGAGACTACTTAATCATAGTCAGCCTTTCATCAAAATAGAATAGATAAATTTTCAGTTTCCTAATTTTTTATTAATTGTCTGTGTCATTTATGTTTTACTAGAATGGATAGAGTCCTGGGAGAGATAAGAAAAGGGTGCTAAACTTTCCTCTTTTCTTAAACAATTCCCTTGCAGGCCACCCAGTTCGTTTCATTGGATTGGCAACAAAAAGAACAGACTTAAGGTTTTTTTTAAGAACCTAAGACAAGAAGTTTCTAACTTTAAATCAGATTTGCCTCACCCAACAAAAATAACAAAAGAAAAATCAGAGGAATAAGTTTTAAAAAAAAATGGACACCCTTCTACCTTAAATGATTGGTCAGTCATTTATGAGACTGTAAATTTCAACGCAGTTTTCTTCAGGATATAATTCAGTCCCAGTGTGTTGTCTTGAGTTTATCTCCCCCATTGGGGCTTTTAACCTTTGGTACTTGTTAGTGTCCAATATCGCTTATATCAAGTTTGCAGTCTAATCAAAAGCTCTCAAGTTTCTATGACATATTACAGACTTACCAAGATCATCATAATAAAAATGAGGACTGGATCTGGAGTTACCTTAGAGGATGATTTTTAATTTAATTACTACCTGTGTGACTTTGGGCAAATAGCTTAACATCTTTAGGAGTCGGTTTTCTTCCCTGTAAAATGAAAGACTGGATTGGACCAAAGATTGTCAAAGTTTGTGTCTAAGCCATGTAATCAACAAACATTTGTGAGGTCCCTACTTCAGCTAGATGATGGAGTGAATAGAGTGGTGGGGCTAGGGTCAAGAAGATGTGAGTTCAAATCCAGCCTCAGACACTTACTCGCTGTATGACCCTGGGCAAGTCACTTAATCCTCTCAGACACAGTTCCCTCTACTATAAAAGGGGGATAATAATAGCACCTACCACCCAAGGTTGTTATGAGGATCAAATGAGAAGATATTTATTAGGCACTTAGAACAGTGCTTGGTCCATAGTAAGCACATAATAAATATTTTTCTTTCTTCCTTTCCAATTGTGTGCCAGTACCATGCTAAGTTTAGACGATACAAATACAAAGAATTAAACAATCTCTGATCTCAAGGAGAATGCTTTGAGTCAGGAAGACGTGAGTTTAAATCCTACCTCAGGTACTAGCTCCATGAGCCCTAGCAAGTGATGGTTACCTCTTTCAGCTTTAATTTCCTCCTCTGTTAAATGCGGATAACAGCACCTACCCTCTTACAGGATTTTTACACTAATTCCTTCTCCTTCGAGTAGTAGGCATTCCTATAATTCACAGGAATGCCCAGTGATCTGAAAAAGCCTGGGAAAGAGCGTCCCATATTAGGGCAAGAAGTTAATACTGAAAAGGCATTATAAATGGCCAAGTGGTGAACAGGAAGGAAGTAAAAATAAAAGCAAGGTACACTTGAATTCCTCCCTTCCAAAGGCATCTCTAAAAGGACTCTAGACTACTCATACATCCTCACTGTCTCACCAAAGGTTTGAAGAGCAGTTATTGACTCCTTAACCCTGTTTGCCTCAGTTTCCTCATCTGTAAAATGAGCTGGAAAAGGAAATGGCAAACCATCTGCCAAGAAAACCCCACATGGAGTCGCAGAGTCAGACATGACTGAAACAACTGAACAACACCACCAACAAAAGAGGAGGGAAAGAATCAAGTAAGAAGTTATAATAAGTCATCCAGAATTTTAGCTCTTGGTTCTTTCCTTCCACTGGCTGGTGAGTAACTAGTTCTGAAATTTTGGCTCACTTCCTACAGGGCGAATATTTCAGATATGAATCTAGCACTAAGAAAGGAACCTATTTTTAAAAACTGAGCACTCATGTTCTCTCTCTTGTTGGAGGCTGCTTTCTCAGGCTAAATGTTTTGTGTATGGCTCTTAGGGAGGAAAACAGAGCCTTAGATGCTTAACAGAGATGGGAAATAACACATCAGGAAGTCAGGTAAACAAACATTTATTAAGTACCTACTATGTCTTTTAAATATACTTTTCACATGGCAATTTTTGTACCTCTAATGAAGGTATAACCCAAAGGGTAGCAACATTTTTCAAAGAGATTTGTCAAGAAATCATTCATTGACTTCTTCAAGGCTGAGAAGGAAATAGGAGTGATGGCAACCCTCTCTAGCAGTGGATGGAGGACAGTTAGAGGCTATATGCAGAGCTATGACTATGGATGTTTGTTCCGGGGGCAAGTAACATGGGAAGGGCCTTCATTTGCTGGAGAGGGGGCCACATCCCAGATAACAAGAGACTATTTCTAGGGATGCTTCCCCTAGGGAGATGTTGTTCCTACTTAGTAGATAGCTAGGTGACATGGTGGATAGAATGTCGGACCTGGAGTCAGGAAGACCTGAGTTCAAAGCAAGCCTCAGATACTCCCTTAGTTGTGTATCTGTGGTCAAGTCACTTAACCTCTGTTTGCCTATAAAATGGAGATTTTAATAGCACCTACCTTACAGGATTGTTGTAAGGATCAAATAAGATGATATCTGTAAAGTACCCAGCACAGTGCCTGGCATATGATAGCTACTATATAAATGTTTATTCACTTCCCCCCACTTCCTATTTTAACTAATTATTCTTAATGACTAAGTGCTAAAGTCAATTGCTTCTTCATATGTGGAATCAAAAAAGGCTGGTTTACTGGGGAATGATGGGGAGGGTGAAGTAATCACACACACACGCACACACACGCGCGCACGCGCGCATGCACTAGTAGCAAATGGACATTCAGCAAGTACAGAAGTTAAAAAAGAGCTTGAAATCATTCTCCCTCTCCTTCCCCCCCAAAAAGCCCTCAACATCTCATCACCGACATGGAACCTTAGGGATAGTTTAGTTTACCTCTTCCTTTTACAATAAATGAAAGTTGGACTACAGAGAGCAGAAGTGACTTAGCCATGGTAAGGCTTATTCAACACTTAATGAAATTGAGGCTGAACTGAGATGGGGTAAAGTCAAGTCAGCATTCGTTGTGCACCCACTGCATTCCAGGCACTGTGATAAATACTGGGGATACAAACATAAGTAAAAAAGAAAGACAGTCTCAAAGACAGCTCACATTCTAATAGGCAGAGACAGTACATAAAAGGGAAGTGAAAAGTAGTTGGCGGGAAGAAGGATGGAAAAGCCACACTTGAGGGGGGAATGGTGCTGAAGAGCAGAGAGTCAGAAGCAGAGCCAGGAGAGTGATGCAGGATGGCTGGCATGGGCTGGCCCATCCTCAAGATGGAAGCTTTAAGATGGAACCTCCTCTTGACAATGGAGGAAGAGGGTTACAGATGGAGAAGGATGTTCCAGGATGAGAAAGCCACAGGGGGTGGGGGAACATTCAGAATGAGAAGGCAGCTGAGAAATGGGGTTGAAATTTGAAGCATCAGAAGCAGAGGAGGAAAACTTAGGATAGACCTTAGAAATTGTTCAACCCCATCATTTTCCAGAAGGGTAAATAGAAGCCCAGAGTTAGTGTCAGAGCAGAAACCAGGAACTAGATATCTGATTCCCAGTTCAATTTTTTTTAGCCAAGGCTTATTGGGGCACATGGCCTTCCACAGTGTCATCATTAAGGATAAGCAGTTGAATAGGGTGGGCAGTCCCTCATTCTTTCCCAAGTGCCCTCTAGCCTCAAGATTGCCCACCCCAAAGTAAGTGGCCCAGCATCATCCTCCAGCGAGATCAGTGAGCTAAGACTACCCTCAGTCTCTGCCAGAGTGGAATGACAAACACTTCTAACCTCCACTACTTCCACCTGTCTTAATGTTTTGTGTGTCTCAGGAGATTCTTGCTACTGAACATACTTTTTTTTACCCCCATTTGGGGCCAAGCTTCCTTCCTCCAGGGTAAGGCAGGGGCTATAACAGGACCACTGCCCCTATACTTTCTCATATCCTGTCACCATGCTCTAATATTTCTTTCTTCGGTAGCAAAGAACATTCGCTAGCAAAGTATTTTTAACACCCCTGTAAATGCTCCCATCCTGGGTCAAAGCCTCCTCTACTCCATCCTAGTTCTAGCTGTAGCTACATGGATTTGGAAATGTATCCTTAGTCACTCAGATACAGCCAGTCAGGTAAATATCAGGAACTCCTTTCCCAACCCTCAGATTCCCAGCATTGGAGGACCTAGGCTTTTCTTCTTCAACCAAATATCAGACCACGTCCGTCTCCATCACTCTCAATTGTATGCCACTAAAAATCACTTTAGAGTACTGACTCCATGGGATAGCCCTTTAGAGACATCGTTCCATCAAAGCCAGTAGCAGAACCCTTTCCTCCTGGCCTCCCTGCTGTTAATTCATAACTTACTTCATTTCCCTAATTTACCACAAGAGCTAGAAATTCACCTTTTCAAGTGCTAACCATATGGAGAAATGTTCTTCATATTACTTTGAGAGATGGCCTTTCATTTCAAAGAGTCTAAAGTATTTAGCCAGTTGAATTTTTTTTTACTATAGCATTGAAATAGTTTTAAT
Organism: Phalanger gymnotis; assembly: GCA_028646595.1. Taxonomy (NCBI): domain Eukaryota; kingdom Metazoa; phylum Chordata; class Mammalia; order Diprotodontia; family Phalangeridae; genus Phalanger; species Phalanger gymnotis. The sequence continues at coordinate 500,915,781 of CM053622.1, read as the reverse complement.
GTTTAAATCTAGTGAGAGGAGGAGCACCTTTCCTTTTAGTAAGCCTGCTGTTGACTTAAATTGCTAATTCTATTACTATACAATAATGTGTTTCAAGCATCTCTTCTGTATTTAATTCTCTAGATGATAAAGACTGTGCATTCTAGTAGGGCACTGAATACATTAATACTCCATAGCCTCATTTTTCTGACCTACCCGACTTATTGTTCCAATTAGCTTAAGTATTTTGTGACTTTGTGTTTTTCTAAGTATATCTCCATAGTTGAGTTCAAGAACAAATAGTTCTTTCCAAGGAGCATTGAAGTAGTATGTGGAAACAGCATTTTTGAGAGGACATTTACTTCTGGTAATGCACTGAACAATGCCTAGACAACTTGCTAAAAGATCCATTGAAGCCCTGGCAAATGGCTCTTTTGATCTGTTTGCTAATCTCTTATCTGTCGTCAACTGACTATATTTCTGACTCCTGTTGGGGGCTTGGGGGTAGGGTTTGCAGTTATAGTCCTTTGACATATCCAAATGCTTTGGGCCATGTGGTTGTGAATCACTTCTTACCAGGTGGGAAATATGCTAGGTAATGCCTAGATTCATTTGCCTGATTTAGGATGGGGGAGGATGTACTTATCAGTTCCCAAACACAGCTGAAATTGGGTGGTAAGGAGCATCGTGACATCCGCCAATGGGATTGGCATTTCCAAGATGGAAAAGGTCTTGGCATGAGAAGTGATTAGTGAATTATTCCAGGTTTGGGGAAAAGCCATCAGGATTAAATAGTTTTAACAGACAGGAGACTGGATGCAAAAACTGCTAGTGACATATGGTTTGAAATTTGTAGGGGAAGTGTACCATGAAGTAGGCAGTATCATATAGAAAAAAGAGTTCAGGACCTAGATTCAAATCCTTTCTCTAATGTTTGAGCAGGTGTGACCTTGGGTGAGTCATTTAACCTCCCTGGGCCTCAGTTTCTTCATCTATCAAATAAGGAAGTTGGACTAGATGAAATCTTGGTTCTAATACTTGCCAATTCTGGCTGTGGACAAGTTTCTTAACTTGTTTGAGATTCAGCTCCCCCTTCTGCAAAATGAAAATAATAATACCTTCTCTACGAGGTTGTGGTAAGGCTCAAATGAGATAATACATGTGTGATGCTTTATAGAGAACTATACACATGCATGATATTTCTTATTATCATAAATCGAATTTCAGAAGGCAGAAGTAAGAGCAATCAGTGGAAATTACAAAGGCAAAGTTAGACCTAAGCAAGAAAAACTTCCAGATCATTAGAGCTTTCTAAAAAATGGAATAGATTCTCACAGCTGGTGTCAAGTTTCCCCTTGTTGGAGGTCTTCAAGCAGTGGCCCATGACCACTTATAGAGTATGTTATGGTAATGATTCCTTTTCGATTATTGGTTGGACAAGATGGCTATTGATGGCCTTCAACTTTAAAATATCGTGATTATCTTTTTCTCTTTCTATCAATTCATTTCTCCTATTCCCCATCCACCTTTGACATAATTATGAT
>CM053622.1:500851997-500913758 GCA_028646595.1 Phalanger gymnotis | reverse complement strand
AATGTTCCCTACCCCTGACGTAGACCATAGGATCATAGATTTAGAGATCCAAGGAATCTGCAAAGTCATCAAATCTGTACCTTCTCATTTTGCAAATGAGGAAACAGAGGCCTAAGTTACACTTAGTGGGAGGTAGATTTGAACTCAGGTCTTCTTGACTTCCTGTCCCAGCATCCTGTTTACTGTGTTGTGCTACCTTAATGAAGAGTCCCTGGAGTGGACTCTTTCAGGGTATAAGACAATCAGCACGGTCATAGCCACCAATGGGAATACCCTCTTCTTTTGGACTTTGCGTAGGACATTCTGCATGGCATTGGAAAACACCTTTGGCAAAAATGTTGCCTTTCTCATAATTCACTTGATACTGATAATGGGAAGATCACTGACAAGAATCCTCTATTTGTGGTTGCATTTTCCAAGGCATCTTGCGTGAGCTAGTCATATGTTATGGTAGTTATTAAAGAGGGAGCTTGGCATAGTGAATATGGGCTGGTCTTGAAGCCAGGAGCACCTGGGTTCTACTTCTCCTTTTGACATATATTAGCTATATGACCCTGAGTAGCAGCGTTATAGACAACTCTGTAACACTATACAATGAAGAAAAGGTCAGGCATTGGGAGAAAGAGTTTGTTCACCCTGGAAGTTCCTTATATCAATGAAATCATAGTTGCAGCCCCTATCCTTATCCCAATTATAATAATGTTTGGCTTCTTATTCTCTAATTCTCGGTCTTAGCTGTCCAAAGTGACATAGTGCCATAAGAGAAAGGAAAGAATTTAGAAGACATGGGACAGCTGAAATCTGTGAAGTGAAGAAAAGGGAGAAGAATGGATCATTTTTCAAAAAATCTTTTTCTGAAATGACGAGCTCTTGCTTATTAAGCCAGGGAAAGCTCAGGAAGTTATACCCAGAGAAAGGATCCAGATGAAATTACTTTGGCCAAGACATGAGGAGAGGAACACATGATTAAGACTCAATAAGGAGCAGCCAAGATAATGTCAGCTGTGGACAATGTTGCAGAGATGACAAATATATGGGCTTAGGAACTAAAAAAGGTAAAAGGAACAGGGAGCAGAATTGAATGCCTCTGTGTGTGTCTACAGCTTGCAGTAATTACATTATCCACACATATTAGGCAGTCTTTTAATTTTAATTATATAACTGCATTTTTCTCTTCTAATGAGCATAGTTTATTCATTTAAACTGACAATTTTAATTTTACAGGCAGCGATCATAGGATATAATCTGCAGAGGGAAATTTTCCTGTTGGCATAATTTACTCCACACACATCGAAGAAAAGTTACCTTTTAATCCCCAATCAATATTTGAAGAGCACACAATTAATTTAATAGATAGCTAGGTAGTTAACATAAATCTGCAAGTTAAAGAGCCAATTCTTTTTGATTTATAATGCATAAAGTAATAATTTCCTCATTCAAGTCTCTCAGAAAGTATTTGAAGCTTTGTTGCCTCAAAATGACAAGGTGGTAGGTAAGATAGGTTTGAGCACTGAATCATGATACTTACTGCTTTTTGGGAAGTTCTCTCCATTATGAAATGGGACCAGAAACATTCTCCTTCCAACTCTCTGCTCTTTGCAGAAGAGGTCACTGGATAACTTAAATCAGTTTGGGGTGTAATATTAAAAGCAGATTGCCAATTGCAATGTGAATGGCTCATTCCACACACCCCCACACACCCCTTCATCCTTTTATAATATGACAATTGCGTAACAGAAAGCAGAGCTTTAAAAAAAAAAGTCCTCTGAAATCAATGTGCCATGCATGTCAATCAGTGATCAAATAAATTAGGTGACTGGTACTCATACATGGAATAATAATCTCGCATATTTTTGCAACCCGACTCTGCTTCCCTGGGTGCATTTTTCATCTCAGGATCAGGTTGGTTGCTGCTGAACTTCTGTGGCTGTGAAAATTTATTACCCACAGAGTCAATCTGCAATCAGGCTGCCAAGTCTGGATAAATAGAGTCATTGTGCTTGTCTGGAATATGTAGCCAAAGTTCATCCAGTCAGCTTGACTTTCACATCCCATGGGGTTCATAAAAGCCAACACCCTGGTATGTGCTCTCGAATTCTGCCAAAATTTTGTAGAATTATATAAACAGGAGTTAAAGAAGCAATCAGGACCTAGTTAGAAGGACAAGGTTCCAAAATCAAATTTTGCTTGCATCAGAAATGAATTTTTTTAATCATTTTGATGCGTAGTCAAGTGAATCACCCCTAAGCAAGAATTACTCAAAATGCTATGCAATTAAATATCATATGTTCATTGCATCCTGTTTTGATGAATTAATCATCAACTTTTTTTAATTGAATAATTTTGAACATGAAAACTACTTAAAGGAACATTTAAAGTGGTTTTTAAATGGAAGGAGCTACCCACTTTAGGAACTATTAAAAATAAGTAGATACTTTGAATATTAAGCCATAGGGCAGAATAAAAAGAGAAAGAAAAAAGCCACCATGGGTATTTTTTTCCTTTGTTTTCCATTTAAATTTTGCATTAAATATCCAGGTGGAATGTATTCCTGAACTGGCTTCTTTTTAACACAGAACCGTTGATGAGAATTTAGTAATTGGAAACTACTGTCTATCAGGTCTTTGTCAACTCTGTGAATGAAGTAATCATACATTTAGGCAGTCAGTCAATCACAATCAATGCAGCTCCAAATATCCCCAGCAGGAAATCTTTTGTTTTTAACAATCCTAATGCTGAGCTGAATAAATGTGTTTTACTGTCACCAGAGGTGAAAGGCAGTTATAGTTATAGGATCACAGCTCTGGAACCTGACAAGACCTCAGAAGCCAGTCAGTCTAACTGTTTCATTTAACAAGTGGGGAAACTGAGGCCCAGGAAAACTAACTCACTTAATCAAGGCCACATAAGTAGAAAGTGGCAGAATCAGGATTTGAATACGAGTCCTACTGTTCTAAATCCAATGCTCGTTCCTCTGTATAATGTTGACCTTCTACCACACTGCAACATGTGGTAGATTTCATGCTTTTCTGCATGTCCTTACTGTAAGACAATACAACTTTTGTTTTATCGGGTTTTTTTTTTTTGCTTTTTTTGTATGTTCTTTTCTGCATATTCTTACTGTAAGATGATACAACTTTTTTTTAATCTTTTTTTTTGCCTTTTTTTTGCATGCTTTTTTCTGCATTTTCTTACTGTAAGATGATACAACTTTGGGACTAGGAGATGCTTCCAAAACATAATTTACCTCTTCATTTTTAAAATATTAAATCTAGTTTTAAAATTTGCAATAATATCAAATCAACTTAAGTGCTCCATATTCCAAGTTGCAAAAAGTTCCCAAATCATTTTTCAAAAAAAATGAGTTCTTATCCTTCTATTAACAGTCATTCACCCATTCAACAAATATTTACTAAATATGGAGAAAATAGAAATTTTAGATGATGATTCAGGAAAGAGGTAGCATTGGAGTTGCACGTTAGATAAAGTTAGATCAAGCACTTATTAAGCTCTCACTGGGAATTAAAGGATAGGTAAAAATTCAATAGAGAAAGGAGGAGAAAAAAAACATTCTAGGTATAGGGAATAGTGTGAGCCAAATCACAGAGTGTGTTCATGCAGTCAGAGAATAGTCATGTTTGGCTTCAGCATAGAATGCATTGGGGTAGGAGAGAAGGAGGAGATAAGGCTGGAAAAGTGAGTTGGTACAAGATTATAGAGAATTCTTATTGCCCGGTAAAAGTTCGAGGGCAGTCAAGTGACACAGTGGATAGAATGTCATGCCTAGATTCAGAAAAACTCATCTTTGTGAGTTCAAATGTGGGCTCAGCCTTTACTAACTATGTGACCCTTGACAAGTCACTTCACCCAGTTTGCCTCAGTTTCCTCATCTGTAAAAACAGGTGGAGGAGGAAATGGCAAACCACTCCAGTACCTTTGCCAAGAAAACTCCAAAAGGGGTCACAAGGAGTCATTCAAAACTGAAATGACTGAACAACAAAAGAATTTGAACTCAGGAATCAGTAGGGAAGTATTTAAGGTTTTGAACAGGGAAGTGACATAACCAAGCTGCTGCTTAAGAAAAAATATTCTGGCAAGTGATGCGAAGAACAGATTAAATGAGGGAGAGAGAGAGTAAATGCAAGAAGTTTGGAGGCTATTATGGCAGTCCAGGAAGGAAGTAGTGAAGGCTTTCACTATGGCTTTCACCATGAGAATAGAAAGGAGGAAACAAAGTAGAAAGATTGGGGCTTTGTAATTGACTGGCTATTAAAGGTGTAGGAAAGGAAAGAGATAAATATTATTCCAAGGTTATGAACAGAAGAGATAGGGGAATAGAATTAAAGGAGAAGGAAAGAAGCATTTATGACACATATACCATGTGTCAGGCACTGTGGTAAGGATTTTACAAATATTATCTCATTTGACAGGGTAAATGGTGGGGCCACAGGCAAGAACAGTGATATCAGGGGGAGGAAGGAAAATAAGTTGGGTTTTGGCTAGTTGAGGTGGGAATGGAACATTTGGATAGAAAACTCTCATAAGCAGGTAGAAAACTGGATCTGGAGCTCAGAACAGAAGTCAGAGATAGAGATACAGACTTAGAAGTCCTCTACATAGAACTGGTATCAATTGGAAACAATTGGAGTAGATTAGGTCACTATGGAAAGAGTGTAGAATGAGAATAAAGACAAATCCTTCAGGATTAGAATTCAGTCGATGGCCATTGACAGACCACTTTTAATAGAATCATGGGGGCAGACACCCAATTCCAAGCATGTAAGGAGAGAGAGATAGTGAGGAAGTAGAGGTATCTGGTAGAGTCAATATATTCAGGTTTAGGAATGAAGGAAAGATGGTGTGGTAGTTGGGTGTTGTATATAAGTCAAATGATGCTTCTTTTAGAATGAGGGAAGGGAAGAAATGACTGGATTGGAAGAGAATAAAGATGCAAAAGGCAGAGGGGACAAAAAAATTGGAGTTGATACTAGAGGAGATGAAAGGGAAAAGAGCCAAGGGTATAGATGAGGGGTTTATCCTGGGTGGAAAGTTGGAATACCTCTTTTTGAACAGAAGGAAGATGGAGATTATGAATAGTGATTCTGAGAACTTTTGAGGAATGAAGGAAGTGAACTGAGAGCATTAATATTGGATTACCTCTGCTTAAAAATCCAACCCTTTTCCTAACTCTCTTAGAAAGTTCCTCATTGGGGCAGCTAGGTGGCACAGTGAGTAGAGCACCAGACCTGGAGTCAGGAGGACCTGAGTTCAAATATGGCCTCAGACACTTGACACACTTACTAGCTGTGTGATCTTGGGCAAGTCACTTAACCCCAGTTGCCCTGCCTTCCCCCTTCAAAAAAAAACAGAAAGTTCCTCATTAAATATATTAAGGGCACTAGGCTGCTTGCAGTCATGTATATGTGCCATGAGCTTCCTCTTCTTTTTTACAGTATTATCTCCTGGTACCTTCCATGCTGCCTACAAACACACCCAAGTCTGCCCAATCCTTAAAAAAAAGAAAGAAAAGAAAAGTTGCCAGGCCCCATAATTCTCTCAAATTAACATCCTATATCTCTTCTTCCTTTATTAGTCAAATGCTTAGAAAAAGCTGTCTACATTCAGTGCCTCCATTTCCTCTCCTCTAATTTATCAACTCTATCCATTCTGACTTCCAACTTCTTCACTCAACTAAACTTCTCTTTGCCAGTGATCTCTCTCTCTCCCTTTCCTCCCTCTCTCCACCCCTTTCTTCTGCCCCCCCATAACCTCATCAGCTCCCACAGCATTAACTATTGTCTGTTCAGATGATTCCTAAACTTGTATATCAATCCCTAGTCTTTCTGCCTGAGTTTCAATCAATCAGGAGTCATTTATTTAAGCACTTACTATGTTCCAGGCACTAAATTCTGGGAATACAAATATAAAGAATGAAACAATCCCTAGGTACTTCCATTTCAAGTCAGAAGACCCATGGGCATTTCAAATTCAACATCTGTCCAAAATAGAACGCATTACCTTCCCCCACCCTCCATGCACATACCCCAAAGCATCCCTCTTTGTAACTTCCCCATTGTCAAAGATACCACCATTGTTCTAGTCACCCAAGTTTTGCAATCTTGATGTCATTCTCACCTCCTTACTCTCCTTCGCTCCATATATACAATCACTTGCCAAATTCTTGTCCCTTTTATCTCTACAACATCTCTTGCATCTCTGTCCTTTCCAGTCACACAATCACCACCCTAGTTCATGCCCTCTTCGCCTTTCACCTGAACGAACCATTGTAATAGCCTCCTACTTGAGCTTCCTGCCTCAGGTTTTACTCTATCTAGATTATCCTCTGTATAGCTTCCAAGGATATTTCCCTAAAATGCAAGTCTCACCATGTCATTTCCCAACTCAATAAACTCCAGAGGTTCACTATAACCTCTTTAAATAAATACAAATTCCTCTGTTTGCTGGCCCTTGCTTACCTTTCAGCCTTATTACACATCACTTCCCTTCACATATTCTAGGTCCAGTCAATGGGACCCTTTTCCCATTCCTCATACATAGCACTCATTTCCTATTTTTTTTTTGCCTTTGTACTGGCCATCTACCATGCCTGAAACACACTAACCTCTCACCCCCTACTCTTGGATTCTCCAGTTTCATTCAACACTCAGTTCAAGCACCACCTCCTACATGAAGCCTTTCCTTATCCCTCCCACTGTCAGTTCCCTGTCTCCTAAAATAACTCATATTTAACTACTTTGAACTCATTTGTGTTTAGTCTCATATTTATTCTGTGTACGCTCATGTGTGTACTTGTCAGCTCCCCCTTAATGACCATAGAACACTTGAGTAGGAATTGTTTCATTTTTTATATTTGTATTCCCACTAACATGTGATAGATGATTAATAAATGCCTGTCTGACAATATGTATATTAACATGTGTTGATATGTGTATGCACGTATATATGTATGTGTGTATGTATATATATATATATATATTTCTGATTTCATTAGTACAGGGAACTTTCAATGTGGAAATCCTTTTGACTATATGTACTTAGGAAGACTTTCCTTTAGATCCTTGACGTTGTGATCAGTCTGAGGATTGCCCAAGAAGAACTGTATTGTGGGAAGTCTATTCCTCTTAAGGTATCTGTTTAGTTTGTATTGAACAAAAAGCAAAAGAACCTTTTTTCCCCTAGAATTTTGGCTTGGGGACCCAGAATTTAAACTTTCAACGTTGGCTTTATATCACATACTGATCCTCAAGATTGAAGTTCTAAAGCTTAACGGTCTTGGCAAGATATTATACATTGTTACTTGTAAAAATGTACTGTCCTTTCAAAAGCAAATATATTTTAAAAAATTCTTGGAAACATGAAGTACAAAACAGAATCAAGCCCATAATTAGCGGGAATTGAGTTTGGTGTGCATGTTTTTAAAGGAAAACAAAGTGGGTTACGTTAAGTTTGGTTTTTTTTTTAATCACAGAAGTTAGTTGGTAACACCACACGTTTAACATAGCTTGCTTAGAGTAGATGCCCAGAATGACTGAGTTAGAAGAAATCCGGGAAGCCATCTCATCCAATTCATACCTAAACAAGAATCCCCTCTACAATCTCTATGAAAAATGGTCATCCAGCCTTCAACTGAAGACTTCCAATGATAGGGAATCCATTTACTCCTGAGACAAGCCATCATCCTTTGAAGTAGTTCTTCTTATTAAAGGATTTCAAATTTAAAGATAGAAGGGACCTTTAAGGGCATCTAGTACAACCTCTTCATTTCACAAAGAAATTCACTCCTAGAAAGGTTAAATGACTTGTCTAAGGTCCTACAGTTAGATAAGAAAAGAGTATAAATTCAAAACAAGTCAGAAGGCTCTGACTCCATACATAACCCTCTTTCTACCATACATGCAAAAGACATGTTGGTATCTTAAGCCCTGGCTCATTTCCCTGTGCCGTTCTTTCTCTTTTCCACTCTCCACCCCTCCCTTGGCAGTGTCATCTTTCGTAGCTATTAAGTTGAAGACATTTGTTTTCAGAGATCAGGGCCAGATGAACCATTATTAGCTTGTCTTCGGACCATCTTTCAGGGCCTGTGAAACCAATAGATAGGAAAGTTTTCTTTGTATTGAGTTGAAATCTACTTCTGTTCAATTTTCACCCATTTATTTCTAGGTGCTCTGAGGCCAAGACGAACAAGTCTAATTCTTCTTCTGTGTTACAGCCCTCAAGTACTTAAAAATAGCAGATATATCACACCCTAAGTCACCTCTTCTCCAATTTGGACATCCCCCTACTCCATCCTAGTAAGACATGGTTTTGAGTCCCCTCGCTGTCTTGGTTACTCTCCATTGGACACAGTCCAATTTATCATTACTTTTCCAAAATAGTGGTGACCAGATCTTAATATGATACTCTAGAAATGCTTGTCATGTCTAGAGACAAATTATTGGGCATCTAGGTGGTGCAATGGATGGAGTGCCAGGTCTAGAGCCAGGAAGACCAGAGTTCAAATCCAGCCCCAGATGCTTACTAGCTGTGTGACCCTGGGCAAGTCACTTCACCTGTTTGCCTCAATTTCCTCATCTGTAAAATGAGCTAGAGAAGGAAATGGCAAACCACTCCAGTATCTTTGCCAAGAAAAACCCCAAATGGAGTCACAAAGAGTGGGACCGACTGAAAAATGACTGAAGAATGTTAATTCTTACATTCTGGGCACTATGCTTCTCTCTTTTTTTTTTTAATGCTCATGAATACTTTATTTGCCAAGTGAAGGATCTTTGCACTTTCCATACCTGCCTGTCCTAAACACCTCATGCCACTGCCCCCCCAAGACCACAAATACATATCGTGATATATATACACAATATATATGTGTATACATGTATAGAGATATGCATATGCATATGTATATATTAATATATATCCCAACTGTACAGTATTTATAGGTACAAAAGAGACAGGCTTAAAAACTGTAATTAATTATTAGATTAACAGCTATGTCCCCTCCCCGCTCCCCCCATCCCAATTACTTCTAGAAAAAAAGGCAGCAAAACCCAAGGCGTGGGATTTGAAATGCCAAGGGTAGACAAGAGTGGTTAGGGCTAGATCAAAAGAAAGGCAAGAGAGAGCACTGGCCTGAGACTTGGGAGACCTGAGTTCAAGCCCCAGCTCTGCCCCTAACTAGCTGTTTATGACCTTGGGCAAGGCTGCCCCCTCCCCACTATGCTTCTCTTAATGTAGCCTGAAATCACATGGACATTTCTGGCAGGAATGATATAATGTTAACTGTTATACTTTCAGTCCATCAAATGCCCAGTTCTCTGTCAACTTGACCTACTAGCTATTCCCCAAATTTGACATTCCATCTCCAGTCCCCTTCATGTAGGCTGTTCCCTATAGTTGAAATGCATTCCCTTTTCACTTCTATTACTTAGACTTCCTAGTTTCTCTTGAGGCTTAGTCCCTCCTACAGGAAACTTTTTCTGATCACCCATTTGTTAGTACTCTCTCTCTCTCCCTCTCTCTCCCTTCTCAAATTATCTTTTTATACTTATCTGTGTTCATTGTTTATGAATAACCCCAGGAGAACATAAATGTATTATCTGTTTTCATAGTGTATGCCCCCAATAGAACAGAAGGTTCTTGAGAGCAGGGAATATTTCATCTTTATCTTTGTATCTCAATCATATAACTTCAGTACTTTGTTCAGAGGTGGCACTTTAAAAATGTTTAGAGGCAGCTACATGGCTTAGTGAATAGAACACTGGCTCTGGAATCAGGAGGACCTGAGTTCAAATCTAGCCTCAGACACTTGACACTTACTGTGTGACCTTGAGAAAGTCACTTAATCCCCATTGCCCTGCCTTCTTCCCTGAAAAAAAAAGTTTCTTTACCCTAAGTCATCAGACATCACAATAAAGCTCTACAAAGCAATTACTATAAGTATGGCACTGAACTGTTGTCTCTTTAGTAAATAAAAGTCACATAAAATGAGAGTTGAATCATTTCCATTCTCTCATCTACCCCAAGCAGCATTAATTTGACTCTTTTGGTCTTCTTCTTGTCCCCAACAAAGGACCTTCTTCTCGTCCTTGGCTTTGGGTGTTAAACTTATTTTGTTACAATTGTTTTTGTCATTCCTGACCCTCTCCTCACAGGACTGTGCCACTCTTTTATGAATTCATCCTGATTCATGTTACTCATGCTTCAAACCTTTCTGTGCATGGCACCTGGGATCCCCCCGCTCTTGGCCCCCCAAAGTAGTGAACCCCAAGTTTGAGACAATAAGTGAATCAGTACCCACCCAAAATCATTACTCGTGAGCCCCACCCATGCTTTTACTTTTACCACCCAGCCAGAAGATGGACACATTAGTACAGAATGAAGGATATCTAACTAAATAACATAGAAGAGTAACCAGAAAGGATTCCCCTTGCTCATATCAGATATACTCTTCCTACAAGTCACAACACTACCAGTGGGAAAGAGCACATGTGCTGAACATGTGTGTCTAGTGAAAATGAAGCCATATAATTTACATGACAAGGCACACACCAGGAACCCATGTGGATAAGACACAAGTATGGAGAGTATGTGTGTGCATACGCACACACGTGCACATACATATACACGCAGGAACATGCACGGCCAAAGCAATTCACATCTCTGATGCTATAGTTACAGATGTCCAGATCATCATGCTACTACTCTCTTCTGGACATCACAACTCTGTTTTTTACAGGGTATCATATAATCTATTCTTGGCATCATGTCTTCTGGGCTGTCTGTCATGTTGTTTCTCTTTGATGTCTCTACTAGTCTTGTGGTCACCAATCTGCTCTGTGCTACCATATGCTGGACTTTAGCTCTTCAAGAATGTATCTGGTACTACTTTCTGTTTTCATCTGCTAAGATGTAGTAACTACAAAGTCTCTCCTTTATAAAGATAAGCAGATATTCTTTTAGTGCCTAGTGGAGACTTTGAGTCACCACACCTAGCCAGGAAGCTGAAAAAAGTCAGCAAAATTCTTTGACCTAAGCTTAAGGCTGTTCTTTTTTATGTCTTTTTGTCTGCTGCTGATAGAAGATCTGAGGTCCCAGACAAGCATCTGACTTAGACTTAGGAAATTCCTTACAATCAGAGATTGTAAGCCTATGTCCTAAAACCTATTTCTTACTCTTCATGCAAAAAAAAAAAAAACGAACAAGGAACAAATAAACAAAAAAAGCCATTCACAGGAGTGTAATAGAGGTGGCATGCAAAATGAAGTTAAGGCAAGGACAAAAGACCAGATGAAGCTCCTGGAGTTTATTCCTTTATTGTACAGATTTTCCAACTTAAAGAACATTGGTCTTCTTCTGTTTATCTCTACCAAGCATAGAAGTTCTCTCTACATATACAAATTTCCATATGGTTCGACTTCAACTAGTTCCAACTAGTCAGTATTACATCCAGAATTCCCTTTTTATTCCGCAACAATAAACAGAATGAAATTTTCAAGAATTTATCAGTTACTCTACTTTTAACTAACAGAAAGTTCCAGCAGATGTGCCAGAATCATTATTGGATCATCCCTCTTTGCCACGTTTGTGATCTATTTCCAGAAATCATCCGTTTCCCAATAATGACCAAGTAGTCCATTATATACTCCTACCACATTATCACTTCTGTTCATGCCCTCCATTGGTCTCCACCGAAATATTGTACAGCATACAGTTTGTAGATTTTCTCACATGACTGTATTGTCCTGATATACAATCTTATTCAATTTCTACTTTTCTCTGCCATGTTCCTTTTAAATAGATTGTGCCCTTCATAATCTAGTTTTGTCACATTCTAACAAAGGTTGGTAATACCTAGGAGCTATAATTTACTTCCGTGAGCTACAGCTCTAGTTTATTTGGTTGATTATGTTCAACCATTTTTGTATAAATAACTAAGGCTACAGGGTTTTTTCTTACTAGCTGTGTGACCCTGGACAACTCACTTAACCCTATTTGCCTCAGTTTCCTTATCTATAAAATGAGCTGAAAATGGCAAACTGTTCTAGTATCTTTGCTAAGAAAACCTCAGATGGAGTCACAAAGAGTCAGACACGATTAAAACGACTGAACAATAGGTCTTATTACTCCCTCTCTTTTTGAATATTTCATCCTATGAATTATTTGGGCTTTTCCGTTGATATTCTTTATCCTGTGTTAGTCTCTGAGATTCTGGCTGAGCCCTAACTAGAAAATTTTATACTTTAGTCAAATTTAGTTGAAGGGGGCAGAAGACAGTGGTAGTATAGAGGACATTACAACCCTAGGTATAATCATGCCCAGAAAGTCCAACTTACACCTAAGAAGTGATATTGTGATAGAAGTATATGAAGGACTAGCTGATCAAAACTGGGAAATGGATGACAATATAAGAAATTTGATAGGAGATGAGGAAAGAAGGTGAGCCCTGGGAGAGGAGTACCAGAGCCATGGGGACCTAAGGGCAGCGACCAAACTGTTTTAGAACCAAGAGCCATAAGAATGGTGGTTACTGGGGAGAGGAAGCATCTCCTTTGTAGGAAGTGTGATCTCCCCCCAGCTCTGATTTTGGTGTCTTAGGACAAAGCCAAAGTCACCCCATATAATTGTGACTTGGCTCAGGCTTAGTGCATGTGGGTAGCTGTATCCTTCACATGTTGGTTTCAATTTAAAGCCCTCTTGACAAGATCCTCAAGTCTCCTGGCAAATATATTTTGTCAGCCTTCATTTGATAAGATCTTCCCATGGCCATCATTCTTGAATATGAAAACCTGATCCAAGTCCTATTCTCAAGCACCACCATCTCTTAACCTCACTATTTTATATATTTTTGTCTTTCTTCTGAAGCCCCTCTCTTTCAATAGATAAAACATCACCTATATTTCCTTATAGCCTTTAGTTTCCTGTGTGGAAATTTATCATCCCCAGCAAATCTTTCCAGATTCTGGCAATTTCATTTGGCCTACATGAATCACTAGAAGGTGGATAGTGATCATCAGATTTGACAAGTCTCAAGAGACTCTCCATTTCAACCCAGATACATACTTTAAAAAGACAATATACCCTCCCAATTATTTATGTCAGGTCTGCATCTGTAGAGGTCAGTTCCTATCCAGCAGGGAGCCAACAACCAACGTGACTCCTTTCTTTCTCTAAACAATATGGAATGTCATGTTCCTTGGTAGCAAACGTGAATCCCTGTCATTCCACAGAGCCCAAGAAGCTGCTTACTTACCAGAGGTCCAGCTCTACTTCCAGGGGAAGAGTTTGAAATATTAAATGGTCCTTCTTTCTGTTGCATGCTTCTATCCTTTGGGCTCCCAAAACTGGTTTAAATTTCCCCCTCTTCTTCTAATTCTTTTTCATCTTTGTTTTTCCCTTCAAGGATCTCTTTATGTCTTTCAAGGAACATTTCATTTTACCTAGTAAGCTAGAAAATAGAATGGCATTCCTTTTGATCACAGGATCATGGATTTTGGCAGGAAAGGAATATTGAT
The DNA here is from genome assembly GCA_028646595.1 of Phalanger gymnotis. Taxonomy (NCBI): domain Eukaryota; kingdom Metazoa; phylum Chordata; class Mammalia; order Diprotodontia; family Phalangeridae; genus Phalanger; species Phalanger gymnotis. The sequence continues at coordinate 500,900,232 of CM053622.1, read as the reverse complement.
CACCATCTAATTCAACCCTCTCATTTTACAGCTATGAAAACTGAGATGCAGAGAAGTTCTTACTTGCCCAGGCTCACACAAGTAATAAGTAAAGATTCTAAGTGTAGGTCCTCCAACAGGAAATCTGGTACTCTTTCTACTGTGCTGCCTTCAATCCTTTCACCTTCTACTTTATTGATGAAATAAACCCATATTTTATGGATATATATGTAACACATGCCATTCAACTCTGGATCCACATAGATTAGGGATCCAAGGGAGAAGGAAGAATTACTAGGATCTATCACAAATGACTCTTGTCCCTTTCCACTTTCCTAGAAACTTCTAAGGTCCTCTAAATTTAGTTTCTACTTTACTAATAAAGCAAGGGGGAACATACCTTAATACTAGAAAATATCTAAGTAGGATAGACAAAAATTGTAAACAAAAAAACAACAACAACACCACAATAATTGTAAAAATGCACACTCCTGAGTGAGTACAGCACTCCTTTTTGGTCCCTCCCCAGATTATTTGGAAAATAAACTCCCCCAAGATTTACATTCCAGTGTGAGGAAGACCACGTGCACCTTTAGTATGATCAGTGTCACCACCAAAGCTGGAAACTACTACCAACCTCTATTTTCACCACTTCTACTTGTCTTTTTGCTATTGACAACTATCATTGAGCATGCTTCAGAGAGACTGAAGGACTGGATACCACCCTAGCAATCTTGAAGGCCTCTCCTCAAGGTCTTAACTGTGTCGGGAGATCTTCTCTTTTTCCTCTGTTTCCTAGGGATCCTGTCTGTGACCAACATGAAAGTTATACCACTATTTGTCTCACTATAGTTTCTGGTTTATAAGATAGCCAGCTGGGGGGAAAAATCTCCTTTTAAACTTCCATCTTTGCAAAACAGTCCTTGTATCAATTAGAGTTTTTGCCATGGTCACACAGCTCTGTGCTCTGTGGAATATGTCATTCTACACCAGTCCAATCAGGCCCATCTCTGTGGCCCATTGCTCCAAGTAAAAAAGAATCCTCTTCTCACTGGATATGTGTCTGTCCACTGGATTTACATCCTCTCTTCATAATCTGGTAAAAAAAAAAAAAGCGTGCATTCCCTACAAATGCATCAGGTACATATGTATAGCTGTAGGAACTTAACATTAAACATGCACTAATTTGCATATAGTATAGTCCTAGTAATTATTACAGATGTATATACCACAAGCAGGTACAGTCTATAACATCAAAATTATAGCTACACACAGTAGATCAAACAAATGCAGAAACATGGCACATCGTATTGTCTGTTGAGGTTTCATGCAAAATTATCAGTTACTGTCAGCATCCATACCCCCAGTTTCCATTCTCCCTGTGATTGAGTTTATATCCGTAAGCCCATTGATCTACAGTCCCAGTTTGGGTCTGTGAATGGTCCGAGCTCAGTAACACTATTCTCAACAACAAATGCCTTAGATTTTAGGGTGTCTTGTATCCCCTTAGGGTATCTAGAGCTGGAATGTTAGGAAATAAAGACATACCCTGTGGTTTCAGCCTTCAAGCTGTGTTCAGGCAGATTTCCCTCTCAGGTAATGGTCATCTTGGAAGACTTCTTGTTTCCCCAAGAGGGGCATTTTCCTCTTCTGGATCTTAGTCTGAATTTTCTTCTCACAGGTCATTATCTGGTACCAACACTTTAACTCTCTTCTCTTCATTTGTCCCAGAACTCCTGAGTTCCCAGTCACCCCAGGAAAACTTCTTTTTAAAATTCCATTTTCCCAGAAGGCTTTTCATGCCCATCAGTGTTCATCTCTATCGTACAGCATCACGGAAAATATAGTCCTGCTCTGCAGGCCTATCCACCATAGGAACACTGTTCTCTTTCCATCAGATGTGCCTCAGCTATGCATAGTTATGACTTAGTTCTTGCTGAAGCACAAGGTGTAGGTCATTGAAATATTCTCCTTGCGCTTTATGTTTGCTTAAACTGAGATCCTCAATCTCTTATTGCTCCTGCTGCTAACTTTCATGGCTAACTGTAATATAAACATATTACATATGTATATGTGTACGTATGCATGCTCATGTATACAATTATATACACATATGTGTGTATACATATATATATATATACATAGATCCCTATTACAAATGTATGTGTTTGAGGAGGAGGGTTCTCTCTTTGATTTGGCCTTTGTGGTAGACATCCTCCATGATAATGGCAAACCCCTTTGGCAAGGAGTTTGCCCATACCAATATGTCTCCATGTTTTATTCCTTGCTTGGTGATCTGACAGCCATTGAACAAAGTTTTCTCATTTTTTACATCTTTGAAATACTCTTGTATGATTTCATATATGTACATGTGTGTACATACACATATATATACATATACATATATATGGGGGAAGATATCTCATTGGAGGAGAACCTTTAAAGCAGCATTTGCCCTACCAAATCAGATGCTTTTTAAAGTTAACAATCACCAACAACAACAAGTGATAAGTACAGAGGAATGCTTTATTCTCAGCCTCTTCCAGGAAGTTACGTGACTGTAATTATGTGACCCATTGTGAAATACTGTCTGTAGAAACCTGCCTGTTCTCTTCCTGTTAGTTGTAATTTGTATTAGCAATGAAAAATTGTGGGAAAGAGATGTCTGGAAAAGGAAATGGGTCAGTCACGTAAGCTGTGCTCTGCTGGTATGCAAGCAATGTCAAGAAATCTAGAGGAAGACCTTTTAGGTAATGAGACCCCTTGTGTAATTTATGAGAAGTGCACAGGATGAGGATGAATGAGTTGTGATTTTTCCTTTTGGAGGGAATGTCTCCTTGGATGAGATCGTAGGCCCTTAAAGTGTAATGTAAGCATGAGTGTGTGTATACATACGTGTGTAGTGTTTGTGTGTGTATATACAGGAATATGCTGGTAAATATTTAACAACCAGCCCCGGTGAGGGGAGAAGGCAGGGAACCCTGCACGCTTTTAAGTTTAATCTGCGTAGTCAACATTTTCCCCGCCAAGAGAAAATGACATGCCCGAGGTCAACCAGCTAGAAAATGTCTGAGGTGGAGCTTAAACATGGATCTTTACGACTCCTAGTCCAGTACTCTGGTTATCATAATGACTAAAAGCACTTCCAAAAGGTCTCCTTGTGATTTGTTGCTGCCACCTAACATGCACCTAACAAGCTGAGCCTCTGGGTGTCTTCTCTGTAATTATAAGGGCTTGGAGTTTCCTTGGACCTCTCTGAGCTTCAGGAGCCTCACCTTATTCTACCCCTGCACTCCACAAACCATGAACTTGCTCTCGGTTTTGTCCTGTCCCAATTGAAACAAAAGCATTTAATTTCCTCGTTGATTTCCCTTCAACAACACATTGCACGTTGTGAAACTTCAAGTAATTTTGGTAGCTCATTTACTACACAGTGAAACCTGAATATCTGCCGATTAGGTTCCCAGGCACTAGGCGCACTGCAATAAAGAAAGGAAAGAGGAGATATAATCTCTAGAGAATGAGAACCTGAAAAGGATGACTGTTGGCAGAGAACTTGTTTTGTCTCACATACACTTGGGGTACAAGTCTATGAATGATTAATGAGGACAGATCAATGAAGTATTCTTTTAAATGTATCCATAACCCGTTTTGCTTAGGGTAAAGTAATGGAGAAGTTTGGATGGGGTGTGGAGATGAAAGGGGAGAGATCTGGGAAGAGAGAAAATTGGTTCCCTGTAATCTATGGCTCTTGAGCAAGTGAAATTGGGCTATTCATCTAATTTATTGTGGGTAGTTTTTCAGGCTTCACTTCATGAGTCACCTAAGTAATTTTTTCTTTGCTATTTCATACCCTGTAGTAAAGTTTAAATCCAATGTTTATTTATTTCATTACTTTCCAACAGTAAAATGAAATAATGTACAGAAACCAAAGGAGATTTTTTTTTACAGTCATAAATTCTAGAAGTCTTTGGGCATGGTTTGTGGTATCAAATTTTAATCTAAAGCCATAATCCTTATTAAAAAATCACACACCTAGCTCAGTCTCTTATTTTAAGGAATTATATAGAACATTTAACATATTCTCATCTCTTGCCTTGATGGATGATGAGTTGTCCTCAGTAAAGTTTTTAATGATGTGAAATAAAATGCAAATTAAATAGCACAATCAAAATCAGACTATTAAAAATAGTGGAGCAAGCAATAGATGGTACTAAGTACCACCCTGTTGCTAAGTTTTTACATAAATAGCACTGAAATATTAGTAGAGTGATTAGTCACAGGAAGACAATACTATTTTGTGAAAGATACCATTTTGTCCCTGTTATTAAACTGAGAGAGGGCTTTCCCAACCATACTCTTTTGGGGGGGGGGGGTAGCAAGGGAGAAAAAGGAGAGAAGCAGAAATTAAAAATTAACCATGATGAAAATATTTTAAATATTTTAAAAACATGAAAATGTGTTTACTTTCTTTGAAGGGGAAGCGAGGAGTTGCATTAAACTCTGTTGATTGGCCTTTTGGGTTTTTAATTTACACAGTTGGGAGACCTTGGAAATTTTAGTACAAAAGACCCTATCAATACTCATCTTTGATTATTTGGAGAAATTTCTTCTGATTCTCATAAGACTACAGTGACATTCACTGAAGCTATCTGTTACAAACAGCAGATTGAAAAGTAGCCTGGAAGAATAAACACAACTAGGAATCAAGAGACCTGGGTTCCATTTCTTGCTCTGTCACTAACCATGTAACTCTTAGGCAAGTCATGTAACCCCAGTTTCCTCAAATCTAAAATGAGGGGGGAGCGGTTGAATTAGACAGACTCTTAGATCCCTTCCAGCTCTATTCATCTAGCCTAATTCCAAAATCCTTTTAGAACTCACTTTGATTCATTAAGCTTATGATAAATGCTTCTTGAGTGATCCTTTACCATTTTTTAACCCTGTGCTAAGGGCCAGTGAGTAGAGGAGAAAGACAGTATCTTGGAAACTTAGTTGGTAGATGTCATTTTTGCTTGTTTGCTTTTAAAATACGCTAACAGTGCTGATACAGACCTAAAAACACAGTCTCTCAAGGAAAGCCAGAAATCGATGCTTGAAATCTCTATTTGACTTTTGGTCACAGCTTTCATTCTCAACATTAGGTAAAACAGGACGTACTAACTCTTAGATGTCAGTTGGAGTAACAAGATCATAATAATAAGACAGTCACTTTTCTTTTGGGGAACTCAGAGCTTTTCATATGTCTTCATCAAGGACTTCCCAATGATAGTGAGCCAAGCCGTTTTTCAAGTTTGGCTCCCCAAAACCTGTTGGGTTTCATAAATTCCTTTAGATGGGGAATCTGGAATATGTAATGTTTATATGTTGAACACTTGCCGTCTTCAGTGAAAATACTATAGATCGAACTCTCTTAGGAGATAGACATGAGAATAAGGAAGAGGGGAAAGGCCCTCAAAATGAAGAGTGAGAACAATGTATTTCAATAGCTAGTAGATCTGTGATCTCTTCAATGTGGGTACTTCCTCCGGTGATACAGATCATAATCCATGCATGCTTGTCAAACAGCAAGCATTTATGAAGCGCCTACTGTGTGTCAGGCACCATGCTAAGCTTTGGCAATACAACATGGAGTTTTCTTGGCAAAGACACTGGAGTGGTTTGTCATTTCCTTCTCTAGTGAATTAAGACAGAGGTTAAGTGACTTGCCCAGGGTCACACAGCTAGTGAGTGTCTGAGGTGAGATTTGAACTAAATCTTCCTGACTCCAGGCCCAGCACTCTGGGGTCTAGCTCTGTGTTTTTGCATGTGCTGTTCTGTTCCAGCCTCTCTTCTCTATACCTATTCAAGCCCTTCTCCATCTTTCAGCACTTTGTTCTTCCAGGATACCTTCCTTCTTGGATACCATCCAACCCTGTTTACCTCCATTGCACCTGTATTCCTTCATAGATATGTACAAAGTGGGCATTATGTTAACCTTTTCTTATTGACACAGTACCTTGTAAATGTATTCAAAGTTAGGTTTGTTTGGCTTTTTTTCAGACTTCCCAGTTAGGTGTCAATCTCTCTAAGGTCAAGGACTATCTCTCCTAGTTCTTTGGTACCTACATTGCCTAGTAAAAGACATTGCATCCAGTGGGTATTCAAAAATAGTGCACTAACTGATTTGATTAACGTGGCTAAGAAAAAAGATACTGACATGCAGAGGACCAGAATTATTTGCTGTGGAAAAAATTTTTGCTGTAAAATTATTTGCTGTAAAAAAATTTTTTTAAGTGACAATGCATTCTGAAGATTCCACATTTGCCAACTCTATCAGACTCATGAAAGTAATATACAGTGATATTTTAGAAGCTCCCCAGTTATCAATATTTACCAGTCTATTGGGAGCTCTGGTTTGTGCAATGACCAACTAAAGCACAACAAACCTACCAAGTGAAACACATCACATTTTCTTTATATCTTAGACTATTCTAAAGTCAATCTTGGCCTTCAAACATCTTTGTGCCTCCTAAGAATGACACTAGAGTTAGAGGCAAGAGTATAAATAAGACAGTCTGTTGTTCTCTCCTTTTCCTAATTCCCAACCAAACACAAGAAGTTGAGTGGGGAAGAATATAGACCATTCAGAGAAAGAGGAGGTATGTAGAAAAGTTGGAGCAGAGTTTAATGAAGGAAGAGAGATCCCTTCCCATAAATCCAACTGCTGAGCCAAAATTATAGCTTGGTGGGTGGTGGGGGGCAGGCAGAAGGGTGTTAAAAAAAATCAAAGTAGACAGTCTTCCTACAGGTAAAAATTCTGAAACATGGGGAAAGGGATCAGAGTAAAAGGAGAATTTTTGTCCTTGTTTGACATCCTTAGACTTGCTGAAAATTACCTAAATAAGAGTTCTTACTCACCTAAAATACCATGCCTGCCTTGTGACAATTCTCTTGTGTGATGGTGTACATCACAGAGTCTCACATTTATTCATCTGGAATGTTCATTTCATGAAACACTGTCTGCTACTTGGTTGGTAGTTTGAAATTTGGCCACATGACAAAAATGTGTGTAACACGTTTTTTCCTTAAGTGTTGATTGCGCACATAATTTAAAAGTCAGAATATAAAATAAACATCTCTGCCCTTTCTTCCAGCAGGCCGCACAGAGATCTGCTCTCCGCGTTCTGTCTGACAGGTACATTTTGTCATTTTTATGAACTATAAATTGCTTTATGAAACGTTGAGCCCTATTTATTGTGGCATATAATTCATAATCGGATTTTTGTCCCCAAAGTATCTGTGAACTGGGATGTTAAACACTTTGCATGCTTGGATTTGTCATGCATGTGTGGAGTTTATTACTGCAAAAATCACAGTCTTGTTGTATTTCATAGAGAGTGTGCAGAATCCCTTGTTGTGCTATGAGACAAGAGATAAGAAACTTAGTGAGGAAAGCATGAATGATACAGTAAATTGTGAGCTTTAGAATTTGTTGAAATCTAAGCTTATTTTTTAGCAATAAGTACTTCATTTATTTTGAAATATTTTCTTCTGACTTTCTCCAAATCCTTTTACTGGAAGTTATCTTTCTTTTGATGAGATTCTCCATTGAAATGCTTTATGCACAAAAACCAACAATTCATGCTTCCATGTTCCCCATTTCTTGTTTCTTTGCATTGTTTAGTTTTTTTCCTCACTTGTATTACAGAATAAGACATGTAAATATAATAAATAAACATGGTTGAGCTGCATTTGGCACTAGAGTTTGCCTTAAAGACTATATAAAAGACATTTAAACTAGGAGATGTAAAGTAGCTTCCTGAAATAGGCCTCTTTCCCCTTCCTCGCCCCACCATTTTGACACAGCAGGAGGGAATTTTTGTCGGTGCCTGTAAGTTAAAGAACTACCAGGTTCCACAAGTGAGGTAGTATGTCATACAGTGGCACAAAGAGATTTTTCCCCCATGCTTTCCTGGCAGCCACTTGAACCTCGTCTGGCCCACCCTCAGTCCCTCTACAGAAGCCTGTGATTCTGTGATGCATTCCACGCCCACCCCAGCCCTGCCTTCAATTCCCCAATCTCACTCTTTTCTTAGAATGAGCAGTAATTGACTCTGTAAACCAGCTCAGTCCAGTGCTTCTCCAGAGCAAAATCTGTCACTTAGGCTGAATTATTTGTTGTGCATGGGTGAAAAGCATTCTCTACGGGTGGTAGACTGAGGCCACCAAACTTATTCCACCTCAGTTTTATCAACATCATATTTTTTTATTTCCCTTGAAAACCCTTCATTTTGACAAACTGTATACACTCTGCATGTTGTAAGATTAGTTGCCATTGAAATGTCTTAGAAAGGCTTTTTAGAAATTTGGCAGTTAACAAACAAATTGTGGAGGGTTTTGTTGCTTGAAAAGAAAAAGGAAGTTGGAGGTCTGAACACATTTAATTTCTGACACAGTATTTCCTTTTATCTACTTTTCTCTATATTATCTTTTTCTTAAAATACTGTCATTTTTTCTTCTTTAATAAAATACCTTCTCCACAAAACATATGGAGGTAAAAATAGTTCAGTTTAAAACACAAAGCTATGGTGGTAAACTTTGGTGGACTTCACCTAAACCTGTTTTTAGGATGACACCAAATCCCTTTGAAGATATGATTGGAAGCACAGAAAGCAGTCACCCAGTAATATAAGCGATAAAATTCTAGTATACACTTCCAGAAGATAAGACACTTTGCGTACAGAAGATTTTGAAAGACATTGGACTAGCAATGATGCAACTTATGCCATTTTATAACACACTCAAATAAGCTAAAATTCTTAATTGATTAAATTAAATAATTGATATTGCTTTGTTGTATGACAACTCTGTTCAGAGCACTGTACTAAACATGGTAAAGAAAAACATATCTCCCAAACCAGAAACAAATTCACTCTGGCAAGTAAATATAAGGATAAATGAGTAACCATATAAACCTCGTAGGAAAGAGGGAAAGGGGAAAAAATGAGAATATTTATCAAATAGATTTAGCTCTTCAAAACACAATGTACCATTCTTACACATGCTATATCTTCAAGTATATATATGTTAGGGCTTTTTTTTACCTTGGGTTCAACAATTTATACCTGAATAGTATCCAATAAAGTGTCTAAAAGTATGCCTTGCCTTCTCTTTGAGATTAAGTGAACTCTAGTCACAAAGAGATTTCAAAATGATTTGTTGAAGTCCTAATAACGCAAGAAAAAGCTGCCTACTCTGGTCTATTTTGCTGACCATTTCCATGGGCTTTGTGGATGTTTTAGGGCCAAAGGAGCAATCATTATAAATGAGAAGCATTTGTAATCATTTGGAGATACAGTAAGAACTCATTAATTCAAAATGCAAGGGATTAAAAAAAAGCAGGCTTTGAATTAATTGGGTTCAAGTTTTCCAATATTTTTTATTAATGAATTTTAGGCCATCTAAGTCAGGTGGGGAATATAGTTACCTCAATTTTCATATGCTTTTGAATAAACTTATATTATGGGAGATTGAGAAGTGCCATACGAGGTCATATTTCTGTTCTTTCCAGTCTAGTGTTACGGCTCAAACAGTAAGTGGTACCTTAAGTCAGTTTGTGAAGAATCGTGAATGCCCTCTAACTATATCATACTGAAAAGATTAGCCTCTTTTAATAAGCTCTATTACTGAACAGTTGAACAATGATTCATTAATTTATCTAAACCTCACTTCAGTCTATTTTCTGCCTCTGTCACCTGTCAATGTCTACTAGATGATAAACTCCACAAGGAGAAGGACTGTGTCTTATCTAAATTTTCTATTGCCTAGCACAGTGGGTGCTTAATAAATGTTTCTGTTAAGTGCAATGGACTTGAACTCACTTGTGGGATTGGAGTGTTGTTTTTGTCATTTAGTGGTATCAGTCATGAGTGACTGTGACTGCATTTGGGGTTTTCTTGGCAGAGTTACTGGAGTGGCTTGCCATTTTCTTCTCCAGCTCATTTGGCAGATGAGGGACTGAGGCAAACAGAGTTAAGTGACTTACCTAGGGTCACACAGCTAGTGTCTGAAGCCAGATTTGGACTACAAATGATGAGTCTTCCTGATTCCAAGACCAAGGCTCTATCCATTGCATCTCCTAGTGCCAAAGCAATTAGATTAGATAATCTTCTAATTCTAATCCTCTGATCCTATAAATTAATAAATTCCATAAACTCGCCACCTGCTGTACAAAATGAGACTTCCTTCCTAGAATTTGGTGAGCAAATTCATATCCCTCAGAATTTTATAGACAAATTATAGCCTCTCCTAGATTTTATCTTTTTCACATTCTGAAGTTCTAGTTTAGGGTGTCCACACCCATCAACTCCTACACCCTCTCCCCTCCCCCATTACTTTAGTTTTTCATTTACCTTCTCCAACTTCATAAAGGAAGAACAGCAGTTCACTTTGCCTGCAGCCTTCTAGATATGGTTGTTGTTGTTTGTCCTTTGTTCTCCAAGGTGACCATGATGTCAGGGAGGTGATGACATGACTTGCAAGTGAATTAGATTTAAGTGAGGGAGAGCTATGCAAAAGTCACCAACCTCACTTTCTCCTCTGGAGCCTTTGGGCCCAGAGACTAGATATAATTCAGGACAACTAGAGATGGCCCTGGATGCAAAGAGAGAAAGTGGCCTTTTCTTTCCAAGGTCTCTGCTTTTTTGAGGCAGCCCATTCAGTGATTGAGGCTAGGTTAGAAGAAATGAGGCAAAGAATGACCTCTTTTACCTAGTCAAAAAATTGAGTCAGGGAGGGGAAAGACCCTTAGGATTCCTGGCCAAAAGAGAAACAATTACTATTTGTACTCACTCAGGGCCATCAGAACCCAAAGAATGGCTGAATGAGGTTTCAGCTGGTACTTATCAGGGCTAGTCAGTGACAGTGAGAACCAGAGTGATTTGGGTTTAAGGCATGGTCCTTGGAAAAGAAATCTATAGAGGCAACTAGGTGGTGCAGCGAGTAGAGCACCAGCCCTGAAGTCAGGAGGACCTGAGTTCAAATCCGGCCTCAGACACTTGACATACTTACTGGGCAAATCACTTAACCCCAATTGCCCTGCCTTCCCCCTTCCAAAAAAGAAATCTATGCTGTAAACCCCAAGATATCTTGAGGTTTCAGCAATCAAAATTTGTATTCCTTTGGGCAGAACACCTGCAGGTTAAGGGTATGATACCCTATGTGGAGAGAGAGAGAGAGACACGAAGGAGGGAAGGAAAGAGCAGGGTCCCAAGTGGGGCAGCTCTTACTACTCACAGATTGTTGTTTGTCCTTCCTTCTGAAAGAGGACCATGACATCAGGAAGATGATGTCATGACTTGCAAATGAATTGGATTTAAGTGAGGGAGGACTGTGTGTGTCCAGTGGCAAGATATAGATCAGGACAACTGGAGATGTGAACATGCTATAAGGATAGCTTCACGGTGGTGAAAAGGTCACTGAATTTGAAGTCAAAAGATCAGGGTTTGAATCTCTCTGCTTGGTCACTTACTAGATGTACAAGTTGTTTCCCTCTCCATAACCATGCTTCCTAAACAGTAAAATGAAGATGTCAAGGGGTTCTTATGTAATTTATTATGGGAAAACAGGGTTATGTTGTCCCCTCTATTAGACTGTGAGCTCCTTGACAACAGGGATTTGTTGTTGGTTTTGCTTTTTTTCATGTCCCCAGCGCTTAACACAGAGCCTGGCACATAGTAGGGGCTTAATAAATACCAGCATTTAGAATATGCTTTACATACATCATATCAGTAGAACTTCACCAAAAGTCAGTCAACAAGAATTTATTGAGCTCCTACTATGCACCACTCTGAGCTAAGTTCTGAGGATACAAAGTTAAAAACAAAAAGCCTCTGCCCTTGAAGCTAATATTTTATTTCAAATGTTCTCCTTTATGAAGCCCAGCATGCTGTGGCCTCTTAGGGACATCAATTATCATAATTTTATGTCACAGAAAATAACTACTTACATCAATTTTTCCCAGTGACAAAGGGAATTTTACCTTCCCAGAAAAGACTCAAAGATAGGACCTCATGCGATAGGCTACAAACAGAAATTGTGGTATTTCCTTTCCTGAGAAGGGGTAGCCGCATCTCATCTCTCTGAAATAGTTCAGGTACCCAGCCGTCAGGGAGGAGCTGGCCAGATGCCTTGAAATTCTTTCTAGCTGGGCTTCACCAAGATTGCTTCATTTATTTCCTGCTTTGGTTTTATTGGAACAACCAGTAATTTGACTATTAGGACAGTATCCTTTCAACATCAGCAAGGGTATAGTGATTAAAACTGAATCTTAACAAATTAAAACTGGGGAGACCATTAGCCAAAATCCTGTCCATGGATTCAGCCCCTTCCCTAGAAAGCCTTTGCCCTTCTTTGATTCTATTTGAGCTTTGGCTTCAGTCTGTATCTTAGCAACAATCATCTAAGGCATATTTGAGGTCAGAACTGAAAAAATGCTGGCAAAGCAGCGTGAGAAATCAGTCCTCGGCTTGCTCATTTTGCCTTTTTGTCACTTCAGTAAAGCAACTTAGTAAAGGAGAGACTGAGCATGGTGGTGTGCGCCATCTAGAATCAGGATGGCCATGATTGTTCTTTTCTCCCACTGACTATTAACAGTTTTTCATTGGTGGTTCTCAGATAGATCTCTTTAATGACATGCAATTAAGATGGCCAGCATGCCAATATTCTTTGACCAACTCCACTAATGCTTGTGTTAAAGAAAAGAGCAAGAATGAGAGAGAGACAACAAAAATTTTAGAAAAGAAAATGTCAATTAAAAGAAATCCTATGTATGAAAAAGAGTAACACCAGCCTGAGGTCCCCTTTCTTCTATTATAGCTTTGCTTCTCAGGTATATTTACCTTGAATGGGAATTTATGGGAGGCAGAGGGTCTCTAGATCTATGAATTCATCATTGTGTGGAAACTCCCTCCGCTGATGCAGATCCACAACTTATCTGCAACTTAAAATCTTGTAGAGTTTGCCTGGGGATGCTGAGAAATGAGGTAATTTGCCTTTGCTCACCCCAGTACAACGTGTCTCATCTTCCCGATTCTAGTTGGGATCCTCTCACCCGTTACCATTTGCTGCTATGGAGCTAACAGGATAGGCAGACATTCAATGATTCTTGAAAAAAATTGAAGTGAAACAAATTGAAATGAAATTAATTTTTAAGGGGAGTCTATCTGCATGCTTGCATGAGCTCAGCTGGTGATGTATGCATGTCTTTAGTACTATAGACATACACTGAGGACAAGAAGAGAGCCCGAGCTGCTAGAAAAAAAAAAGCAAAATGTGATTAGGCAGAACACGTATGAGCATAGCGTATGAAGCGCCTCCATGTGTGATTGATCTTCCTTCATGTGTAGTAAATAGGAGATGAGTGATCAAAAAAAGTATTCACATGATTTATCAAGCTGGGCAGAGAAGCGAGAGGTCAGTCCTGAAATCTAGGAAATGGCTGGCACTGAGAAGTTAATCACGCACCTGGACTACTTCCATCTGTTTTGGGAAGAAAGGGCAGAGCTATTAAGGATGCTGTATAGCAACAGATCAGGAACTAATATGTTCTGTGAAATCTATGTATTATTTGCAATAACTTGGATTTTGTATTTAATATGTTTTACATTTTTGTTTATATTTATTATAGAGTTTTATATATTTGTTTTACTTATATTATATTATTATATATTAATATATTATATATTTATATAAATATAGATTTATATTTTTAAGGTAGTGTCATTCCAACTAAATAAATCACATTGGGCAAGAAATAGGAAATATTTAGGAGAAAGATGGAGAATGTATTTATTATGAATAAATAAATAAGAAAAGCCAACATGAAAGCAGTTGTTAATCTGATGGCACTCAAAGGGCATGAATGGCCATGTGGTTAAATTGTGCATATAATGGTCATTTGAAATATCAGCTCACAATTCCAGAAATGACTATGCTTTTATGAGCCACAGAGATGAATCATTAGGCTCTAACCTGTCTGTCCATCTGGCAGTGTCTCAGGTCCAAGATCCCCTTATCTTGAATACCTCTCCACTGCTGTTCATTTTGAACCCAGAGGTAATATGGCAGCTAAATACTGAGCTGTCTGGGATTTTGTAAGTCCATTATATCATCTGGTTTTGATCTTTTCTCCAATCTACTTCAGATAATCTTAAACCTTCAATTCCTTTTGGGAAAGAAGTGTAGAGTATATGAAAATTGAAAGGTTTTAAACTCTGTGCCATTTACAGTGTCTAAAATGAGAATTGAGAAATTGAGTAGAATTGAGAAAATTCAAATTGAGAATCTCAAACAAATTGAGAAAAAGAGTAGAAACCCACCTCCAGTGAATGGCAAGAGACAAGGCTCAACACAGGAGAGGCAGGTTTCTTTAGGCCACATCTATCTTTATGAGATTATACCTTGAACGAGCTTCAATTAAGAGCAAAGGAGAGAGTAAAAAATGGGGTTGAGAGTAATGCCTTCACCTCTTTTCAGGCCTACTAGCAAATAAGTGTAATTTTCTGGTTAATATCTTAGCAATTTATTGACATCCCAGGGAAGAAAGTCAGAGTTGTGGTACATTGTTAACATGATGATAATGATGGCGATGCTGGTGATGAAAACCAGCTCTTCGAGGTCCTCAAAAATGCCTTACAAACATCTCATTTTGTCCCACAACAACCCTGGGAGGTAGGTGTCATCATTCTCATTTTACAGGTGAGAAATCTGAGATGCACAGAGATAAAGCGGCTTGCTAAGTGCCACAAAGCTAGTAAAAGTTAAACAAACAAACAAACAAAAAAGCTGGATTTTAATTCAGGTCTTCCTGACCGGAAATGTCCACTGCACTACCTAGCTTTCGGTATAAAGTCAAGAGCTATGTCTTTCAGCAGTAAATAAAATTGCCAGGCACCCCTTTAGGAGACAAAACAAAAAGATGAATATCTTGGTTTTGAAAAGCCCTGGATTTTCTAGCCTTTAATGTGGCACTTTCGCTAACAAGGTTCTTGGGGGGAATCTATGTCCAGAGATTGGCTGAGTGAGACCGCTTTGTAACAAAGTCCTTATATTAACTCAGAAACTATGCCAACTTGGATAAAGTCCAGAACAGACCCACTGTCTGCCAAATGCTGCTCTCCAATAAATAGTGTTATTTAGTTTGTTACTACTAATGGTGATCATCCTAACTGAAAAGGGACAGCGGAGTCCTGAAAAGTGTTAATTCAGTACATCCTCTTAGACTAGCCACAGGAGTTACCAGAGAATTCATGTCTGCTAGACAGAAAGTGCTGCTAAATCTATTATGCAAGGGATCTTGCCTACAGCTATGTTGCTGTTTTTTCTGTGGTTTGTGGGAAACTCAATGGCCTAAGGAACCTTAATAAACTAGAATTCCATAGAGGAGGATAACTGGAATGGTAAAAGCTCTAGCAACCATGTCAAATGTGAAATGGTTGAAGAAATTGAGGAATTTTTGGTTGTGGAAAGAGAAGGCTAAGAGCAAGCAAAATATTTCAAATATGAAAAATAAACATTTCAAGATTAATAAGTAATAATCATGTTATATTAATTGAATCAGTAAATAATAATTGTATTATAGTAATTGTGTTTATAAGTAATGATTAATTTGATTAATAGTTGTTAATTAATGTTAATGAACATTTCAAATTTTAAAACGCTCGCATTGAAAAGAGTCTAGACTTATTCTGTATTGCTGCAGAGAGCAAAACTAAGTAGACCAACAAGCCAAAGTTAGAAGGAAGCAGATTTTGGCTTGATATAAGAAACTTCTAACAACTAGAACTGCCCAACAATGAAACAGACTACCTCCAAGGTAGTAAGTTTCCTGGCATTGGAAATAATAAAGAAGAGGCAAAGATTTAGAAGGAACTCCTACACTGGATGGATGACAGATAAGATAGGATAATCTTTAACTTTACTTCCAACTCTTTACGTTCTGTGAGATCTGGTTCTTGAGAGACATTCAATGATTTTGTCCCTATATTTGAATTCTTATCACACAAACTGAAGAATAATTATTATATGATAACAGTTCTGAATTAGTACTAATCTAATATGAACCCAGAGGGCAGCGAGGTGGCACAGTGGTTAGAGCATTGGGTTTAGAACCAGGACGATACATCTTCAGGAATTCAAATCCTGCCTCAGAAACTTACTAGCTGTGTGACCTTGGACGAATCATTTAACCCTGTCTGCTTCAGTTTCTCATCTGTAAAATGAGCTGGAGAAGGAAATGGCAAACCACTCCAAAATCTTTGCCAGGACCCCAAATGGGGTCACGAAGAGTCCGACATGACTGAAACAACTAAAAAGCAAAAAATATGAACCCAATAGGAAAAAGTAAAGTGGTTCTGCTACTGAATAAATCATATTTTCTTTTGCCTCTGTATCAGAAACAGAGAATAGACAAGCTCCCACTTTCTTACTCAGAGATCTCATGATTCTAAATTGAACCTCTACAGGAAAAGTATACTAAACCTTAAACATTTTCATCTTATAGCTCCCAAGGGCTCTGTCTCCATTCTCATTCACCCCCATATCCAGTAAGACACCAAATCCTGCTAGTTCTTCCATATTGCTCCACACCACCCTAGTCCAGGACTCTAATAACTTTATAATGGGATTATTTTTAATAGCCTTCTCATCTGATCTTCCCTGCCTCCACTCTCTCCCCTGTTCAGTCCATCTTGTATATGCAGCTATAATGACAATATTTCTCCCACTACTAGTAGTTATCCTCAAACCACCAGTTTCATTACATCATCCTCTGCACAGGGTCTTCCAATGTTGTCTCTACTCCATCTAAATTCCTCAACTCCAGGTCTTCCATCAATGGTACTTCTCACTCCACATTTACTGTATACCATCTGTCACTACTCACAGACTCAGTCACTCTTCTCCCACAGAAGGCTTACAAAATCCCCCCACTCTGTGCAACCATCAGTAGAGCCTGCTCTGGTGCCCTGGCTTGGAATGCCCTCCTGTCTCATGCCCTGTATAGACAAGAGATTATAGAATGATAATAGAATCATTGCTACCGTCATGGAACGGATGTCCCTGACCTGACTTTGTGTTCGTTCAACACATCTAAGAACAGTGTGTATGTGATCAGACATTTGGCTTTGGTACTCTACTGTTCCGTGTGATGGTGTCATTTCTTCCTAACTAGATTGACAGGGGCCCCTTTTTCCTAATTCTTTTGCATCTCCTTTGGCAGCCAGTGTAGTGCTTTTTTAAATAACTGTTTGCTTTGAAAAAATGCCCTGCTAAAAGTGTTTAAAGAAATGCTGACTTATTCAACTGATCAATGACATACATATAGATTACATGGGTATATTTATTATGTATGAGAGCTTACAACAAACAGTAAAACACTTCAAATATTTGAAAAATTGTCATGTATAAGAGGGACTAGGTTTATTCTGTATTGCTTCAGAGAGCAGAATGAAGACCTACATGAGAAAGTTAGGAAATACAAAAAAAGTTGAAAAAGAGGCCTCTGTCAATCTAGTTGGGAAGAAATGACACAATGCCATAAAGCAACAAGAGGATTAAAATGCTAATATAAAATATATATGCACATATATATACACATGCATATGTATGTATGTGCATATATATATTTTTCATCCTAAAGCATCGATCGTCGATGTAAATCAGTGGCCCCTTACACTTGTAGCAGGATTTTTTTTTAAAGCAAACATTTATTTTAAAAGCTCTAACCAAACACCTAAGCTAGATGCCAAATATAGAGACATATCTAAAACTATTAAAATGTAATATTAAAGCTTAATATTAAAACTATGAAAGGTTCAACTTTAATATGCACGTCGTCCCAAAAATCTTAGTGTGGTTTTACACTATGAAAGCTTAAACTTTAATATACAAGTCATCCCAAGAGTCTTAGCATAGTTTTGAGCTTTTAAACTTAAAAGCAGCACTAAAGCTTTTGCGACACCCTGTATTTGGGTGTGGACCTGTAATTTCATCTTTATGGATGCTGAAACTCCCAATATGGACGTTCTTGCCACTGACGCAGATCAGGAGTCTTAAAGGTTCTAAGCCTGGTAAATCATTTGCCCATAGTCACACAACTGCTAAGTATCAGAGGCAGAGCTTAAGCCCAGGTCTTCCTCCTGACTTCAGGGTAAGCCTTCCATCCATACCACCTTGCTGCCTGTCTGCACATACTATATCCACCTCTGTTTTTAGATTTTCCAAGGTTTTCCCATATGCAGTCAGTTTTAAAGGTAGCTGACATTAGTCCAATGAAATTCAGTCTCACTTAGGTCTTACCATCTATACTACTGGCCATCAAGAGTAAGAAAGAACAATTGTTATTAGAGTTGACAATTTTATAGCATTTCATGATTTATAAAGTACTTTACATAAATGATCTTACTTTAACTTCACAACTATGTGAGTTAAAGACAGGAAGTATTATCGCGATTTTAGAGATGAAGAAACTGGGACTCATAGAAATGCCTTACCCATAGTTACATGGCCAGTAAGTTTCTGTGGCTCTCCTATAAAATATTCATGTTTGTTACCAGCCAGCTCACTGGCTATAATGTGGAGCCTATTTTATGGGAATATGATTAGAGAAATACAAACTCTGTCAGATTCATTATTTTCTAAAATGCCAATAACATCATCATCTGCTAATTGTTCATAACTGTATATAGGCTTTATGTTTAGGGGTAATTTAAGGGAAGAAAAAAACCACACTGATTTGTAGTTACCATTCATAGGATTTTGCCACTGGCACTACAGACACCAAAGCTTTAAGAGGTGGTTGAAAGGAAAATGCTGATTTGTCACCAACCTATGCTATAGTCTGTTCTAGATTCTGAAGACTTGTTCTAGATTCTGGGAGGGAGAAGGGAAGGGAAAAGAATAAATATTTATTAAGCACCTACTATGTGCCAGGCACTGTGCTAAGCACTTTACAAATACAGTCTCTTTTTGGATGAGCTTAATTCTATAGTTACAGCAGCTAGGTGGTACATAGATAGAATGCGGGCCTGAAGTAAACAAGATTCATTTTCATAAATTCAAATCTGGCCTCAAACATTTACTTGCTACGGTGACCCCAGGCAAGTCACTTAACCCTGTTTTCCTCAGTTTCCTCATCTGTAAAATGAGCTGCAAAGGAAAATGACAAACTGCTCCGGTATCTCTGCCAAGAAAACCTTCTGAAATGGAGTCAAAAAGCACTGGACACAAGTGCACAGTTCTGTACTGTAGAATAGTGGTATCAAACACAGAAATAGGCCAATACAGAAGGATCCCTGTATATTAACTTAGAAAGTCAAATGTTAACACCATCTATGTTTTATTATATTTTGTTTATTTTATTAAATATTTCCCAATTACATTTTAATCTTGTTCCTCCCCAGTTGGGCAAGGTTGGTACCTCTAATATAGAAGTCTTTATTTCTTTCCATACTTCCAAGACATATGGAAGGGATATCTCATTTGGAAACTTTTTTTTTTCATGTTCCTCCTGATTTTCTCCCATATACTAGGAACTGTGAGTTCCTTGGTCACAGAGGGGAGATAAATTCCCTTTCAGCTCCTTCCTGTATTCTGTGCTCTGTGTAATGTTTATACCCATTTATCACTGAAATAGGCAAGCTACTGGCCCAACAACCATAGCCCCACTTCCCTCCACTCCTATCTCTCACCCTTTCAGCACTTCCACAAAGTGAGCACAGAAGTGTGTAAGGAAGGGCTAAAGGCCCTCCTGTCCTTACCTCTCCCCACCACCCCCCTGCAATTAAATTTCCAGGAGACGCATTCAGAAACTCTACCACCACCTACAATCACCTGTGAGCCCCGAATTCTGCCACTCAGCCCATCCACTCATAATCCTTCTGGTGATTAAAGACACTTATTCTTCATTTCATGGTTTGGAATTCTTCAGCATTGCCATCCAAGTTTATGTTCAAAGGAAGTGAAACATTTTCATGTTATAAAAACAATGCTTAGGCTTTTTCCAAAACGCGATTGGTTTATTGAGGTGGGGGGTTATTTGTGGTCTCTTTTCATTGTAGTGTCCATTTGGTGGTACTGTTTTCTGACAAATAGTTATCTCATTGATCAAATGAGATAACATGTCAAGTGTTTTGCAAACTTAAAGCAAAATATCAATGCTAGATCTTATTATTATGTGACATGTTCTAGCCCAACCTATTTCCATAGTTTCTTAAAACGTGAATTGAGGCAACCATGGCATAATAGAAAGGTATTTTAATATCTCTATGGTCATCATGCAGAGCGATCCACCACTGTCAGTGCCCATAACAAAGTATTTTTCTAGCCCAGATGCCTGTTCATCTTCCTGTAGGTATACATGCAATACCCTCTGGTGTGTAGGCAAATAGTGAGGCCACTGCACAGATTTGATAAAGTGAGTATATATTGCAACACTTTCCTGTTTATTAGCATAATAAAGCATAACCCTTGAATATAAGCAAATCCAAGCCATCAAGTCTAAAAATCAGCTTCTTTTTTCATCCCCTCCTAGTACTAATTTACACTGCAGAGCCAAATGGCTCCAGAGAAGCCATTGAGCTCTACCAGGTAAATAATACGCATTTTAAAAGGTCCCAAATAGATATTTTACACAACAGAAGATAGTAGCTTAGAAGAGGCTATTAGAGCCTTCTGAGTAAATAAATAACACATTCTATAAAATCCCTAATTGCCCTTTAAGATATTTTAGGAGATTTAGGATTATGTAGATTAGTAATGACTTACTGTCTGGTCTGTGAGATATATACATGGAGTGGTTGCTTGGTGAAAATTCAGTTAAACCGCAATTCTTCCCTTGTTTGACATGTTCAATTGTCTTAAGCCTTTTAGACGGCTATGGAAATTACCATGAATATACATGAACTCCCAGAATGACCTAAGCTTTCATATATAAGGGAAGGCAATGCAGTATAGTGAATAAAGGGTCAAGCCTTGGAGTCTGGAAGACCTGGGTTCAAATTCTGCATCTGCCATAGACCAACCGTATGGCAATGGACAAGTCACTTAATTCTCAGTACCTCAGGCAATGCTATAAAAATATAAATTACAAACCAATTGCTGATGTGTATCATAAAAGGAGTTCCCCAGACCACTAAAATCACAGATCTAGACCAAAACAAAAGACACATAAAAATCCTCTACTCATTTGCGTGTATGTGTGGTGCCTGTGCTAAGTATGTTCAGAGAGGTCAGGTATTTCTTTTTTCTAAGTGTAGTGACTAAGAAATAACTACATCTCTCCCTAGGGGTTGGTGTATTTGAATTCTGGCCAGGAGAATCCTCTCTGCCCAATGACTATCATTATCATTATCACCATGATCACTTTTGTTGTAATTATGTGTGCTTTAAATTGTTTCTGCATTAGCGGTGATGGCTGTGTGCTAATCTAATTTACTCTGTCTGGAGTGGCCTCTCTTGTGACTCAGGTCATGCCTTTGTGAAGTGATTGGCTGTGGTTATGGGTACAGTTTGCGGCAAAAGAATGGAGCAAAGCTAAGCAGCTTGGACTCATTAGCACTGTTTGCTTTAATGACTAAGTTAACCAGTCTCACTAGCCTGCCAAGTCAGGACAAAGCATCAAAATAGGAGACTAACCACATTTCCCTGGAGTGAGAATGAATCCTCCCCTACCTCCCTAGAAATAAGAATCATTGAACCATGCTTTTATGTTGCTAGTTTTAGCCCTGGATTTTCCTTCCCTATTATTCACATTTATTCTGATTCAATGGCTAAAAAAAGTTTTTAAATTATGGATTGTTTTTAACAAATATTTGTCACCACACTGTACTCTCTTGATGCCAGAGTTCATATTCCAATACAATCCAACTGAATCCGAAGAGCATTTTTTAAGAGCCTTTATGTACAAAGCACTGTTTTAAGTCCTGAGTATATAAGAACAAAATGGGGAAACCAGTTCTTGCCTTCATGAAGTCTATATTTGATTGGGGAATCCCTTCTTTGCAATGTGTAAGTGCATAAGTATACTTTAAGGAGAAACCATGCACAAGTCTTTTTAAAACAAAGATGGAAGCTCTAAATAATGTGGTATTTGTTCTTTTTTTTTAATTTACAACAGAACTCTTAGCATTAGACATCTTCAAACTATAATGGGTTTCAATACTTTTCCCCTGACATCCTGTAAAAATTTTTTTCTGAAGAAGCATCATAGACGTGCCTCTTCTCACAACTAGTTGACTGAGCTAATTGGATGGACTAGCCAAATACTGAGTAGCTAACTACTCATTGATTCAGTTAAAATGGCTAAAAAGAGGGGGCAGCTAGGTGGTGCAGTGAATAGAGCACCAGCCCTGGAGTAAGGAGGACCTGAGTTCAAATCTAACCTCAGACACTTGACACACTTTACTAGCTGTGTGACTTTGGGCAAGTCACCCAATTTCCCTGCCTTCCCCTTCTCCAAAAAGGAAAAAAAAAATGGCCAAACAGGTTGCACATGGAAGCACAATCCATTTCCCCTTTCCCATTTTTATAAATCTGATTACCCTGTCCTCACTCAGGTCTGAAAGGAGTTCAAATGAGCCTAAAGGAAACTCAACTACAAATAAACAAGATTACTAATTTTAAAAAGAAACCAAAAATGCGATTCAAGTGCCTTAGCATTGTATTTTTTCATCCAACAAAGACTATTTCCTTCAAATGTATCGCTCCATCTTATATCTTTTCATTGAGCATAAGAAGGGGCCAAAAGAGAGGGGAAGTTGCACCAAGCCAATGGGTTTTTTAAACCTAAAAACTTGACCTCTTTGGTTGCATGCTTACTTAAATTGATAATCTACATGTAGAGTGGAATAAATATTTGTCATCTTAGTTTTTCTGATCTTTCCATTAACCTCTGCCTGGGTGGCTAATTGGCTCTATAAATGTAGGTTATTATTTTGTATCTTATGATAATTTTTATTTTATAATTATATCGTTTTGTATTATATTTGCATACTTATATGATATATTTCGTACTCAACATATACGTTATATTTCCTTCTTTTGTTGTCTATACTTAGAATAGAAGCAAGAAATTTGAAATTTCTTAAGTGCAGAGACTTGCATTATTTTTGTCCTCTTATTCCCAGCACCTACATAACAGAGAATATAATAAGCGCTTAATAATTGTTGGAACCTTATGAGGTATGCAGTCCAAATATATCCCACTTTTCATACGCCTAAACTATTACTCAGCAAAAGGAAGTAACTTGACCATGGTCATAAATACAGCTGGCTAGAAAGTGGTAGTACAGCTGGTAATCATATTTAGGTCTTTTGACTAGTCAGGTACTCAACACTAGGTCTCCTCAATAAAGTACTTAATGCCTCTTTAGCAGATAGACTCCTTTTTCATTTTTCAATGTTTTCTCCCCAGTTATCCTTATAGTTCAGCCAGCCTTTCCTATCCCCAATCCATTTGGTATCTAATGAAAGTATCTCATTCTATTCCTCTCTACTATTCCCCTATCTTCCTTCTTCCCACTTTCCCTCTTCAATACCACAGTATAAATTTACCTACATTAGAGCTAATTCTGACTCTAAGTCCAGATCTTCCACCTCCTCCCCCTGACTTCTGACCTCCATGGCTTCAGTTTCTACAGAAAACCTTCCCCAATCTCTCTTAATTCCAGTGCCTCCCCTCTGTGGATTATTTCCTACGTATCCTGTATATAGCTTGTTCATGTTGTTCTTCAGTCGTGCCTAACTCTTTGTGACCCCATTTGACGGGGTTTTGTTGGCAAAGATCATGGAGTGGCTTGCCATTTCCTTCTTCAGTTCATTTTACAGATGAGGAACTGAGGCAAAAAGGATGAAGTCACTTGCCTAGGGTCAAACAACTAACAAGCATCTGAAGCCAGATTTGAACTCAGGAAGATGAGTCTTCCTGACTCCAGAACTCCATCCACTGTACCACCTAGCTGCCTTATATATAGCTTGCTTTGTATATATTAGTCTGCATGTTGTCTCCCTCTTTAGATTGTAAGATCCTTGAGGGCAGGAACTGTCTTTTGCCTCTTTTTGTGTCCCCCATGCCTGGCTCATAGTAGGGACTTAGTAAATATTTATTGATTGATTGATAGCTCCAATTATCAGAACTTAGAGGATAAGATATTCATTATTCCCTGGAAGACCTTCCCCTTCACACTGCCTACCAACCAGTGATTCAATCCTTCAAGTATCCTTCCAGAAATAGGCTTCAGTAAGTGTGTCAGCAACACTTGGCTCTTAGCTGTTTAGTTACTCCGTTTGAGAGCCAAATGAGCTCACCTCCTCCTGTCGAAAGGTTAATGTGCCCTGCAAAGCTGGAGCAAACTAACCTTTTACCTACCCCCTTCCAACTATTTTTTCTGGGTTGTTGGCATTCCTGCAAATGAATGACTAATAGAAATGAGCCACCATGCCCTAACCTTTATCCCACACAGATCTATGAATGCCTCTCAGTCTTAACCTGCTAAGTGCCTGATCCATCTCCTGTCTTCCTGTACAACCAATTGCTTATTCAGTTCCATTAGCCACTATTAGACTTTCGTACCATTTTTAATCCCCTTTTTTCCTAGAGGGCAGTCAACAGAGGCTTTGAATTTTAATGCTTGTATCTGGTGATGAAATTAGTTTGTTTACCAGCTATACTACCCCACCCCCTGAGATGAAATTCCTTTGATTTCTGCCCCCACCAAACTGTGATAGGTTTGTATTATGCATACATAGAACAGATTCTTGTCACTGATCTGGTTTTTTTTCTCTTTTTGTTCCTTCTACCTACTGCTCATCTCTTCTCATAGCCTGAAGTAACAGTGTCTTTCAAGAATATGGGATCCCTGTTTGCCTTAGGTTCCAAGCACCATTAGTCTAAAACAGACTGTACGATGAATCCTTTGTCCTTGTGGAGAGACAACAGCTAAATCTAGTGCTGGTCCTTATCGCTTTGGCCCAGGTGCTATCATTCCTATATCGATGCTGGTTACCGTGTGATCACTTATTACCTGTGTTACTTTGGGCAAATTGCTTAGCCTCTCTGGGCCTCAGATTCCTCACGTGTAAAATGAAAGGTTGTACAGGATGACCTCTGAGGTACCTTCCAGCTCTGAGTTCTTCATTCTGATAGATCAAGGCTGACTGACTCTAGAAAAAGGTGGTTGTTTTTTTCTCCCTGCATGGCTATGGCAATATCTTGGTAGTTGGTATTCCTGCCGCAAGTCTTTCCCCCACTCCAACCTAACTTGCTCCAGCTATCAAATTGATCCGCTAAAGCATAAGATTGACCATGTCATCCCTCCATTCAATAAACTCCAGTGGCTCCCTATTACCTTCAAGATCAGATAGAAAAATCTTCTGTTTCTTGTGGAAGTGAATGTTGAAAACTAAAAATAAATTAATTTTTTTTAAATCTTCTTTTTGGTTTATAACGCACTCTATAGCCTGGCACCTTTCTACTTCCTGCAATCTTCTTATACCTTATGCCTCACCCCACCTCCACATCCATGTACTCTAGGATTCCATGACACAGAATTCCTTGCTGTTTCTCAGACAAAATACTCCATCTTCCTATTTGAAGCATTTTTGCTAGTTGTCCCCCATGCGTGGAACTCTGTCCCTTTTCATTTCTACCTCCTAGTTTGCCTGGCTTCTTAGCTAAAGGCCTATCTTCTATTAGACACCTTTCCCAGTCCTTCCTAATCTTAGTGTCTTTCCTCTGAGATTATTTCCAATTTACCTTGTATATAACCTATATGTACATAGTTAACTGCATGTTGTCTACTTAGATGGTGAGATCCTTGAGAGCAGGGACTGTCTTTTCCCTTTCTTTATATCCCCAGTATTTAGCTCAGTGCCTAGTATATAATAGGTGCTTAATAAATGCTAGTTGAGTGACTGACTGGCTGCATATGCCCATGGTCTTCTAGTGTCCCCACCTCTGCCTGTATAACATTTATATGAACAAAATTGAATTGGCCTTCCTTGTCTAGTGCATTCCAGGTTTATAGTCATAAAGGTCAGCAGAAATATGCTTTAAATTCTAACAACAGAGTGTAAAGGGGTTGCTGATTTTTGTCTGCCCTTTGTCAGTCTGTTATTTTCCCTTAATTGAATTGAGACCTCTTTGTTCTGCTCTCCAATTAAACTTCTAAATGTGAATAAAACATATCAACAAAGGGTCAGCAGTGTTTGACTTCTGACAAGGACTGTCTTTGCTGGATATAACTCTTGATATATTTGACCTATGCCCTGAAAACTTGGGCCATTCCTTCTTTTTGATCGTTATTCTGTACGCTATCTATCAAATGTTCACCATTTCAAAATCCAGGATAGCCATTTAGAATGGTAAAAAATGCTTTTCCTTTGAAGAATTAAGTAACCATGTGTCATAAGATTGGTCAATATTTCTTCCTTCCTGCATGTCTTAGGATCTAAGCACAAATAAACATGGTTCTTACACAGCCAAGAACAAGACGAAACCCAACACTACAGACTTAACTCTCCCATTTCCTCCAGCTATTCCAAGTTACATTTCTTGGTCTCCTTTTACTACAGTACCACTCTTTCTGCATAAACCTGGTCCAATTCAACAGGTATTTTAAGAGCTATGTTTCAAGGCACTGGTGAGGGCCAGGGATTACCCTCAATAAGCTTACAGTGTATAGGTAGGAAGGGAGGGAGGCTGGATACAACATATAAACAGATAAGAAAATACACAATTATTTGAAGTGGAGGAGGGAGCCCATTACGGGGTAAAGGTAAGGAAGGAGAGTCTTCCAGACAGTGGGAGCTGGAGTGGAACCTGTTTAAATGCACAGAATTAGGAAACAGAGTTCAGGAAATGGCAAGTAGCCCAGTCAGTTTGGACTGCAATATGCATAGGGATAAGGGGAAGGTGATAAGCAGGAAGCCTAGAAAGGTAGACAGAGCCATACTGTCAAAGGCTTTAAATGCCAAACCTAAGCCGAAAAATTTGTATTTTTTATTAAAGGTAATAGAGAGTCATTAAGGCTTCTTAAGTAGGAGCCTAAGATGTCAGATTTTTACCTTCCCCTAGAGTACTGGCACTTCTGGGATTCCATCCTACCCAGTACCATCCCAACTATACACAAACGTGAAGATATCCATCCAGTGAGTTCTTGCTTCTATCTGAAGAAGTAGATTTTGAGATCCTTAAACACGGGCTTTCAAGCCTCTCCCTTTTGTTGTCTATACTTAAAACAGAAGCAGACAGAGAATTTGAAAAGTGTACTGGTGCTATTTAAACATCTTGTTGTGATTAGGAGAGTGAACCTGCATTATTTCCCAAGAATTATGTTTCATGGTGGGTTTTTTTTCCTCCAGCTGGAACAGTATTAACTACTCATTAACATGCCAAAATGAGGGCCAATTTTTGCTCTCACAGCCACACCAACAAAGCCAGGTTCCATAGCTCTTAGCAAGATGAAATCTACCCACACGTCTTTTCTTGGGGCAATAAGCAATAGCAAGAGGGGTACCAAAAATGAGGTGACTGACTTGCCCCAGGAATCACTGGCAATGAAGTTGGGGTAAAGGAGATCTTAGCAAACAATCCCTGGGCACCTGTAACTTCATTACTGACCAAGATAATGAGGCTGACCTCAATTAACAATTCCTTTAGGAAGAAAATCCCCTAGTAATAAAGTTGGCCTTGTTTTTCTTTTTAAAAAGAATTGCAAGTAAGAAAGAAGAAATTTGGGAGGGCAAGGAGACCTTGAAATCATGGAACATATTAGGCTGTCCTTAAAGGTAAATCTGATTTAGCCTCTTTTTTAATTAATTTTTTTTCAATTATCAAGTTTTTTTTTCTCCTTCCTACTTTCCCTTCCCCCAAAGGAAAACAAAATCCTTATAAAAAATAAGCATAGTCAAGCAAAACAATTTCCTACATTGGACTTGTCGAAAAACGCTTGTCTCATCCTACTTATTCCCTCCCCTCTCTTATGAGGTGAGCATGAATTCTTTATCATCAGTCCTCTGGAGGTGTGGTTAATCATTGCATTGATCAGTGTTCTTAAATATTTAAAAATTGTTCATTTTTATAATATTGGTTGTAATGCAAATTTTTAGCCCCTTTAAAGTGATTTTATCAGATGGTGTCCCTTGGGAGTATTAATCCAGTTTAGTTGAAGGGAGGCCTATACCCAGAGAACTGCTAGGAATAGCAGATCACATTTGCAGTCTTCTTGCCCTAGCACAGATCAGCTCAGTAAGTCTCCTTTTTTCTAGATCCTCCCTTACTATACCTTTTTATTGTTTGCCTGAGCCCTTTCGTCTCTATTCTCAGCCTCTCTCTCTCTCTCTCTCTCTCTCTCTCTCTCCTCTCACACACACACACCCCTTAACCCTTCAGTCAGCCACAAGACTCCCAGGTGCATATTTTATGTCTCCTGGAATATTCGATATTGCTTTCGTTAGTATTATGATTTGTATGGTGTAACTCCCTTTTCTGACATCCTGGAATGCATCCCTGTGCCTCCTATATTATTTCTACCTCTGGTAACAAAATTTGTAATAAGAAAGTATGTTTGGAGAATACTGAACAGAAAAAGGGAACAACAAAGCAGCCTTCATCTGGCTTAGGTATCTATCTATGTATATATCTAGTAGTATCTATCTATCTATCTATCTATCTAGTAGTCATCCAATGGAAACTTCATCACCAAGGGGCATTCACCTGTTTTCATCTGCTCTTTCTAGTAGTTCTTAGTGATAGAAAATTTTCACTATTTAAAAGATAGTCAACCAGCATTTATTAAGCACCTACATGCACTATGTTTAACACTGGGGATACAAAGAAAGGCAGAAAACAGTTCCCTGATCACAAGGAGCTTACCATCTAATGGAGAGACAACATAGAGAAGGAAGTTAGGGATGCCAGGAGCCAGAGATGAGGAAGGAGAGCATTTCATGCATGGGAGACTACCAATGAAAACACTTCAGAGAGAAAGATGGAATGTCCTTTTCAAGGAATAGCAAGGACGCAAGTAAGTGTCATTGGATTATAGAGTGCCCAGGGCTAAGTTAGATGGAAGAAGACGGGAAAGGTAAGACAGGGCCCAGTTAAAGGGCTTTGAATGTCAAACAGGGTATTTATGTCTGAAGGTGATGGCTACTGGAGTTTTATTGAATGGGAGTGGGGAGGGTGATATATTAAGACCTGTGCATTAAGATAATTTTGACAGCTGAGCAGAGGATTGACTGGGGTGGGGAAAGACTTGAAGCAGAGAGACCAACCAGCAGGTTAGCGTGTGAAGTGATAAGGGCCTGCATCAGGATGGTGGTAGTGTCCGAGGAAAGAAGAGAAGATGTAACAATAGATGTTATGGATGTAAAAGTCAACATGGTTTGACAAAAGTCTGGATAGAGGGGCAAGAGAGTGAGTGAGTCATCAAGGATGACAGCTAGGTTGTGGGCCTGGATGACTGGGACGTTGGTGGTACCCTCAGCAGTAATAGGGAAGCTCTGAAAAGGAAAGGGTTTGGGGATAAATAAAATGAATGCATTTTGGAGACAATGAATTTAATATTATCTATGGGACATCTAGTTGGAAATGTCCAATAGGCAGTTAGAGATGTGAGTCTGGAGGTTAGGAGATAAGCTAGTGCTAGAAAAGTAGATCTGGGAATCTTCAGCGTCAAAATGATAATGGAATCCCCAGGAGCTGATGAGGTCATCAAATGAAATAATAATGTAGTGAGAGAAGAGAAGAGGGCCCAGGACAACACTCATCACCAGAAAAGTGCCTAGAGTGGAACCTGACCCCTACAGTAGAGCTGGCCTGTCTGTGGTACGATATTGCTCTGAGAAGAATTTGCCTCAGAAGCAAAAAAAGAAAATATAGCATAAAGGAAAAGAATGGCTCCCTAAAGGAATTTTATCACTTTTGCTTTTATTTGGCATGGGACTGGAGGAAGGACTCTGTAATAAGGAGTCATTATGATGCAGTTTTCAATGCAAAAATGAAGTTAAGGGGCCCCTCAGATTTGGGGGCTTGAGGGCAACTTAACAGTCTTTTTTGCAACCGTGTCAATTGTCATTGAGCTCTGAGCATAAGAATTAAACTGTGATAAGAAAGAGGCATCTGGCAAAACGGAGTCTCCATTTGTAGATATTGCTGTCATCACTAAAACTCCACGAAGAGAGGGAATATCCATACTAAGAGCAATATGATTAGCAAAACCTTTTCTTTTTCTGTTCCTAAAATAGCATCTTTCAATATGCTATTGTCCAACTGTAATAGGAGGCAACATAGGATTGCCAGAGCTCAGCTAGTTTGGATATGCTAACGGCCCTTCGGTAAATTCATTCTGTACACCTGGGCTGAAAAGTAATTTGGCATTTTTTTTCTTTTTATAGAAGTCCTATTTGATTCACATGGTAACTGTGGGATTCTAAATTGGACGGCATATGTTTCGGGTGCTGAGATGTAAACAGGTTTTATTTCATTGGGAAATGGTTGCATAAAGACTTATCTCACAGCTGGTCTGAAGCTCTAAATGACGGTATTTTAACCTTGAAGTTTTCAGCTTTGTAATTGACCAGGAAGATATTTTATTCTTCTTTGTTTTTGTCTTCTTCCATCACAATGTCTGTTGTATTACATTGCATTTAATATATGGCTTTCCTAACCTGAAGCATGACTTCCTAGGTCTGCCAAACTGCCAGATCTGTGATTAATTATAATTAATTTTCTCACTTGTCATTTTGTCTAGAATATTATTGCCTAACCTTGAAAGAGTACAAAGATGCTTTGCAAAATTTCGAGCAGTATAATAGCCTAGACATTTCACTGCAGATGCTGTTTGTCACAGGCATCACTTTTCTATTTTAAGTCATTATAATATCATCTTTTTTTAAAAATTCATGACAGAAAAAAGCACTAGAAAATGGGTCTTAATCAAAAGGCCAATGGGGTATCCACTTGCTAAAGAATTGCTCTTAGATAAAAAACCATTTTAAGGAAATCCCAGTAGCTTTTGGGGGAGGGGGCAGGATTTGTATGTAGAATGTCATATTGAATAGCATACTTTCAGGGGACTTTGGAGGAACCCAAACTTCTGTTTGTGAGGTTGGCAATAAGGGTAAGTGTTGAGGGGGTAGTAGTGAACTGCCTCCTCCACAACTCTGCCTAATAAATGTGAGATCATGTGAGCTCAATGCTCTTCTATTCAGTTGGTCTCATGGGAAGTAAAATAGGGGTTTGCTGAGTGACTCCCTTGTGCTCAGGCTCTAGGGTGGATATTAAAGAAGATTACATAAGACATAGTCCCTGTCTACATGAAGTTTACAATTTTCTCTGCTAGTGTCATATATTAGAATAATAATAATTAATAATAACCAGCATTTATACAGCACTCAAAGGTTTGTGGGCTTTGCAACTATTATTTCCTTTTAGCTTTAAAATAACCCTGGGGAGATAAGTGCTATTCTTATCCCCTTTTTACAAATGAGGAAATTGAGGCAAACAGAGGTTTAAGTGACTTGCCCAGGGTCACACAGCTAGTGTCTGAAACCGGATTTTAACTCAAGTCTGCCTGACTCCAGTCTCAACACTCTATCTCCCACACCTCCTAGCTGCCACCTTAGCAATATTTTTTGAAACAGGTATCTTACATCATTGGTATTAAACTCAAATAAGAAACAGATCCCTGCAGGACTCCATGCACATGTTTGTGACATGGATTTTGTTTTTCTGGCTTTCTCAATTGGTGCCGGGAGAGGGCACAGAGAGTAGGTTAAGAGGATGTGGATTTGAAAAATAAAATTTTAAATAAAGTTTAAAAAAAAAATTTTTTTGAAGACCAAGGACCAAGTTCCACCTCTGTTATTTACTATCCCTCTGGCCATGGGATTACCTTCTCTTGGTCTCAGTTTCTCTTTCTGTAAAATGAAGATTATATCTCTATTATACCTCATAGGGCTGTCATGGAGCTCAAATGAGATAATCTATGGAAAGCATGATACATTCATAAGGCAGCTAGGTGGCACAGTGGATTGAGCACTGTGTCTGGAGTCAGGAGTTCAAATCTGATCTCAGAGACTAGCTGTGTGACCCTGGGCATGTTACTTAACTCTATTTGCCTCAGTTTCCTCATCTGTAAAATGAACCAGAGAAGGATCTTTGCCAAGAAGAGTCAGACATGACTAAACAGCAAGATAATACGTATTATAAAAATGTTAGGAAAACATAAATTAACGTTATGTTGTATTTTTATTTGTTTTGTTAAATATTTCAAAATTACAATTTAATCTGGGTCGCTAACCTCTCTAAGGAGTTTTGCTGGTTGGGCTTGCAGATGAGTTTGAAACCTCTGTCTTACATCTTTTTAATGAAGACACCTGATTTCCTTTATTTTCCTACCAGTTCAAGCATCGGGATGAATTGTCCTAGTTCCAGTTGCACAAAATATGGCTGTTCATCCTCTATTTGCCTTAAACCCAAATCACTCTGGCTGTCATTGATTGGCCAACAGTAGGTCCCAGCCCAAGCCTCACATGGTCATTGTTTGGGCCCTGATGGCTCAGAATGAATGTAAATAGCAATTGGTTCTGTTTTGGCCAGAAATCCTGATAGTTTTCCCCTCTTGGATTGATTTTTTTTTTTGATTTGGTAAAAGAAGCCCTTCTTTGCCTCATTTCTTACCCAACCTCAATCACTGAATGAGTGTTGCCTCAGTCAGACTGAGACCCGAGAAAGACCTTAACTTTAAGAGGCCAAAGTCTCCCACTGCATCCGGGGCCATCTCCAGCTGTCCTGATCTATATCTTGTCATTGGACCCAGATGGCTCTGGAGGAGAAAGTGAGGCTGGTGACTTTGCACAGCCCTCCCTCACTTAAATCCAATTCCCTTGTAAGTCATGGCATCATCTCCCTGATGTCATGGTCCTCTTCAAGAACTAAGGACAAAAACAACAGCCTGTGTATGTGTACATGTGTGAGGGTGGGTGTGTATGTGGGTGTGGGTGTGTTGCCTCGATGGATTTTATTTGGCAAGTGGTAGGGAAGCGGTTTGGCTGTTTGTGTGTATCCAGGAAGCCGCTTTGCAGAAATGCTCCCTCCACCCCTTGCTGTGCTCTCTTCCCTCTAACCTTGTATGTGCTTATGGAAAATATCAGCCTTACATTTTTTATGAAGCTTGGACTGCTGCTCCAGAATTTCACTGACCCTTTGGAGCTGTTTCTAATTTATGCTTTGCTGAATTACTTGGGCTGAGGAAACTGTCTGTTTTAATAAAGTGAAAGCTTCACCCAGCTGCCACTGATGAGAATTCCTGATCTGTTTCCGGTGCCTCACTGACAAGGCCAAAGAGAAATTTTCCCCTTGACCTCTGATAACAGCAGGTGATCAATAGCAGGGGTATCACCTGCAAGCACATGGCTGTCAGACTACTAGGCTCTCATTAACAGGGCTTGGAGGGGGGTAGGGTGGGAGGAGAGCTTGGTTCTGACAGTTTCTTTCTGGCTCTCTTTCCAAAGCGGCATGCTCCTTGGTTATCACATTGTATTAATTATTCATCACCTAACTTTTTTCCAACTGTAATTAATGTGATAAGTTACACAGTGGTACTGGTAGTAAATATTATAATATAAAAGCAATTACTGAAGTGGCAATTTTAATTCAAAATTATTTTAATTACAAGAGACTCCTACTTATTTAAAATCCTGGCTCCACAGAGCCTCCTTAAGCTTGCAGAATTGTCACCACCTAAGTAATGCAGAAACAGTCTGCAAAATGTTTCTTCAGTAACCTCTGATTTAGTGAGCAGTTAGGGGAATCCAGGAAAGTAGATAGGTAGGATTGGACTATCTCCAAAGTAATTAGTCTTTTCTCCAATAGTCTATGGGGTTACCTGTACTTTTTGTGTTTTTGGAAGGAGACAAGAAGATGCCAAAGAGGTGTGCAACCCCAAGTGGCAGAAGAACTGGGACCTAGATGCCAGGGGCATCTCATGATGCCAAATTAGGGTGTCTCAGTTAAATTTTGGAATTAAAAGACCTCCTGAAGAATAGGATTTAGAGTTGGAAAAAACCTTAGAGATCCTCTAGGCCAGGTCTCATTTCGCAGGTGAAGAAAGAGGAACAGAGAAATGAACTAATCTGCTCAAACTCACATAGGTGAGTAGCAGTGCCAGAACTCAAAGCTGGATCTTTGGACTTCTTATGTGTTGAATGGCACCCAAGTGGCCTGGACAAATGCATTCTAGTCTGAAAACATCTAATCTATATATGAGAACCAATTTGAACACCTAGCATCATCTCCCTCTCCCACCTCCAGATCCATCCCCCAAACAGTCTACATATACAGGCATCCACTACTCACTTTTCCTTTCTTGGAAAAGGAAAGACCACATTCATTTGGAAACAGGGTAGATCAATTCAAAGGAATACCCCAAGGCCTGTGTCTTTTTCTTGGTCATGCTGGCTCAGTGACAAGGAAATGGGATATATTTCAGTAAAGAAACAAGCAGTCAGGATACAGAGGTCTGACTTCTTCCCAGGGCCATGTAGCACTGGGGCTATTCAAATCTACTGAGAAAGCTACATCAAAATATGGCCTGGTTTAGTGCTGAGATTTTTATGGAAATGTCATATGATTCTAGTGATGTTTTCCTTCTAGTGGGCGGCTCATTTCATGGGAGTGAGGATTGATCACACACCGTGTGACAGTGCAGCCAGGGAGCCACAGAACCCAGACATATTGGCACCACACTCAGGATTAATAAAGCAAATAAAATTATATTGACCACATTCTAGTTTATTCCACTTCCTCTCTCTCCCTTTTTTTCTCCCTCCCTTTCTTTCCGTTTCTCCCCCTCTCTGTTGCTGTCTTTCTTTTTTTTCCTTTACTCCATGTACCCATAAACCAACCTTTCCACTTTCAGTGATCCACAAAGTACAGATGCCCTACTCTAAACAATCATCTCTTTAAATAAAATGTCATTCTTATAATTGCCCATCACAGATTCAGTACATTCTCAGCTACTGTTGTGAAATATCATTTTTTCCAATCTTAAATATCTGTGGAGATTCCTCTGTTTACATTTGGGGGAACATCAGAACTGGCAAGATGCCTCAGTGGAGTACAGCTCAAAGAGATGATGTGGCCATCAACAGCTGACAGAATCCCTTCCAAGCTGTCCCAGGCCAATACACACCCAGCATGGTGACTGTGGCATGGAATTACAATAAGATTGCTAGATGGTTCTCTACCTGACAATAATGACTGTTTTAAATTACTAATGTTCCCCTCTTATTTGGATTCCAGCTTCACACTCAATAGGAAATCTCTCAATCCGCACCAGTTTCTTAGGGCACCTTTCACTATGACCCCCAAACCTTTGGACAAGGAAATTCATTTTGTAGTATGAATTATCAAAGAGAAATAATAAATCACATGTAGCACTTTGAGGTTTGCAAAACACCTTCCTTAAAACAATGCTTCAGACAAGGGAAAGTAGGTATGCAATTCCCCTTTCTCTAGGAGAGGCAGCTAAGAGTCTATAGAGGCTGTCATTTAGTTAGCAAGCATTTATTAAGTGTTTACCATGTGCCAGGCACTATGCTAAAGTCCCTGCCCTCAAGGAGCTTATATTCCATTGTCACAAATTACAGAGCAGAATTTGAACTCGGGTCTTCTGACTCTTGGGCCAGCATCCTTTCTATTTCATATACAACCTCTCTTCTCACTATTTGCTAACACATGACCTCTAATCAGTGTAGGTTCCTTAATTGCCCCTGTGTTCCATGGTTTTTCTTACCTTTAAGCCTTTGCTTGTTGTATACTCTACCTGGAATGCCTTTCTTTCTCTTTTCTGTGTATATAAAACCTGGACATCCTTTAAGGTTCATCTCCAGTCCTAATTCCTTACTAAATTCTTTTTCTCACATATGAAACGTGACTCTAGAGGCCTGAAAGATGCCAAATCTATACAGAGGAACTAATTTAATCACACTGGAGCCCTGGATTGGAGGGAAGACCAGGGTTCACAATGCAGCTAAAATTAGAAGAGAAGCAGGTAAATGGAAGAAAAATTTTTTGCAAGCCAGTTTCTCAGATAAAGATCTCATTTCTAAGATATACAGGGAACTGATTCAAATTTCTAAGAATAAAAGCCATTCCTTAGTTGATATATGGTCAAAGTATATAAATAGGCAGTTTTCAGAGAAAGAAATCCAAGTTATCAATAGCTGCATGAAAAAAATTCTCTAAATCACTAATAGAGAAATTAAAATTAAAACAACTCTGTTTATTAGATTGGCAAAGTTAGAAAAAAAAACCGGAAAACAGCAAATGCTGGAAGAGCTATAGGGAAATAGGTACATTAATGCACTGGTGTGGAGCTGTGAACTGATCTAACCATTCTGGAAAGCAATTTGGGCAACTATGCCCAAAAAACTACTAAATTCTGCAAAAAAAAATTTTACCCAGTGATGGCTCTACTACTTTTATATGCCCTCAAAGAGGTCAAAGAAAGAGGAAAAGGACCCGTATGCACAAAATATTTATAGCAGTTCTTTTTGTGGCGGTAAAAGAAACATTGGAAATTGTGAAGGTACCCATCAATTGGGAAATGGCTAAACACACTTTGGTGTGTGTATGAGACAGAATATTATTGTGCTATAAGAAATGATGGAGGCTTCAGAGAAACATGGAAAGACTTACATGAACTGATGCAGAGCAAAGTGAGAACTAGGAGAACAATTTGTACAATAACAGCAATATTATAAAGATATCCAATTTTGAAACAGTAGGAATCCTAATCAACACAATGACAAAACACAATTTCAGAGGACTCAAGATGAAACTTATTTCTAATCTCCTGATATAGAGGTGATGAACTCATATTGCAAATTGAGACATATTCTTTTTTTGGACATCGCCAACATGGAAAATTGTTTTGCTTGGCTATATATGACTGTAACATGGTATAACAACAATGCTGCTTGAAGCTGCTGTGGAGGTGTAAGACCAATAACACCAGCACACAGGAGGGCTGCTAGCACGGGTTCTCTGATCTGCTTTTCTAAGGAAAGCAATTTTAAGGGGTTTACAATATCACTTTAATTAAACATACATATATTATTCACTTAGTTCAGGGGAAAAAGTTAGCACCCTGAACTTCAGAGAAAACAGAAACAGAAATTACAAGCAGAAATTATATAAACGGAACAAATAACACAAATCAGCAGACGGGGCTTCTGTCTGTCCATAGCAATATATATATGATTACTAGAGAGAAAAGCACCAACATCTAGGTTTTCAAAACCGGGGGGCTCCTTAATGGCTACCCAGAATCACATCTGACCAAATCACATGAACACTCTTCCAGTGAGTGAGTCCCCAAACCAAAATGCTAACCTCAGAGTATATATACACTTCTTCAGGGTCATCCCACAGAGGGCATCACAACCATGTGACTCAAAACTCATGTGACTTAGTCTTTCTTATGACTTAAACAGGTCATCAAAGACTCTTGATTCAATCAGAGACTCTTGATTCAAACAAAGGCAAGGCTCAATCAAAGGCACTTGATTGCCTTAGTGCTGAGAAGCATTCCAAAAAAAAGCAGCAAAAAGTCCCACCTTCCTTGCCATTACCCATGGGTTTAATTTTTCTGGCTTTCTCAATTAATATGGTAAGGGAGCATGGGAGTGGTGAGGGGGCAGGTGAAAGGAAAAGGATGTGGATTCACAAATAAAATTTAATTTAAAAAATTTTAAAGACCAGGGTTCAAATTCCACTTCTGGTACTTACTAACTCTCTGGCCACGGTCAAGGAGTTTACCTTCTCTTGGTGCCATTTTTTTTCCTTCATGAAATGAGGACAATGTCTGCATTATATCACAGAGGGCTGTTGTGAAGCTCGAATGAGATAATTTATGTAAAACATTGCAAACTTAAAGCACTATCTAAATGTCTAGTATTAGAAATAGTAGTAGTAGTAGCAGTAATACTAGTAGTAGTAGTGACAGTAGTGGCAGTAGGAGTAGAGTTTCCTTCCCTCCCATTACCTTAACTCCTGTATCTCAGACTACTCCAGCCCTACTCTGAACTCTACAATTTAGGGCTTAATTATGTACTGTCCTTCATTGTTGTTGTTCACCAGCCATATTATAAACTCCTTGAGGCCAGGGATGTTGTCTTATGCTTTTTGTGTCTCACGGTACCTAGCACAGTTGAGTGCAATAGTTAGTATTTAGTATTTAGGAAATTCTTACAAGTTGACATGTAAATCCCAATTAGCCTTAAAACTAAACTCTTGTTTCCAACTGATGCGGTTGCCATTAATCAGATGTTCCCTTTGTCTCTTTCCTGAACACTTTCCTTATACAAATAGTAGAATTATTCAGTAAGCTTTCAATTACGATTAAAAAGATGGAAGGTGACAACTGAAACAGAGAACATGGCAAAGGTTTAATTGTTGTACAGCAAAGCTACAACATGGTTTAGGAGAGGCCACGTGGTATAGTAGAAAGAACACCGGATTTAGAAATCTAGCCAGAAAAACCAAGCCTTAAACCCAATTGACTCTGGAGCTCATAGATTGGTCCCTGCCCTCCTGGCATAGAGTGAATGTAAATACCAAATAGTAACTATTTCTCTTTTGGCCAGGAACCCTGAGTGTCTTCCCCTCCCAATTTGAATTTTTTTTTTTGAGTTTTGATTAAAGGAACCATCCCTTAATTAATTTCTTAAAGAAGCCTATTTCACTGAATGGGTGTTACCTCACTCAAAGTGAGAATCTGAAAAGGCCTTAGCTTGAAAGGGCCAGGGTCTCCCATTACATCCTGGGCCGTTTCCAGTCATCCTGATGAATATCTGGTCCCTGGATCTAGATGGCTCTGGAGGAGAAAGTGAGGCTGGTGCCCTTGCACAGCCCTCCCTCACTCAAATCAAAGTCAACTGCAAGTCATGTCATTATTTCTCTGATGAAGGACAAACAACGGCAACAACTGGATTTAGAGTCAGACCAGCTTGGGTTTGAATGCTGGCTCTAATAGTTACTGATTGTATAACCTTGGGCAAATTACTTTGTCTCTCTACACCTAAGTTTTTTTAATCTGTTGCATTAGTAGGCCCTGAGGAGTCCCATTGCTACTCAGGTGTTTTGTGCCTATCTTGTTGGAATAGAAGTGTTAGGGAAGTTCCTGAGTCAGTGACTTTCTCTCTGTGTCTGTCTGTCTGTCTGTGTGCGTGTGTGTCTCTCTCTGTCTTTCTCTCTGTCTCTCTCTCTCATACACCACTGGGGCAGGGGAAGGTGTAGCTTTGTGAATTTACCCAATAAAAATAAGTTCTGAGCCCCCAACCTTTTCTAGAGTCTGTAGTCCTGGGACTGTCATAAGAAAATTGGCTCTTCTTGGAAGCAAACACACATAGTTAGATATTACTATATATCTCTGTTTTCACTCTTAGCATAGGAACAATAGGTAAACAAATAGTACAGAATAGCCATCATACAGTGCATAATAAAGTAATAAAGCGCCTAAGAAAGCATCACGCAGCTACAAACAACCAGTTTCCTAGTCTCCAGAAGCCCCCCAAACATAAGATTAATCTGGACCCAGGAGTTCTAAAAAATGTACAGTCTGCGTTTGCTTCAGAGTAGCAAAAGAGAGTAAATGACAGTTTCTCCAAGCTGTTTAATTTATACTTCCGGTAGGACCGATCACCAGAAAAAGAGGCAGAAATGTTGGAGACTTCCTATACAGAGAATGGACTCAGGGCTCCATCCAGTGAACTCAGGACAAGACTAAGGCAGTAACAGAAGGTGATGTTCTCTGTCCTGGCTATCTGGCTCTGGCAAGGACCTCCAATCTTATCTCACCACAACTAGTCTATCACCGGATAAGATGAGTCTAGGAGTCAGCCTGAGAGAGCAGCCATGGTTAGATGACCTTGCAAAAGCCCCACTGCTCTACACAGTAGGGTGAGAGAAGAAGGACAGAGAGAGAGCAAAATGGGGTTAATAGTATTTGAAATCCCTTCCTCATGGACTTGTTGTCAGGAAAATACAAAAGTATTTTACAAATATGAATTATTATTTGGAGAAAAGGCAGAATAACAAACACCACGGAACTCATTTTTAGGTGAGTAGTACATAATCTGTACCTCTCGTGTTTCCCCTTCCTTCTGCCTACATTATCCTCAGCTACAAAATGAGATGGTTGAAATAATGATCTCTAAGATAGCTTCCAGCTCTTAAATTCTCCAATTCTGTTT
This sequence comes from Phalanger gymnotis, assembly GCA_028646595.1. Classification (NCBI taxonomy): domain Eukaryota; kingdom Metazoa; phylum Chordata; class Mammalia; order Diprotodontia; family Phalangeridae; genus Phalanger; species Phalanger gymnotis. Next base: position 500,859,954 of record CM053622.1, on the reverse strand, counting down.
GTTCTTCCCACTGATCATTAGCACATCTATCAGAATCTGAGCAGAAGGAAAAAAAGAGAAAGAATTTAAGTCACTGTGTAGCAACTTCTTGGCCATTCTGCTATAGAGTATGTTTGGGCTTGAGTGATCGAACGAGTAGTGAATAAAAAAAAAACCCAATTATCTATAGATTCCATTTATCTGTTCTTTTGTCCTAAATGGTATCAGCAGTGAAAATTTACCATAAAGTATCACAGAATACGTGCACTGTGAGGCAATCGTTCCAATTGACAGGAGATTGAGGTTTGTCACAGAGGATCAGAAATTTGGCTCTCCTGCTAACTTTGCAGGACTTATCTTTACTTCTTTGATGTAGTCTAGGACTTATTTATAGGCAAGGCCCACCTGTGGAATACCTACAAACACCCAAGGTAACAATGATACTCAGAATGAGCTTCTTTCTGCCTCTCACAGAGCTTCAGCAACGCCTCCCCCCCACCCCAACGCACACACACCAGACCACTATTGCTGACCTCTTGCAAACTTCCCAAAGCTTTCCCTGGTCTTTTAAGATCATAGGATCACACTGCTGGAATGGATATCCAAAGTCACATAGCTCAATATCGTCATTTTACAAATGAAGAAACTAAGACACAGAGGAGTTAAATGATTTGCCCAAGGTCACACAGATAGTAAATAGAGCCAGGATTCGAACTCAGGTTCTCTGATGAGAAATTTGGCACCAGTGCACCACTCTATCAATCAATCAAACATTTATTAAACATCTACTATGTACCAGGAACTATGCTAAGTGCTGAAGACACAAAAAGAGGCAAAAGACAGTCTCTGCCCTCAAAGAACTTACAGTCTAATGGGGATAGTGGACAACATGTAAATAAATATATACAAAGTGAGCTAAATGCAGGATAAATAGGAAATAATTAAGAGAAAGAAGGCACTTGAATTAAGAAGGTTGGGGAAGGCTTCCTATAGAAGGTAGGATTTTAGTTAGGATTTAAAGGAAACCAGGAAGAGGTTGCTGGTTGGAGCGGAGGAGAGAGAGCTTTCCATGCATGGGGGCCAGCCCGAGAAAATGCCCAGAGCTAAGAGATGGAGTGTCTTATTCTTGTTCTCAGAACAGCCAAGAGGCCACTGTCACTGGATCTGAGAGCATGTGCCAGGGAGTAAGGTAGAAAAAGACTGGAAGGGTAGGAGGGGGCTCAGTCATAAAGGGCTTTGAATGCCAAACAGAACATTTTGCATTTGCTTCTGGAGGCAGCAGGAAGCCACTAGAGTTTATTGAGGAGGGGATTGATATTATCAAACCTGTGTTTTAGGAAAATCACTTTAATGGCTGAATGGAAGATGACTGGAGAGGGGAGAGACTTAAGGCAGACGGGCTGTTGCAATAGTCGAGGTGTAAGGTGATGAAGGCCTGCTTCACAGTGGTGGCAGTTTCAGAGGAGAGAAAGGGGTGTATTCAAGAGATATTGCAAAAGCGAAATCCACAGGCCTTGGTAACAGCTTGAATATGGGGAGGCAATGAGAGATAATCCAAGATGATTCCTAGGTTGCAAGGATGGGGGACTGGGAGAATGGTGTTTCTCTCTACAATATAAGGGAAGGTATGTGGGGTTTAGGGAACAAAAGTAATGATGCCATACATGGCATCATGAGCTCCACACCAGGACTGATCAAAGCACAAGCCTGGCTTAAATACTCCCTCTCCCTGGAACCATCTGCTGAAGTGGACCCTCCAAAGCTTATCTCCATGACAGGACCTAGAACGCCCCAGCATCTATTGCTAGCAGAATTCCACTTACTACAGACATCAAGGATCTCAATTGCACAAGCTTCCGCAAAACTCTTATCTTCACACCTACAGTGCATCAGGTTTTCAGTATTGTACAAACTTAGGAACAGCGCCTCCTGCTGAATCACCTGTATAATTTCCCTAAATGTTTTCCTCTAGAATTTCCAAGCCAAAGGAATAAACCCAACTTAATTTATAACAGCTAACAAGATCACAGCTTGATCTACTCTGGCCACAGCTCTGTGTCTCGGAAACTATAATTCGGTTTTCATTAGAAATCCCTTTAGCTCATCCTCCTTGTGTCTTGTATTCCTTGGTGAGATGCAAATTAAACACCACAGGCTGCTGATATTCAGAGATGCACTTTATTTGCTTTAAATACAAGAGAGAACTGGATTTTGCTTATTCAGACAGAGATGATATTGGAGGAGAACTCCCAGGAGTCAGAAATGATCCAAGCTGAGATCTGAGAGCAGCCTCATCTCCATGCTTCCCTCCAACACTCCCTTGGGTGTTCACTTTGCCCATTTTAAAGACCATTACTGTATTGTGCTTTGTACTAAACCAGCCAGATTCATGGAAAAGGAAAGGGAAAATGTCTATGTGTAAGTACAAGTTAAGACAGTCAAATAAAGTCTGTAAGGAGCATTAAACTTTACAGGTACAGTTTGGGGAAACACCAGGAATGAGAAAGTATAATGGGAGAAGAGAGGTCCTTACAGCTTTGAAAAGTAAGAGAAATTTTACTAGGCAAGATTATCAAAAGTGCTCCTGAAGCCACAAGAAGAGATCGATTATTTTTAACAGTTACTGGGGGAAATGTCTTCCTTATAGATTGGGTGGAAGTCAGATCTGGGTTCTCTTAATTCTCATGCTAACTATATGACCTTGAGTAAAGTATTTCAGTGCCCCATGCCTCAGTTTCCTTTGTTCCTTTGCTATTCCACCTCACTCAGCTGCCATTGCATTTCTCTTCTTTGCTTCCAAACTCCTGAAAATGTCTACAACAAGCACTACTATTTCCTCACTAGGCGCTTTCTTGAACCCCTTGAACTCTGACTTCTAAGTAAAATCTAATATCTTTTGGCTCTTCATAAACTCTGCATATTATGGTGCTACTATATTTTTCCAACATTCTGATCCAGTCAAACTTGACTATTATCAGGCCCCCCCAAAAGGTCTTTTGCTTTCTAACCTTTGTGCATTTGCTCTGACACCCTGTGACAGGGAAATATTTTTTTCTCTTCTTTCCTTGTTGAATTCCTACCCATCTTTTTAAATACAAAGGCTTCATTGTTACTCTAACTCCCTCTCCCCCCAACCTCCCATCAGTAACAACCTTTCCCCCTTGGACTTGACAAAACATGTTTTCTATCTTTCTACCACTTACCCTGGTCTGTTTTAGATATTAACATACGTGTGTATATATATATATATGTACATATATATGTGTGTGTGTATGTGTATATATATATATGCATGCATATATATATATATATAATATGTGTACTATTCTTCTAGACAGTAACCTTCATGAGGGCAAGGACTTTGTCATTTGAATTTTTTCTTTTTCCCAGTAAATAGCATAGTATAATTGAATCTGTAAAATAAAATTTAACAACAATAATAGTAATTATAAAATACCCATCTTTCCTACTTCCCAGGATTTTATGAGATTAAGTGATATAATGGATTTTAAAATGCTTTGAAAAGTTAGAAGTGTTACATACAAAGAAAGGAATCATTATTACCACTAATACTGCTATCACTAATAAATAGTTTACTCCAACCTAGCCCTTCTAGGAGGTGGGACGTCCCCAGGTGTTACACATTGCACATGTTTTTAGACTTTTTCAATAAAGAGATCATTTGTGCTGACTTTTTTTTCGTCACTGAAAAATACTCTTTTCTTGTGGAGAGAAAGGGGGAGGAATGCACAGGATACTATAATAATGTAAAAAAAGAAAATATCAATAAATATGTATAAAAAATAGATGAAATTCTACTGTATCAAGGGTTACTGAACTCAATAAAGAGCAAAAGTTTAAGAATGGACCATCTAGAGTCCCCTTAAGAATAAATCTAGTCAAGGAGAATTTTAGATAAATTCATGAATGATGAAATCACAATGGGAATCACAGATTTAAAGCAAGATAGGACCTTAGAAGTCACCTGATCCAGTTGCTTCCTTTTTTTTTTTTTTTAACAAATGAGTAACCTGAAGCCTAGGAAAATAAGTAACTTACGGGGGGGGGGGGGGGGGAGAGGGAAAGAGAAAAAACAATGGAGAAGAGGAAGAAAGGAGGGGGAGGGGGGATTTGAAGCCAAATCCTCCGGAGTCCAACTCTCTATCCAACTACATCATGGTACTTAAAGTACTTTGCAAATTCAAAGTCTACTAGAGCTTCACTATATGGTGTCCCATCATATTATGGAATCTAGTATTGTGGGGGGTCTGTGGTGGGTATTCCTAATATATTACCTGTTCATGGATTCATAGGACCATTTTGTAGCACGGGATCATAGATCTAGAGCTCGAAGGGACCCCAGAAGCTCTTCTAGTCCAAACCCTTTGTTTTTCAGATAAGGACACTGAGACCCAAGGAGGTTAAGTAAATTGCCCAAGGTTATATTTACAGTCGATGTCAAAGCCAGGACTTGAAACCAGGTCCTCTGACCCTAGAGTCGGTGCTTTTTAAAAAATTATTCTAATAAACTTGCTTCCCTCTGTATCAAGCAGGCTCATGTAGCATTTATTTTTGACATCCCAGTATCACTGGGGATCTCTAAGCACCACAAGCCCTTCTTTTGCTACCCCAGAGAGATGATGTATTACTAGGACCTTTCCAGTGTAAAGGCAGTTATCTTAACAGAAGGTAGGTTCTTTTCTGGTCTGAACAAAGGAGCAGACTGTCTTGGCCTTGGTGTAGATCCCATCAGACTAAGAGTTAACCAGCTCAGGTCCTCAGAGAGGAGGCTCCCTGCTCCCATCGGGCAGATGCAAGGTCAATGACAAACACGCTGAGGAAGTCAGAGTTGCTTTATTTTTCTTGTGAGCAGGTCAAATAAAACACTGCTGATGCTCCATTTATCTGGGGTGACAAGCAAACACTTGGCAGCCATGGAGAGCATACATTGGAATCTGGCACAGCTGTCAGCCTGCTGACTAATCACTTCATCCCCAAGTTAATGCAGCACCAGGTTTCAAGCACCCTTTCATCTTGCAGAGCCAGGCCTGCCACACTCCAACCAAGAAAGCCATTAATACCCAGATTACCTTCACCTTATTTCATTTTTGCAGACCCTCCCAGTGGGAAAGTAGTTATACCAGTGGGTTCATCTAGCTTTTTGTCATTTGGACACTGCCCTGAGATAGAGACAGACTCAAAAGTGTCCTGCTTTGGAGATTCTTTTTGTCTTGTGATTTTTTTTTTGTTTTTTGGCATCACTGAGGGAAACCATGTACCATGCACCTGATACTGGACACAGAGAACTGTCATGCTTTAGGTTTTGGTCAGCAGTGGGCACATAGAGCTTACACAAGCTACTTAAGCCACTTTCAAGGACAGCATTAAAATAAGAGGTGGAGTCTCTCTATGAACTCCAGTTCCTGGCAGTGATACTTTATTAGCTGTACTGAGCAGAGGTGGCATGCCTAAGCTAATGCACTCTTTTCAGAGAAGCATTATGTATTGTGACAGGCCAAACAACCTCCAGGGCTCTCACCCATCATGACTCCCATTTCAGATCTCATCCATTACGTGAATGAGGTATGAAAACATTTCTCTGTTTCCCAAAGATATTAATAGACTCATGGGAACAGTTCCATCTCCAGGAAGATAACAGAGGGATCCAACCTATTTAAAGACCTCAGTTCAGGACTGACAGCAGTGGCAGGGGTTGTTATCTATTTTGGCTTCTCAAAAATCAAATTCTCAAACTCAGTAATGCCTGTTTGGGAAATAAGATGGCAGAAAAACAATTCTTAAAGTAAGCAAAATCAAACACTTGGATGTAAAATAGATGATTGGTGTCTTATTCACTGTGACTGGCAATGAGTTAAGAACCTACCTGAAGAACTATTTTCAGCAAAATCAGAGATATTTTGGCTGATCCCAGATAGTTGAAGATTTCTTTCTTTGTTCTTTCATTCATGAAAGGCCCATCTTCATGTGCCCCATACAAGATACTATTCAACTAAAATGATACTATTCAAATAAAACTTCCATCTAGATGACACCCAAAGCTCAGAGCAAGAGATCTAGAAATCATTTCTCCTCTCCAAAACCAGTGAAACAGTGTACCCACATCCAGAAAAGGTTAAGAAATTAGGCTAACCACCCCACACTGATAGGAGGGGCAGGGAAGAGAAGATTTTACCATGTGTACCTTTAGTAGGTAAGACGATATGTAGATATATATGTACATATTTTCATATAGCTATATAAATATAACATATTTGTGATATATAAAATTATACTTTATAATATGTATATATTTTATATGGCATATATTTATGTATACATAGATGCATCTATATAAATATTTGTGCTCACACGCATAGTTGGAAAGTTCATGAACCCAAAAAGGCTTTAACACAACCGCGAATAAGCGTCTGAGTCTAAAGAAGCCAGAAATCATGAGGCAAATAGGTACATGAGCTTAAGAATTGACTATTTATTGGCATTCAGTATGTTAGAGAACTGAAACATAGGAAACAACTGAAGCCCCACCAAGTAGAGCTGACCATTTCAAGTGTCTGACAGTGATTAAGCATTTGGAGGTCTAAAGTTGTTTAAAAATGTTTAATTTTCATATAGGATGCTTCCTCCTTGCCCTGTTAAGAGTATGCAAATACCCAAGTAGATTAAGTAGAATCATTAGATTCTTATGTCTGTAATGGCTAAATTTTCAGATATCCTAGGAGCATGAGACAAAATATGAGCCATGCTTTATCTCTAAGTTTAGAGCTTTCTCTGTTAAAAAAAAGTATGTATATTTTTCTGCCAGATGTGGCACATTCTATTTTCTTGTGACCTTCCCTTGGGATACAAGGTATTTTCAGGACATGGGGGATCCATGTTGCCCAAGGCTTCCTTAGAGTTTGATTGTCTTTTCCAAGTCTGGTTCCACTCTCAGCTCCAGAATAAATGAAGTACATTCTCATACTTCTTCCCCTTACTGTTGAACTGTTTCCAGTTTACCTCATCTGGGTCTCTAGGCTTCCCTTTTAATTGCAGAAAGATATCAGCTTCCCCACAGGGGTTGATGCCCAGGGGTAGAAATTGGTTCCCAACTATAATGGAAGTGAATATTAATTTCTAGAAATATCTACTCTTATGGTACAATAGCACTTTTATATTTTTACCTACTTCATAGAGTTGTTAGTTTTCAAAAAAAAAGGCATTTTTACATTTTTTACACAATGTACTTTTTGCATTACTTTAACATAATTAAGTCCTGATTTTGTCAGAAGATCCAGTTGATGAACACGAAAGCTCTTGACAATGCTTTTCTAGGAAACACTAAATGAAATCAAATACTCTGCCTTAATAACAATAACGCTTTCCTTCTACATGGCACATCTTACATGTGATCTCCTCTCCAGATTCTTTCTTTTTTAAAAAAGTTTTTAAATTTATTTTAAACTTAAATATACAATAAAAAAATATTACCACATACACAGCAGAACATGAGAGGATTCAATATAAAGCAATAAATTTCCACTTCAAGAAAACCTATATAATAAATTCTGCACATTGTTTTCAAAGCTGTTCAGCTTTTCCTTGCTTCCTTGTAGGTTTTCTTTTATTCTCTGCTGTGTACTTTCTACTTAATTTTTCCCCTCCCCCCAGAAGACTGCAATTAAGTCTCTATCTCTCTCACAATTAAGCGCCTCTCTCTCTCTCTCTCCATATATATATACATATATATATACATAATGTGTATTTATGTGTATGTATGTATTATGTATGTGTATATACACACATATATACATATAAATGGATGTCTATAAACGTACACATAGATACACATATGCAATCATACACATATGTAAGGCTGTACTTGTAGTAGGAAGGCCGAATTTATGATCTCAAAAAGGATCATATAAATATCAGAATGGTTCGAAATCGATGGGTATACAGAATTCTCCAAGCAGAAGGC
>CM053622.1:500838387-500851497 GCA_028646595.1 Phalanger gymnotis | reverse complement strand
TATCCAGTTTTCCATTTTTCCCCATAAAACCAACTTCTTTCACAATGGTAACAGATTCTAGCAGATGACTTCCCTTTTGTCACTACCTGCTTATTTCTGATTAAAGAGATCTGCCATATCATCTCCCCCTGAGGGTGGGTTCTTTTCCATCAGACGGCAAGCTTCACTAATAAAAACTGTATCCTTAAGACCCACATCCTCAAAACCTAATCTTATCCTAAAAACCCATCACTTTTGCTGACTTTAAGAAGCCAGGTTTGGAGGCTTCTGACCCCTACTGTTTTTTTCTTTCTTTAACTGCTGCTCCTCCCCCTTCCTTCCTTTCTGACAGGTGGGCAAAGGTAATACTCTTTCTTCTTATCTAAACTAAGTGGGGGAGGAGTAAGGAATGCACAGACTGCCTCCTTAATGGGCCTTTCTTAGGGTACATAAAACACATGCTTTAATAACAAATGGACTTTGTTATTATTTTTTCTAACTCAGTAAGATTTTTTTTATTTTAATTGGAATGGCATTACATAAATAGATTGGTTAGACAACATCGTCATTTTTTATTATATTGGTTTTACCTAGCCATGAACAATAACTATCATTTCAATTATTTAGGTCAGCCTTTATTTGTATAAAAGTGTTTTATATTTATATTTGTATAGTTCCTATGGCTGTTTTGGCAGATACACTCTCAGATATTTTATACTGTCCAGTTGTTTTAAATGGTCTAAAATGATATTGAATAATATGGCTGACACATTGTGTAGTTTCTCTATTTTTCTCTTTTGATTAAATCTATTTTCGTTTTAACTTTGTCTGAGAGATCATGATTACTGCCCCTACTTTTTTTTTACATAATAAATTCTACTCCTTTATTTTATGTTTGTATGTCTCTTATTTTTATAGCATTTCCTGAAAGCAACATATTGTTGAATTCAAATTTTTAATCTGCTATCAGTTTCCATTTTATGGGTAAATTCATCCTATTCACATTCTGATTACTTATTGTATATTTTCCTCTTTCCTATTTTTCCTCACTATCCTTTTAGGCCTTTTTCCTATCCCTCCTCACTCCTCTGCTTTACTTCTACCTGCTACCTTGCCTTCCTATTCCTTAACCTACCCACCTCTCCAAAAATCCCTCCCCTTATCCTCTTCCCCCTTTTTTCTTTCTGAGTTTAGAAGACTTTTATACTCTTCTAGATATAGACATTGTTCCCTCTTTAACCCACTCCGGAGGAGAGTAAGCTTTCTGCACTACCTACCCTCCCCCCACTAACTTCTTCTGTATCAGTTTTTTTTTTTCCTTTTTGCCTTTTTTCTCTCTCCCTATACAGTTTTATTTTTTTTTTAGAATTATGCCATCATACTCAGCTCAGCCCAAGCCTTTTTTTCAAACTACCCAAATAATAGAACTGACAATATTTTCACATATAAGAATTAAACAATTTGATCTTATTGAGTTCCTTATAATTGGTCCTTAATATATACTTTATATTTCTCCTGGATGTTATATGTCAAAATTTCCCTTAAGTTCTGCTGTTTTTGTCACAAATACCTGAAAGTCTTTCAGCTGATTAAATGTCCATTTTTTTAATTCAAGATCATACTTAACTTTGCTGAGTAAGTTACCCTTGGTGATAACCCCAGCTCTTTTGCTCCATTAAATATAGTATTCCAAGACCTACAGTCCTTCAACGTAGTAGCTGCTAGGTCTTGTGTAATCCTTATGGTAGCTCCATGATATTTAAGTTGTTTTTTTTTCTCATTGCTTCCAATATTTTCTCCTTAACCTTGGAGCTTTGAAACTTGGCTATGATATTAATCTAAGTTTTCCTCCTGGGACCCCTTTCAAGTGGCAATCAGTGGATTTTCTCTGCTTTGCCTTCTCGTTGTAGAATTTACAGGTAATTTTCCTTGACAATTTCTTGCAGTAATGTATCAAGATTCATTTTTTTAATTATACTTTTCAGACAGTCTGACTATTCTTATATTATTTCTCCTTGATCTGTTATCCAGATCAGTTGCTTTTCTGATGAGATGTTTCACATTCTTTTCTATTTTTTCATTCTTTTGATTTTGTTTTATTTCTTTGTGACTCAGAACATCATTAGCTTCCTTTTGCCCAGTTCTAGTTTTCAAGGAATTATTTTCTTAAGTTTTTGCCTCTCTAGATTCTTCATCTGGTATATTCTCTTTCTACTTTGTCTAGTATTCTAATTATTTTGCCCTCGTATCCCTGGTACCTTACACAGCGCCTGGCACCTAGAAGTTACTCCTCTAATCAATTAACTCCAGTGGCTCAGAATCAAATATAAAATCCTCTATCTTTCAAAGCACTTCATAACTCGACCCCTTCCTACCTTTCCAGTCTTCTTACACTTTACTCTCCCCTACATGTTGTGTTCCAAAGACATTAGCTTCAATGACCTCCACATTTTCACCAGCTATGCCCCATGGCTGGAATTCTCTCCCTTCTTATCTCTGTCTCCTTGCTTCCCTGGCTTCATTCATATTCCAGTTAAAATCTCATCTTCTGAAAGGAACCCTTCCTCATTCTTCTTGTTGCTAATGACTTCCTTCTAACAATGTCTCCAACTTGTCCTTTCTGATACCTTGTTTGTACGTAATTGTTTATATGTTGCCTCCCCCATAGGACTGTGAGCTCCTTGGAAGCAAAAACTGGCTTTTTTGTGGATTTTTGTTTTGTTGTTGTTGTTGTTACCTTTCTTTGTATCTCCAGCACTTAGCACAGTACCTGGCACATAGCAAGATCTCAATAAATGCTTATTGTCTTGACTTAATGAAGGCGTATTAGACTAAATTTTTAGAGCAAACAAGGTCTGCTAAGTATTAGTTCTATACTTGTAAAGAAAAATGCAAAGACACATACTAAAAGGAAAAGATAAAGGATATATCTGTCCAGCTTCCTGGGAGAAAGGAAAAGCCAACTCATACTAATAAGAAAATGATAAACCAGGCTAAAAGAAGTGTAGATATTTAACCAGTTAACAGATTTCAGTTGTAATGCCTTTCACAGAAGTTGTGATAATATCTTAGTGAATTGTCCTGGGCCTCAATTTCTTTACCTGCAAAATGGAAACATTGGATTATATGATCTCAAAAGTCCCTTCTACGATTCCCAGCCTTTTCCTAAAAGAAACAAAATATATTTTTTTAAATCATTCAGTCTGTATCCAGCTCTGAAAATCCAGAGAGTATTGCCATGTGCTGCCTCCTTTCATGGTCATCCCTAATGAAATCTCCAGCCCTTTCCTCTGTATTTGCCTCCTCAACTCCCACTATTGCACTACATTTTTTGGACACAGATCTGAAATAGTGCAGTTAGTGACTTGGAATGTTTGATTATTTGCAGCCCTGGCTTCCCTTGGTATTTCCTCGCTGTCATTTCCATCCTGGGACATTTTGGACTAGCATTCCACTCTTTTTTTTCCTCCTCTTGTTTGGGCTATGAAGGGATTGGGCTTCATGTCATCATGTAGCTGGAATCTTCTTCATATACAGTTTAAGTAAATTTATCCGGACATTTTTAGCAATGCTCACTGAAAATAGCAATCTCTTTCTTGCCAGCATTCTCACAATTCTTAAATTTCAGGCCTTTTTTGGCTTTCTAATTATTTTGTGTATCTCTCAGGCTGTATTAATTTGGTATAGTCCCACAGTGTATCATTGGGATTTTTTACATGTTTTTTCTTCATCCTTTGGGCAATCCCTTCCAAAGAATCAATATAATTGTATCTCAAGGAGGCAGCATAGCAGAACACAGGACTTAAGAGTCATAAGACCTGGGTAGCTAGGTGGCACAGTAAATAGAGCACTGGCCCTGGAGTCACCTGAGTTCAAATCCAGCCTCAGTCACTTGGCGCTTACTAGCTATGTGACCCTGGGCAAGTCACTTAACTCCAATTGCCTTGCTTTCCACCCCCCCCCCAAAAAGTCACAAGACCTAGGTTTTGGGCACACCTCCACTACTTGCTTCCTGTGTGACCATGAGCAAGTTACTTCTGCTCAGTGCCTCATCTTCCTCATCTCAAAAAGATAATTCCTGGCCTACCTACTTCATATGGTTATTAGCCCAATATTTCAATGGTTCCCTGCTATTTCCAAGGTGGATATTCCTTTCACCAATGTAGATGATGACCTGTCTATACCCCATCATTCTGTCTAATCCTTATTCATGTCTTTCTGCCAAGACTTATGGGGAATTCATCTGATATTCTGGAGACCTTCCTCTGTTGTCTTTTTTTTTAACGACTAGAATAGTATGAAAACTAAATAAGAACATGTGAATACTCTATTTTGTAATATAAAACGCTATACTGATGTAAACTATATATTGCCAGCCTCTCTTCATGGTTGTTTCAAAGACTTCATGGTTTTTCAAAGACTCTCATGACACCAGGGCCCTGGGTAGAATTAGGGAATCTAGGAAAATTTTGGGAGGTACAGTGATATTACCTCCTTTTTTTTAAGCACACAATTCACAATATAAAGAAGGCAAATTCTATTGAAAGTAAAACAGAACCCTTCTTGAACTCTCTGATGAGTAACTCACTCCCAAAGATTGAACTAAATCCTAGTCACTTGAAGTATCAAATATGTAGGCTTTTCTCTTGCTTTAGATTGTGGCAGATGACCTTGAATGATGCTTTTAATTGCTCCCAGCAGGGAGTCCTAGGTCTGGTTCACTTACTGAACATAGTTTTCTTGGCCCAGGAAAGAACCAAAAAAAACTTCATTTGAGGTCTCTGTAGTTGGGTTTGGTTTTTACCAAAGGCAAACACCCTTAGGGGTTCACCTTGGCTGATGGGAGACAATTATCCCTGCAGTGCAACCCAGCTCAGTATTATAGTCCCAAACCAGAGACTCCCTCTTACCGATGTTATTCCCTTTGGCCACCTATCTTGTTGGCCTCTAGCCATAGAAAAGTTTGGTCCCTGATTAGGCTCCACCTTTAGAAGAGTTCCCATCACAAACTCTAGATTCAGATATAGTGACCACAAACCTTGATTCCTTTCTTGATTGAACCCTCTCCATTACTATAGGAGTTTAAAAAACCCCAGATTTCTCCCTAATTAGCTTTCTTAAACACCTGGATGGGATTATGCAAATCAATCAAGAACATCAAAAGTTTTACTGGTCCTACCTAAGGTGCAAGAAACAGTATTTCTCCATCTTCTAGCATGTATTTCCTTAGGCAAGCTCTACTCAGTGGGGTAAGGGAAGGGGAAAAGATACCGGTACCCCTACTTTTATATTTCTCTTTGGCAGGAGTTCAGTTTTCAGGCTGTTTCCAATTTATCCCTTACTAAAGTCAGGACTTGGGCCACTTTTCAGGTCTGATAATTATGTCTTGTAAAGTATATTTTTCAGTTTTGTAAACTTCTTAAATTTTTACCCGATGGTGAGTATGGTTACAAACAACAATAACAATCAAAATAAAAAACATTTTTCCTCTCCTCTATTGTTTTCCCATAGGGAGAAAAGGGAAAGGAAGGTAATAAGCATTTATAGAGTGCCCACTATGTGCCACATACTGTGCTAAATGCTTTAGAAATATCTCATTTGAGTCTTTGCATTTTACCGGTTATAATCTATATCTCAGTATACCTTCTTATATTGCCCCTAATCCATTATGTCAGGGCTGTCCAACCTTAGGTTATCTTAGGGCCACATTAAAATAAAATAATTATTCGAGGGCTGCAGCTGGAATAAAAAATACAGTACACTAATAGAAAGTGGGAGAGTGTGTTTCATCAATATAACAGGCAAAGGCACTAAGCGCGAAAGCAAACACAAAACAACAAAATGATGACACAACAGTATAAAGGTAGGTGCATACTGACTAGTCTGCATCGTACAGATGGAACGCATCCCAAAGATGGGTTGAAAATTCCATGCGATATGTTCCGTCCATAATACTGCTTAAAAACGCCAAAGAAAATTAACATCAACGAGATTATTTATTAGTGATGGAATTAAAAAATCTAATACGCAGTCTATGCAAATTATTATTTTATTTTTTCACTCATGAAAATTAAAACCCACAGGCGGGCTATATAAAATTGCACTGTGGGCCATGTGCAACCCGCAGGCCATATTTTGGACAGCCCTGCATTATGTGAATTCAGACTCCTCAATTTAATATTAGCCCAGTAGGAATGGCTGAATCAGCAGATAGAGCTTATTGAAATCTTATAGGATTTAAAGGAATTAATGTATATAAAGTCCTTGGCAAACCTTAAAGCCCTTAGTGAACGGAGCACTAGACTCGGAATCAAGCACTGAGTTCAAATTTGACCTCAGACATTTGCTAGCTGTGTAACCCCGTACAAGTCACTTAACCTGTCTACCTTAGTTTCCTGAGCTGTAAAAAAAAAAAAAAGGATGGGGGGGATTAATAATAGCACCTACCTCCCAGGGTTGTTGTGAAGATGAAATTAGATATTTGTAAAATGCTTTTCAGACTTTAAAACACTACACAAATGCTAGTTATTATTCTTGACCTTGATCTTTGACCTCTGAATTAGCCAGTACACAGTTGTAGCTTCAACTCAAATTTCCTTCCACACTCCTTCATAATGTAAAGAGCACTAGATTTAGTCTGAAGACCTGAGTTTGAGTACTTACTAAAAAGTTATTAGTTCATTTTCCTCACCTACAAAATGGGAATAATTACATCACATAGAAGATGTGTGTTCTTGTTTCTGCTTGATAAAATGAAGCCCTTGTAAGGTTAACCCCTTGTCGATGTTAACGCCTTATCAATAAGGTAAACATGAATAAGACCTTTATTCAGACAAGGATGGTATCAGTCTGATAAGGTATAAAGTTGCCTTTTTCTTTTAACACTGTGTTTGAGGAAAACTGATTAAGTCACGGCTAGACATAAACCTGCACTATATAATACTATAATGGGCGTTTGCTAGCCTGAATACTAGCATGAGAACTGAGGCCCTTTACCTTTTTAAATTTTTTTTTCCTGTGGACACCTAAATGTGAGTAAATTCTGATGTTCCAGGGAAAAACTTTGGTAGGGACATAAACCAAAGAGTAATTTATGAAATTGAACCAAGACTGTGTAAACCCAGAGTTTCCTTTCTAGACTGCAGGTAACATTTGTGGGGCTTGTCCAGGATTTTTTTTTTTTAATTGTCGTTGTTCTAAGACATGGTCTACCAGCATGAATAGCTTTGTGCTAGCAGGCAATAGGTTACATCTACATAATTCACAGGGTTTTGCGAGAAAAACATTTCGTAACTTATAAATGTGAGTTTTTAATATTTAAAGAAGATACTAAGCCTAAAGAAATCATATAATACAGTTTGAAAGAACATTAGCCTTGTAGGTAGAAGAATTGATAACATTTTTCTCCTATCCTCTTTTGGGTATATCACATCAATCATCAAACATTTGAAAGTACCTACAGTGTGCCCAGCACCATGTTAGATGCTGGGGATAACCTTCTTCCATATGACTGAGTTGCTTGGCTTGCTTACTTCCATTAGACAGGTAGTAATTTTTCTTTTCCATTAAAATCAGTTCTCAGTGAAGTAGGCAAGATGTCCTTACTAAACTATAGAAAAGCAGAGTTTGGGTTTTATTTTGTTTTTTGAGAGTAAGCACTTTCAGTTGTCATGTTGATTCCTTGACCTGGGAATCAGGTTATACCAAGATAGACAGCAATAATAAATTATTTTGACATCCAGTCGCCCATTAGATTAAGTGCTGGACCTGGAGTCAGGAAGACCTGAGTTCAAATTTGGCTTCAGACACTTAGCTGTGGGAGCCTGGGCAAGTCCATAACCTCTGTTTGCTTCAGTTTCCTCAACTGTAAAATGTGTATAATATAGAGTAGCATCTAACTCACGGAGTTGTTATAAGATAATATTCATAAAAAGCATTTAGCACAGTACCTGAAACATAGTAGGCACTATATAAATACTTATTTTCCTTCCTATCCAGAGAAAGCTTCAGAAAATATCCCAAGGGCAAGCACCATGTGGGGTGAGGAAGAGGCTACAGTACAGGCTTCTATTTAGGCAGAGAGACAGAGATCCAGGAATGTAGGCCCCTCTAAGTAAAGACCCTAGAATATTGCAAGGCCCTGCTGGGGCAGGTAATACTCAGTGGTCAGAGTGGCCATAGAAGACCTCATCTGAGATATGGTTACTAGGGAGGAATGAAAACATCTGGTAGCTTCCCATATTTCAACTAATTATTCTTGCTAATTAGGTGTAGGTTCCATTTTTTCTAAACTGATAGAGAAATATATAAATGCTATCAGCACCATCTAGGTTTCACCACCCGGATAACAAAACCCCATTCACTCTACCCTGAGTATATCTCAATAGGGGACTAAGATTCCCCGTGATTATTATCTTTATGTGCCAGGAAGTTTCCACTTCTCTTGAATTAAAGCATCCCCTCTCTAATGAGGCTTTCACAGTTGCCTGGCGATAGGGCATCAGTGATAAGCTTTTTTAAGTGCCAAAATCCCTGAGACTATAGAAAAAATAATACTTTTAGTGCTACCCACCCATCTCTTTTAAGAAGAATCTACATAGTATTTGGATGAATTTTGTTTTGCCAGGGCCCCAGGGGATAAGCTTTTATTATTCTCATTTCCCACCATGTAAATGTAGTTTGTTACTTAAATAACATTGATAAAAAGAAAGAGAGAGAGAGAAGAAAAGAGGGAAAGGGGGGAAGGAGAGAGAGAGAGGTAGGGGGCAAGAGGAATGATGTTGTGAGGCTATTAACATTAGTCAATAAATCAACAAGTGTTTATGGAGTATTCACAGAGCATATAGTCAGAAGGAACTGTAGCTTTCTGTAATACATGTGGAATTCCCACTAGTTTTAGGCACTGTTGGCACTCTAGCATTTTATAGAATACTAAATAGATGAAAAGTGTTGTCTCCAAATAGCTTTCTAACTAAAGTATCAAAATGATCCTCCACTATTTATGCAGGGGTCCAAAATGAGCTAGGCTGCAGGCAGTTCGTTTCAAAAGGTGTGACCCCTCTTTCACAGTAGCTTACACTCTAGGGCTACGTTCTTTGAAGATCCATGTTCAGACTGAGCCTGGGCCAGATTCCCAAAAAGACTAGTCTGGCAGCTAAAGAAGGGACATGATGAGCACACAGTTTAGATTAAAATTGGAACTCCCTCAAGCATCAGAGTACTTAGTCAAACAACTCACAAAACCAGTAAAATATTTCTTGAAACCAAAACACAGAAAGCAAACAAACCATCCAAGATAGAATGTGCGTAAATTGTAGCAGAAGGAATTTAAGCTACATGTAAAGAAGTGTTCCCTGGCGGTCAAGATTGTTGGTTCTGGAAACTCCTTTCCCAGAGATCGGTTAGCAGTTAAAGAGAGACTTTAAATCCTTAAGAGTTATCTTGGTATTGTGGTCTTAGAGGCAAACATTCTGAGTTCGAGACTTGGCTTTGATACTTACCAGCTTTGTAACTCCAGGCAAGTAGTCATTTAATCTCTATAAGCCTCAGTTTCCTCATCTGCAAAAAGCAGATAATATTTGTACTACATACTCCAGGGTTGTTGTGAGGAAAGTGCTTGTAAACCCTAAAAGTCCTAAATAAATGTGAGCTAGCATTAGTTTAGGAGTAGTTCTGGCTAAAGAAAGATTCCATCATTATGGTCATCAATAAAAATTTTATTGAGAGTCTTCAAGGTTCAGTGCACTATCCTGGGTACTATTCAAGTTCCAAAAAAAAATGTTACACACCTTTTTAGTTTCATAGGAATTTGTACCTCTGTGTCAAAATGACACTGAAGTAATTGATTTTTTTAAAAATAACTCAGTTAAAAAAAAAAGATTGGTCAAACCATTTCTTTGGCATCTTAGAGACATAGCAATCATCTGACTGGTTGAATTTTTTTTAACTTTTAGATTTTTAATTTAATTGTTGGCACACATACCCTAAAGGACCCTCACATGAAGGCTTTTTTGTATCTTCTTGATTCTGTAGCTAGGATTCCCTTGTGACTTGGTGAATTTCTTTCTTTTTATTTGTCACTGCATCAAGACTAAGGTTCCTAACCTCATCAGCTAACTGGGTCATGCCAGTCATCCTCCAAGACAGCTTCCCTGCTGGACTTGAACCAGCTTAGTTCATGTAATGGTGACAGTGATAAGAGTACTTGGTGTTTCAATAGCACTGCTATCCTCAAGGAGTAATTGCCAGCTTCCCTGAAATAAAGGTAGAGGTGATCCTGATCTTATATCCTGGAGCAACCGAAGCATGTCCCGAAGAAGAAATGACTTGCCCCCATCCTGGGGAAGTCAACGTTCCTGGCTCCACATTCCTCATGGTCTATACCTTTCTTCTATTCAGGTGAACTATAAAAAAAGATCCCTCAAAATTGTTTGTTCTTTTTTAAATATTTTTTTAAAGCAAGCCAGTTTGTCAATGTAGATAAACTTCCTAACTTGAGGAATTCATTTTTGGCAACATATATTTCACATTTTAAATTCTGCCCACCTGGCATCAAATGGTGCTATTACTATGAGATAGTGGCAATAAAAGTAAGGAAATATATTGACTGCCTAATGCACATTTTACTGAAAATTTAAAGTACAGTTTTTAAAATCTAGTAAGTCATCCTGGGAGTGGCAGTACCTCACTGAATATACAAAGCATGAATGTACTCTAATAACTAGCACCATATGTTGTCTTTTTTTTTTAATTTAAAGCAGTTTGAACACACTAGTCAGTGATCAAAGCCAATATCCATTATCCAGAACCAATTGAGGTGTTCTTTATTCATCTTGATTTGCCAGTTTTCAGCGACTACATTTCCAAAGTGTGGAAGAGAGACATCCCTCTTCCCTCCATATCCCTTGAAACTGGGAAGCATTTTTTGCCATGTGGCTTTTTCATTTTGGTGGGGACTACCGGCAGAACTCCTAACATGGATTCCAGATGTTCCTGCAGAGTCTAACAATTCTTTTATGACTCCAGCAATAGTAGCCATTTCTACTTAGCTAACAGGGAAGATCGATTTTTAGGTCAGGAGAGAAGAAAGATATATTATAGTCCTTTTATCCTCAAACTTCCCTTATCCTCTGTCTAGAAATTCTGGATTCCTCACTCAACACCAGACACAAATGATGGCCTGGAAGTGAAATCATAGCAGCCAGGGAAAAGCATAAATGTACAGATGTTCTATTATGTTAAAGAAGTTTGTCAGGCAGCAGGTATAGACAGTGACATTCTGGGAAAGAATCAGAACCATGAGGGCTCTCAAACTCTGGTTTCCCTTAACCCTTGTGTTAGACAATTCATTTCTGTTTTCAAATTCTCTATAAGCTGTTTTCTTCCTTTGTCCTTCTTTTAAGAAAAACAAGACTCTGTTGCTTTAATAACATTCTGACCTGAGATTTATGGATGACTGTTTTTATCTGTTTGGTGTGTCGGTCACTATGGCCCAAGAATCCAATTCTGCTAATCAGCTTTCAGATGATGAGTCTTTCCATACATAGCTAGGCTGACTGGTAGTGAAAGAGTAGGTTGTACCCTATTCTCTCTGTCTGTATGACCCTATTCAGAGCTTTTCCAATCTATACTTCATTGACATTGCTTTCAGAAGTCCAGAGTCACCTCCATGGTACATGAAGAGTGGAGCAGGGAACTATGGAAATTATAGGTGTCTGTCCTGGTGAACAATGTCTGCTTTAAAAAGCAAGCTAAAAGAGTCCTTTACTTAAAGCAGAGCCAGGAAAACAATACACACACTGACAACAACAATGTAAATGAAAAGAACCACCACCACAAAAGAATCAAAACTGAATGTTACTAAATTGTAAAGAAAAAAATTGGCCCCAAAGGTGAGATATAAGAATATGCCTTCCCTTATTTCTCTGTAGAGGTTAGGGTCCATAGGTGTGGAACACTGCATTTAACATCAGACTTTTTTGATTCGTTCATATATTTAAGTGAAATTTTTATCTTCTTCCTCTTTTTCTCTCCCTTTATAAATTGTTCGTTATAAGGGATAGGAAGGACTCTAGGAACAGGGAAGGGAAGAGATTAAAAAGAGAAATCTAGGCAATATATAGAACCAGAAGCTAACAATAAAAATTATTTTTTAAAAGTTTTTCGTTTAATCTAAGATATCATGCACTTTGAACTATAATGTGGATAATTTCCAATTAGCTGGCTATTTATTAACATACAATCCCATACCAGCAACAAGCCACAAGTAAATGGCAAACAGGAATTTTGCTGACTAAATGAATCGGTGTGTTCCAGGAACTATTGTTTTCTCAGTTTTTAAACTAGTTTTCAAACACACACAAACATTCACTTCTTATTCAATTCAATTAATAAAGGACCTTGAAGATGTAAAATATTTTGTGAGTGCTGAGTGTTTTTTTTTTGGCAGAAAAAATCTTTGCTTGGGTGTATGCTATTTGAATTTTTATGGTTAATTACCTTTGGAAAGAGTAAATTTTTCCTGTTGTCTTTGAGTACATGATTATGCTCTGGCAAATTTGAGTATGAATGTGAACATCAAGTATGAATTTTAAAATGCTATTTCTGTAAACTGCTGCAGTGGGGTTGAATTTTAAAAGTCTGGAATCTAAAAATGTGCATGCAGTAGGCCTCAGCCCTTCAATAAGGATGCAAAAGCTCACTGTTTGTGATGGGGACCCTGCTTGTGTGGGGACAGCAGCATCAGACTGAGTGCAGGCAGGAAGATGAGAGGAGACTGAGCTATAATATAACATGGGTTGGCCCAAGCTTCCAAGAAAACTCAGGCATAAAGCGGTATAGAGAACATGCCAATTTTTCTAACCACTTTGTTTTTCCTAATCCCTGCAGTCTCTCTGCTTCTCCTTAGCCACAATAATAAAGTAATCAGCCATCATTTCTACACTTTTGGGGGGCATTTCTAGCACTGTTTTTTCTCTTCCTTTCTTGCTATATTAGGCTTTGAAATGCACCTGAAAAGTCATCCCCCATGCATCAGCACAACAGAAATAGGCAACTGGGGGGGGGGGGAGTTTCTTCCCTACTAAAACTGACATATGTAACCAGTGCCTGAATATTAGAGGCATCAACTTC
>CM053622.1:500750307-500838287 GCA_028646595.1 Phalanger gymnotis | reverse complement strand
TTTTTTTTTTCCAGACGGATTCTACTAACCCTGATTTTTTTTTCTTAAGTCCCAATTCCAAATTGTAGGTATACACATAGCTATGGCTAGAGAGCCTTGACCAAAAGAACAGGGAGCCGGTGATGTTTTTGTGTTTGCTTATGTTGTTCTCTTTTCCTCCTCGGTGGGTTGTCCTCGGGGCTGGCAGCTCGGTGGTTCAGCAGCAGGCCAATAGCAGACCCTCGGGCCTCTCTAGCAAGGGGTCGAGCAGCGGCAGCTCCAGCAGCAGCAGCAGCAGCTCCAGCGACTCAGAAAGCAGCTCTGGCTCCGACTCGGAGAGCGAAAGCAGCTCTAGCGGGAGTGAAGGCAGCAAACCTTCTCACTACTCCAGCCCAGAGGTAAGGTCTCCCCCTAGTCTTCCCACAGCTCCCGGCCCCCTCCCTCTGCTTCGGTTTTCCTCTCTCCTAAGTGTTTCCATAAGGCCAGACCCCTGTCTCCTTCCTCCCTAAGTCCTCCCAGACCCTCCATCCAGGCCTGGTAGCTATCCTAAGCCAAAACCCCTCATTAGGAAGAGAGACTTTATTTATCAGTTAGGTAACTATTGTTTTCAACCACTTTCCCTACTCTTCTCCCATCCCCACTGCTGTTGTAGGTGCGAAAGGGCCTGCATTTGAAGCATGAGGGCTGTTGCCCTTCTTTGTCCCTCGGATATCCATCCTGGCTTTCCCTTGTTGCCAGGTATTCAGGGAACCCAGCAGATGAAGGATAACCTATGGATCAAGTCTCACTAGGGGTCAACTGAGGCAATAACTAGATAGAAAAGTTCATGGCCTAATAAGTGTGACCATATATAAATCACAGAGAAAGGGGGTTTATGGATTAGACATGGCTATGGCCTCACCTTTTTGCAGTTTGTCACGGGTTAGAAGGACAGAGAGAGCTATAAATATTAGCAAAAAAAACCAAAACAAAACAAAATTCCACACTTTCTTAGTCGTGTTTTCTTTGTGAAGATATAAAAAGAAAAATTAGTATCAACCTACAAATAATAATAAAACCTTTTATTGCCATGATGAGTATCTTTGGAGAAGATCTAGGTGTCTCATATAAAGACATTATAAGGCTCCAATAAAAATCATTGCTATTTCTATGTTAAAGCAGAAAGGGAAAAATTAAATAGTAATTCAGAGTGTGAATATTCTTGGGAGAGGGCTGAGAACAAATTTCTAGAGTCGTGGAACTGAAATAGACTTTGATGTTTAAAGAAGCAATAAAAAGGGACTCTGCCTTAGTGTAGAAACATGAAGTTGGTATGAATTACATGGTTTCATTTCTAAGATTTTTTTTGAACTCACAAAGTTACCTGCACCACTTTAGGGATCAAATTTCTAAACAGGCCTGTTAAATTGGGCCAACAGTTAAAAGCTATGTTAATATGGTTGAGGTTCTAACCGCCTACTATGGAGTTAATTCATAGAATCATAGATCTTGAGCAGGAGGGGAGCTTAGAGGTCATCTAGTCCAACCCCTGCAATTACATATGAGGAAACTAAGACTCAGAGATGTTAAGAGACCTAAGGTCACACAGGTAGTATCGGAAGTAGAACTTGAACCCAAGGCTTCAGACTCCAAAGTCAATGCTCTTTCTACTGTGCCACCCACCCCTACCCCCAGTCCCAGGTAAGCTTAGTTAAAATGTGTCTGTTTGATGGATCATTTAAAAGTGGCTCTGCATTTAGGGAAAGCACTAGAATCACTGTTTAATTTCTTTCAGGTTTCCCATGGGAGCTGCTCCTAAGGGATTAGTGGTGTCTTAGGGTAGTACAGGCACTACAATGAGATTTACTAAAGTTGTGGATAAGGGAGAAATTCACCTCCACTTAATGCATTTACCTTTTCTTTTCAAAAAGTAAGACTAGTACTGTTTATGCTACCCATAAACATATGCCAAGGGAAGCAAATCTTAGAGGAAAGATCTTTGAAGCAGATACATTTATCTGTTGTTACTAATTTCTCCGCTCCTGCTATTAACATTGGCTTTTTAGATACTCTCCTCCATAAGGGGTTCCTCAGGCCATTTTCATTGCTTCTGGCTGGCCCTGTCTTTTCCAGCTATCCTCATCTACTCCTTAGGTGACAAATGCTCCCAAGGGGTTCTTCATTTCTCTAGACATAAGCATCTTTCCAACAGTCTTGTGAGGTATGATGGAAAAGAACAATGGCCATGGAATCCCTCTCCTACTTATTTCCTGAGTGACTTTGGAGCAAAACTTGCCTCTCTTAGTTTCTTCATCTGTATAGGAAGAAGACTAGACTCTAGGTGACAACCTTTAACCCATCCAGCTCTAAGTGTGTGACTCTAGGAAGATAAAAGATAAAAATGGTCCTTGACCTTGAATAGCTTAAAACCTCAGAGGTTTTGGGGGTGGAGGCGAGAGGTGCAGAGAAATACGCAAACAGTAATGTTATAAATGACACTATCCATACCCTTAAAGAAGTGTAAACAAAGTTCTATGTGAGGTCTAAAGGAGGGAGAAATTAGATACAGTTGAGGAAATTAGGGATGCTTTTATGAAGGTGAGGGCATTTGAGAAGGGCCTTGAAGGCATGTAATATCATTCCCCAGCTGTTTTTAATTCCTCACTCAGGGCCCCTCCAGTCCCCTAAAGAATGAGAAAACCCTACATGTTAAAGAAGCTATACTCTTATTACTTCTGTACAATCTGAAGTAAAACAAAAACACATAGAGGGAGTTAACAGAGTTCTTCACAGCCTACTTGCAGGGAACAGAAGAGACAACAGGCCTCCAAAGATAAAAAGAAAAATGTTTTATGTCATAATTTTAGAGGGGGAAAAAAACAAACTAAGTTTTGTGATAAGAAATGGTAAGAAATGTCCTGGTAAGAAGAGTATCGGGCACTTTGTGAAATGCATAATGTCCAGGATCTTTCAGTTTTCTGATAAAATGTTAATCTCAAACCTCCTTAAATTAAACTGAAAATTTAGCTAAGAAGAGCGCAGTTACAATTCTCTTTAAAGTAGGTTCTTTCCAAATGTCATTGAGGTAATTACAAAGATTTCAGCTCCCTTGTACATTTCCTCCAGCAACAATGTGGGGTCAATTAACAGAGCATGATTCAAAGAAGCTCCTGACTAAGGAGCTAGATCACAGGTCTCTTAAAAAAAGATCCTGGAGAGTTAAAGGTGCCTGAGGCCAGTTACCTTTCCTAGTAATTTACTCACCTATGAGTAAAAATCTTAGAGTATAAAATGCAGGGGCAGCATAGGACATAATAATAATACTCTATCATTTTAAGTCTTGTTTCTAGGAAATAATGTATAGGTTTGACAAAAAATAAATGTTTCTTCTTAGCACACTACCCTACCCTCCCCAAAAAAATAATAAATGTACTCTTCCTGTGCAAGTGGAATCAATTTAAACAGGTTTTTTCCATAAGGAAAAAAATGTGGGTATATTTATTCATTTATATGTCCAAAATTTAGGTGCATAGACCCAAAGCTGAAAAGAACCTTAGAGGTCATCTAGTCTAGTTGCCTGATTTTGCAGATGTAGAAACTGAAGCCCAAGGAAGTTTAATAAGTTTTCAGTCAATCAACCAAGCACTTATTAATAGAGAGCTGGTCGTGGAGCCAGAAAGAACTGAGTTCATGTCCTGCCTTTGACACAGACTGGCCATGTTACCCTGAGCAAGTCTCATAGCTACAGGCAACTCTTCAGACTCTAAATTGTTTAGATGTTGATCTGCATTGGCAGAATGATTTCACTCCTCATACAAATGATGCTTCTCACACAAATGAAATCATAGGTCTAGTCCCTAAACCAAGAGCTATGCACATAAGTTACCCAACTTTCCCAGTCACACAAATAGCCCATGACAGAACTGGGATTCAAACCCTGGTGCTCTTCATCCAAATCTAGTGCTCTTTCCATTACAAAATATAGAGAACACCAATCTGAGAATTAAATTTTACCCTACAGTGTACTCCTCAACAATGCTAAGTATGCATCTCCCTTCTTTACCAAAAAGGATGTGATCATAAAGTAATAAAACTTGTTTCCACAAAATCACTCTTTACGATCACTCTAGTTACTTCATAGTTTCACCATCAGTTCTACTGTGGGTATACAGGTGTTCTGGGGATATGGTTGCCCTAATTAATGTCAATCAATCAACCAAACATTTATTAGGCAATTACTAAGTTCCTAGCATCGGGCTGGACACTGGAAATACAAGCATCATTAGTTGTATTTAACAAGATCCTACTGTAATAATAACAGTACATTTCTGTAGTGTTCTAGGTCATGAAACTGTACCACAATATCATTTGCCCAATTGTCCATTCATAACATCTTATAGTATGTAGTTTCTATGTAACAAACTGCTCTGTAAAGTCATCTTGCCTAACCCTAAACCAGTTAATAGCATCAAGCCGGTTCTGCTTTAGAGATGCCATCAAATCCCCATAAAAACTGAGATTCTAGGGTTGTATCTTTTTGTACTGCTTTGAAATAGAATTGCTGAGGATGCTATTTCTATCACTGGTAACATCTCAAAGTACAAGAAAAAGGAGAGATTTCATACCCTTAGGTACCAGCAGATATTTTAGTTTGCCTGTTTGGAAAAATCCTCTGGACTCGTCTCCATTTTTTATGAGTTACTTATAGCCTGAGTTGTTGAAAGCCATTTTATTTTACATAAACCACCATAGCATAATGATGTTATATCTGTGAGCTAACATGAAAGAGTGATTGCGTCCCATTTTTCCATAACTGGTGAGTTATCCCATCCCCTTAGTTGCTTCAAGACTCAGTTGGTGGAATTACCTTTTAGCTTCCTTCCCATTATTTTATACATCCTCATATAACTGCTCTTTAGAATATGGAAAAAGATGCTTTTTCATTCCTATGCCATCTTTTTTTTCTGGCACACACAAAGTTCTATATCACCATAGGATTCATTAGAGTCATCATATAAAAAGTAATAGGGATTCATTCGTTAAGTTTCCTCTGCCTAAAAAGCATTGGGTACTATAGAAGCTATAACACAAGTAGGCAGCATTGCCCTTAATGAGCTTACAATCTATTTGGGAGATGACATAAATAGCTAGAGAACAAAACCAAGGCAATATTTGGCAGTGCAGGAATAGTTGTTTAAATAAGAAAACTCAAAGTTAGCTACAGAATCACTGTGGGGAAGGTAGAGTCAAGGGATATCATCTAAGAGTTTACACTTAAGCTGGAATTTAAAGCATTACAGAATTTGGATTAATAAAACTGAGGGTGAAATGCTGCCAGGCTAGAACAATAGATTACACTTGGTACAGGGCTAGTGAGAAGGCCTTAGCACTCTAGCTGAGTGACTATACAAGCCAAATCAATTCAATGGGAAAATGTTTTGAGCAGTCAGCTAGGGGTTTTAGAGGATACAAAAGGAATGGAATATGTAGTGCTACCCTTGAAAAGCTTCCAATCTCAATAGAAATGAAATAGAGAATACAAAAGATGACACAATTAGGTGCTAAATAATTGTTTCTACATAAGTGCCAAGGTGATTGAAGGAGGCTGAGTGGTATATTACCCTAAAGTAAGATCGCCATCAATTCCAATATATATCTGACATTCTCAAAGGACCAACACTGGCCAAGGTGGAGTGTGGTGAGAGATAGAATAGTGGGGGATAGTTGGTGGAAGGTCTTGAATGCCAGCCTGAGAAATCTGAATTGCAGGCAATTTAGGGATCCCATTAGGTTCTTGAGCAGGAAATGGTGTGATGAAAATGGTGTATTGGGAAGATTTCTCTGTTAGTATTCTGTAGGATGAAGGAATCGAAATCAGTCAGTGGTCCTATAAGAAAATGATTAAATTCTATCTGGCCTTTCTATTCGCTGTTTTATTGTTTTCTTAGGAATTTCTGCTTATGACAGGGTTCTGGCTACAGCCCAGATGTATGTATGTGTTTTCTTTGCCTAATTATATGAGGGAGCTAAAGACTTTAAAATAGTAGAAATTGAAGAAGTGCCACTATTCAAGTAGTGGGGCTAGCCACTGCAAATTCTGTGCATTGTCAAAAATTACTGTGGTCCCCAACTTTTTAAAAAAATCTTTCAAAAACATCTCTACACGTTCCAACATTTAGTGCATTTTTATTTTAAAGGCAGAAAACTTCAAGCACTAAAATGGCCAGTGATTTGCCAAAGTGAAAAAAAAGTGGTGAGGCCAGTTTTAGATTTCACAAAAGTGTTAAGTCCTACTAAATTAGCTTTCCGCTAACCTCTGTTTGTTGAGGGGCTTCTAGAGGCATTTGCTTTGCAAACCATTGCATGCTGCATTTCATTCATTTTGATTATCCACAATTGCTTTACATACTTTGGTAGGCAGCTGGGTGGTACAGTGGATAGAATACTAAGTCTGGAGTCAAGGAAGAGTTTGAATCCGGTCTTAGTTACTTCCTAGGCGTGTGACCATGGGAAGGCACTTAACCTATCTGATCAGCTGCCTTATCTGCAGAATGGGGATCATAATAGTACCCAATAGAACATAATATCACCTTCCCAGGATTGTTGTGAAAACCAAATGAGATAATATTTATAAAGCACTTTGCAAATCTTAAAGTGCTATATTAATTTTTTACTTTCTTATCATTATTACATTTTAATAAAGGGCAAATCTTCGCAGAATTTACTTGATCATTTCTCTTTTCAGACATTTTCTTTTAATCTGGAAAAGTGAAAACATTTCAGATACATTCCTGTCACTGAAAGACTGACTGGAATAGAAATAGATGTCAATGTCCTTATTTTCTGTGATGATGATGATGGGTATTAGATGGCACCAACCCCGCTAGAAATGACTATTTCCTACCTAAATGTCCCTAGTTAGTACACTATGTTCCCAGGGAGAATCTCTGTCACTGCTTCCACCACCTTCATAGCTTTCTACAATATAGGGATCTAAAGGGATTGAAGATGGATTTCAGGCTGACAGAGCAAAGCACAAGCACCAGTCCCTTTTGAAACATACTGAATACAACCTTAGCAACCTAGTAATTTCCCTAAAGTTAATGCTCCTACTGTGAGATGACTATACCCTGTCTTCCCAAATAAGCAGTCTTTTTTGCTACATGTACTTGGGGGCGGCCCTTTCACTTTGGTTCTTCACCTTTTACCAATTCTTTACTGCCATACATTTCACTTTAGAAAATATCTTTCTATTCCTCACACAATCTACTTCTCCCCAACTTGATATCATCACAGCACATTAAGGGGCTCTTATCAACAGACTCCTAAAAGTAGGGCTGAGAATGGAAATGCCTTGGAACAGAGGCAGTTTCTGGGATAAGTTAACCTTAAAATTATAAAAAACTGACAGGGAGGGAGAAATAAAAAAAAAAATTACCAAGCTTCCCCACTCCCATCTAGGTGTTCAAAGAGGACTATTAAAATATACATGAAGCAGAAACATCTTGTATGACTTCATATGTATAATGAATACCCTATTTCTTGCCTTCCCAATGGGTAGGGAAGTGAGAGAATAATAAATAATATAAATAAATAAAATAATAAATTTATAATGCAAAAATACGTATTTTTAAAAATACCCATTAAGGAGCATATTAAATAAATAAATAAATAATAATAAATTTATAATGAAAAAATATATTTTTAAAATATCCATTAAGGAGCATATTAACAGTGCTTGGAGGAGATGAGGAAGAGACAGGATGCCATTTCACTTTTTAGGGCAGCAAGTCCATTTGAGCAATCAAGGATGTGAGGATGGGTGACATCACCCTTCTCCCTTCCCTCTCCGCCTGAGGGATGATACACAAATCGCCTTCCCTGTCTGCTTCAAACACTACTCCTTAGTCTTCCTTCACACATCCAGAGGAATCCATCAAAAAACCCAAACCACCAGGCCTCCCCCTTAAGTTTCATAAAAGACGTTTTGAGGTGTGTTTTTTATATGTTTGTTCCGATTTCTCAGCCAGAACAAGCTTCTTCCAACAAGTGGCAGCTGGATAAATGGCTCAACAAAGTGAATCCCCATAAGCCTCCGCTCCTGAACCAAAATGAGAGCCACGGGTCAGAGGGCAGCCAGTACTACAACCGGGGGAAGGATGAGGTACAGGAGTGCGGAAAATTAACCGCCCTCTGCCAGACGGGCCTCCGAGAGAAGGAGATCAAGAGCGCCTGCAAAGAGGAGCAGAGGCCTAGGACTGCTAACAAGGCCCCCGGGACCAAAGGGGTGAAGCAGAAGTCGCCTCCCACCACTGCGCCTGCGCCTCCCACAGCCACCGCCGCCCCAACAGCGCCCCCTGCAGTCCCTGCCGCTGTCCCCGCTGCTCTGAGTTCGGGGCCCAACTCGGTTGCTGCGGAAGGCGCAGGCGCCCCGCCCCCTCCCCCGCCCCGGAGGTCTGCCTGCAAGAAGCCCCCGAGGAGGACGACTACTACAACGACGACCACGGAGAGGGCCTCGGCCAGTGAGGGCGCCAACTGCCACCGGCCTCCGGCCGAGGAGCTGGCGGCCAGCGAGGTGCTGGTGGAGAGCCCCACCCCCGAGCCCCCCAAGACCAGGCCTTGCGGGGGCGCCAGGACGGGCCACCGCAAAGAGCTGCGCTCGTGCTCAGCTACCTCGGCCGTGGCGGCGGCGGTGGTGGCTGCGGCCTGCGAGAAGCGCCGCACGCGGGGCCTGAGCAAGACGGCCCCCAAGTCCAAGGAATTCATTGAGACCGAATCTTCGTCCTCGTCCTCATCCTCATCGTCCTCGTCCGACTCTGAGCCAGAATCGGAGCAGGAGGACTATCCGGGCCCCAAACCCCCGGCCGCTGGCCCGGCCCCCTCGGCAGCGCCGGCGGCGGGGGCGGCCTCGGCAGGGGGTGAGCAGCGGCTCCGGGAGGGCGGCCCCGGGAACGGCACCGCCAACAAGGCCGTGGGCTCCATCAACGCCAGGACGTCGAGCGACGCCGCCAAGGAACTCGAGGAGCAGTTCTACACCCTGGTGCCCTTTGGCCGCAACGAGCTGCTCTCCCCGCTCAAAGACAGCGACGAGGTCAAGGCCCTCTGGGTCAAAATCGACCTGGCCCTCTTGTCCAGGATCCCCGAGCCCTCGCCCCCCCAGGAGCCCGCCGCCGCCCTGGCTGCCCCCGGCCCCAAAGAGACGGACCCCGGCCCCCAGAATCACGTCCCCGACCTGCCTCCCGCGGAAAAGGGTTTGCCGAAAACTAAGCGGAAACGTAAGGTAGGCTTATGGGGCAGGCCTGTGACTTTCCCCAGGCCTGGTCAGCTTGTTTGAGGACTAGAGGCAGGGGTTGGAGGAACCCTGAGTCACTCGTGGTCAGGTCAGTTCAGTCAACACTTATTAAGCGCCTACTAGGTGCCAGGCACTGTGCTAAGCGCTAAGGATGCAAAAAGGGGCAAAAGACAGCTCTTGCTTTCAAGGAGCTTGCAATCTGATGGAGACACCATGCAGAGACATATATATTGAGTGAGCTGTGTACAGGGTAAATAATTAACGGAGGGAAGGCGTTGGAATTAAAAAGGGTTCGGGAAGGCTTCCTGTAGAAAGTGGGATTTTAGTTGGGACTTAAGCCAGGGAGGTCAGTATTTGGAGAAGAGGGAAAGCATTCCAGATATGGGGGAGAGCCAGAGAAAATGCCTGGAGCCAAGAGATGGAGCATTCTGTTCATGGAACGACATAAAGGTCAGTATCCTGAATCAAAGACTGTGTGTCAGGATGTAAGGCATAAGAAGACTGGAAAGGTAGCGGGGCCAGGTTAGGAAGGGTCTTGAATGCTAAAGAGTATTGCTTCTGGAGGCAGCAGAAAGCCACTGGAGTTGGGATGGGGAAGTAGTATGGCATGATCAGAGGCTTAGTGTAGGATGGTTTGGAGCAGGGAGACATATGAGGCAAGCCGATCCACTCCTGGGTCATTACAACGGTCCAGGTGTGAGGTGATGAGGGCCTGCGCCAGAGCGGTAGCAATGTCAGAGAAATGAAGGGTGGGACATATTGGAGAAATGTTGCAAAGATGAAATTGACAGGCCTTGGCAGAAGATTGGGTGGGGGCTGGGGGGTGAGAGCAAGAGATAGTGAGGAATCCAGGAAGACTTTGAGGTTTGTAAGCCTGAGGGACTGAGACGATAGTGTTTACACTCTAATAGGAAAGGGAAAAGGGGGAATAGGGTTTGGGGAAGAGATAATGAAGTTTGTTTTGGACATATTGTTTTCAAGATGTCTACCAGACATTATCTAAGCAGATCTAATATGCCTCCATCCAGTAGACATCTTAAATTCAATGTTATAGATACATTCATTCAGTAAATAGTGGTTGGGCCCCTGCTATGTGCAGGACCCCCTGCTATGTGCTAGGTAGACTCTTTGAAGGATACAGGGATGTGTAAGGCTCCATAGGTACATACATTCTGTCTACTGGTAGCTTCTAGGGTCATTGGAAAAATGGCTTCCTGTAGAAGCCACAAAAGTATTTGCAGGCAGGCAGAAGGTAAGTACTCTGAGAGTGGACAAGACCCAAGAAGTTCTACAGGTATTCTGGAGATAGAGAGAACATCTCTGGATGGATAGTGATCTGGGAAAATCCACAGGTGAAGGGAGACTTGAACTGGGCCTTAGATGACAGGTAGCATTTTGATGCAAGGAAGGACAGTCCAGGAGGGAAAGGTGGAGGTGGGGATCCCCAATAACAAAGGCAAAGCAGCAAGAAGGTGAAAGGTTAGGCGACAATAAGACTCAGACCTGTTTGAGGATGACCAGAGGATTTCTCTAGGATAAAGGTCAAATTGTAAAAGCTACAGAATACCAGGCAAAGGAATTTGGACTTTATGCTATAGGAAATGGGAATTGGAAGTTTTGAGCACAGGGAAGGCATCAGCCCCATATGTGAGTAGCTTAGGTAACAATGGGAAACACCAGTAAAAAAAACTGACCCTAGTATCCTTTGACAGTGATCAAAATTCAGGACAAGCTCTTTAAATTATAACCATTTTAATTATTAATGTGAATTTAGCTTTCTTAAATTTTTATAGCATCTTACAGCTTTCAAAGCACTTTCACAAACATCTTTTGGAGGCTGAGGTAATTGGATGTTAAAGGCACTGGACAGGTAATCAGGAATCCTAGGTTTTAGTTGTATTCTCGGACACCAGTTCACTATACTTAGTTACTTTTTGTTTTGTGAGAAGCATTTCTCGTTATCTCACTCAGTTTCTCCATTTGTAAAATGAGGATAAAACTCAAGAGATCTATGTGAAGATGATTTAACAATAAGAATACAACATAAATGTAAGGAGTTACAATTAACATTCATCCTCCTGCTGTGAGAGTTTGACTTTGCCATTTCAGATTCACTGAGCCAAAGGGGAAGTAACAGCCATTGGTCTGTTTTTAGCCCAACATTGATGTGTTCACAGTCCTAAAAGTAGAGATGTGATAGATCATTCAAATGTTGGGTGATTACCTCAGTAACTTTAACCAAGCTCTTCCAGTGACCCCTTGAGAATCTATTGAATAATGCCTTACCTACTTCTGTAGATGAGTTCATTGAAAGCAACTTGTTTCCTCCCCAATTCTAAGCAAAACTTATTTTTAAAACTCCTTCCCTCACCCCCCACCCCAAATAGTGCTTATCTATCTCAAACTTGCAAAAACATCGAAACTACCTTATAACACATCTCACAATAGAGTAGGATTGGATCCCATGAGATTCCATATGTTAAGTATTTGCTTACTGAAGTACCCCGCCCAAAATACTCTATGATAATTTGACCTCACAATTCTTCATGGCATGATGGTTAATGTTATTATGCAATTTCACCGAATCATGTAGTAATCATCAAATCCACACATATTTTCTTTGGCCCTTAAATTTCCATTGGCCTTCTCATACATTTACAATTGCTACTATTTACTTCGCCTAGCTTTTCTCACTTCCCAATTCTGGCTCTCATATCAAAAGGGTAAGTGAACAGAAACCTCTACCTAAAGTAGACATGCTCAAAGCTTCCTTCTGCAAACACAGATTCCCACATAAATAAAACAGAATGAAAATAAAAAAGACAGGACAGGACTTAACCCTTCTTTGGCCTACTTCCTTAATATTCATTAGGCCATTACTAATTTCTTTTAGGCGTTGAACACATGGGCCAGTGTTTATTTTCATGGCCAGTTTTCGGAAACATTGAAAGTCTCCAGGGAAGGAGATGCAGCAACCTCTGTAAGCGACCCAGTCCATTATCTCGTAACTCTCCTAGAATCCTAGGATATACAGATGTGTTCAGTGAACCTCGAAGGCTTCAATGCATTGAAAAGACTTTAGCTTTAGGTAACTATTTAGGACCATAAAGTTGTAACTCTCAGGAGTCCTTCATATCCTCCTCCTCTCTCCATGCTCCACATCTTCAAATTCCATACCTACTGAGGGCAAACTGAGGACAAGACTGAATAAAAAGCTTTCTGAGTAGGAGAGTGGTTTAACACTAAAAGTAAGGGAGGTTATTCGTGCTTCCCAGGATGTCTTTGAGGACAGGCATTTCAAACTGCTTGAGAGAAGGCTTAGTGACAGGGGTGGCATGATTGGACAAAGGGACTTTTGAAAAAGTAAATGAATGTGGGACTCTTTTCTGAGGAGCCCTTTCTAAGCTCCTTTACCTCTACCAGCGATACTGGGGACACTTAAATAAATACTTATTGAATTCAATTGAAATAGGGAAGATGGAAGCAAAATTGACTCCAAAATGTGGTGGAGGTGGGTAAACAGTTCCCAGTTCCCCTGAAGTGAAAAGGCATGCAGAGAATAAGATGCAGGGTATATTTTAGCACCATGAAGATTTCCCTGGAACTTAGGATCAGGTTTTGGTAGTGCCACTAAACTAGCGGGGGAGAAATGCCAATACTCTTACTGTCCTAAGTCCCATACAGGTATTCTTTCAGGAAAGGAGTTCAAGTCGCAGTTATCCTCCCTAGACTAAAGCACATGGAACCAGTACTTTCCCAGAGGTGAGATGAGTGCTCTGGGTAACCACTGCTAGGAGACACTGGGAGTTCAGAAACATTTGGCGGTAGAGAGGAAGTGGATGCTTGAGGAAACAGGTTTATATGCTGCGCTTTTCTTAATTTAAAGTACTCATTTTCCCCTGCCTTTTTTTTATTTAGTTAATTTATAAGACTACATGTAACATATGGCTAATACAGAGTATTCTTTGTATGATCTAATGTAATAATCAATAAAATCAAGAACTGCGGGGATGAAGGAAACACTTTTCATGGATCCCTTTACTAGGCATTATGGAGCCATAAGACACTGAGCACATTATGAGTCCCTATAAAATGTTTGGGATTGGGAGAGTAGTAAGACGGGCTCCTAAAGATTCTGAGCCATACAATGCTACAGCCATTGTGCCAGGTCAGGGCAATCAGGAATCTTTGAGTAGGTCCCCCTAGGCTAATATTTTTGCTCGAGCATTAGGGAACAACTAAGACGGGGCCATTGGGAATACGTTGACAGCTAGATAGATAAAAAGTTAGTGACTCTCTGTCCTAAGTGAAGTAGCCCAATCCTTGGTAAATAGTGGATGTGGGATAATTCCACTTCTCATGTGGTATGTATACTTGACCTGCAGCTGGTATAAGGCTGACAGTGCTGTAACATACAGCCAGACACCTTGCAGTAAATCCTCTATGAATCCTGATGTCATGGAGAAATGGAATTTTGTTTAGCACAACCTACGCTGTACTCCAATGAGTCCATACCCTTCTAAAGGAAACAAGTGTCTTCTAAGTACAGTTGTAGGACTACCTACCAAACCTGAAATCTTCTGTTTCTCCAAACCCGTCATTTCCAGGTGAGTTAAGATTCTTAAGGATCCTAGGATACTCCAGCATAGTAACAGTTAACTGAATTTAAAGGACTGAGGATACTAACTACAGTTAGTCTTTGATTTAAATTCATAGGAGTAATGAGTTTCAGAAGAAAGTTCTCAAATTGTCAGTGACCTCACCCCTCTAAGCCCAGAGGGTACACAGTTGTTCTGACATTCTCTGCTCCAGTTCCCAAATATGCCAGAGCAAGTTAAATTGATGTTTCTATCTTAATTAAGAATTGGCCTGCCTTTTGGAGGGTTTAAATACTGGCCCAGGATGCTGGCAAAGAAGACATCATCCTTCAAAACGTTCTCTGTAGTACTTTGATGATGGAGTTATCGTTTTTCTCTTAAATAAGCTGTTTTTAATAAAACAGAATCTCATCTTAGTTGAGTGGAAGGTTTACTGTGAAAATACACCAGTAGGGGTGAGTGTTACAAACAGGCTGCCTTAATAAACATGAACGAACAAGAGTAATTTAGGGGCTTCTTCCACCGGGGTCTGCCATCATGAGTTATTTTCTGTTGCCTTTTAAAAAAGGTGATCCTTTTTAACCTTATCCTCATACAGTGTGAAAATGAGGAGGAATTTAGGGAGATCAAGAAGACTCAGGGAGAGAAAGAGTGTTCCTCACGACTGACTACTTTGGCCAACAGTACTTCATCGACAAGCCATTGCCACTTGAACACCAATAGGTATGTGTTTTCCTTTTGAATCTGAAGTTGAGCCACTAGGGAGACAGTCCTACTCACTCCTTCAAAGAGGTGGGAAGTTTGTAGATATGGTATGTTGTACATATTTTCAGACTGTTCAGTGTATTGATCGATGTATTGATTTTGCTGGTGTTTTTCCTCTCCTCTAACATAGTATTTGTTATGTAGAAACTTCCTTCCTTCCTTTCTTCACTCTCTCCTGTCCCTTGGTCCACATAGGGAGTCATACCCTTACCTGTAGGTGCTCTGCCCAAAGGAATGTAAATTTTGATCACCGAAACCTAGCAAGATACTTGGGGTTTTTTGTTTGTTTGTTTGTTTTTATGGATCATGTCTTAAACCCAGATTACTCTGGCTGTCATTGATTGGCCCAGCCCAGTCCTCACTTGGTTACTCTTTGGATTCTGATGTCTCAGAGTGAGTGTAAATAGCAACTGTTCTGTTTTGGCCAGAAACCCTGAGGGTCTTCCCTTCCTGGATTGATTTCTCTCCCCACCCCCTCCCACCCCCCCGCCCAAACTAGGTAAAAGAGGCCACTTTTTGCCTCATTTTTACCTAGCTTTAATTACTGCATGGATGTTGTCTTAGTCATACTGAGATCTGGGAAAGGCCAAGGCCTCCTGCTACATCCAGGGCCATCTGTAGTTGTCCTGATCTATATCTTGTCACTAGACCCAGATGGATCCAGAGGAAAGAGTGAGGCTGATGACTTTGCTCTGCACTCCCTCACACTTAAATCCAGTTCAGTTGCAAGTCGTGACATCATCTTCCTGATGTCATGGTCCTCTTTGAGCATGAAGGACAAACAACAATCCATTATGTAGGATGACTCTCAGAGAGAGAGAATGGGAAGGGATACTGGGAGAACTTTTGGTGATGTAAAAAGAAAACCCAAGATATCAATTAAAAATTTTTTTAATGTTAAGTTAGTTTAAAAAAAAACTTTCAAAAGTTGTGTATCATGTCATGGCCTGG
The DNA here is from genome assembly GCA_028646595.1 of Phalanger gymnotis. Taxonomy (NCBI): domain Eukaryota; kingdom Metazoa; phylum Chordata; class Mammalia; order Diprotodontia; family Phalangeridae; genus Phalanger; species Phalanger gymnotis. The sequence continues at coordinate 500,822,723 of CM053622.1, read as the reverse complement.
CCAGGTTCTTAATGGGTAGACGCAGGTTGGAACTCTAAATCTACCTGGAGTTGAATCACAGAGTTGTAGTTAGGTGAGGGTTGCTACTTGTCTTCGGTGACAGAGTATACTATCCTAGTACCTGACTGCTGCCCCTGTGGTGAAGGGATAATTACTTTGCCCAAATGGAATTAGTTTGGGACATACAATTTTGTGTCATTCATAAAGCTTCAAATCTCCCCCTAGCTCTAATATGTTAGTAGTTAATTTTTAACCACTCAAATAATTATAATGATATAATACACAATTTGAACACACCGCATAGCAATTGCCTCCCAGATTTAGGGAAAAGAGGATCATATGTGAACCAGTGGGTTAGTAATGTCTGCTGTATGTGAAGATGGAGGCCAGGAAGAGAATTATAGTAGCAGGGTGAGAAACAGGTGTTTGCTCTTCTCAGTTTTTTTTCACAGCGTTCAGAAATGGCCTCAACACTCCAGTCACAGAATGGGGAGATGACCTGGAGGATGTAAAGGAAAGAACATTGGCTTAGAGTCAAAGTTTAGATTAAGAAAGTATTTTTGTTAATCAAAAGCACGTGGAGAGAGGGGAAATCAAAGGAGTTTGTCAAGAATGTTGACTTAATGAATCTGTGCTCTAGAGTGAGGGTAGAGCACCTGGGTAAGTTCAGAACAAGCAAACCCCAGCTACGCATTGGAACTCTTGTCTGAGATACACTGGGAAACAGGATGCATGCGAACAGGATGAAGGGCAGCTAGGTGGCAGAGTGAATAGAGGCCTGGGCCTGGAGTCAGGAAGACTGATCAAGTTGAAATTTGGCCTTAGACGCTTACTAGCTTGTGTGACCCTGGGCGACTCACTTAACCTAGTTTGCCTCAGTTTCCTCATCTGTAAATTGAGCTGGAGAAGGAAGTAGCAAAGCACTCCAGTATCTTTGCTAGGTTCATGAAGAGTCAGATACAAGTGAAAATGAACGAATAACAAGCAGGATGAGAGGCAGCAGAGGGGTGCCATAGTACACAGGAATGTGGAAGATTCATATGCAAATTTGGCCTCAGATATTTACCTAGCTGTATGACCCTGGGCAAGCCCCTTAACCTCTGTCTGCCTCATTTTCCTCATCTGTAAAATGGGGGTAAATAATGGCCCCCACCTCTCAGGGTTGCTGTGTGGATAAAGTGAGGTGATATGTGTAAAGCACTTTGAAACCTTAAAGCACTATATCAGTGTTAGCTACAGAGCTATGGATAGGCCCTAATGCCACAAACACACGCACTCATACACACAGACAGTGTGAATAACAGCAGTGAGCTGTGATCAAGAGCCATATTTTCTCTCATAGGCTTTATCTGAAGCTAACGTTTTCTGAGATCCTCCTAGTTGTTTTGGAAAAAGAGTGTTGAGAAAGGGGAGATATCAGAGTATAGAAAAATGGGCTATGGAGTCAGAGGACCTGGGTTCTGATCCTACCCAAGTCACTACCTATATAACCTTAACTTCCCTGGGCCTCATTTTCTTCAACTATGAAATGAGAGAGGTTATACTAGACATACTTTGAGATCCCTTCCAGCTCTGGGTCTATGAGTCCCTGAAGTCAGGATTAGTCACTGCACTGCAAGGCACAGAAATCTGTGATACCGCAGGGTGACCTAGGGTACAGGGTATGTATGAGTTTCCTGAAATAGATAGTACATGATGAGTTTGAAGTTCTTGCCTACAGATAATGAAGCTCTTTGGGACCTTTAGTAATACTCCCTTCTTTCCTTGGATGGGGTCTAGGATGGACTTGCATTATACCACATTGCATGCTACTGAGAATAGTATTCTAAGGGGGTCTCAGATTATATACAACAGGTATGATAGAAATTCCTTCCCACTTAGAAATACAAAACTTTTCTGTACTAGTATTAAAAGATTCTTCAGTCTCCCTGACTGTGTGTAGGAGAATTTTCTAAGGGAGATTAATGTTCACCACAACACATAAAAATGTAAACTGAAAGGTTAGAAAAAGATGGAAAGCAGTCTTAAAACTTGAAGAGAAAATTGGAGAGCTAGAGGGGTGGGTGGGGAAAATGCACACACATTGCCATAAAGCTTTTTTTAGGAAGAAGACTGAAATTTCTAGAAGACGACTGAGAACTGGAAACACTAGACTTGTCCTCATATCAGCATATATTTAGCTCGTGACATCCCAAGCGAATGCTTCTTGCGCCCTATTTCCCTGAATGTAACTGAAAAGGAAATTGTAGTAATGGCTATTTTTTGAAAGTGGTTATCAGGGAAATCCTTTTTCTGATTGTAGATGTAGAAGGTAGTTTAGCTTGAGTACTTCCATTTTGAAAACTGGCCTTTATTAGGCTTAAACAGCCTCAGTGGCTAATATTTACATAGCACTCTAAGGATTGCAAAGCATATACACACACACACACACACACACACACACACACACACACACACACACACACACACACACACACACACATATACACATGTATATATATCAACTCATTCGACCTTCACAGTAACTCAGAGGTAAATGCTGTTGTTCTCCCTGTTTTACAGATGAGGAAACTGAGGCCGACGGGTTAAATGATTTGCCCAGGGACAAATAGCTAGTGTCTAAGGCCAAATTTGAACTTAGATCTTCCTAACTTAAAGTCCAGCATTCTGTCTAATGTGCCACCTAGTTCCCTCAACCTAAGTAACTTAGTGACCCTTAATGATTGCAAAAACTATGCTATTCCCTCCCTCTTAGTTCATCAATTGAAAGATGACCCAGTTTTGGTGCCCCAAGAAAGTCTGAACCATGGTTGTAATTCTGATACTGATTGTCCCCACTTGGGATATTTCTGTTCCCCTTTTTAATCATATGTAATAGTGGTCACAGGGTACTTTGAGCAACTTTACAGAAACCATTTCCCGAAATGATCAGTATGTCTAGTAATTTTTTATCAATCTCATCTGCCAACCAGAGAATTTTTTATTCCACAATAGCATATACAGAGTAAAGCCTACCCTCTTTTCTACTTCAAAGCACATTTCCAAATGTCCTTGAAACTGTAGAACTAGTTTAAGCCAGCTCTCTAAATATGAAAAGTATCTTTACCTTCCCTACAACTGCCTTCCCCTTCCCCTGTTGGTTTGGTTAGGTGAGAAATACGTATTCCTGAGAATGGTAACCACGGACTTTCAAACTGGAATCTTCCCTTATAGTTTGGAGAATGCTGTAGGAGCTGTGTTCATAGTTCATGATGTATTTTAGACTCTACTTTCCCAGATATGGCTTCAGAATAAAGTATAGTTGCATTCTTTCTTAAGGGTGCCCCTGGGATTATGAGAACTATTACTGCTAACTAATTCTGGGACTAAGTCACATCTAGAGATACCAACCCACTTACTCCACTTTTTGAAGCCCTAGCCTAGAAATCTAGGAGTACCTGCCTCTCCTCTTGTCCTGGCCCTCGCCAAGAGTAGACATTTCTCCCTTTTCCCTCATCCAGGTAGTTAGAGTTAGGGAGGCAACTGAAAGGAAGATATTACTTCCAACATTAAGGAAGTTGGTTTGAAACTTGAAAGGAATGTCTTCAGGGTTCCAAGGATATTTTGGAAATTTGTTCGAGAACTGAAGTTGTGAGCCAGATTTTCTTGTTGTGGCCTATGCTTGCTTAGGATAACTACTTTTTGAAGCAGTCATTCCTAATTAACTGGAAATTATCCGTACTATTCCTAGTTTTTCCTTACTGTATAATCTGTTTGTCCCATCAACCCAGCTATAGCCCTAACATGCCTGTGATTTATACACCAACTTCCAAAATTTTGAGATCTGTTATAAAATATTTATACAGTAGAACCTTATTTTCATCTTTAAGAGGAATGTTGTAAAGACAAATGGCAAAGTAGACAGGAAGATACTTAGAGTTCTAAGCAATGGTTCTTTATAAATCTGAGGTACTATCATTATTCCTGTTAATTTTTATTAGTATGATAAAGCACACTTTATGAGGCAGTGAGCAAGAGTATATCTTTTGTCCTTAGAGTAAGCTCAGCACGAATGAGCAGAGTGATTTTATAGGCAGAGCAAAGGGATAGAAGACAGAAGTTCTAGCTTCTAATCACATCTGTCCCCTTACTGGTTTCTGATTCAGTGGTGCCCAGATATGCCATAGACTAAATGACTGAAAGTGGTAGCTTTGTCTCACAGAGCACTTTGGAATTTAGTTTGCCTAATTTTTAAATGAGAGTTTTATTTGTCATAATATTTGGTAAAATTAATTTTTTAAAGTCACCCTGGAATAAGATGTTTTAATATCACGATTACTTGCTTACTACCCATGCTTTGTGGATATAAAAGAAGGATAAATATTCGTAAACTGTTTTGAAGTCCTCAGGTGAAAAATGCCCAATAAGTATTATCACTGTTATTATTATAATTATTAGAAAGAGATAGACTTTTAGGCTAACTCCAGGTTTGCAATTTACCCTCCATGGCAGGGGAAACCATGATCTAAATTTGCAAATGAACTTTTGGTCCTAATACCATGAAGTCGTTTCCAGGAATAATAATTCCTACTAAACTTCTCCCTGCCAGCAGGTCTTAAATTGGAGGTTTTGGTAATATATAAAACATTTACCTTCTTCAGTGCCGGCATTGTGACATTCCATTACTGTAATTTCCTTTTCCAGCTTGGCAATACCAATAAATAAAAATGAGAAAATGCTTCGGTCACCCATTTCACCCCTCTCAGATGTGTCAAAACACAAATACTCCAATGATGATTTAACTTCTTCCAGTAGACCTAATGGCAGCAGTCTGTTCACTTCCATCTCCTCCAGCAAAAAGCATAAGACGGAGAATCAGTTGCAGCCCCATGCTGGAGACCTTGCTGTAAGTTTTTATGTTGTCATTTCCTAATTAAAACATTCACATGAAACTTGGAATTTCTCCCTCTCCCACACACCTTCCCACCCCTCCCCAACCCTATCCCTATTGCCAACAAAGCATTAAAATGCTGACTTGCTGCTTTACAAGAGATCCGGTATAAAAGAGTTGCCTCTCAGCCCTCCCAGTTGGGGCTCTTGAGGGGCTCAGGAAGATGAAAAAAATAAGAACTATTTATAAGCCTCTTTTGCTCTTTAAAAATAATTTCCCACAGCTTTTGGTTTCAATTCTCAAAAGAAAACAGCCAAAAATAATACATCCTTTGGTGACAATGTAAAATAGCAGGTTGGAAACAAGTCTTTGCTCAGAAAGTTCCCTGGAGGTGGGATCACATAGGGCAGTAGGTATCTCAGAAACCTGGTCTTGAGGTGCCAATGCCTTCTGATCTGCTCTCCCATTGATCAGTATAGACCACAGAAAGGCAGCACTGCTACAGCACCCTCTTTTTGTGGAGAGAACCCCGCTGGTGAATGGAATCCCTCCAGTGAGAAGAGACTTTGACAGCAGGTGGTTCTTCTCTATGAAGCCTAACAATAGCGTAACTTTAGGACACAATCTTCTCGACAAAGTTTTCCTGGCCATATTTCTCTTAACAGTCATTGCTTCTCTTGAAAATTGACAGGAGCTCCACATGTAACAGAAACGAGGTAACCCTTTAGAAAGGGCTTACTAATAATAAAGGGGTGAGAAAAAGCAAGGCCTAATAAATATATGTGTTTCTTTAACCTGTTAATTGATGATAAATAAGACCATCCAGGAACATAAAACTTATTGTCATTGTCAGGAAACTTGGCCTGGCAATTCTCATTTAGCAGCTATCCTGGCTAAACCTGAATCTTAATCCAGTTCTCTAGAAAAAAAAAACTGAACTTGGGGCAGGAGGAGGGGAATGAAATAAGAAGCTGCCAAAATAAATCTCAAGGCAGGGAAAAACCTCACCATCTCACAGGACCTTTGTGCAGCCATAAACTCACAAAAAATTTTTAAAGAATTTTCAGGTAAATGATTACATCATCCACAGAGATAATTTTGCCTCTCCTTTGCCTGTCCTTAATTATTTAAATCATTTTCTTCTCTTATTGTTATAGGCGATATCTATGGAATTTCGTGAAATAGTAGGTGAAACTTTGGACATCCTCATTCCTGACAAATTTTCCTCAGTACAAAAATTGTAGCTTTCAGTTTTAGAGAGATGTTTTTGATATTACTAAGTAAAGGTCTTAGAGTTGTAGTATCATAGATTTAAATCTTAGAAATAATTTTATCAGTGCACTTTTAAGGCTCATTAATATCAATGAATAAATTATTTTATATTTTTAAAAGAATTTTCAGTTTTTCAAATTGTAGAGTCAGATTTTCTGGGTTACATTCTTTCCTGTGCCCAATAGAATTTAACCTTCCCATTTTTCGTGTGAAATAGGTCCATGTTTAAAGATATAATTCTGTATCTATAAATCCTGCAAAATTAGTTGCTTTAAAGGAAATCATTTGCTCTAGTGAAGGTACTTAATTTTTTTCTTTTTTTTTCCTTCCACAAAACAACAGTGCTCCATTTTTTTTTCCTTCCCAAAAAAACAAAACAAAACCCTGTAGTAATTATCTTTGGCTTTTTTCTGCATATCACTGAAATTCCAATCTTCCAAAAGCAGTTTGTGGAAACTCGTGTTTATGACTTGAAACGATAAAATAGTCATATCTATTCCTTGAAACAAAAAAAAGTAAATTAGGTTGTAATTTATAATACAAAAAATCTGTTGTGGTTTATGTTAATTTTTCAGTTAGGTGGCTGATTTCTCAAATATTTTGGTATTGCTTATTATCTAGAAAACAGTGCACAACAGCTCAGAAAACATCCTCTTCTATAATAAACCACGACCCCAGACAGAACCATGGTCACCATTATCCAATGGGCACAGAGACTGCAGGAGACAAAAGCTCATCTTTGATGATATGTGAGTATGGGGTTTTTTGTTACTATGTTGAGGTTGGATGAATAGGGAGGGAGGGAGGGAGATAGATAATTAAGCACTTATGTGTGCCTAACACCGTGCAAAGCATTGGGAATCACAGTACAAGCAGACGTGACAGTCCCTGTACTCAGTAAACTTAGATCCTGACAGGGAAAGACATCACGTGAAAGGTAGCTGGAAATGAAGGTGGCATCCAGAGGTATCATGCACACACTGGCATGGAATGGAGGTAGCCAGAGAGGGTCATAAAGACCTGCTTAGGGACAAAATGAAGCAAAAGTTCACCCATCAGAGCTCAACTTCCTAGGATTCCTAGAGTTTTAGGTATTAGTAGAAAGATGAGGATGATATCCAGAGTGCAGGTGACATGGTTTGGAACTTATGGCTAGGAAATGAGGTAGAGGCCTTTTGAGACAGAATTTAACTTATAATGTGGTTGGTTTGTTTCAGAGCTCTAACACTTTTAGAATTCAAAGCAAGTGGTACAAAACATACCCATAGGTTAAGTTTGTAATTCATGATCTGAAAATAATACAGGAAGTAATTAAGACTAATTTAGTTGAGCGGTAAGGGGAATTAATTACTACAGTGGCTCACAGATTGGTTTTATTAACATTTCCAGTGATCTGGTGGCTCTGTATTTTAACTAACTATTCTTCGCATTTAGGTGCTAAGTTCCTTGGTACTGAAAGAGTGTGTGTCAAATTTTTGCTTAAATTTCGGTGCCCTGGAGCAAAGGCCCAATTGTGTCACTCTAATTATGGCTCTAGATTCCCCTAACTTATTATGGTGTGGTCAGTTTCTTGCATATGGCTTAGTGAGTTAAGTACTTAAGCTCATAAAGTAAATTGAGTCCTTAATTCTAAATGCCTTTTTTTTTAAACTTACTCTAGTAGAAATATGTCGCTTCTTCATTTCAAACCGTAGGCTTTTGAAGTTGATGTGCTATAACTACACAGAATCAGCTGAACTCATGAAACAGTTGGAATTGTTTTGCTCTAGAATGTTTGGTCAGGATATGCACACATATGTACAATAGCAATAACAGATTTCTCAGCACCTGAATATTGGACTTGGGATAGTTTTATATGACTGTAGTTGTGTTTACTTTTTAAACTCCAGCCAGCAGAGAATAGGAGTGATTTTCTAATGGAAGCCCCACTGTACCTCCCAGCACTATACCAATAGTATAGATGGTATTTGAAGTGGAGGAAAAAAGAGGACTGGGATGATTTGAGCAAAAATGCTCTCTCTATACTTGCCCCAACCAAAACTTACTGTAGCCACCTCCAACCCTATGCTAATCCATTTCTCCTATCCAGGAAATAGAAGAAAAAAAAAGCAGGAGAGAATGAGTAAAAGTATCATTCTGAGATGCTTGAGAGATGGCCAAAAAAAGTGGCAGAATAACATTCTGTTGTTCCCTTCCTTCACTCCCCAACCCCCAGCACAGATCCTGAGTATAGGTATTGTCAGTGATTTTTAAGAGGTGATATGAGTAGTAGACTTCATTTACTTACCTGAACTTTGGAAGAATTTAGGAGCAAGGGAAGGGCAAGGGAAATTTTAGATTAAAAATGAAAATTTTTTAAAATTGAATTAGTTTCAAATAGACTAGACTTGAGACAAAAGGTGGTCCACAGGAGCGGGGAGGTAGGGGTGGTATTGTTTTCTCCTCTGCCTGCTGATGCAGCAAACTATTGGATCTCATTTCCCTATATTCTTCCTGGCTGCACACCAGCTCCTCTTTTCTCCCTAATCATCTCCAAGGGCTCCCACTAAACAGTGAGAGGGGTTTTAATGAAACCCTTGGGAAGTGTGATAACATGCTATACTTTAAGGGTATAAGGGAGGAGAAACTAGTTAGTCTCCAGTATTAAAGAAGGGAATCATCAATCTTGTACACAAACTTTAAGCATTAACGAGAAAAAAAGAATACAGAGCAGAATTGTATTTAAGGACAACGTAGAAACATATATTGAGAATCTATGACTCTTCTTCCTAAGCCTCACGATGCAACACGGCCAAACAGAGGCTACGCTAGAAATTGTTTCATTGTTTTGCTCCAAGTTCATCCCTCCTGGAAGCCTGACCTTGGGTTTCATTCCATGATCTTTCTTGTGTTTCCATTTCTTCACCATGCTTTTTTGTCACCTTTGTACTTAGTCAAGCACAGTCATCAACGTGCTAAGGTGGTTCAACTTAAAAAACTGCCTGCACATAAATTGGAGTGCTGGATGTAGAGAATACATTAAACACGCGCTGGAAACTAAAATGCAGAGATGCGTCCAAAATGTGTACGAGTGAAGACTGAGTCAGAAGCAGCAACAATAAAATAGTTTTGCCTCAACCTGCTGCTCTTGGACTGCTTATAAGAAGAAATGTTTTCCTTCTGCTGTCCCTGGAACTAATACAACTTTGCCACTGTCTGTATCAACTAAAAGGCTTTTATCACTTGTTCTTCCCATTAGCAATACATATGATTTCTCTGGCAGGCATCTACAATAAAACTGCTTCCTCTTTTATGGAGATAGAAACAATAAAAATTTTTAAAACCTCTTACACGTATACGACACAGATAGATTGCATGTTCCAATTGCCATGCGCCCCATAGTTATTTGAAATCCATAAAAATAAGATAAATATGCAACTCAGAAAAAAAAACAACTTCTCTACTGAAGTGGGAAAGACAGAAAATTTCCTGCAAGATTTAAGAGCAAAAATAAGTGCTGCCTTTTCTTTTTACATGTTATAATAAGATTGCATATCCTCTAAAACAGATTTGCTCCTGGATCTGTTGTAGACACAAAGTATACGAAATTAAAAGTGACTTAGGACTGGGCTTTTGTAATTCTGGGCTTGCAAATAAAATTACTTGACCAAGAATCTGGAGTATCATCCAAGTTCTCCATTATTACGCATGGCATTTGGGCTTGTCTACCCTTTATCCCCAGCTCTCAACAGGTAAAGCAACAGTTTGAATGAATGTTTTCAATGCCCTCTTCTTCAACTTTTTACCTAATAGCCCCGTTGAGAGATTAGAATCTCATCTCTGTTCCTTCCCTACCTTGACCTCCCTTTGGTATAGGTGATAATGAGCAGTGAATTGACCAGAGGGAGGTATCAGAAGAAGGGAAGAGAAGAAGAAAAAGACTAATTTGATTCCAAATTGAATGAGCATATAAAAATTGCAAAATCCAGTATGACAGCTTACAGTGAGCCAGTAGGTAACAGGTGCTATAGTGACATTTATTTTGTGATCTTCATTGGGCTGCCACTTTAAAACAAAACTAGTTTTATTACAATATAATAGAAATATTAATTGATGAGAGATATAATCAAGGTTCCCTGAGAAATTTTTCTAATATTTTCCCCCTTCTACTTCTGTTGAATGTAAGGAACCAACAATAGTGTAAGTGTAATTCTGAGCCTTCAAGACTAAGTTTCAAAAGAGCCCCTTATTCTTTGTCAGTTACTAAATAAACATGGGCAATTTTTATACCTTCATGATTCAGAAGTTGTGCATGTGGCAGGCAGAACCAGATTGAGCAAACACTTTGGGAAAAAAATGTTATCCAGGTCAGCTTGTTCCTCATAAGTTGCAGACCCAGAGTGTCAGGCTGACTTGTGCTTTCTTCAACACTCAGCATCTTCACCATTTGGCAGCCAGAGCTTTAAGGTGACACTGGTGTGATAACAAACGTAGTAAGAATTTAGTAAAAAAAAAAAAATTAAGTTAACTAGTGGCAACATTTGGTTGAAATTGATCCCCAGTCACTGTTGGATCTCATTAATCCCCAAAAGCCATGAGCTAGAATAAATCCAGGATTGTAATTATTGACAGGAGAATTATTGAGCTGAAGAGAGAAATACCACATGGCAGAGGCTTCAATACAGAAGTCCTGAACAGACCTAAGTGGCAAAATCACTTGGCTGGAAAATAAGGCACCAAGTTCCAGCCAGCCATATTGCCACTGTTGGGAAGACAGTGGTCCCCAAGTGCCAGGTCTGCCTGCTGCTACTCCTGAAGAATGTGCTGTCTTGTGCCCATATTTCACATTAGTCAGTCATGAAAGCTGCATTCAGCCAAGCCACCAAATATCCCATCTGTTCCAGTCGGCGTGCTAACATGTAGTGAAGCTACCTAAACTTCACACTCTTAAGAGAAGGTTCCCCTCAAAAAATTATTCCTAGAAGGCCTTGACATGTCAGATGTAGGTGGGAAAAAGTGAGGGGAGCCAGATATTTCAGATGTAACTATGGTCAGCAGTATTCTCGTAATAGTGCTTTGATTTTATGAAAGTGGGAAGGATCTCTTTGCCCTTCAGCGAATGGTTGAATGTCTCAGCGTGACTTGGCTACCAGACAGCATCTGAAATTCTTTCCTAAGCTATATCTTCCTGAGGTTGCCGTGGTCATCTTTCACCCAAAGAGCACTTCTTTCCTCAAAACATTTGGTGATTTCATACAGTAAAATTATAGAATCATTGATTTAGAACTAGGATGATCAAGGCCAGGGTTTCTTAATCTTTGTGTGTGTCAGGAACCTTTTTGGCAGTCTGCTTAAAGCCTCTAGAATCCTTGGAATAATGTTTTTAAATACATATAATAAAAATACATAGGGTTAGGAAGGAAACCAATTATATTGGAATATAGATATCAGAATATTTTAAAAACGAGTCAGAGGCCCCAAGTTAAGAATCCCTCTAGTCCAACCCCTTGCTTTTACAAATTTAAAAAAAAAACAACTGATGCCTATAAAGGTCAGGTCTCTTGTTTGAAGTCATAGACCTGTGACAGAGCCAAGATTTGAGCTACAAACCTAGTGTTCTGTTTACTGCTCATGCTTGAGTTTACCCTATTTTCTCACAAGCTGTTAGTAGGGCTTTATTAATCTAAATATAGTACTCATGTATATTTTGGGCTAAAAAAGCCTTATCTCCTCACTGAGTACATTTCATAGTACCTTTTCTTTCAACCAAAAAGAATGCTAGATTTGAAAAGAATGATAATAAAACAATAAGTTAACATTTATATACAAGCTTTAAGATTCAGAACCTCATTTGATCTTCCTAATAACCCTGTGAGGAGATGCTATACTATCCCCATTTTACAGGTAAGAAAACTCAGACCAAGTCTGTCCAGAGTAACACAGCTAGTGTTTTAAGCAGGACTTGAACTCCAGTCTTTCTGAATCTAGCCATTCCCCCAACCTAATTAGAGTTTTTGCCACCTCTCAAATCATAGTAAGAGTTTTCTGGTATTTTAAGTTCCATGCCTAAAGAAAAACAATCGGCAAATTGATAATATTCCACTTAGAAAGTTGCTTTTGATTGAATGACAAAAATCTGCCAGTTTTAGCTTGTGCATCCTGCAAAACATGTGCATATTGGCCATGAGAGATGCAGTTGTCTGCAGGGGCATATGGCCTGTAAGAAACACAATGAATAATCACCAGAACTGCACTGCTGGGAAGCAAGCTTTCAGGGACTTTGCTGCCCAAGCCAACATCAAGGTCATGGAAACAAAAGTTGCATTGGTATCCTTGCTGGCTGAATGCATTCCAGCCTTTAATCAGGAATGTCCCACATACTTATCATACAGAACAAGGTCTAGCACTTGATGTTAGCAGACTTCCCTCTCAAGCACCAACTTTCTTAAAATGGGGTTTCTGAGATATGAGCTTACGTGTTAAAGATAATTATTAAACTCCTTGGGTTTTTCTTCACCCAGAAACTGACCTAGGACTCTGGGCACAGCAGAAGATTTGGACTTTACCAATCAATAAAATAATAATTTGAAAACCAGACAATTAGTTCATTTTTAATGTTGGACTCCAGTTGCCTTATTTGGATCTCAGAATCTCCTGAGAAAATTATCCAGATTTCTGCCTTGCTGGGGAACCTGTTTGTTCAAACACATTGAGCTCATCACTGCCAGTTTTCACAAAACACTATGGCTATGCCTGGGGGCGGCATTTAACATAGGTAGGAATTATAGAAAGAAGTCTGCCAGCTGCTCAGTGGGAGACCATTCAGCTCTGTCTCAGCCATAAGAAAGAATAGAAAGCTGAGTTGCTTTAATACTCAAGTGCCAGAAGAAATATTGGGGGCGACTAAAAACCATGCTGCTTTTTAGAACCAAGGTCATATGTTGGGTGGAGGCAAAGAGAAAAAGAAAAGAAAACATTACATTTGAACAAAGTCCTCAAGCTGCTATTGTTGTATTGAGTTCTTGGACACAAAGGTTTAAATGACTAAGCTTTGGCTTTTATAATGCTTTGGAAATCCCATCTTAGGAGAACACAAAATATGTATTTGGCTACATTTATGTTTAATTGAACTTTTATTAGGTTTGTTAATGTATCACCATAAAATGTTGTCACCGTGAGAAACAGTGTAGAAAGGATATGTTATGTAAATGAAACAGAAAACTCTAAGTTTGCCATATAAAAGATAAAAGATTAGATGAAAAATCTGTTTGAATGCAGAGAAAATTAAATTTTATGTTAGTACCTATGCTGTATTATATTCAATAACTGCCACAGTAGTGACTTAAAAATGAAACTGATTATTTTTCTACAAATCCTTATTTGTTGCTGCCTGATCTATTGTATCATTCTACAAATGACTGTTTCTCCAATCTGGATGAATTCACAATGGTTTTTATAGTTACCTGATAGAGAACCAGGAATCTTCTAAAATGGGAAAATGGACAGATGGTCAGGCTCAATTCTTATAGGACTTAGATGATGTGCTGTTCTTCAGGCACAAGAATGAGGGTAGTGCCTTTGACATACTCATCACTGTATCTCTTTGTAGAACATCTTTCATCTGATGTTCTTAAGCCATTTTTGCAGCTGCATTTGGCCCTCGTGATATTCCCAGGATATCTGGGAATTAACAAAAAAAATAATTTGTAGTACTACCTTGTAATTTGTAACTTTCAGTATCTTAACAGTCATATTAAGCTCAAAGATACATTTCTGCATATTAAAACACTGAGTTCAACATAATTATGGACAACTATTATAAGGAAGGAAGAGATTATCATAGAAAGAAATTGGTTTAAAAAAAATAAGATTTCAAAAGCTATTATTACAGAAGAGGGTTGTGGGGGGGAAAAACCCTTTAATGAAAATGGAGTACATTTAAAATTACATTCTATTCATGACAAGTTCTTCAAAAGAAGGCAAGAGAAACATGATTAACCTCATACCGGAATGTGGAACAAATAATGAAATAGAGAATTTTTCCTCTATTTTTTGAAGTTGCCATGGAGACCTTCTCTGGCTCATTGGCCAGGATGCTGAACCTCTCCCAAAGCCACTATAGCTGTGTTAGCTCATCAGAAATTCAATTCAACAAGTATTTATTCAGTGCCTGTGTATCTCTTAAGTGCTATCAGGGATACCAAAGAAGAATATAGTATGGCCCCTCCCCTCCAGGAGCTTTTAATCTTTCTTGTGAGACAATACTTATGTGCACTAAACTAGTTGAGAACAATAAAAAAGTATAATCAAATACCAAAATATGTAGTATAGATCAGTGGTGTCAAACTCAAATAGAATTGGAGCCACAAAACCATACATAAAGATCCCTACAGCCCCACAATGACTTAGAAAACCACATATTAACATTATTTGTGTTCTAGTGTATTTTTATTTTGTTAGATATTTCCCATTACGTTTTAATCTGGTTCCTGAGGTACTGGGTAAATGTTAAAGGCCTTGGGGCCCTGGGCCTTGTGTTTGACCTCTCTGGTATAGATGGTGTTATGAGAAGTCAGAAAGGGAAGAGATTGATGTGGCCAGATGTAAAGGCAATCAGTGAATGGGAAGATCTAACCCCACCCATTTGAGTGGGCTTTGGGGGCAGGGCTCTCAGGGTCCTGGGGGGAATGGCTAGGGCTGGAGCCAATGGTAGGCACCTGAGTTCTGGTCCACATGATGACATGAAACCTGTGGTGGGAGGAGCTTGCTGAAAGGTTGGAGCAGAGCTAGGAGGCAGTTGGTGAGAGCAGTTAAGAGCTGAAGGAGAGAGGAAGCAGTTAGCTAGCAGAACACAGCTTGGAGATTGCGGCGGAAGCAGCGGTGATGGCGGCAGATGCTACAAAAAAGCAGGACTGACCCTCGTGGAGACCGGAGAGTGCTGAGCAGGGGCTTGAGGCCAGTGGGTGGTCTTCTTGCTAGAGGGCCCTGGCATTGGAGGGGGAAGCACCAGTATGGCTTGGTGTGCTGCCATAATGTTTTTCTGTGGCCTCCTGGTCACTATTGTGAGATGGGCATACTAGTTTTGGAGGGTTCTTGTCGAATTGGGGACACTGGTCCATTGGTCTGCTACTTTTGAGTTTCGATAAATGCTTTAACTCTTCTGCCTTCTACTTAGAGAATTTCTTATATCCTGCGATTCTGGACCATTCAGGCATATTCATGGTTATCTTTGAAGTCGTGAATTCTGCCTTAATGATATACCAGATTTGCAGGTAAAATGGTAACGGAGCTTGAAGTGAAATTCATAGTATGGCTAGGTTTCAGACAGGATAGGACAGTGAAAAGGATGTGGGTTCTGTAGCAAGATAACCTGGATTTGAATCCTAATTTTGCCACTTATTACCTATATGACCTTAGGCAAATCATTCCACCTCCCTGGGTCTCAGTTTCCTTAACTATAAGATGAGGGGGTTGGACTAAGGTCTCTTCAAGCTCTAGAGCTATGATCCTGTAATGATGAGTGCTGAGGTCAGTGCTTTGCACATGTTTTTGAATTGGACTTGTGAGTTCACTGATATATGGACTTCCCGGAGACTACTTCCTCTACCGGTGTAAATCAATACCTCTTCTAAAACCTGTCATCTCAGAGAGTTTTCAGGGACACTGAGTGCTTCAGTGGCTTGCCCAGAGTCGCTTAACTAATAGGGATCAGAGGAAAGACTTGAACTCTTTTAACAGGCTCCCTGTCTACCGTGCCATGCTTCCTTTAAAGTACAGGGAAAACTAGAATAAGTGCTTTTCAGTTGAAAATTGAACTGAGGTGAAATGATATTCTGGGGGATAGAAATGACATAAATAAAATTATGAAGGCAGAAAGTTGGCATGTTCTAAAGATAGTAAAAAGATTGGCTCAATTGGAACAAAGGTAGATGTATGTAAATGTGTAGTGGTAACAATGGGGTTCTATAGCTAAAATTATAAAGGGCTTTAAATGTCAGGATGAGGAACTTGTTTTTGATCCCATAAACACTGTGGAGCCATTATAAGTGTTTGAGTGGAGAAATGGTATAATGAATGAGGTATGCTATGCCAGTAACATTCTGGGACAGTACTCAGGATGAACTAAAGGGAGCAAAACTGGAGGACCCAGTTAAGAGCTTGTTAAAGTAAGGGGTGATGTAGACCTCTACTAGGGTAGTGATGGCTGGACTGGAGAGAGCAATTTAGAAGGAAGAGTCAACAGGACTGGATAACAGACTTACTATAAAAGGATTAGGAAAGGGGAAGAGTTGAAAAGGAATGCAAGATCCACATACAGCCTGGCAACTAAAGGAAGAGTAGTACTATTGACTGAAAGTGGGAACTTCAGAAGGGAAATGATGAGCCAAAGGTGATGACAAGTTCAATTTTAACTGTTTTAAACAGAATATTTTGCAGCTTATCTCCCTGAAAATCTTACTCTTCTTACCTTCAATATGAGTTAGCAAAAAAAGAAAGAAAGGTGAGGAGGGAAGCAACACTTACACTAAGTGGTAAAGTAATCTAGTGGAAAATAACTTGTGGAGACCTAGATTCTATTTAGGCTTCAGTGTTAATTCCCTGTGTGCCTTGGGGCAAGTCATTTATGGTCTATCGTTCTCAAGATTTTTTGACCTGATAATAGCCACAGCAGTGCTTATAATATGGTTTCCTTCTCCAAACATTTGTAAAAATAGCATTTTGACTTCTGTTAGAGGATAGTTGCTAAATAATTGACAAGGTAACAATCCTGTGACCTTTAGATATTAAAGTAAGCCGATGTCTGCACTAGACCCTGAGATCATCTATAGTTCAAAACAAGCATTTTTCTACCAAGCTGAGCAGTTTCTTATTAATATCACTACTTAGTGCATATTGAAATGAGATGGCATTCTGACTAATCATGCATCCTCTAATGGACTGAGTGTACTTAAATAAGAAAAACCACAAGCCACTCCATGATGCTAAAAATCTATGCTAATTATGTCTGAAGTAGGGAGCAAGGAAAAAGAAAATGTTTATGTATGTATCTATATATCCCCCCACACACACACACACACAATCACATTACAATGCAACAAGCACTAAATGGTTCCTATGTGCCATATATTATGTTTGGCTCTAAGAATATAAAGATAAAATGAAAAATGGCCCCTGCTCTCAAAAAACTTCCATTCAGCTGGACAGATAAAATATGTAAACAGATAAGCATATACATGATTATTTAAGCAAGGGGAGAAGCACTAACAACTGATTAGACTAAACTTTTAAAAAGTATTGTTCCAATGATTGTCTCTTAATGTAGCCTATGCCAGGACATAGTTGACTCCAGGTCACTGTGCAAAATCATATTGGGACCTGGACGTATCATATTTAGATATAGCCAATTGACTCCCAGTAGAGCCTATGTTGGCTAGGGTTATTGCTTTTAATAATGCACGTCTGCTGTTAATGTTTACCAGCTAGCTAATCAGAACTCCAGAGAATACATGCCATGTTTGCATTGTTACAAGGTAGACATCATTTTACAATTAACTTCATTATGAGTAGAATATAATCACAGGACATTAGCTCATTTCATTTTTATATAATGTTCCAAAATAATTGTATGTACACAAATGTAGTTTCTATTGTAGGGGTAAAGGAAAGCACATGTTTTCATTTGGATATGTAAATAAATACACTTGCCCATACACATGCACACAATTATTGCAAGCCATCTTTACAGCCTTTAAATTGAAAAAAGATCATTCATGTTTAAATGCTCTGTGAAAACTTGTTTTCTTAGGTGTTCTTTTAGACAAGATTCACAAATCAGAGCTATCAGAGTTATCTAGAGACTTTATTACATTGTTTGTAAATGCAGATTATCAGCCTATATTTGCTGTTTTGAATCACTAACTTAAAAGAATGAAAATAACAATGAATGCTATACTACATATAGGTAATAATTTGAAAATGCAGTTTTTAATCTGTGCAGCAGAGGTTTATATGAAGAGAAAGAATATCTTCTTAAAAACTTATACTTCATAAATAATAAAATGTAACATTATTCTTTCTTGGTAGGCCACGCAGTGCAGATTATTTTATGCAAGAAGCTAAACGGATGAAACATAAAGCAGACGCTATGGTAAGGCTATTTTCTTTCCAGATAACGTTCTTCTGAATTATTTTTGTACTGAAACTTCATCATCAGTGCAATATAGCTAGGGTAATTATAAAATCTATTACAAGGATGGCTGGGTTTGTTAAATTAAGAAATGTTTATATAATCAAGTGCTCATAGCCCAATAAACTATGACTTCAGCCAATAATGTCTGACTGGGAGAGAGCCCTGTATAAATGAATATTTCAGTTTGTTCCTAAGGCTTAATTAGTAACTACTGCCAACAGAGCAGTAGGTAGTGGAATTTTTTTTTCCTTTAAAAAAATTTTAATCAAAGTTTGTGTTTTTCTGTATTGTTAGCCTTTGAGTTTATCATAAGGCAATAAGATTTAGACCTGTATGGAATTTTAAAAGATTATCTAGCCCAACCCTTTCATTTTAGAAATGAGAAAATAACCCCAAAGCTGTTAAAAGACTTGCTAAAAGGGTCACACAAGGAGTCCTAGGACCAAATTATTTTCCAGGAAAACTTTTGTGGTGTTTACATTTCTCTGCCCAAAGGAAGGACATATCTGAATTGCTATAAATGGTGAAACTTCTGTGATTCAGACAGGACATCAAAGTCATCATCGATTTAAACAAAATAAATAATTTTACTGATTTGGCTGATGCCCTATAATGAAGAACTACAGATTCAGTTGCTTAAGTTTTTTAAGCAAGGTATTTAAAGCCTTTTCTAAATGGGATTCTTATCCCCACACACACGCACACACCCTTAGTTCATAGTTCTTCATCCAAAATGACCATTATCCAACAATACCAGTGTTGTTTTTTCTCAGCAACATCACAGCTCTTGGGACTTTGGATAATGTAAAATCTAAAGATATTCAGTTAAAAAGAATTTTTTTAAAGAAAGTTCACAGAGTGGAAATTACCATTGTTTTAAGAAAGGCTTTCCCAAAAAAATCTGTTGTGTATGTTACAGAACTGTTGATATTTAAGCCTTCGTATTGCCACATCTTTGTCGGTCAACAATTATTTGAGTATAAACAGAATGTAGAGCTCTATATTGTGTAGGTACTGTGATGGATGGGAGGGGCACAAAATAGAAGTTTTGATGTCTGCCTAAAAAGATCTTAGTCTAGGATGAAGTCTCTTTAGACGTTAAAATAAGTAGACTGCACTGATAGAGAAGATGACAGGATTTTCAAGCTAGAAGGCACCTGAGAAGTCATCCAGTTAAGAAAACAACTTTGACAAAACTTTCCAGTCTCTATAACTGAAGTAACGGTATTCCGGAGAATATAAAACAAAAGAATGGGGCAGCTAGGTGGCGCAGTGAGTAGAGCACTGGCCCTGGAGTCAGGAGGACCTGAGTTCAAATACGGCCTCAGACACTTGACACGCTTACTAGCTATGTGACCTTGGGCAAGTCACTTAATTCCAATTGCCCTGCCTTCCCCCCTCCAAAAAAAAAAGAAGGAAAAAAAAATAAAAAGAGTGCCATATCAAGTAATATTCAACTACAGCAAGTACTTTCATTCATCTGAGGTTGGCAGAAGGAAAAGCACTGTCACAGCCTTGGAGAGTGTCAGCCAGAAAATCTCAGGGCAGCAAATACATAGTCAAGCACTCCTGTCAGAAGGCTGGACAAAGTTCTTAAAAAGAAAGTAGCTGTCAGTCTGCACATTAAAGGGGCTCTGAGAGTGTTCAGCCTGAGAACTAAACCACCACTAGCAGCCTTGTGGAACTCGACAGAGAGAGCCCTGGACTTGAGAGTCATAGACACACTTAAGAGCTGTGTGACTTTGTCTGCCACGTTTTCCTCAGCTGTGAAATGGGAGTAATAATAATAATAGCACCTAGTTCCTAGGGTTGTTATAAGAATGAAATGAGATATTTGTAAAATGCTTGTTTGAAAAAAAAATACAAGTGGTCTAGGAAAGCAGTAGAACCTCAAATAAAAATAGAGATCAGACAAGGGCCCACCCTCCTATCCAGATGTTCAGGAGCAGTTGAAGCCTGGTCTTGACAAAATGTCATTATTCAGGAAGGAAGCCTTGAAATGAGAATAACTATAGAAAATATCAGTGATAAAGAAATATCATGCATCCAGCAACATCCAGTACGCAGCCTAGAGAAAGAAAGTAACTCCACAACCACTGTGAGAAGAGTCTTAGATATGGGTATGGTTTACGTCCACAAGTCTGTTAGAATTCCTGAAAGAGATAAAACAAGAGTTTAAAAAGATAATAAAAATGAAATGAGAGCTCTAGAAGAAATAATTGGAAGAATAAAAAGCTCAGTACATGGGTACAAAATTTTCTCCAAATAACTGACTTCCTGAAAATTAGAGTAGCCCAAAAAGAATTAAATTATTCTATGAAGCAAGAAATATTCAAACAAAATCAAAAGACAGAAAAAATAGCTTATCAGAAACAACTGACCTAGAAAAATGGTCAAGCACAATCTAAAACAACCAGAAAAACATGACCCCCCAAAATATTTTTATACCATATTATAAGAATTCATAAATGAAAATGGCTTAGAATTCTTAGAACTAGAGGACAAAGTGATAATTGAAAAAATCCACCATTCACATCCTAGAATATATTCCAAAATGAAAACTCCCAGGAATGCTATAACCAAAATCCAGAGCTTCCAGTTTAAAGGGGAAAAAATACTTGGAACAACCAGAGAGAAAGAGTTCAAGTGCTAAGCAGTCACAGTCAGGATCACACAAGATTTAGTACCTAATACCTCAAAGAACAGGAGAGCTTGGGGGAAAAAAATATTATTCCACAGGGAAAAAGACAAAGGCTTACAACCAAAAATAGTTTGTTCAGTAAAATTGACTATAGTCCTACTGGGAGGGGGGGGGGGGGAGGAAATCCCTTTAATTAAATAATTAAATGGATGGACAAATAAAGAAACTTTTAAAGATTCCTGGTGAATGAAGATCAGAATTAAGTTGAATCTTCGAGATGCAAACACAAAATCAAGAGAAACCTAGAAAGGCAAACACATTGGAGTAACTGAGACTGTATGATGAGACTGTATGAAAGTGTTTACTTTCTGAGAGGGAGAAGAAACAATTGTCCCTTCTGAACCTTAACATTTTCAAGATCTATAGAACAAAATAAGACCAACAGGGAGATCTATGAATGGTTTTTGTCTGCTTTAATGATTTTCAAATAAGATAAAGAAAGAGGAGGAAAGGAGAAACAAAAAGGAAGAACTTACTATTTTATATAATTCAGGTATAGGAAAAAAAAACTATACAAATGTGGAGAAAGGTTTCAAGGAACTAGATATCCCATGAATCTCACTTTCTTCTGAACCAAGCAAAGAGTTAAGGACATTCACACATATGCACATACACACACACACACACACACACACACACACACACCACATAACACACACTCTAACATACTAAGAGTTTGGTGTAGGAGAGCATCAGACTCAACAGAAAAAGAAGAGGGAATAAGAAGGAAGTAGGTTTTAAGAGGAAGGGAAGAATAAAGGAAGGATTAATCATAAGCAAAACAAATTCCATCATTAGAGTGAAGATAATAGAAGGATTAAAAGTAAAGAAAAAAAATAAAAATCTATGATGTGAGTCTGGGTGAGCAAAAGAAAAAAAGGAGTAGTGAATCAACAAAAAAGAGGATAGAATGGAGGGAAATACCCAATTAAGAACTGTTACTATGAACATGAATTAGGTGAATGCATATAAAACAGAAATGGATAGCAGAATGGATTATAAAACAATATAATAAAGAATTGTTTATAAGAACTTGAAACAAAGATTCACATAGAGTCAAAATAGGGGGCTAGAGAAGAATTCATTATACTTCAGGTGGACTCAAAAAATCAGGAGTAAGAATCATGATCTCAGATAAGGCAACAGAAAAAAATAGACGTAATAAAAGAGATGAAACAAGGAAATTACCTTTTGCCCAAAGATACTAGAGACAATGGATTAATACCAGTACTTAACATATATGTATCAAATGGCAAACCAAATAGGTAAATGCTGATCAATTTACAGGGAAAAATATAAATACTTTAATTATTGGGGACATTAAGTACTGCTTTCAGACTTAGACAAATCAAGCAAAAAAGACCAACCAGAAAAGTCAAAGATCTAAATGAGATGTTGCAAAAGTTAGATATGATAACTCTCTTGTAATTACCGAATTAGAATAGAAAGGAATATACGTGTTTTTCATCTATACATGGCACTTTTGCAAAAATTTACTATGTATTATGGCATAAAAACTTCACAAAAAATGCAAAAGTACACAGTTACTAAGCATATCTTTTATTGACCAAAATGCAATAAAAATTATATTCAATAAAGGTCTTGGAAGACAGGATAAAAATTAATGGAAAGTAAATAACAGTTAAAAGGAATTTATAGGTCAAATAACATCATAGAAACAACAGAAAATTTCATAAAGAAAAATGAAACAATAAGACAACATACCAAAATTTGGAGGGTATACCTAAAGGAGTTCTCAGGGTAAATTTCATGTGACTAATCACATTGCTCATTAAAAAATATCAGACTTGGATATGAAACTTAAAAAAACCAGAAAACCGATAAATTTTAAAATCCAGATTGTGCATCAAAAGATAAATTCTGAAAATCAAAGAAAAGTTTCACAAAATTAAAAGCAAAAAAATCAAATTGATAAATAGGAAACTATTTTTAACAAAATTAAAATAGCTATTATGATTTTAAAAGAAAACCAAACTACCAGCATCAGAAATGCAAAAAGAGAAATCACATGTGAAAAAAATAACAAATTATTTAGAAATCACTTTGCCCAATTATTTGCCAATAAAATTAACAGTTTAGATTAACTAGGTGAAAATTTACAAAAATATAAACTAACCAAATAAACAGTACTAAAAATAGATAATTTAAGTAATACAATCTCAGAAAGAAAAAATGAATCACAAATGAATTCCCAAAGGAAATTTCCAAAGGAAAAAAGACTTAAGACCAGCTGGACTCAGAAGTTAATTTTACCAGACATTGAAAGAACAATTACTCTCATATAAATGGTTTTCAAGAACAGGAGAAAAATGGTATCCTACCAAGTTCCTTGTATGGTACAAATATGGTCATTACCTAAACCAGGAAGAGTCAGGATAGGGGGTGGGGAACTATAGCCTAGTATCTCTAATGAATATCAAAACAAAAAAATAAGTAGAATATTAACAAAGAAGTCATCATAATACATGATAAATATTGTACTTTATGATGTAAAATTTATACCAGGAATACAAGGTTTGTTCAGTATTAGTAAAACTAATAATGATGGATTACATTTATAATAAAAAGAACAAAAATTTAAATCACATCAATAGATTAAGAAAAGGCATTTGACAAAATTCAGCACCCATTCCTTAAAAAAATACTAAACATCTGGGAATAAATGGACTCTACCCTTAATGTGATAAATGTTTGCTTAATATTTAATGTTTACTTAAAAATGTTACTTAATGTTTACTTAAAACCAAAAGCAATATTCTATGTATCGAATATTATATTATTGTATGTATGAAATACGTATCACATGTATTGAAGATAAACTAGATGCCTTTGCAATCAGATCAGGAGTAAAGCAAAGATATTCATGATCACCATTATTATTTAGCATAGCGCTAGAAATTCTAGCTTTAGAAATTAGACAGGAAGAAAAATTAAAATAGAAGTACAGGAAAAAAGGAAGCAAAAGTATCACTCTTTTTAGAAGATACGATAGTCTAAATAGAGAACCAGAGAGTCGACTAAAAGGAAGACAGGAAACAAGTATTTATTAATCACTTATTTTGTGCCAGGCACTGTACAGCGTACTCATTAATTGAAACAGTTAACTTCATCACAATAATAGCATATAAAATAAGTCCACAAAAACAATCAGCCTTCCTGTATATTACCAACAAATCTTAAAAGGAGATAGGAAAATTCTATTAAAAATAACTACGGAGTATATAAAATACTTAGGAATCCACCTATCAAAGAAACATACAGGAACTATATGAATAAAACTACAAAATATTCTTTGAAGAAACAAAAAACTCACTAAGTGCAGAAGTATTAACTGCTCATAATTGGGCCATGCCAGTAAGACAAGTACCAAAATTTATTTATTCAATGCCAAACTCAGGAAACTATCAAACTTTAGAGAACCAGAAACAATAATAACAATTCATTTAGAAGAACAAAAGGTTAAGAATATCAAGGGAAATAGTAGGGAAAAGTTGGAAGAAAGGAGACCCAGGAGTACCAGATCTCAAACTATCCTACAAAGTAGTAATCATGCAAACTATTTGGTACTAGCTAAAAAAAATAGAAAAAGATTAAGTATGCAATACTCAAGAAAAAAATCAAATATAGTAAAACAGTGACCCAGGAAGCATTACTACTCTGGTGTAGACTTACTATTTTTTTTTAAATTGCTTGAGAAACTGGAAAGCAATTTGACAGAATTTCAGTTTAGACCAAGGTGCCACACCATATTCCAAATAAGCTCCAAATGGCATATGACCTAAACATAAAAGGTAACATCATAAATGAGTTAGAGGAGTATAGAAGAAAATACCTTTTGCAGTTATCGATAGAGGAGAGGTTCATAATCAAACAAAAGAGAGAGAATATCTTAGAAAATAAAATAAATAATTTTCATTACATAAAATTAAAAGGTTTTATACAAACAAAATCAATATGTTCAAAATTAGAAGGGGAAAATCTTTGTAGCAAATTTCTCTGATAAAGAGCCGATCTTCAAGCTGTATTAAAAAAACTGATACAAGTATATAAGAATGACAGGTATTTAGCAATTAATAAATGATCAAAGGATATGAAAAAGCATTTTTCTAAGGAAGACATCCAAGCTATCAATATCCATATGAAAAATGCTCCAGTTAAAAATGCACATTAAAACACCTCTGAAGTTCTGCCTCACATGTATTAGACTGGAAAATATGACCAAAAGAAAAAAAAAATTTTAGAGGCTAGCAGAAAACAAGTACACTGGTATACACTTGGTAGAGCTGTAAATTGGCCTCCCCAGTCTCTAAAGCAATTTGGAATCTTGCCCCCAAAGTGTCTAAACTGTATAAAACCTTTGAATGAGTGATAACATCTCCACCCATCTCCTCTGTGATCTTGTTCTATCAATTATCTCTCACAGAGTCATAGTAAAAGCTAATACATCTTAAGTTCAAATCCTGCTTCAGCTATTTAATGTGCTTGGGACTGAGAAAGTCATTCAACTCACTGTGCCTTTAACCTTTCTGGTCTCTGATTTCCCCAGAAGGGGGAGGTGTTATACTCTACACTTGTACTCTGGCTGCTGAGGTCACTTCCGGGTTTAAGTAGATGATCCTATGTCCCTATAAAATCATTTCTCCCCATCCTAAAGGAACCCTTTGCTTCCTTGAACTGACTCTTCCCTCACCTCTATGGCCAAACTTCTAGGAAGAACAGTCCATGCTCATTGCTTCCACTAACTCACTTTCTCTCTGTCCCTATCTTCTTTGACCTCTACAGAATGGATTCTATTGGCTACTTTAACTCTTTCATTTGCTCTTCTTTAGTTTCTCTGAGGCCGCTTTCTAATGGTTCTATTTCTTTTTCTCTGATGTTCTTCTGTCTCTTTTGTTGCTTCATCCTTTTCCTCTGACCCCTGTATTACTTTCTCTTCCTCTCTTCCTTGGTGACCTCATCCATTTCTATGGCTTCATTTATCATCTCCCAAATTCCCAAATCTGTCTTCTCAGCCAACCTTTCCCTAGAACCTACTATGTGTATATCTTCCCCAAACACGTGCTTTTCACAAAAAGCACCTCAAGAGCAGGATCTATATCATATCAACCTTTATCTCTGAGGACCTAGGGAAAAAGCATCTAGAATGAATGAAAAATCATTTATTAAGTGCATACTATATGCCATGCACAGGAGTTACTAATTAAAAAAACAATACATGTCCTGCCCTCAAGGAGCTTATATTCTTAATAGGAAAAGACAACACATACAGGGAAGTGTTGGACAAGGAGGAGTGTTTTGGTTTGGTAAGTGATATACTTGGTACCTGTAGCCCTAGGGGAATGGAGTGACTTCCCTTCCCAGTAGCAATGTCAGTGTGATTCCCAGAGGTGGAAATCAAGGTTGTGAGAAGTGGAATAAAAGGGTCTCAGTACAGCAGATGGTAAGAAGGAGGCCTGAATGGAATGGGAAGCATGGCTGAGGCCAGCTAGATTTAGTAGGTTGTCTTGCACATATTAGATGCTTAATAAATCTTTGTTGAATTGAATTTGCTGTTGTTGAATTATGAATACTAAATAATCGCCACCTGTTATATGGGTGAAGTACAACTCTGCATATAACCACTTGCTCATATAACTAAAGCCAGTCACAATTTATGGAACATCTGTAGCAAAGAATGTTGTTTGAATTCATTTTACCATGCATAATATTTATTTTACATATGCACCGTATGGGTTATGCTGCCTGAGTGGTGAAAGTAAGCTGGTAAATTTTGCCTACTTCCCTATCGAACTGGATTTTGATAAATAGCAAGACTCAATTAAAAAGCCTAAAATATGGCAATTTTTATTTGTGTTGAGTTTGGTTTGAAGGGCTTAGGTAGTGCCAAGATTTACCCCATTTATTAGCAGTTTTGTTTTGTGTTAGACTCTCACTTTGAATTGTGTTGCTTTCTCTCAGCCTTATTAACAGGACTTTTGAAACTCATAAACTAGGTATCTCAGTAAAGCACATAAAATACTATGAGAATGTTGGTTTTATAACTGTTCTTAAGGAGACCATGTTTTTATTCTGCTGCTTAGGTGGAAAAATTTGGAAAAGCTTTGAATTATGCTGAAGCAGCCCTGTCATTTATTGAGTGTGGAAATGCAATGGAGCAAGGCCCAATGGAATCTAAATCTCCCTATACAATGTACTCAGAAACAGTAGAACTCATCAGGTAAGGAATTAAAAAGCAAGAATCACTTGCCTATATTTCTTATTTGATTGTGTGTGAGATATGAACACAAACCACCATCCCCGTAACACCAGCCGCACAGCAAAAAATAATGTTCAGTACAAAAAAATAATAACTCTTGATGGGTGCTAATGATAACTACTGGGATTGAATAACTTGGAAAAGGCAACAGGGTTATGCTACAGTTCTTCTCTAAATGACTACCATTAGTAGACCCCGATGGGAGCCATAGAAAACAATAGTAGCCACTGTTGTCCTATTCCTAAATATATACATCCATAACATCACATCTTACAATTATAACATGCTTATATCATTTCAGCGCAGGAACCTCAGTGAAACCTCAAAATTTGAATTTCCTCTGTTTTATGTCCCCCACACCTCTGGCCAGAGATACAATGAGAAGATGGAACACTTATCCTCTTGGTGAATCCATCACCTACCTGTACCATTATTATTTTTCTAATGGTAACACTAAAAAATGTTTTGTGAAAAAACATGGTTATCCTCCATATTTTTATGTCCAAAAATATAGCCTTAACTTTCTCTTTATAATTTTTAATATACTTATATTACTTAATGGATTAAAACTCTTGAACCTCCTTATGTTTTTTATCCTGTAATGGCCTATTGCTTATGGTCCAGTGTTAAAGCACTACTTCTTTGAAATTAGTGCCAACACTAGCACCTTTGTAAAATTTAGTGAAAAGTTCAGATTCACTCTTGTCAATGTTACTTGTGATTTAACACTGACTATATCCCTGTTTAATCTCCTTTCTATATTCAAGATTCTTAATCATTTTAGAATAATAGACCTTTTTGCACTAGAGAGAAACTTAGAGTTAGGTCCCCTCTCCCTAATCCAGCTCTCTCACTTTTACAGATGAGGAAGCTTGAAGCCCAGATGGGCTCTGACTCCACAGTCACACTGCTGGTAAATGGCAAGACTGGGACTAGTGTTCTTCCCACTACAGCATACCTTGGAAGCCATAGTCTTTCTAATATACATTGACATAGAGGGGAAGTACTGTTATCAACTCTATTCATATGCTATATTCTGTAGATACTTTTCGCCTTCATGATTGTCATTTCGGTATCAGAATACATAATCTCCAAAGACTCTATAGTTGTGTGAGATGGCATTGCCCAACTTTCAGAAAAAGTCAGATATATCTGATAACCTAAGCATGGTGTTGACTCCAGACCATCCTGCTGCTTCAATAGCACGATATTGCCAGCATAATATGACAGTAAAGCAGAATGGCAGAATGGAGGTCTCAAAATTGTAATTGTTTTCAGGAATAAACTACCTCCTTCCAGAATTCTTTACAAGACTTGCTAGAACTGTGGCTGGTATCACATGCATGATATAATGAATAATTCATCCTCATAATAGCAGTAACTAACATTTAAAAACTGCCATAAGTTTGCAAAGTGCTATCCTTATTACCCGATTTCATCCTCACAACAGGTCTGTGAGGTTAGTGCTGTTATTGTCCTCATTTTATGGATGAGGAAAGTGAGGCCGAGAGAAATTAAATGACTTGCTCAGAGTCACACAGCTATTAAGGGTCTGAGGCAGAATTTGAACTGGGGTCTTGTTTACTTCAGGTCCCATGTTCTATCCACCTAACTGCCTAATTAAGGCCCTTATCTAGATCAGGCCTGCACAACTTGGGGCCTGCAGCACGCCAGAGGATTTCCTCTACGTACAAAGGATGTTTTCCTCTACATTTTTCTCCAAAATCCTTTGGGGTGTTGCAAGCAGTCTGAGACAGCAGCAGGTGGTGCAGGCCTGATCTAGATAATCCAGACTACAACACCAATTTCACTTTAAATATCTAGGCAACACAAATAAAAGAAACTGGCTTTAATGATAGAGACAGGGAGTGTAATTCTCTCCTTCAAGTTTCTCAATAAATGTAGAAGTGGCTTGAAAGTCCTCTCAAAAATTCTGCCTGTTAATTAGATGTTTTATGGAGAAAAATGAATAACTATGATTAGAGCAACAAATGGAAGGACAGTCCATAAAAGCTAGCAGCTTCCCTTAACAAACATCTGTAGAAGCAAAATATAGATTAAAATGCATTCAAGACACTTATATGGCTGTCAAAGTAAGAGTTCCAAACAAAGAAAAAAGAGGAAATCCAAACATTTATAGAAGTGTAAGAGATGAGGCTTCTTTTGGACGCAAGCCTGGAAGTATTGAGCACTGCCTCAGTCTTCAGTCAAGCTACTCAGCAGTTCAGCTGTCTATAGAAATTTGTAGCAGTGGACATGTTACTTTTTCTTGAAATAGCAGCATTTCTAGCTATTTGTAGCATTTGAACTTGTATTATTAAAGAACAGAAAGTAGCTCAATGGACATAAAAATCATTCTTTTGTAGTCATCATGATGTAATGCTTGTTGATAAAGGAGTGACCTCAGCCAGCTTTTAAGAAAGCAGTGGCAAACACTATGTAAAGCCCAGAAAGGGCTGGGAGATTCACTTTTAACACGAAGCATACTCTACTGTTTATGTGGGATGATCATGTTTATTTCTTTTACTTTTTTTTTTAAGGTATGCTATGAGACTAAAAACTCACTCAGGCCCAAATGCCACTCCAGAGGACAAACAATTAGCTGCATTATGGTAGGTATATTATGATTCATTTCAAATCTCCAGCCCTGTCAGTGGTTTTCTTTTAAACTAGGTGCTATAAACACAAGAAGAGGGTGCTTTCTGTCATGTCTCCTGACCCCAAGAGGGTAGATCTTGCCTTGGAGGCTAGGAGATTCCTAGAAGCCATTCAGCTGCAATCCTTGAATGACTTGTGAATGGCCTGAATTCTGCAGGTATGCCTGAGCAATTCTTAATGATTGGTAGTTGACAGGTCAGGTTTAGTACATCAAGGTAATTAGTTTTTCAGCATTTGATGGGTCTGGATTTTTAATGAGTTGTATACTAACTGTGCCAATGTCCGTGTAATTTCTTTTGTGTTTAACATTTTAGGTGCAATCATAATAACTCATCTGTTGTTTTACATGTAGGATTAGTGTAGCAGAACCAAGATAATGCTTTAAAGCTCATATTTGTAGCAAATTGAAAATCAGGTTTATTACATTTTTTTAAAAATGTATTATAACTGCAAACACTAATAAAGCTTGAAAAGATTAATAAACTTTAAAAAGACAAAAAATAGTTAAACATTTAAAAGAGGGAGGAAATCTTAGAGAAAATTTTTAGCCCTTAACAAGATGGAAAAAAGGAATTAACAAAGAAAATGTTCTTATTTGTGCCCCGTCTGGCCTCCCTGAAGTTGTTATACTTCTAATTCTGTTTTCTTTCCTCCTTTCTTCTCATTTTATTTTTCTTTTTACATCTTTATAGTCATTGTATATATACAGGTTTGCTTCTGCTCATTTAGTACTTCATCATCTCCATATAAGTTTCTCCCTATGTGCTTCATAATTTTTACAATACCATAATATTTCTTTATGTTCATATTGGATACAGGGCTAGAAGGAACCCAGAGGCCACCTAGTCTAACCCACTCTGCTGCCTCTCTCCCTTGCTCCCTTCTCTCGCTCTCTTAAGATGTGTGTGTATGTATATATGCATACATATACATACATATACACGTTTGTGGGTATATACACATATATGTACACACACATCTTTAAAGTTCAGTAGATATTTTCTCTCAGTGATGTGAGTACTCCATCCCTCCCTGTGCTTCCTTTGTTCATCTTCCACAGGTGATCTCGGTGCTGAGGGCCTTTTCGCAGGTCTCTAGATTTCAAGTAGATAACAATAAAGCAAATGACATGCCTCTTGTTTATCCCTCACCCATTTATTCCTATGTTACCAGCCCACCTCCTTTTCCAGTCTCACATCTGTACAGCTTCTCATTGGTAGTACATTGATACCTACCACTTAACTCTCCATTGCTTTTTTGGGGACCCCACAACTTTAATTATTAAGAAACTGACATTCCATGACCAGCCTCCATACAGCATCACCAGAATAATACGAGTATTAAATAAAAATAGGTCTTTGTTTCAGCAGGAAATTTGAGGGCATTAAAAATACCGTGTAATTTCCCAAAATCAGTACAACCATTTTCTGTTTATTTCTGAGCCCAGAGCATTGGACATTCACAGTATCTGTTCAAGTTACATATCTGAAAAGATAATGTTTATGAATTGTCCATCTAAATATTTCATAAGCATTGTTCATTCCCTTGATTTTTCGTATGTCTGTATCATAATAACTTCATTCAGTTGAGTCTTCATGTGGATAAATAGACCAAACCCTTCCAAGTGATCATTGATCTCATTTAGGAGGCTTTGCAGTGTTCAGAGATTTGGTATGATAAACATAGCACTCACAAACAAGCACACCTGGAGGACCTCATCATCTTAGAATGAAAACTCCTTTCAAGTAGTGATAGTTTTCATTCTTTGTACTTGTATTCCTAGTGCCAAGCACAGTGCCTGACACATGATTGATTGGTCTGTAGGGAATCCCTCTTGCATATAGACTTTGTAGAGGACACGGGTCACAACAGTGGCAAGCGCCTTTGGGAGGCGTGTTTCCTTTTTTTACACTTTGCTTGATCTCAGTCTTGTCATTATATCTTTTAAGGCATCCCATACGATTTTGATACATGCATAGGAGATGCATTGTTAGAGGAGAGCCGGAGAGCCTTGAAGGGGTCATTTTGATCTACTGAAACAATATCTTGAAGTCAACAGATAGTAAGCACAAAGGGGTTTGTGTTAGCACACCTTTTAGTCTTTTATGGGACTGTGAAGATAAGGTCTTCCATAGAATATCATTTGCAAAAGGCTAATATTGCCTTATCAAACTTTCATTAAACATAACCTCCGTAGATGTAATTATTTTCATAAAGGTTTTGTGGACATCGAAAGCTGGCATGTTAGTCAGGCATTATTGATATTTTCTTGGTCACTTTTTGTTTTGTTTTTGGAATGAATCTCTGATTTCACTAGTAAAGGGAAAGCTCTCCAGCAATATAGAGGAGCACTTTCTCTGCAGCCTATTTTATTAGATTTGCCAGGGGTATTGAGATGTTATGTGACTTGCCGACAGTCACATAGCCTGTATACGAAGTTAAAGATCTTTTCCAAGCTTTGTTATCTCTCCTTCTTGATTAACTTCATAAGTGATTCCTCAGTATCCTTAAAATTAAATTTCATACATCACAGATCTCCTTTGTATAGTTAGTCTAATCCAACTGTTCTTCCCATCTGTGTTCTTTAATGCCTTCTATTTGCTCACATATAATACATTGGGAACTGATATTAGAGTTTAAATGTGGTAGCTCCTCTCATTAATAAAGGAAGCAGCTTGTTATAAAA
Organism: Phalanger gymnotis; assembly: GCA_028646595.1. Taxonomy (NCBI): domain Eukaryota; kingdom Metazoa; phylum Chordata; class Mammalia; order Diprotodontia; family Phalangeridae; genus Phalanger; species Phalanger gymnotis. Next base: position 500,790,090 of record CM053622.1, on the reverse strand, counting down.
ATCTTTACAGACATTTTCCAGTTTTTCATATATTTATTATCCCTTTCAGTCTCATCCTTTAATGTATAAGGATGATTTGGCTTCCTTGGATCTATCAAATTTTCTGTAAAATCTATTTTTTGCTCCTGCTGTTTCTCATTTTTTTGTGGAATAAGGCTATCCATAATCTTCCACTGGCCTTCACAATAATTTTTTTTTATTTTTTTTCAATTAATCATTTATTTTCCTCTCACTCCCTCACGGTGAAAATTTAAAAAAAAAAAAAAGGAAAAAGGAAAAATAAGACCCTTAGGATAGATGAGTCAGATTCCCACATTAGCCATTTCCGAAAAACATATGTCTCATTCTGAGTCTTTGAGCCCATCACCTGTAAGGAGATGAGTGGCGTGCCTTATTATTAGTCCTCTTGAATAGAGTTATTGGTCATTCTCAGGGTTCTTACATAAAGGTTTATATTCTAAACCAGTTGGCTTCTTCTCTATCTACCTGGCAAGATAAGTTATTTACTGGGTGACATACTTTGTAGACTTATTTGGTCTCCTTATTGTAGCACTTGATTTATATTGCTTAAGTTTCATTAGGAAATTATGATAGTCTGTGTTGATATCTATTATTTTCTCTATTTCTTATTTCTTGGCATCACTAACTTACTTGAATAGGTCACATTAAAGATACCTCACTTGTATCCCAGATCTCATTTTTTAAAATATTTTCTTCCAAATTGATATTTATAGTATCAAGTCTAATTTGATACTAATAAAATCAGAAATCCAACTGTAGATGGAACACTAATTCAGAAATAACTCCTACATCTGTAACCAGCCTTTTCCTGTCTGTTAAAAATATATTTAGTTTTATAATAATAATATTATTTGGTGCTCTCTGTGGCTGATACCTCCCTGTTCTCCTCTTGAAGAAAATATTGCTCAGATGTTATGTCTGAGAAGACTTTGTTATAATCTAAAAGTCTCTGTCCTCTCTCTTTCCTTATTCCTAAACCACATTTTACTACCTTCTTTTTTGTTTGCTGTCTTCCCTTATATGTACTTCTCCATATTAAAGCGTATGTTGGTTTAGTTTGGAGGATGTCATCAAGTGTTTCGGAGATTTTCACTATTCATTTTTCACAACAGATGTTGACATATAACCTACAGCTATTTTCATGGTAATCTTTTTACAACTATTTATGGCAAGCATTTTAATCAAAATGATCAAGTCCCATGAAATTATGTTTATTGTTGCTTTTAGATGCACAATAAAACCAGTTCTACCAACTCTTTTGTTTGCCTTTACAAGAAAAATCTGTGAACTATTTTCCCATTTAGCTGCAACTTCTTTTTGTCTTATGGTTTTGTTTATATTGAGAATATCAAGATTTATAAGATTCATTTCTTCCAATACTATATCTATTCATTGGTCACTGGACAAAGAGCTTACATTTTAGGGTAGCAGTGGCTAACCTACTAATGGTCTGGAACTTTGGTGATTCTTGGCATCTTCTGCCCCTTTTCTGCCACCACCATCACTAGAGTTACCAGAAGGACCATTTTGTATTTTTCTTTGTTGCATGGGTTGCCATGGGCAAAAAAAATTAATTGCCAAGTGGCTAGCCTAACATGATGGTCCTCTCTGCCCTTAGGCTGGTCCTTGGAAAGCAGATTCAGTCTATTGCCAAGATCATACTGAAAACCTTTCCAGAATACTAAAACTTGCCAGAGTTTCTGCTCCATTGGCATAGTCTTCAAAAACTCAGGCTCTCCTGCTCACCGCAGCAAAGTGACAAACTAGGGCTTTATGGAGTGAATAAATTAATGTGAAATAACGTATTCAGTCATTTTCCAGTTGTTGGACGTACAGGTTGCTTTCAGTTTTTCCTGTTCTAATAGGGTATATATGAATATTATTATAGGTATAGATCCTCTTTATGATGTTCTTAGGATAAAGTCATAGCAATGCAATCACTAAGTTATGTTATGCTTATTTTGTGACTCATTGCATACTGCCATTTTGCCAACCAAATCTATAGAGTGCCGTTTCCCCACAGTTTTGCAAACTTTTGTATTTTTTTTTCAGAGAGTGTGGAAGTAGCAATTTTTTGGTTATTAAGAAATCTGAGCATTTTTTTCTTATGGTTAATACTTTATAATTCCTCCCTCATAAATTATCTAATTTGTATCCTTTGATCAATGCTCCATTCAGGACCATATCAATGCTTGTAGAGCTGTGGATCCATTCCTTATGAATTATTTTTCAGACCTTTCTCTGAGATATTTACTACAAGTATTTTCCCATTCTACTTACTTTTCCAATTTACTTATTTTCCATTAATTTTAGACATACTGCTTTTTGTTATTCAAAATCCTTTTATTGTTGCATAATAAAATTTGTCTTGTCTTCAATGATTTCTAATATTTAGGTTCAACACGTTTTGATAGTAAAAGAATTTATTTTTTAAATGTTCACTAATATTCACCTTTGGAGCCTTAGTTTCCTCATTTGTAAGTTGAGGGAGTTGGATTAAATGATCTCTAAAGTTTATTACCAGCTCTGAAGTCCTGTGTTTCTTTGGGATAACCATTGCACTAATTGTGACTATTAATAATGATGATAAATCCTATGATCCTTATGTAATCAATTACCATCCCACTCACATGACTGCTATTAGCAAGGATAATAAAATCACACAGCCCTATGTAGGGACTTAGCAGTGTACAAATATGACTGCTATTAACAACACTGATAATGATGGTAACGATGATTCTTCCATCCCAACTTCACAGGGCATATCACTTCATATTCCTAAGTCATATTTTGGGGAAATTCCTAAGAAGGAACCAAATTATTCCATACTTTTGATAAACTTCAAAGTCATTTCCACTGGCAGGTAGCTTATATAGTCTACAAATTGAGGAATCAGACCACAAAATAAAAAGATCAACGACTCCTTATGGACTGAGGGGTTTCTAATATGTTCCTTCAAGAAAATATTTCTGAATTGTGACTCTGCCGAGTTTTGACTATAAATCTATACTGCAGTAGATGATTGTGCTATACTTGGTGTGCCAGTTAACACTACTGCCACTTGATTTATAAAAATATAAAGAGAGGAATAAACTAGATATTGGGAGAAGGCACCAAAGAAAACGTGTGTTTCGAGGAAAAAACTGCTTATGTTTTTTTCCAGCTTTATGTAAACTCTCCCTAATTAATAAAAGTAGTAGATTAATCATAAAATGAGGAAAGAAGATTTGAAAGAAGAGTTTGCTTTTTTTTTCTAGCAGAGCAGACTCAAAATCAGCCACACACCCGAGGCAGTGTTACACTGAGAAATGGGGACATTGCAGTTTCCTTACACTGCTTAGTATCCAGGACTTTGTTCCTCCTGCCCTGTAGCCTTCAACTCACTTCTGACAGGGAGACACTACCCTCTAGTGGTGTAAAAGGAAAACTAAGAGGCCATGGAAAGCCCCGTTATTCACACTGCCTAAAAAAGGACTGTGAAGCTGATGGATGTATGTATTTGTGATTTCAGTACTATATTGAGCAATCACTTAGTGATGAAGTGTAGATCTTCTCAAATTTAAATTTTTTTCTAAATAGTAGATTTGACTTGGTGTGTCAGAACCTCAGTCTATAACTAATGAGTGCCTTGAAACAGCTGATATGTTTGACGATGTTTTTCTAGTTTTATCTGAGATTTATGACTACTCTTAAGAAACTGATTTTCTCTTTTTGGGCTCTAGTTACCGCTGTCTGGCTCTTCTGTACTGGCGGATGTTTCGACTCAAAAGGGACCATGCTGTAAAGTATTCAAAAGCACTTATTGACTATTTCAAGGTATCATCTTTGTAAATTGCTTGTAACTCGACTGTGGCTATAGAACATAGTGTATTCAATATACTGTATATTGCTTAAAGCCCCTGTTGAGGATAAATGTGATTAGATGGACAGAATCCATTGCTTTCAGGCGGATGACTGTGTGTTCCCTCAGTGTATATGTGAAACCAGTTTATGACACAGTCACAGAGTGTTAGGATTGAGGAGGCCTTGGAGAAGCCATCTAATGTATCTCTTTATTTCAGGATGTTCCATGCCTCCCCTCGCCATGATAAACACCCCTCAAGAGAAGGAATACACCTAATCCCTCAGCAACTCATTCTAATATTTAGCCATCTTATCAGGACGTCGTTCCTTATAGCTAATCCAGGGGCCTCAGTTTGCCCTCTAACCATGTTTCCTCTTGTTTTGTCCTCAGTTTAGGTAGAGCAGAGCTCATCATGCTCTACAGCATAATCCTCTGCCACTCTTTACCTAGGTGACTCTGAGGAAGTCATTTCGCTCCTCCGTGCTTCGGTTTCGTTCCAAATAAGAGAACTGGTCCAAATGAGCTGTAAGGCCCCTTCTTGCTCTAAAGCTACGATCCTGTGATCTTTCACATACCATGGCAACAGTTCCTTTGTCTAGTTTCATTCGTATCCGAGACGCCTCATGTAGAAGCAGCTCTTTAAGTTTCCTGTGAGAACAAGAAAATGAAACATCCCACCTCCTAATCTTTCTCAGAGAGGACCCGTCAATCAAAGGGTCAGCCTTAGACAAGCAAGGTAGCTGATGTGGTGGTAGAATAGACTGGAGACTGTGTTCCTCAAGATATATATATACATGGCAGTCCCAGCCAGGGAGTCACCAATCAGCACATACCTCTCAGGAAGTTTAGGAGTCAGTTGCCATCCTCACTCCCCAGAAAGCCTGTTTCTAGCCTCACTAGGTAATTTTCTCTTACATGTCCTGGAGACCATGTGAACCAAAAAGAAACAGTTCATGTTCCTACCTGGAAAAAGGATATTCTTTCCAGCTGCTGTCTTCATAGAATTCAACTGAACAGTTTATCCAAAATCGATTGAAGAGTGTTCCAAGCCATATAGAATCTGTCTTAAATGTGAAGAGTACCAGAACCTACGCAACATGGCTGTGGCCTTATTTTTGACTTTAGGAAAATGGGGTCAAAGTCAGAAAATGTGGTAAATGCTTTAAACTTTGGCACCTAAGAGGAAATTCTGAAAAAGGGTAACCCTATATTAAAGGGAAGAGTTCAGGTTTTTACAATTAAATGTAAGCACTGAGCATAATGAATGAAGAGTGGATTAGAAAATTTCCCTGATGTAATGATGATTATCTTTTTATTTGTCCATTGTCTCCAATCTATCTTTAAGAATAAGTACAGAACAGGTACCACATTAAACATAAGACATGATTCTTCTCCTTTGGAAATTTAGAATACAAACCAGGTATTGACAACTAGAGATTATTGAAACCTTGACTGAAATTCAGTCATTATAAAACCTTTGGGTAAAAAATGACAGTATGGTGGAAAGGAATTCAATTTCCCAGTGCAAAGCTAATACTAAAAGATAGTCTTTCTGTCCACACCCACTTTCCTTTAAATTATGGGGATTCAACTTTTAGGACAGCTAAGAAGAATTGGGCATTTTCTTTCCTGCTTCATCTATTTCTGGTACCATAGAACTCTTTTGCTCAGGTTTATTACAGCCAAAGTATACTTTTAATAGCCCATATTGGGTGGCTAAATTTTAATAACTAGGAGAGGAAAACAAAGCTGATATATCTATTAGTGCTAGATTAAGAAAAATGTCATTCTTGATTCTGGAAAAAAAAACAATAGTGGCTTATCTATTAGGAGCTTTTTTCCCCTCCTTTTGAAAATAGTTTTATTTTCTCAGTAAATAGTATTCTGTACTGCATTTATATGGTACCTATTGCCATAGTCCCTCAGATTTCTGACAGATTGTTTCATGTAACTTTGAATAACGCTGCTCACATGAAGTAAAAATTCAGTCTCCATTTCATAAAGTGCTTCTGTGATACCTATTCTGTACTTAGCTTTCTCTGATTTGCTAAATCAAAGCAACACTTCTCTCTGCAGAGCCAAGGTGATACCTGTGCTTTAGACTCCAAAGAGGAAAAATCCACATCAGCATCACAAAAAACATTTTGCCCCATAACAGTGCTACAAATTAACACTCAAGAAAGCATTATTTAAAAAAATTTAAAAAAAGAAAGCATTATTAGTTGTAAAAAATATATATGTTTAGGAACTGTCCATTTAACAACTTTCACTGGTAAATGCAAAATTTCTTTTCAATTTTGAGATATAAATGTTTGGCTCATGTAATGTGGTCTTCTTACCATATTAAAATTTTTATTGACCTATCTTGAAGGGAAACATATTGAATAATAAGTTTCTAGATCAAATGTAAAGCATATTCTTTATTCTTCTCATTTTTTTAAGTTCTTTTCTGTCTCTGATTTCAATTTATATGTTATTCTCTAAGTTTGTAATGATGTGTTCTGCTGCTTCTCAAGAAAATTGAACCCTCAGTAAATCCATTCCTTCCCTCCACAGAATTCATCTAAAGCTGCCCAGGCCCCATCTCCATGGGGTGCCAGTGGAAAGTAAGTTGACATTAGTAAATGGAAATTAATTCTGCGTGACCCTATGAAACTGCTTGTTAACATCCAAGTGCACCCAAGTATTGTCCTATGTACCCTACCCCACAACTTACCTCTCTTCAGTGTTTTACTTTTCAATTTTCTCTTGTGCAGGAGCACAGGAACTCCATCCCCCATGTCTCCCAGTCCTTCTCCAGTCAGCTCAGTGGGATCTCAGGGGAGTCTCTCAAGCACTAGCACCCCTTCACCATCATCCATAATTAGCATTCCACATAGGATCCATCAGATGGCAGCCAACCATGTCAGCATCACCAACAGCATTCTGCACAGCTATGACTACTGGGAGATGGCTGACAACCTTGCCAAGGAGAACAGAGGTATGCAATGTAAAAATAAAAAAAGCTGGTCCACTAGCTAGAATCCAGAGGAGGAGGTGATCTATTGGCATGATATATGGTTCAGCTGTCACAGCACATGGTAATGAATGCTAGGATGCGAGGCCCAGGATTAGGATTGGAGTCCCAGCACTACCCACTACTTACTAGCATTAGAAAAAGCAGTGGCATTGTAGTTACAAGACTATCAACTGCCCTTGTTCAAGTCTCTTTATCTCTGTGGTTCTTTAGTTTTCTCATCTATAAAATGAGGATGATAATACCTGCAAAATGACCCAGTTGTAGGGAAAGGACTTTGGAAACCTTAAAGCTCTACTGAAATGTCACTCTGTATAGCCCTATGGCAGTGATAGCTATTATTATCATGTACCTAAGCATGAATATGCTAACTGTGATAAGATCCTGGGCATACTAATAACTCACATGTCTATAGGGCCTTAAATTTTCCAAAGGGATTTCCTCACAGTAACCTTCTGAGGTAGGCAATAAAGTATTATCCCCATTTTACAAATGAGGAAGATAAAGTTCAGAAATGCTAAGTGACTTGCCAATAAATAATAAATATTAGAGCCAGGATTCAAATTCAGGTCTCCAGAATGCTCTCCATTATACCATATTGCCAGCGGAAAGTTTTTGTTGGCAGACTTTACCTCCTTATTGGCATTGTTTTTCTCAATCAAATTTGTTGTGTATCTAGTGTGAAGAAAGTACTGTGTATAGTTTTTGGTGGGGCATACAAAGAAGTGTAAGATACAGTCTCTGACATCAAGGAGTTTACAGATAACATAAGCAGCATATGTTAAGTAGCAGATGAGTAATGTCCCAGACATTAAGTTCTGTGTGAGTTCAGAAGAGAACTGGGGGATGATGTGGTCACATGTGGTGTTATGGTTTCATGAAGGAGGTGGCGTTTGAACTGGGACTGGAAGGATCAGTGAATAAGGGCCAGGGAGCTCCTTTTGGGGGGAAGACATCGTGAGATGAGATAAGAAGTTGAAAATCTTTAAAATTCCTGAGTTACCATGGTTCCTGACTAGAGAAGGTAGGGTAATAGTAGGAGATAAAGTTGGAGCCAGATTTGAGGAAATTATAGAATTTTAACATTGGAAGGGACTAAGAAGTCTTCTAACCTAAGGCAGCATCTTCCAAAAGTAGTCTCCATTTAAGCATTTCCAGTGGCAGGAAAATCACTAACTTGTGCAATAGGCCCATTCTATTTTTGGACAGTTCTAATTGTTGGTTCTGCATAATGGACCAAAAGTCTTCCATTATTTCTAGTTCTGCCCTCTGGAGCCAGGCTTTTGTGTAGCCGTAGCTAACCTCTCTTCCACGTAGATATCTCTTTAAATATTTGAAAACAATCATTGCCTCCTCTGTGTCTTCTTTTCTCTAGGTTCAATATCTCCAGCTCCTTCAATTGTTTCTCAGGTGTTGTGGGTTCTAGTCCCTTACAGAATCCTGGTCACTCTGCTGTGGACGCTCCATTTTATCAATGTCTCTCTCAAAACAAGACACCTGACCAAAACCGTACATAGCTCATCAGGGTGACCAGTGTGCCACCAATAGCACCTCCTATAGTATGACTAAGCAGAAATAGCATAGTAGTGTGGTGATGTGGGCAGCTGGGTGGTACGGTCCATAGAGCTCTTGACCTGGGTTAAGGAAGACCTGAGTTCAAATCCAGCTTCAGTCACTTAATAGCTCTATGAGCCTGTACAAGCCACTTAACCTCTGCCTCAGTTTTCTTAACTTTAAAGTGGAAATAATAATGGCGTCTACCTCCCAGGGTGGTTGTGAGGATAGACCGAGATGATACTTGTAAAGTGCTTTGCAAAAAACCCTAGAACAATGTAAATGCTAGTTTTTATTAGTTGTTGTTGTCACTACTATTGTTATGTCGTCACAGGGCCTGCAGTCAAGAGAAAGTTCTACTCCACACTGGCTCACTGTGACAGACAATATAATCCAGTATTCTGTGCATACCTATCTCACAAAGATATGATGGAGAATTTGAGAAATGTCAGTAAATTGCTTTTATACTCCTACAGGGAAAATAGAGCTTTATAATATTTGTGACATAAAATGAACGTCAGATCTATAGTTATACTCAAGTATTACATATATATGTGTAAGTATGTGTGTGTATTTTTTTAAATCCCATGGTTGCTCAGCACCATTGGGCAGACTTCTTTGACTTCAGACTAAAGGGACGTTAGGCTGTGACCTAAGAGTCAATTCCTACCTCCATTTTCCTGTCCTCCATCTGCAATCCCACTAGGAGCCTGCTAAAATATAAGAATAAAATAAATGTGGCAAGCACCTTACTTTTTTAAGCACTGAGTAAAGGAAAGGCAGAAATGACAAGGTTATTCCACAGCAAAGGAAAAAAGTCAGCTTCTAAATGGTATTCTGTCATTATCCAGGGAGGCAGTTGTTCCCATAGCTTTATGGTTGCCGCAGAGCAAGGAGTGGTTCTGATGCCCAAGCTGTTGTATACGCAGTACATGCGAGGCATAAGAACAGGGAATACTTACCACTTCAGTGACAAGGCTCGGAGGAGGTGTTTTATGTCAGATGGTCATTTCACCATCACTTCTGGAAATATTTGGTGCTCTTCATAGAAAACATCTTAACTTGAAATTCCATTTCCTGCTCTTGCCTTCCTGCTTCCATCTCAGCTCCTAGAGTTAGTATTTCCAAGAACATGGGCCAACTTTGTCTTGGATTTACAGCGATGCTTTGGACTCTGTATTTCTTTTACTAGATTGGGGGAGGAGGGGAGAGAAGAGGTTTCACCCCAAGCCAAGTTAGTGTCCTAGACAGCATCTTAAGTAATACAAACTGCCTGTAGCAGAAAGTGGTCAAGCCAGTGCATTATTAACATTTTATCAATCACTTAAATCTAGACAATTAACAAAACAACAGATCAAGTCTGGATTTGTAGCTGTTTGCTGAGTTCTGAGGTGTAAATGTGCATGCTGAAAATTTAACAACTACCTCGGGTTCAAACTGATCCCAGCAATATTCTTGCACCTCTCTAAAGCTGGCTGAAGCACCGTGTGACTTTCTGGTAGGCTAGTGGACATGGAACAAAGAAGGCACGAAGACCCTGAGTCATCTAAGCCCTATGATCATGCATCCATTGTCTTTGTGAGAGCTATTCCTTCACAGGCCCTACTGCCCTCTGCACCCCAACCCTGTACACAGTACACAGTAATCCCTGCCAGTTTGATAGGTAAAGACAAAAACTATTAAGTGTGGGAGGAGCAGCTCACAGGTAAAGTCCCATATATAGCAGGGAAGCACCACCTTGGGGACATTGAGCGTCCCATTATCTCCCCCACACCATAAGGATGTGAAACATCTTTGGAATGCTTGGACAATTCAATCAACGTTAAATCCATTGGGCACTATGTGTAGTTAATTCATTTTCACCATCACCTCCATTCCTGGCCATCATAATATGCAAGTAAACATGCTTTTACAGAAAACAGAATTTGGGTGCCAAGTGTATCAGATACTCAGGCCTTCCCACAAACTTTTAACTCTCTTGCCATTCAGTGTTAGCCAGGGCCGTCTGAGCAGATCAGGCAGTGCTAGGATCAGGGACTGGTTGCTTATATTCTGTACTAAATGTCCACTTTCCAGGCCGGCTTAATACCTACAGCTGAATAATGGTCAGTCTCAGATGTATTTCTATACTTCTGGTCACACATGTATCCTCTTTGATAAGCAGGATTCCACCTTTGCCATAGTGACTTATCATGAGGCTGCTAGGCCCTGCTCTATATCTTACACACAGTCACCTTTGATGGAAATTTTTCTGATGAATCACCTTCAGACTTATCTAGTCTTGTCAAATATGTACTCTGGCCAATGACTTCAGTGGAAGGAATTGGCAGGGGGAGGGCAAGGTTGATAGGTTTGTTGCGAACGCTGCCAACTCTCTTCTATCCATGGGTGATGGTAACACTGGATTTTTTGTAGACCTAGCCCCACCTAAGATATACAATCTCATTTTGGCCAACGTAGCTTAATTTCTCCCCCAAAGTGAACATCCCACTACAACTGAAGCTACCAGCCTGTTCTTGAAAGAAATTGTCTAGTTACCTCACTCCCTATGTCACTTCTGGGTTGTACTGTTGTATGCTTCCCAGTTAAATATTCACCTTTCCATGTCACCATTCTTTAATGTGACATGGATAAGAGCTGTAACAGCACCTTGGATGATAGTACCTCCTGTAAAATGACTACATAGCTCTATCTCCCACCACAGATATTTTTGTGACAAAATTCCTTCCTCCATTCAAGAACACATCCTTTTTTGCAAACTATGATTTATATCTTCAAGTTTCTCTGGAATTCCTCACACACACTACAGTCCCTGCCTTTAACATCTACCTGAGGGAGTCAGAGGCTGACATAATAGACCTTACAGTTATAGTGGCTTATAAACAAAGTGGCTTCCAGCAACACTGTCCCCCCATTCCATGGCCTCAAGGGCCAGGGTAAGGCTGATATCCTTCCCACTGCTTCACAGATGCAGTGGCAGTGGGGAAGGAGAGGCCAGCATCCAGCCTAGCATAATAGAAAGGAGAAGGTGAGAAATATCACCCCAGTTAAAGAAGGGCAGAAACATAAAAAAGCAAAGAGCAGCAGTCACATTTCTGCACTGGTATGCTGCTGCATCTCTGTGGAGACCCACCCGGCTTTAGATCCCCTCTCTGGCTGCTGGCTTCCCAGTTCCAACTCTGCCCTTTGGATTTGGTGCACTCAGGAATTCCAGATCCTGACTCATCCTGGTACTTTAGACTTCATCTCTTTTTCCCCATGAGGGTACTCTAATCTCTTTCTTGCATTGGGTGACCTGTGAGAGATCCAACAATTATCACTCCTTGGAATAATGATGATTGTAGGAGTAATAGCAACTTTAAGGTTTGCAAAGGGCTGTACATGTCACCTCATTTGATCCTTACAACAACCCTGGGAGGTGCTATTATAATCCTCATTTTACAGGTGAGGAAACTGAGGTAGAAAGGGGTGAAATAACTTGTCCAAGGCAACACAGCTAGTGAGTATCCAAGGAGTTCAACTCCAGGCTTCTGTACTGCGAGCCAAACACTTGGACTGCCTAGGTACCTTGCTTAAGGGATGCACGCAAGTGATGGATGAAAACTGTTTGGTGGATCAGAAGAGCTAATGATCATGACAGTATCATTAGGGTGTTTTTTCCTGCCTACATAAAGCTACCTATCTTCCTTGATGTCTAACTTTGCCTTACTAGTGTTCGTATTTTTATTAAATGATACGGCATCAGGTTTGACTTGCTAGCTAAAAAAGTTAATGTAATTGGGCTGCATTAAAAGAAGTGTGGTAAACAGAACAAAAGAGATTATAGCCTCACTGCCTTCTGACTTTTGTCAGCTGTTAAGTTCCACATTTTAGGAAAGCCATTCATAAACTGGAGTATATCCAAACTAGGAGAAAGTTTGGAAACTGGAAACCACATCATGTGAAGATAAATCAAAGAAACTGAAGAAGCAAAGACTTGGGGTTAGGATAAATTTTGTTGCCTGTTTGAAGGATTGTCATGTGGAAAAGGGATTATTAGCCTTATTTTGCTCATTCCCAGAGTAGTACCTTCAAAAAAAATGCAGATATACAGGTTTTGGCCTAATAGAAGGAGAAACTTCTTGGCCGAAAGTCAAATGAGCTGCCTCAGTGACTAGTGAATTCCTTGAAAGTGAAAGTCAGGTGGTAGTTGGCTGGCTCTCTGTCAAGGGCATGAAAGGGGGGATATCTGTTAAGTTTATGGATTAGACTAGATGACCTCTCAGATGCCTTCCAATTCTGAGATTCTAAAAGGGTTGAACCTTTTTTTTCCCCAAATAGGACCACTTCTCTTGTTGTTTTTAAAGGTTATTTTTATTGCATAGGATGTTTTCCAGGGTTAAGGAAGAGAAGCTGAAGGAACAAGACATCAGCCTATAAACATTCACTAGGAAACACAACGAAATACCCAATACCAGAAGGTGGTCATCAGTGGCACACTGAGGCAGAGAGAATGAAAGATAAAATAGGGATATTTTTACAGTCATCCTCCATGGCTATCCCAATAGCCTGGCATCCTCATTTCCACCTTGGGGAAGCTGAGCAGAGCTCCTAGCCATCTTCCCCCGACCAGGAGTCCAAGGGTGAGGACAGTCCCACCTCCTCCTGCTCTGTCTCCCATCTCTGGATCAACTATGGTTACTCTACTGCCTCCACAATCCTTTTCCTCAATCTCAGAAGTTGACTGGGTACCCATTAGAAACATGGTACCAATGCCAATGACAAAATTGTCATGAAAAACATTACTGCTTCCTTTGAGCACATGTTCAAAAGGGCACAAAACAACCATACACCAACCAGGGCACAGACTGAGAGATTAGAATGATGAAAAATATCATTTAGTTTGATCCAGAAATGTCCCATATTGTGATTTGTATGCCTTCTTGATAATCTGTTAACATGTAATCTGTTTATCTTTGTTTTCCTTTTCCTTTTTTCTCTTCTGTCTCACTCTCTTCTGTTTTCCTTTTCTTCCACCTTTCCATCCTTTTTTCCTTTTCCTGATATTTGTGGTAGTACCATGAATGGGACAGAATCCTTGATGAATAGAAGCCATGAGTGATTTTTTTCCCCAAGTTATTCAATGTGATTTCATTCACAGATGTGACAGGATTTTCTTTTAATAATGACTATTTCTGTTCCCTAGAGTTCTTTAATGATCTGGATTTGCTGATGGGGCCCGTCACCCTGCATAGCAGTATGGAACACCTCGTTCAGTACTCCCAGCAAGGACTGCATTGGCTGCGAAATAGTGTTCACTCATCATAGTGATTGCGTGCCATTTAGCTGGACTGTGTAATAATCTCCCATGGACTGTTCAATTATTCTGGACACTGTGCTACCGAAATTCTCAGTCACAGCATTTATCCAAATGAAGGTGAATATTTCTTCAGCATCGAACAATATTTTTCTAGGGCGTGTGTGTGTGTGTGTTTGTAAGTGTGGGTGTGTCTGAGGTTGTCTGTGTATATTTGTAAAATATATGCAGCTCTTCAGAATTCATCTTCTCCTCCTGTAGTCTCCATAACCTTAGGATAGGCAGAAGTAATCAGAAGCATCCGATTAGAGAAAATGCACACATACACACACACACACACACACACACACACACACACACACACACACTCTATTTGCTTTCAATTTCAATATTATACCTTGGATTCTTAGAAAATGAAGCCAAAATCTCATGGGTTAGTTAATCAAGTGCAATAAAGCACATTGAAAGCTTGACTGCCAGTTTAGATGCTCCTAGAACATACATTGTTGATCTTTTTTTCAGTCTTAATATACTCTCTCCCCCTACTTGCAGATTGGTGTGAGTTGATGAGTAATTGAAAAATGGAGTTGAATATGTTATTTTTTGTGCAGGAAGTTTCAGTGGATTTCATGTTACCTTAATTATTGCTCTTTTCTATTATAATTTCATCTATCATTCAGCCTTATTATCACCTAAAAAATACAACAGTAAGCAAAAGAGATTTTTCCTAATTACCTTCCTCTTCCTTCTTCTCTCCTCCATCCCCATTAGAGGGGTAGTTATGGCACTAAAATGAACAAAAGAAAAATCCAACGGCTTGGAATCTAAATGGATATTAAAAATATGTGGCAAGGCTTTGCAACTGAAAAGCAGAATTCATTTATACAGGTGACATCAGACACACATATACATATATTTTTCACTTCTCTCTCTCTTTAGTAATGGCCATATGGAGCACTGTATTATCTAACTGCCAGAAATTTTAAAAGTCTTTTCCATGATAGCTTTCTTGCAAATGTAGGCCAAATCGAGACATAACCTAGACTGTCTCCTTACCAAAAGTCTGAGTTTGCTGCTTATCATGCTAAGAACCATTTACTATAATAATTCCATATAATCCTCTCACTCTTCTTGCATAATCTACTAGTGCAAGGCTTTAATATTTCTTGATTTGGGAAACATTTCCAGTCACTGTTGACAAACTTCCTTTTATTGAGAAGAGGGCTGAGGGGTGGTATTAATTCTGCAACCAAAACTACAGTTTTGTTTAGGTCAACTGAGATCAATGCCTATTTGTATCCTCTGTACTAAGTCATATGCATACTTCCCTTTGCCATCAGTGCATTTCTGTTTGTTATTAACTTTATGTTCACTCTTTTGACATCTTTTATTGTTTTCAGTTTTCATTGGAAATATAGCCTTAATCAGATTTTGTCACTTCTAATTTGAGCTTTGGAGTTGAGAAAATGTGTCCCAAAAAAAAAACCTTTGGGTCATAAAAAATAGCCATATCTTTCCAAAGCCTAACATGTCCAAACTCTGTGTGTGTGTATATGTACACACATATACATACACATGCATATACGTATGTGTGTTTATACATATGTGTATTTTATATCTGTATAATGCATCCTACTGATACCACCATTGCATACGCGATATCAGGTCACCCTAAAGAAGGGATGTGATACAGTATGTTGCTTGAACTATTTCAAGGCAGTAGAGCTAAAAGGGATTTAGAAGAGATGCTGACATACACCCAGTTTGTAGGTACTGAGGTTCTCATTCCTTTAGTTGTGGTATGTTTCCCATTTTTCAGCCTGATATCTAATTGGAAAGTTAAGTCCACCAAAATTCCTTAGCTCTCTTGACTGGTTTCAAGTTGTATGAATGCTAAAGCTATCTTGGTGATGACTTTGAAGTTAATTTGGAAGTTTATGCCTCAGTAAGTGAGGGCCTTACCAAACTTTTCTTGGGCTTTTGTCTCAAGGTGTTTGGGTTATATTAACTCAGTATTATTTTTTTCAATATTCATTTCACCTTATGTGCTGCATAGATTTTCTTTATAGATATCTCTAACTAGTAATTGGCACATCTCTACAATTATGTCCTCTTTTGGAAACTTTAGTTGCATATGTAGAATTTAGAGTCACACAATTTTTTTTATTCTTATGAACTCAGAAGAAAGGTTAGACCTCTCACAAGTGTGTTCCATAGAGATGCTTTGCAATTCAGGATGATTGAATACTCTCCTGTGATGCTGTAACACAGCTTGCATCAGAAGTATCTCTGCTGAGTCTTTTTAAGTTATGTATGTTTTGTTTTTGTTTTGTTTCTGTAAACCCCTGATCCAATCATGAAACCGAATTAAATGAGGAAGTATACTTAAACTCATTATGTTGACAGCATTTTGGTTGGTGACTTAGCAGTGATCATTCAAACAAGGCTTTTAGCAGCGGGTCATTTTGTGATTAGAGTAGGTGACTATACCACAGGTATTGTTTCCTCTGCCCCAATGGTGAGGCGAGAGTATCTGTTCCATTTGGAAGCAGAAGAACCATGACAAAAGAAAATTTTAGCGGCTGCTCTTCTCTCGATTGCTGTAAAAGCCGTTCCTGTCCTGTCCTTTTCCATTCTTTTAGTTTCCTATATATCTTTGCATTTGGCCTCTTTTTAATTTTAAGACAGACAGATTCTGTTCTCAGGAACCAAATACGGGCTTGATTGAGGTCAAGCCCTCAAAAACTTCAATAGGAGTTTGTCCTTAATCACAATGACAGAATTACCTTCAAATGGGAATAATCCAAATATATCCCAAGCCAAGATCTGGCATTTGTTATACATTCCTCATGAAATATTTTGATTAGATATGCCTTCACAAATCAGACTCATGTGCAGAATTATGCAAAGGGAGAGATTTGGTTAAAACACATACTTCTGAATATTGTAGATAGGAACTCAGTCCACAAAATGAAGGAGACGGAATAAAAATAAGTTGAAGTGCTTTCAAATTGTTTACCACATTTAAGCACATGAAATGCAATACAAGGAAACTTTCTGCACTAAAAATCAATTATCACAGTTATAACAATTCTATATGCATTGCATCATGATGTGTACATTTCTGGCACTCCATACATAATATGCAGTTTGTGTAAATGAATACATTTAAATATATGTATACAGTACAGCTAAACCATAAAAATGTAGTCAGTCTGAAGGATATTACTAGTGCCTAAATATTCAGTACATGTCATTGGATGTTCATTTCACCTTGGAAGTGCAGTAATTGTTACAAAACTAATTAGTGCAGCTAATCATTACTTAAGATCACATCTTTGAAACTGTGCAGTAGTATTTATGTATAATATATATGAAGTCTATATACACATGTATACATGTATATTTTTAAATAACATTTTTCCACAGTTTTCACAGTTTTTCCAGAGCTACTGTTAAAAAAATCTATATTACACAAAAAAGCAGACTTTTTTTTTTCCTAAGGAAGTAGACACTCTGCACACCCAGTTAACATTGTGGTTTATCTGTTTCTAGATACCCAAGAGACTTTAGCAGTCACCAGCCTTAATGCATGTACAGAATTATTCTTGTGATTTATCTGTGGTTTTTTAATCTTCATGAAATTGGAATTTATAAACGTGTCTGCCTTTCCGAGGTTGCAGATGTTACATTAAGTGACTTATGCTGTAAAATGGGAGAAGTTGAACTGTAAGTAAAGAATAGCAACTGAATTCCATAAATTTTTATAAGAAAAATTCAAAATTGAAATGTTTTTCAAATGAGTATCTTTCATTCATGAAACATCCTTTTTATGCATATTTTTATTGAGTACCCACTAGATAATTAGCATAATAAGCCTAATTCTTGATGCAAAGATATATATTCTTTTCATGAATTCTACCGTTCCTTCCTTATGCTGCCCCTCCAAGCCTCGTACAGGCCCTCTATACATACGCACACACGTACACACACACGCAAGCCTAATTCACCAGAGAACTGTCCAAAAGAAACAAAAGGCCCCGAAATGCATGTTTTACACATGTATTTTTTAGTCTGACATAGATTTATTTAGCCCTAAATAGCTAGTTATCTTGTGTTTGTGCTGAAATGAAGTGTCTGAGCTCATCTTAAGCTGAAGGAGCAAATGACTTGACTTGCAGTTGCCATTTTCCAACTCCTGGCACCATTCATTATACAATAATCTTTGCCAACCTTTTAAAAAAAAGCTTAATGTGAACTTTTAATTAAGGAAATGCAGGTATTAGAACAGTAACTTGACGTGCTATGTCCCTCCTGTGTAGGAAAAAGAACTCCTTTTAAAAATAATTACATCTTAAGTCTCTCTCTTCAGAAACCTCTCTTTCTGCCTTTGTTTATTTCAAAGAAGTTATTTCAAGCTCTTTCACTTTTTGTCCTGCCATACCTCTTTGAGCTACTCACAAATAATCTAGCCAAAAAGTAGCAATGAGTGACTTTCAGAGGTTACATCTATCTAGTCAGAGTGGTTCAGTTAATCCCTCAGCAGGACCTTTGGCGCACTGATCATGAAGGACTAGGTCATTCTCCAAAAGAGGAGAGAGAGAATACTTTGTATTCCTTGCATTAGAGATCTTCCAATGAGGAGGTATCCTTTGGAGCTAATTTATCCTTTGGACAGTGGTCTTTTCTCACTTGGGTTAAACTTGATTGAGGGCTAAACCCCAACAGAATCGCTGTTTGTTTTGCAGTGCTTCCATTTTAACTGAAACTTGGAACCAGTGGAGATTCACAAAACGTAAAAAGAAAAGTGAAAACCAATAATAAATAAAACTGAATTTTAAATTTGGGGTCAGTTCTTCTATTTTGTCATGTTCCCATTTCTAAGAAAAAATAGCTTTTAAATCTTAACAAATTGTTCTGGCTAATCATTTAGGCTTCTGATCCGTTTTCCCTTTGTCCCATGCTGAAATACGCTGCTTTCAGACAGACTACACTTGTTTGTTTGACATCAGGAAAATTATAAAAACTACCCTCTCTAACTAATTGGCATATGACCATTTTTATAATTAATTGGTACCGTAAGTCTGTTGGGGGCGTGGGGTACGCTGTTGATGGGATGCAGAGGGATTTAGCATCACAGCTCTCACTCACGCTAATGGGAATCAAGGGATTAAATCCCCATGTATTAAGTTGACAATTTACCTCTTACAGCCAATTTTAAAATGCATTGATCTGAGGAGTGTATGCAAGACAGTAATTATTAGTGAGCACTGGGCCCAGCTGTAATGTTTGTGTCAGTACGTATTGATGAGATCTAAAAAACTAAATAATGGTCTGTTTGTTTTATATGGCAAAAATCATTTTTTGTTTCTAGAGATGGTTCTAAACTTTGGAAGTTTTGTAGACCTTGGTAGAAAATATAAGTTGTTTAGTTTCCTTATTATTCCTCACCAACTGTGTGACCCTGGACAAGTTACATGTAATTTCTCTGTGCCTCAGTTTCCTCATTCGTAAAATTAGAAGGTTGAACACTGGACTCTAAGGTCCCTTCCACCTCTTTATCAATGGTCATTAATTTTTTTTCAATTTTCCATAAGGTAAAAATTGATATTTTCCCCTGGAATTCGGGGTGGTGGCTTTGGATACTCAAGACTAAGCAAACTTGGAAGAAAAGGGAAAAAGATTTATATCCAGAGATGTGCCTCTGGAGACTGTCTTTCTGGATTGTGTTTTATTCACTGTGGCTAAAGATAATTTACCTTTTAAAGGAATTCTCTTTGTATCCCTTTTGTCATCTTGCCCCAACAGTATACAGATCACTACAAAGCCAAGACATGGCTCTATAAGTTATGATGGCAATAATCCTATGCATAACCCACCCCCATCTTTAGTTAGTGAAACTATTGTAGCATCACCAAAGTCTTCACAAATGCACAGAGGCATATTTGTGTAGTAAAATATAAATATTAACTCTTCAGCAATTTGCATACTATTTAATAATCCCTTGCAATTTCTAGAGTAGTCAGTTCAGACCAAAATGCCCTTATCTGTGACCTGCATTGTTCCTTTTTCTTTTTTCCCCTCTATGCAGTACAGTAGAAGTCACAGATTTAGCATCTTGACTTTTCAGTAGGACAGAGTCAAATCACATGGGGCACTGAGGAAGCAAAATTGTAGTGCTTAAGTGGAGGGAGTGTGATTTTTTAATCCCATCCCTCCTACTGCCCTCTGATATGTAACCTTGAGCAAAGCTGCTTCTCCATGCCTCAGTTTCTTCCTTGGCAAATGAGATTCACAGCAACACCTACCTCACTGAGACAACATGAGAATCAAAGGTTTGTTCATGTACTTTGAGATCCCGAGTTACCAAGCGCTCAGGAGGTATTAATGCGGTTACTATAGCAGCAGCACTCATAAAGAATATTCAGTACATCTGCAAACTCCCATATTCAAACCTGTGGGAATCATGAGATGGAAAAACCATACTCCCTACTGATAACCTTTTTAAGAAAGATTCCCAGCCCCAACTTCAATTCAGAAAGCTAGAAACTGTGGAGGGTGACCAGAATAATCTCTATACCTTTGGGATTGGGGAGGAGGGAAATACAGATTCCCAAGGCTGGGAAATGTTCCCTTTGGCCAGTATGTGAAGGAGATAGATGTTACCTTTGTTGCTACCCTGTTTCTAGCCATGTGCAGCATACTAATTAGCAAACAAGAATGTGTGTACTCTCTTTGCCAGGTGCATCAGGGTTGCTAAGTAACTTATGGTTGGTGACAGTCTCCACCCTCCTGTGACCCATACTTATTTTTCATTGTTTGGCCTTGGGAAATATGAGATCATCTTGCTAAAAAGAGGAAGAATCTTCCTCAAGTTACTATTTCCCACCACCTCCCCATAAATAGGAAAATAGATCACTGAAAATCTTGCTTCAGGCATTTCCTTTAGGGTCTAAGTGGTTGCTGCCGAACCTAGTTTAAAAAATGGGCGCTCTTTTCACACTAATTTAGTAATGAGAACCTTTTCTGATCTTTCTCTCTTTGGCCTTTTATACTATGGGACTGAATGAGAACAATAGGACATACAGACTTTTTTTCCTTCTGTGGGTAAAATGTATCTGAAAGTCTGCTGCAGGGCCTTGGTCTGAGGGTAAGATCTGATTGCTTAGGGATTGGGTCCATCCTAAGCTTAGGAAAAGAAAAACCTTTCTTATTATAAAGATGTAGGCTAAGAGGGGTCCCTTTGGATGGTCAGGTTAGTTATGGACCAATTGTTTGTCAATACCAGGTGAAAAAAAAAAGGTGTATTAAGTTTGTCTGGGCCATCAGATGCTTAGCATATTTACACAATACCAAATGTCTGAGTGAAAACTGGAACATGCAGGTCATCGTTGGGGATTTTGTGTTGTGGAAATCGGTTATGTAAATGATAAAATGAAATTTTCATCTAGTATTGGGTATCATTTAGATAAAGCATCAGTCAGGTTGCCAGTTGTCCCTATACCCTGGCCCTGGAGCTTAACAAGAAACTTTATAAAACAGTGACTGTGAATATCAGAACTTCCCCCTTTTGGGCCACTAGGAACAACTTTGTCAGCCCTTTCTCCTCTGAGGCTGCTGAAAATGGTCAATGGATGTAATCTCCTACAAAAACCCTGCCTAATTAAATCCAGAGACAAAGTAAAGCTTTTGTGGGGGGTTAATCCACAATTCTGGCAAGTGTGTGGTGGCTATTTGAATGAAAATCTCCCATACGATTGCATTAGCTGCATTAAAACCCGTTAATAAAGTGTAACTGCTAATAACGTGGGTTTCATTTCTAACAGTATCTTTTTTTTTCCCTACCAAAGTGTTAATAAATATTTTCCTACAGTAACTCTCAGTAGTTGCAAGAAACTTTCAGGGGTAGGTGTTGGATTTGTTCATCTGTGGGATCAAGTTGTTAAAATCCTATTTAGTTTGCATCACTTCATACAGGAACCTAAAATGCCATAGTTATGTCATGCCAGTAACTGGTATTGATTCATAGAGAAGGCAATAGTAATATAACACAAGGATATCAAGGATCATGTTCTGGCCTTGTAAGCTTCATCGAATTCCATTCAAGTCCTTACCATTACATATCATTTCACATTCTTGGCTTTCTGGAAGCCACTGGCAACTCAGGAGCCCAACTCATTTCCAACTCGACTTTTCCAATGATCCAGACGTTAGTCTCTACAATACCAAATTATAGACCTTCACTTGCCCCTTGCTTACAGGAATTGGTCATAGTGATTGTAGAATTGAACAATTTTTTTAAAATGGGACTATTCTGTACAGTAATTTATGCTGTAAAAATGTACATATTATCATTGTAGCACTGATGAATGATTTGAAGTGCTGTATTTATTAGGTCAGTTACCATTTTCATTTTGTCTGTTCATTCTATATTAAGATAACTTAATTTTATTTTTGTTACATGAGATTCATTTAGGGGCTGTTTGTCAACGCATTTGGACCCTGTTACGGAGAAAGCCCAGAATTTATGTTGCTACACAGTGGCTACTTTAATTGAAATAGGTGTGATGATTTCACTATGCATCAAAATGGGAAATTATATTACTAATGATGGTCAAAATCATATGCTTTTATCTATGTATTTTAGTAACATGAGCAAAGTGATTACTAGATGCCATGAATGCAGACCAGTGACTTTGATAAGGTTCACTCTTTTCATTTCATTCTCAGAACTCATGAACTGTTCATTCTAAAGGAAATGAAAGTTGATAGACAGTAAATAACTTCAGTCATTTTCTCATGACTTGTTCTTACCCCCTGGACTTCTTCCTAGAAGTTTGGAATGCAAGGACCTGTAGGGCTTGAACTTGGTGGTTCTTCATATCTGCCTAATTCAGCATAAACATGAAATCCTCTTTTTTTTTCTTCTCTCCCTTTCCTTTCTGTAAAAAGGGCAGAAAATAAATTTGGTGTCTAAACACAGCTGTATTTGTCCCATTCCAAACAAACAAAACCCCCAAAGCAAAGTGCATATGTTCCAATGGCAGAAGGTTTAGAAGGGGTGGGAAGCCTCTCTATTATTAATGATTTGTTTCTGGTTTTGTGTATTTTGTCTGATTTTAAAGTTCACATGTACAAAGATAATGGAATCATGGACAATTTGTTTTACTGTTTGGAGATTTTGCTGTTTCTATAATTCATACGAAACCCATGTAGCACAGTTTCTGGAATGGTAAAACATCTTACTGTAATGTAACAGAATGAGCCTTAAGGATTTGTAAGAATAAGCACTTTTATATTAAAAAGTAAATATTAATTCATCAGTAAGATTACTTTTTTAATGTGACAATAAACCATAAAATCAACATCTTTCTGTCTCAAGTATGTCTCATCTGTTTCTTTTTTTAAATACCTAAGTGTGGAATGCCATCATTTCTCAGACTTTATTGTTTGGAGATGTCTCTGTAATCTTCAAACCACAAGGTAACCTCTTCTCTCTGCCCCCTACTACCCACCAAAGTTGAAAACACCTAGACGCCTTTTAAATGAACACCAGTATTTTAATTTAAGGAACTAAAAATGAGTCAGTAAAAGATCGAATGAGATACTGTATGTGAAATGCTTTGCAAACCTTAAAGGCTATCTAAATGTAAACTGTTACGGTTCTGATAAAGAAAATGCCTTTGATGCCTAGAGATTTGCCACTAAATGTCCTTTGGCATCTCTGCCATAATAGGCAGTGATCTAGAATCACCTCTGGCAGCCGGGCCAGAAGTTGTTTCTCTGGGGCTCACTCTCTCTCCTCCCTTCAGTTTGTGGTAGGATTCTGCTAAACTAAAGCTAAGATGATGTCCTTCAGAAAGCACCTGTCTTCTAGCCTCTGCTCTACCATCCGTGTGTGCCCCACTGTTCTCATTATATAAAAAAGTGGTACTGAATGGGACCCCTTCAATTCTAAGTCTTTAATCCTCTTTTCCTTTTAAGGAAGAAAAAAAATATTGCAAGCGTGATAGAATCTGAAATAATTTTGCTGAAAGTAGTTTTAAAAATATCAACCGTCAACTGTTTGTGCTCCTTAGATTTGATTGTTCTATATTAATGAATTTTCTTCAGGCATATAGGCTTTTTTTTTGAAGCAAAAAGCAACATGTGGTTTAATTGAATTGCTCAGTAGCTCTCCAAAACAAGCATTATTGAATGTTGAAGTCTTCCACATCATTTAACTTTAATCTCTGCCAGTTTAGCAACCTCGCCCACCAAGAGGAAAAGCCATACCAGTGTTCTGAGGTTGCTTCTTCCTAAAGTCATGTTCAAGTTGGATTTTTAGGTAGTTATTCAATCAAGTCATACCATGAGAAAGTTATTCTGTGTGAGATCCATTAAGAAAAGTGAAAATGTTTTATATACATTACTTCCATTTACATTTTTCCATATTTTACAACTTTATATTTCTAGTCTCCGCAAATTTTCCACATTGTTTGTATCTTTTGGTTTCTAAATGCCTTCTATTCCTACAATTTTGACTTTTTTTCAACAATTTTGGTAAACATCTGCTGTAAAATTTGGCCTAACTTATGTGAAACAAAAATCCCTAAGATGGGAATCCCTATACAAAGGACTTAATTTTAAAGATGCCTCCTAATTGTCCAAACATCAAGAAAAAACTTTAGCAATTTGACCCTCCTTTAAGAGGTTCCACTCAAAGACATATGAACTGACATAAATAGAAGTAAAAGCATCGTTTACATGATGACTACAAGAATGTAAAAGACAACATTTAAAGATTTTGGTGTCCAGTTGGGTCTTTAGGAGCCTGATGGTAAAGCTATCAGCCTCTCAGCAGAGAGGTAGGACCATAGGTGTGAAATGAAGCATACGTTTTCAGAAATGACTGATGTGTTGATTTGTTTTGCCTGGTTGAATTTATTTGCTACAAGAGACAGATCCACATTGGTGAGGGAAGCAGGAGTAGACTTTGGGAAGCAATAGTGATATAACAAAAGAAAATGTCATCAATAAAACATTTTAAAAGAAAACAAAAACATAAAGGGTCCCATTACTTGTGTGGGGTGAGAAAAGTTATGAAGCAATAGAAATTTAATAGGTGAAAAAAAACCTTAGAAATCAACTAGTCCAACTACTTTATAAATTGGTAAACTGAGGCTAGGAGAAGTGAAATGGCACTACCAAGGTCACACAAGTATTTGATGGTAAAGTTGGGACTACACCTAGACCCTTGATGCCACAGTAGCCATTTTGTTGCCTATTGTACTTGAAATATGCTGTTATTTATTATTGTTTACTGTAGCTGGTGTCTCCCTGACTTTACAGATATTTTGTCTCCCTTTCTGCCCCATGCCAGTAATTTGAGTGAAATAGCCCCAAGAACATATTCCTAAAAGACATCCTTACTCAAGTTAACAAAATAAGCATCTTCCATGAAAAGGACCTACTCTTTTAGGGATCCCTCTGCTACTCAGGAAGTGTTTTGGGCAGGGATTATACCACAGTGGAGGGATACATATCATAAGGCATCTTCCTTATTCTGACTCTAACTTGATCTCCATTGCTTTTTCCAATTGGAAAAGCAGAAATGACACCCCCAGGTAAAGTAAGTACAGGTGGCACAAATCATTCCCTCTATACACGTGTGCACTGCCCCAAAAACACAGCATCTATAGGAAGAATGGGCTCAAAGTTGGCCTACAGTGGTAGTGAGGTTGACTTGTAAGACACACATGTGGCAGAGGGTAACTCACAATTCCTCAATTTCCCTGCCTTCCTTTGTTCCATGACAAATCTGTTGTTACTCAGTCATTTCAGTCGCATCCCACTCTTCAGACCCCATAAGGGGTTTTCTTGGCAAAGATCCTGGAGCGGTTTGCCATTTCCTCCTCCAGTTCATTTTACAGATGAAGAGAAAGAGGCAAACAAGGTGAAGTGACTTGCCCAGGGTCACACAGCTAGCAAGTGTCTGAGTTCGGATATGAACAGAGATCTTCCTGACTCTAGACAAAAAAATTAATTTACCAAGAGTTCTCTCCTTTTCCTTGCTCATATCACTAACATCTCCCCCACTATCTCCTCCTTCACTACCACGTAAGATGAAGAAGGTGATCTCCTTCCTAACGTTAACCCCTATATTTGCACCCTTGATCTCATCTCCTTCAACAGATTGCCCCCAATTTTTTGTCGTCAATCTCACCCGTCTACTGCGTCTTCCTTCCTGTGTACATTCCCTGCCCATGCCCCTCTGGTCTTTAAAAAACTCTCACTTAATACCGCCATCCCCACTAGCTGTCATCCTTTACCTCTCCTCTCCTTGTCTAAGCTCCTTTTGAAAGCCATCTACATTTGCCACCCCTCCACTTTTTATCTACCCACTCTCTTCTAATAATCTGGATTCCAAAATCATCATCCAACCAACACTCCTCTCTCCAAAGTTGCAAACCATCTCTCATTTGCCAAATTTAAAGGCCTTTTTTCCAGTCATCCTTCTCAACCTCTCTCTACCTTTGCCGCTGGTGATCACCTTCTTCTTCAATTGGCTGTCATCTTGTCCTTTCTACCTTCACCATGTCGCTGGTATATACTTTCTTCTCTTGACTCACACAGCCAACACCCTAGGGGTGGGGTATCTGCAGCCTTGAGGCCCTCTAGGTCCTCAAGTGCAGCCCTTTGACTGAAACCAAACTTAACAGAACAAATCAAAACTTGGACTCAGTCAAAAGGCCGCATCCAAGGTTCCCCACCCCGCCGATATGTCCTCAGCATCTCACATGTACTATTGCAGTAGCCTTCTGATTGGACTCATTGTTGAACCACCTCCTCACTCCCATCCATCCATCCTCCATTTAGCTGCCAAAGGGACTTTTCCTAGAGTGTAGGTTGGCCCATGTTACTTCCTCATTCCCTAAATTCCAGTGGCTCCCTAGTACTTCTAGGAACAAATAAAAAATTCTTCCCACCTTTCTAGCCTTCATACATTCTACCTCCTTCCAAGTATCCAACTACAGAGATCCATTTGTTTAACCATCAACTTCATGCATTTACTCTGGTTATCTGTGTGCTTTCTTTCCTCATCTCTGCCTCTTAAGTTTTCCTGCTTCATTCAAGACATCATCCAAGTACCACCTTCTGTGGCCTCTAGGTGCCAGTGCTTTCCCCTTCAGAGACTGCTTTCTATCTACTCTGTCTAGACCCAGTTATTTATCATTTTCTCCTGGATGAGAAGGTTTGCTCCTTGAAGGGACTGCTTTTGCCTTTCATTTTATCCCCAGCACTTAGCACAATCCCTGGCAAATTGTAAGTGCCTAATAAATGCACGTTAACAGATTGACTATTTCACTCTTCTGCTTAACTTTAGTAGCTCTCTATTGCTCTGGGGTAGCCAGGTGTCACAGTGGATAGAGTGCCAGGCCCAGACTCGTCTTCCTGAGTTCAAATCTGGCCTCAGATAGTTACTGGTTGTGTGACCCTGGATTTAACCCTATTTGCCTCAGTTTCTTCATCTGTAAAATGAGCTGGAAAAGGAAATGGCAAATCACTCCAGTATCTTTGCCAAGAAAATCCCAAATGGAGTCATGAAGAGCTGGACACAATGCAAAAACGACTGAACGGCAACAAAAATTGCCTCTAGAATAAAATTTAAATTCCGCTGTTTAGCCTCTAATGCTTTTCACAACTGATTTCATTATATATTATTCCCCATCCTACATTCTATGATACAGCTAAACTGTTCTGTGTTCTTCACACAAGCCACTCTATCACCTGTGCCCAAGTGTCCTCTAGCTGTCCGCCTTGCTTAGAGTGCACTCCATCCTTACCTCTGCACCATCACAGAATCCCTCTCTTTAACATATAGCTTAAGCACCATCTTATACACACTTTTCATTCAACAAGCATTTATTGAGCGCCCACTATGTACTAAGTATCAAGGATCCAAGTACAAAGAATTACAATGCTTTCTCTCAAGTTTACATTTTACAATGAGGGAGACAAGTATGCAGAAAAATATTTACAACACAAATATATTATTAATACACCAATATGTAATAGTTAAATACAAGGTAATTTGGAAGAGATGGCACTAGTATTTGGGGGGGAGGGATCAGTGAAAACTTCATGCAGTAGATGGTACCTGAGCTTCATCTTGAAGGAAGAAAAAGGAGGAGGTGCATTCCAGGCATGGGACAAAGCCAGTACAGAGGCATAGGAGATGGAATTGTGTGTGTTACGCCTTAATGTGGTACTACAGGCAGGCCTACAAACAATGTGGGATATCAACACCCCCACAACAGCACACCTAGGGCCTTGCACTTCACCTAGATGAATGAGACACCCCACTTTTCCCTGTGTTTGACTTGTTCACTCAGCCTGGGTTTCATAGTAGTAAGCGTAAGTTCCCACAGATAGGCCACAACCACATGGTTATATTCAAAATCTCTCAGGGCAATTGTTAAGAGCTATTTCACCCAACTATATGCCGGTAGAACTGGTGATCTAAATGAAATGAATGAATATTTTCAAAAATATTAATTTCACAGATTAGCAATAGAGAATGGAATACTTAAATAACTCTTATCTTAGAAAAAATAAATTGAACAAGACTTAAATGGACTCCTGGGGGGAACCAGGACCAGATTGATGTATAAGCAAATTCAACCAAGTATTGAAAGAAAAAATAATTCTAATACTACATAAACTCTCTGAAAAATAAGTAAAGACGGGTCATACTGAGTTCCTGGATTTATTTTAGGAATGCAGGGATGGTTAGGAAAGCTATAAGTATAACTGGCCTTATTAATAACAAAAACAACATAGTTGTTCATTAGTTCAAGAGATGCCAAAAAAAAAGCTTTTGACAAAATACAACACCTAGTCCTGTTTAAACACACACACACACACACACACACACACACACACACACGCACACACGTAAGCAGAGAAATAGCACTTTCCTTAAAATAAGTAGTATCTGTCCAAAATGTAATGGGGACAAGGTAAAAAGCTTTCCAGAAAGATTAGAGGTAAAACAAGGAAGTCCATTATCACTATTACTAATCAATATCGTATTAGAAATACTAGCTATAGAAATAAGAAAAGGAAATTAAAGGAATAAATCTAGGCAAAGAAGAAAAAAATCTCACTTTTTGCAGATGGTTTCCTTAGACAACTCTAGCCAACTAAAAAAAAACACCAAAACAATTAACAATTTCAGCAAAATTGCAGGATATAAAATAAATTCACACATATCACTTACATTTTTGCATAGTGCCAAAGGAAAAAAAAAACAGAAGATATAGAGAAATTACATTTAAAAATAACTACCAACAGCATAAGTTACTTAGGAGTCTACCTGCCAGGACAAATATAGGAACTATATTAACAGAATAACAAAACATTATTGATGCAAATAAAGGCGGATCTAAATAATTGGAGAAATAGTAATTGTTCATGGAAAGGTCAAGCCAACATAACAAAAATGACAGTACTACCTAAATGTACTCATCCAGTGCCATTTCAAACAACCAACTTTATAGAGCTAGAAAAAATATTAACAAAACAACTGGAGAAACAAAAAGGACATATGGAAATATCAAATATCAATGAAAAATATTAAGAGTAGCTAATCTCAAACTATATTACAAAGTCATAATTGTCAAAATAATTTGGTACTGGCTAAGAAATAGAAAGGTTGATCAAAGGAATAGATAAGGTACACAATATCCAGAAGCAAATGAGCAAAGTAACCTAGTGTTTGATAAACCCAAAGATCACAACTATCAGTCAGAAACTGTTGAGGAAACTAGAAAAGTTGGGCCAAAACTAGGTGGAGACCAACATCTCACACCATATGCCAAGATAAGCTTCAAATGGGTACATGACTGAGATATAATGGATGATATCAAAAGCAAATTAATGGATCAAAGAAGAAATTTCTTGTCAGATCTATAAATAGGGAAAGAATTCACGACCAAACAAGAGGTAAAGAGGTTCACAGGAGATAAAATGGCCAATTTTGATTACATGAAATGAAAAAGTTATAGTACAAACAAAACCGAAGGAGCTAAAATTAGAAGAGAATTAAGAAATTGGGGGAAAATATTTTCAGCAAGTTTCTCTAATAAAGATCTCATTTCTAAAATATACAGGGAACTGAGCCAAATTTAAAGACTCAGTTTAACAGCTGACTAATTTAAGAATAAAAGCCATTCAGCAATTGATAAATGGTCAAAGAATATGAACAGGCAGTTTTTGCAGAAAGAAATCCAAGCTATAAATAATGGCTTGGATATTACAAGAAAATGAAAATATGAAAATTTTTCATATGAAAAATTTTCTAAATCACTAATAATTAAAAAAATACACACTAAAGCAACTCTGAGGTACCACCTTATACCCATCAGATTGGCAAAGTTGACACAAAAGGAAACGACAAATGCAGAAGGGGCTGTGGGTAAACAGGTTAAACTAGTAAACTGGGTAAACTAGTCCACCCATCCTGGAAAGTAATCTAGAACTATGCCCAAGAAGATATTAAATTGTGTATGCCCTTTAACCCAGAGATACCACTACTTTGTCTATACTCCCCCCCAAAGAGTTTAAAGAAAGTGGAAAATAACCCATATGTAAAAAATATTTATAGCAGTTTGTGTGTGTGTATGTGTTTGTGTGATAGCAAAGAATTGTAAACTAAGGGGTTGCCTATCAAGAATGGCTAAACAAACTATAGTATATGAATTGATGGAATACTATTATTGTACTATAAGAAATAATGAAGGGGAAGGTTTCCGAAAAACCTGGGAAAGATTTGTATGACCCGATGGAGAGAAAGTAAGCAAAACCAGGAAAACAATGTATATAATTCCAACAATATTGTAAAGGCAATCGACTATGAAAGACTTATGAATGTTGATCAATGCAATGACCAACCACAACTCCAAAGGACTTGTGATGAAACATGCTCTCCATCTCCAGGTAGAAAACTGATGAACTTAAGAGTATGAATCAGAGCATATGTTCTTTTCCTTCTTTCCTACATTTTTTTTTGGACATGACTAATGTGGGAATTTGTTTCACGTGATGATACATTTTTGTAACGGGCTTTATTTTTCTTCTCTTCACAATAGGTAAGGAGGGGAATGCGAAATTTGGAAGCGAAAACAAAATTTAAATTTTAAAAAACTTCTCATTGCCTATAAATATCCTTAATTCTTCTCAACAGACACATTGTTTTATGGCGGACCTGATCCATGATGTGTTATCTTCTGGAAGAAGTTTTGGGATGGGGGGTGGGGGTGGGTGGGGATACTAGTTATAAAGGCAATGGAAAATTAGACGATAGATGGAGAGAGAGGCAGACAAATGATCAGACAGACCATTTACTAAGGGCTTATTGCTATGTGTCAAGCACTGGAGATACAAAGAGAACCAAGTGAGACAGTCCCTACCCTCAGGGAGTTTGCATTCCGGTGGCAGAAGACAAGATGGAAAGGGGAAGGGCAGATGTTGTGAAATGGTATTTTTTCTTTACTTTTAGCATGCTACAATTCTGTTGCTTTCCTTGAAATGATCCAAGCATCAACATGCCATTCTTCAGCCCAGACAAATGTCCAAGCCTCTGATTTACTGCTTAACAAAAGTGAATTCATTATCTTTCCTCCCCCACAGGCCTTCCCCTCTTCCTAACTTACCTATTTTTGCATCCTCCTAGTCACTCAGTCTCACCACCTAGATGTCATCCTCAACTCCTCAGTCTTTGTGGCCCTCTTCCCTGTATCCAATCTGTTTCCAAGTATTACCAATTCTACCTTTGTAACATCCCTCAAATACACCCCCTTCTCTCTTCTGACACTGGCACAGGCCTAGCTATTATTCTATTAATGACCGAAACTAAATCAGAAACATCTTCAGCTTGGTTTGGGAAAGACGATTTCAGTGCAATCAATTTTTTTCTCTATTAATTTATTTTTAGTTTTCAACCTTCACTTCCACAAGATTTTGATTCCCAAATTTTCTCTGCATCTCTTCTCCTCCTCCCACCCTAAGACAGCGTGCATTCTGATTACCCCTTCCCCTAATCTGAGGTCCCTTCTATTATACCCCCTCCTTCTCTTATCCCCTTCCCTTCTATTTTCCTGTAGGGAAAGATAGTTTTCTATACCCCACTGCCTGTATATCTTATTTCCCAGTTGCACGTAAAAACAATTTTTAACATTTGTTTTTAAAACTCTGAGTTCCATATTCTCTCCCTTCTTCCATCCCCACCCACCCTCATTGAGAAGGCAAGCAATTTAATATAGGTTATACTCAATTTTCTTAAAGGGATGAATATGCTTTATTATAAACAACTTCTTGATATGCACAATTTTGGAATTAATTACTTAAAGCAAGTTTTTATTAAAATTGGAGTAAAGCTAGCGTCTACAAGCAAATTCATTTGTATAACTATTGAACCCGGGGTGGAAAGCTTCTACCTGCAAAAGTGTTGTTACATATATTTCCTCTATAGCATCCGATCCTCCTAAAGGAACTGGAGTCGAAGCAGAAAATTTGGGGAAAGTAACAAGATCAGATAATCCTGTGTGACAAATGTAAATTATTCTAATGGGACTCTTGGTTTCTCTCTCCTTATATTTGGGCTCTGCATATTGAACTTGCCTGTCAGATTTGTGTTTTTCAGACTACATGCCATTCACCTATACAGTCAGTAGAAAATAGTGGATACCAGCCCACAACCACCCCTTGCCCCCTGGACGTGGCCAGTGCTCAGTTCCAGTTAACCACTACCTCAAGACCCATCAAGACAGGGACAGCTCTATGCCCCTTTTCAGGCTGAAGAAACTACAGAAGCTGAGACCTTCGTCTCTTTTTTCCAAATGAATTTGGGCCCCAGTTCTTTGGGGGGGGTGGGAATGACAGAATCCTAATAAAGCTGCCAGCCCCAATTTTCTAACTTCCTTATGGGCCCCACTGAACAGCAGGCATGTCCTGATTTAACCACACAGTCTGGCTTTAACCACACCATAGGCCCCCGAACTCAATATAGCCACTTCCCCCAGATCGAATTCACATATTTGAACAGGTATGTCCTTGTACTCAACCACAAGCACATCATCCATTTAGCCCAAGACAAGTACACAATACCTAACTATCCATCTTGACCAGACAGGACCACAACAGCTAGCCAATCAGTAAGCAACACAACAAGGATGTTTGACCACCGAACCATCGAAGAGACCCTCCCTTATTACCTAATCCTTTAACAAACCCCGCCTGCCTTTTTAATACTCCTAATTTCTGTTGTGTAATCAGCATCATTGCATTATAAATTTGCCTGTGTTGTCTTACTAAATTGCTGGTTCCTCTTGGAACCTAGCCCACTTCTGAGGGGCATCAATCCTCAATAGATACCTATACTTGGATTACAAGTAGTCTGACTCTGGATTCTTTGAAATGGTGACACCGCAACACACCATGAAACAGAAACACTACTACAAAAAAAAGATAACACTTCCAGCATATTCCCTATTCCTCATCACAGGCCTGGGGAGACTTGCCCCACCCCTCCAAGCACTAAGGTTTCCTTGGTCCACCAGCCAGGACCTCCCCTCTCTGGGAATTCCAAGGAAGAGGTAGGGATGGAAAATCTTTGTCCCATAAGTGCCCTCTGAAGGATTGCCCCCTCTTCTTCTAAGAGGGCTAGTTAGCCACTTTCACCACCCCCTTATTGCCACGAACCAAATTCTCTCCCAACAATGACATCCCCTTGGTTCTCCAAGCCCTTCCTGAGGAAGAATCAAATATGACTATTGATGTTATCTTGGCAACTATGTTGAGGGGCCAGTAAGCTTTACATTAGAGAAAATAATGGGCTACAAAGACCCTGCATTTTGCCACCAAATGTACCAGTGTCTCTGCATGTTGCCTACTCTGCCAGTGTCAACTACTACCTCCTGTGTCAGTGTAAGACAATTGCCACTATTAGGTCCTGAGCTTGTAGACCTGAGATGTGTGGATCTGACTGTGCCCCGCTAGGCGGACAGCTGCTTCATGCCTATGCTGCCGTAACCCTGATACTACATACGCTGACTCTGCTCTCCTATGCTGGGGGAAAACACAAAAGAAATCCAAAAAGCACCAAAGCCAGAAAGTCCAGGCCAATACATATGTTTTATTTCCATTTAGTCATTTCTTCTGAGGGCAACTAGGTGGTGCGATGGATAGAGCACTGGTCTTGGAACCAGGAAGACTCATGTTCCTGAGTTCAAATCCAGTCTCAGATACTTAATAGCTGTGTGACCCTGGACAAATTCACTTAACCCTATTTGCCTCAGTTTCTCATCTATAAAATGACCTAGAGAAGGAAATGGCAAACCACTCCAGTATCTTTGCCGAGAAAACCCCAAAATGGGGTCACAAAGAGTTGAACACAACTGAACATTTCTCCTGGGCTTGAGAATATACTACAGTGACCTGAGTTCTGTGCTCTTCAGAGTGAGAGAACTTTAAAAAGTGAAATAGCACCCCTCCCTTCTGTCCTCTGCTAATTAAATGGGGTATAAATGGCACATTTGTCTATATCCCCAATTCCAGAAATATTTCTGGATTTAGCATTGTCCTTTCAAGTGCTTCCTCCCAGTGGCTTGCACCAAAGAATCACGACCAAATCTATGGGACAAAATTGTATTTTGACTCTCATATAACAAATTAAAAAACAAATGAGACTCAAACAAGTTTATTGTTTTTTGGGGTTTGTTTGGTTTGGGTTTTTTTTAGTATAGTCCTTAGAGAATCCTAAAATTCCAGGGATCTGTCTCTGTTCATGTTCCCTTACAGTAGGCACCCTTCATGACCCCCTTCAATGGCTTGGCAATGTCCATATACAATTATAAGATCCAGGACCACCTGTTCAGTTGCTTTGTTTCCCAAAAAGTCATTCGAAACCACAAACATTTTACACTGATATGACTCTCTTAAAGCAGATAAATTTCTCTTTTCAGGGGACTACCTCCCTGAACCCTCACCCTCCCCAAGTAAATTGGGCGATAACGATCACTAGTCATCCAAAGACATTTTGTCCCGATAAAGACCAAGTACAACAATTCTTCCAAATCTGTCCCTTTCTAGGGAGGGGAATATCTTTTTGTCCTTCCTCCAAGATTTAATCTCTCCAGGCTCCTCTGAAAGTAAACTTGGGTTCTGAAGAAATTCTCTACTGGAACTTGGAGGAGGCTACAATTACCAGGCTGGAAAGTCTAACAAAGCCGAAGATCCTAAAACACAGTTTACCACAATTATCTTCCAAAACATTTCTTAAGGACACCAAACATACCTTGCTGTCTTTGTACATTTTACTCTGGGATCTCCCAGGAGCGAAGAGGCTCACCTTTTCAGAAATAACCACTGTTTGCTAAAGGCTTCACCAGACGTACCACCAAGTAAGCAGGAAGGCCAAATCCGGGCTCACCTTCCTCAGTACGGTCCATTCCCCTCTTCAATGAGCTCATCATGTTCTGGTGCCACAATGTCAGTTGTTCTGGACCAGGCCTGACTCAGATAAGTCCCTTGGGAGGTCTGGGTCAACATTAAGACAAAATGAGATACTCATAGGTCATTCAACGGTTTTGTTTTTTTAACTTAGCTATAGCAGGAGAAGGGTATTCAACAAGGATAGACATTAAGGACACATTGAGTTGATTCAGATGAGCAAATTTCCTTTCCGAGTACATTGTGATGAAGCAGAGCTCCTTTCTGTCCACCCCACCCTCCCCGGCTCCTCGTGAGTGTTTTTATTCAAGATGATGAGAAAGTGACATTAACATTCTAAGTCTTGAAAGGAGTCAAACTCAAACAGAAATCGGGTCACTAAAGCAGACTTTAGGATCCCTGCAGGATAAATACTTAGAAAACTACATATTAACATTGTCTATGTTCCCTTGTGTTTTTATTTACTTTGTTAAATATTTCCTAATTATTAATCTAATATATTCCAGCAGCACTTCTGCTTTAGTCCCCTAACCAACCAAGTCTCAAGGAAATCCTCAAGGCCTTTGAAGGAGAGAACTAGCCTAATTTGCCTGGGGGCAAGACTTAAGCTATTGTTCCTACCTCAGAGGCCATCCACACTAGTAGAAAGGACAGAGTTTATCAGGTTTGGCAGTTGTTGGGAGGGAAGGTGAAGTGTCAAAGATGGCTCCATTCTGCTAATTCCATTTTTGCTGTTCAATTGTGACCCCATTTGGAGTTTTCTTGGCAAAGATACTGAGAGTGCTTTGCCATTTCCTTTGTCAGATCATTTTACAGATGAGGAAACTGAGGCAAAGTCACACAGTTAGTTAGTGGCCAGATTTTAATTCAGGAAAATGAATCTTCCACGCTATGCACTCCTGCCACCTAGCTAATATAATTTCACTACCTTCTTTGAAATAGTTCTGAGTACTTATGAGGGCTCCAGGCCCCGTCTATATTTCCTAACTGCATTTCTAAAGGCTCATTATTAAATGTGTAAAAAAGGCAGCTAGTGTAGCAGGAAAGGAAACTGAAGGAAGAGTCAAGAGACTAGGGTTCTAGTTCTGACTGCCATAGACCAGCTGGGTGGCCTTGGCCAGGTCTCTTCTTTTCTCTGAGCCTCAACTTCCCTATCTGTAAAATAGGATTGTTCCTTCTGTTTTATCCTCAATGATCATATAAATGTATACACATACACACACACACACACACACACACCTGCTTATATGTAGAATATAAGCTCCTAGAGGGCTGGAACTGTTGCATTTTCTCTTTGTTTCCCCACTGCCTAGGACAGTGCCTTGCTTAATAGACACTCGTTGAATAGGTTTGGGGGTTGCTCGCTACTAGTTCCTACCTACCTTCAAGTTGGCTTTGGAGTACTGACACAACATCCTGCTCCAAAAACCCTACCCTAGAAGTCCCTTTTATGTTTTTTTTTTTTGGAAGGTGGGTTAAGGTAGGAACACCAAGCCTTTTCAGGATCAAAAGAAGAGTTCTATAGTGGCGCAGTGAATAGGGTGCTGGCCCTGGAGTCAGGAAAACCAGAGTTCAAATTCAACATCAGACACTCACTAGCTGTGTGACCTTGGGCAAGTCGTTTAATCCTGTTTGCCTCAGTTTCCACTTCTGTAAAATTATCTGGAGAAGGAAGTGGCAAACCACTCCAGTATCCTTGCCAAGAAAATCTCCAAATGGGGTCACAAAGAGTTGGACACAACTGAAAAACAACTGAACAAAAAAAAATCAAGTACTTCAAAAGGAGTGTACAACTTTGGGATGTCAGCTGTTGCAACATCTGGCATTCACAGGGGAACAGGAGACCCTGAATATGTTGTCCCGGAAACCTAGTTTCAGATCTCAACTCTACCACATATGGACAAGGTATTACCCCTTACTTAATTTCCCCCTCTGCAAATTAAGAAGATGGAGTGGGATGATTCCCAATGTCCCTCCCAGCACTAATATTATGTGTTTATTAAGGGAAGCACAATGCTCTCCCCCAGGGGGGCACACCTCCTAGTGCATTTCTTCAGCAGCTAGCCTTGGTTCAGCTAAAGGCACACACCTGTTTGAGCTAACAGCACCTTTTGAAATGGCGCCCCAAAGTCATAAAGCCCATTTAAAACAGATCTAGTAGCTGGGGAGGAAGGATAAAGACTGGCTAGGGAAGCTTCATTTTCAGGTGTGCATAACCCCAGGCAAGTTCTGTAATATCTCTGAGACATTGCTTCCCTAGCTAGAAAATGAACAGGCAGAGAGAAATTGGTGTTTTAGCTTTTCCCCCTCAGTCCTGCTCCCTGTTGTGTATATGTGGAAGGGGCAGAGAGGCAGGGAGAGTAATTTAGAGTTTATACTCATCAGATAGTTTACTGAGACCTCAAGAATCCTTACCAAAAGTACACAGTTGAGCTCTGATTAGCCCCATGTTGACTGTCTACAGCTGTGGTTTTAATCCTCTACTGGCTTCCTCCTCCCACTCAGCCCTTCAGTCCAGCTGCCCTGCCTCCTCCCCAAGGCCTCTCAGTTGGTATATTCTCTGAGAGACTAAACTAATGCTTTTATTAGCCTGAACAAAACATAATGAGAAAGATAAGTCTACTGTCTCTCCTTCCTGACCCACCACATCAATCACAACCCATTCTAATTTAATTCAACAAACAATAAGTTTCTGTTTACTCTGGGGAAGGCCCTACAGTACCCTCTCTCTCTTTCTTCTCTTTTATTCTCTTCTCT
Source organism: Phalanger gymnotis (assembly GCA_028646595.1). NCBI lineage: Eukaryota > Metazoa > Chordata > Mammalia > Diprotodontia > Phalangeridae > Phalanger > Phalanger gymnotis. Next base: position 500,752,110 of record CM053622.1, on the reverse strand, counting down.
CTCTTCTGTCTCTCTGTCTCTGTGTGCATGTGTCTCCTCTATTTTTCTTCCCCCACACTTTCCAGGAGCTGTAATAACAATCTGGCTAGCAGCCACTGTGGGGGTGAAAAACCAACATAAGCCCAGCAACAAGAATGCTGCCAGCCCACGTTCTTTTGATCTGCTTTACTAAGGAAAGCAACGTTAAGGGGTTAACAATCTTACTTTAATCCAACATACAAATATCATTCACTTAGTTCAGGGGGAAGAGCAAACACAAACAAGTTACAAACAGCAACAGACAGATCTTCTCTGATTCAAATATCGATTGGTAGTTACCAGAGTTTAACAAAGTCGGAACATCTGGGTTCCCAAGCCAGAGGGTTCTTAACTACAGCTGCCCAGAGTCTCCACATCAGCACACCGCCAAGAGCGAGAGCCCTAAGCAAATAGCTCTGTTCTCTCTTTTTATACACTCTTTAGCCATCATCAAACATCATCTGAGCAACCAGAACTTAAGCTCTTACTATAGGCTCTGGTCTTAGCAACTCCCCTTAGGGCCCTGAGGGCTTCCCGCCCAAACCAGCTTAGCACCTAATAGATAAGGGTTTGGGCCGGGGGCATAGCACCTAATAAGACTCAATCAATGATACCCAACTTAATTGACATTACAGGAGCTCATGAATTAGTTGGGATGGGCACAGTGGGGTGAGGAGGATAAATAACAGAAAATTAGTAAATGTGATACTGTACCAGGGAAAGCTTGATAAGGACAAAAGTGTAGATTAGATGAAGCAATACAGTTTAAAGGATCTTTTGATTATTTTTGTTTTGGCTTAACCTGGATCCCCTTTGAGGCTCTCTCAGGCATATCCTGAGGATAGGAAATGGAGCAAGAGATTCCTTTCACTGTTCCTTTTGCTTAAGCTTGTCAAACAATGGATGGGCTGGCCTATGAGAACAAGACTTTGAAGCATGTGCAGATATCCCCAACCTGATATCAGCCCAATCAACTATATGGATGACCCAAGGGTTTGCACTTTGTGATAGTAAAAAGTCTTCCAACTGGCTGGGAACCAGGAAAACTTATGACTCACAGGTTGTTGACTGGGAACACAAAAGGGTCAGCCCACCACCCTATGTTGTTCTTTTTCTTTTGTGTCTATGATGAGGCTGGACTAAAAGTTGGTCCCAAAAGTCAGGTGGGAGAGGGGAATCAGCCCTGTCTCCCACTCAGCACTGGGGTCTCTGAGCATATGGCCATGTCAATCTATATTTATTTTTTCCCAATCTTAGGTGAGTAAGTCAGTCAGTCAATTTATTAACCATCTACCATATGCCGGGTACTATGATGGGGACACAAATACAAGAAAGAAAGCCAGCCCCTACCCTCAAGGACCTTACAATCTAATATGGGAAGATAATACATAAAAGGAAGCTGAAAGATGGGAGGGTAAGGTAACTGGCATGGTCCAAAGAGGTCCAGTCAAATGGGGAATGGGTATTCCAAAATGGTAATATCCAAACAACGTGAGTTCAGGAGATCCAGAGTTCCCATCAGAGGTGGCCTCCTGAACAATAGTCGTTCATGGCAGTGAAAGTAGTTATATATGTGTGTGGGATGATGTGTTGTTAAGCAAAATTGTCTCATTAGCATGGCTTTTGTTTCTTTTGAGTGGAAGTACTTTCAGCTGTTAAGTGCTAAACCCCAGGCCCAGGGCCCTGTCAGGTGTGAAACCTGTGTGGGTGTGGATTGGTGACTTAGGAGGGGCCAGCTCGGGAACCAATGGTCTCTGGTCATTGAGGCGGGGCTTGAGAACGCCG
>CM053622.1:500724065-500749807 GCA_028646595.1 Phalanger gymnotis | reverse complement strand
CTCGAACTCCTGGGTCCACACAGGGGTCGGCTCTGCTTCGGATTTTTTCCGGCTATAGTTTTGTCGCCTCTCCTCGCAGCCAAGCCTCTGGCGTTCTCAAGTCAACGACTAGAGACCAGAGTCCAGAGACCCATTGCTTCCCGAATTGGCCCCTTTTAAGTCTTTAATCTACACCCACGGGGGTTTCACACCTGATAGGGCTTTGGGCCTGGGGCTTAGCGTTTAACAGGTGAAAGTACTTTCACCATAAACAAAAGCCAAACTCCTCAAGGGCACCCGTTAAACTAAGCCCATTTTGCCTTACTGGCACACCATTATATAGCAATATAAATAAAATAGCAAATGGAACATTTCCCCTATAAATTTTTATCTCATTCCTATAAACACAAGCACATTGAATGAGAAGAATAGATTTATAAAAATTGAATGGATCATCTATACATCAGGAATACATATGGCCAGGCCACCTTCATTAAGGAATATATATGTAGGGGAACTTTTGCCCAGGGCCCAAGCTCGTGTATTCAATGCTACAAAGCTACTGATGTCTTTTACTAATGTCATTGCATTGCTCTTTGATGGACCTGTTCCCTGCCAGGTACCTCCTCCCAACTGGATATCTCAGATATCCCCTGACAGATACCACACCTCTGCCCCCATTGGTATGGGACTTCTTCCTTTTTGGTGGACATGAAGGCTCTGCCCTTATTCAAGGCAGAGGTTTTGGCTACGAAGCTCTTGACTTAACCAGTCTCCTATGAGACTCTTCAAGGACCAGTCCCCTTTAAGGACACTTCAAAACCAGTCAGGCCCCTTTTGGGACTTTTTGCACACCAGCCCACTTTGGGACTCATCAAGCTTTAAGTCAAATCACTTTGTTTCCAGCTTTGACAGGCAAGATGGAAGGGGACAATCCTACTTCATCTTGCTGAAAGAAAGAAAAAATAAAGACTCTGGGAAGATGTGAAATGAAATAGTGGTATTCATCCCCAACTTGCTACGTTAGAGACTTGGAAAAGATCCAGGACTCTCTTGATTGCGCTGAGTTACCTCACTCCCAATGGGAGAGTTCCTTCATTCTGTCTGGTATATATCCTCCTGTGTATACCTTTTCTGATTTCTGTCTTGCTATGATTTGGATAAATGAGTTTTCTTTGCTATTCTCTATGTGTGTTCATTGTGGAACTGGTATTTTAAGGGAAAGGGTTTGAGCCTTGGCTATAGAGCTTAGAGGTCCCCGTCCTCCCAATAAGGATAAAGTGATCAGAAGTTAGCTCGAACCTTATCATACTGCCTAGACTAGTAACATTTAAGGGACCAGATAGATATAATTCTAGCCTAGTTGCCCAGCTGCAACTTCCTGATTCCCTCTCAGCAGGATTTAGTCTTCCTTGGAGAAAGGCGGAGGAAAAAGCAGCTAGAGATGTCTATTCTGCCTCCACCTGATGACTCCTCTCCTTACATGTGGGCCTCTCTATACTTGGGGTCTTTCTCTGTACTTGGGGCTCTCTCTTTCATTATACAGGATTTACCCTGGCTTACTTAAATCTCCCCAGGGCTCTACTTACTCAAATGAAAAAGTGATTAAATGACACCATGTTTAGGAAATTTTTAATTTCCCCCAAACAGGCCCCCAGTTCTATGCAAATAGCAACATCTGGGCTGCCCAGAGAATTTTGAAACTCTATTGACCTTTGTCCCACTTTGCCCCAGCTACAACAGCACAGCTAGTGCTCTCTACACCTGGAAATCTATAGTTATCACTCATGGACCACGAATTATTTTTTTGAGGAGGTGGATTTGTAGTAGAATAAGCTTTGGATTTGGAGTCGGTAGAACAAGCTTTGGACAAATGGGTTTAAATCCAAATTTCAATATTTATTACTTGGGTGACCACAGCAAATCATGTAGTCTCTCTTTGAGCTTCTGTTTACTCATTTTAAAATGGAAACAATAGTACTTCCACAACATACCTCCTATTTCACTGTAAGATGGCAACATAGTAGATAGAGTCTGGAAAACTTAAATCACACCTCTGATACATGCTAGCTCTGTGACATTAGATAATTTGCTTAACATGTCTGAACCTCAGGCAAACCTCAAAGATTATGTTACAGAAAGCTGCTATTTGTCTCATGGGTCAATGAAAAAAAGCATTAAGTATTATATAAGTGTCAACTCTTAGTACTCAACACGAGAGGGTTACCATTTACAACCATACTCTAAAATATTTTTCACACTACATTTTGCACAGTTACAATTTCCATATTTCTACTTGTAAGATGGAAAATGTTCATACCTAGTGTAAGAGGAATTAAGATAGCTTTCTCTATCTCTGTATATCTGTACATATGTACAAGAGGTATATGAAGTGTTCAGGAGGACTTTGGTGTGAAGGTTTGCCAAGCCCTTTTCAGGGCTGCTCATCCACCTTTGGTGTCCACTTGATTCACCCAACTCTCACCTGTGATTCGAAGAAGCTATTCATATATATATATATATATATATATATATATACATATATATATATACGTATGTATGTATGTATGTATATATATATGTAATATATAATATAATATATATAAACTATAGATATATAATATATACAATATATCCACAGCAGCCACACCCTCGTGAACTGTCTTGGCAGATGGTCGAGGGTAATCCATAGGCCTCAAACCTATCAATGAGTTAGGGAGATGTCTACTCCAAGCATGGGAAGACTTTCCCTGGTGGAATGGGTAGATGAGAACAGTTTGTTCCAATGGCCATGAAAGTGGCTGGAGCAGGCTCTGTGGACTGCTTAGAGGTTGGTCAGGCTTCAAAGATACCAAGGTCATCCATTACATCCTGGGCTACCTCCAGTCATCTTGACTTTTGTCCTGCCGCTGGACTTCAATGACTCTGAAAGAAAGAATGAGGCTGATGACTTTGTGCAATTCTGCCTCATTTAATCCAATTCACGCATAAGTCAAGATATTGCCCATGATGTAGTTTGTCATTTTCTGAAATGAAGGACAGCTAGGTGGCAAAGTAGATAGAGTGCCAGGCCTAGAGTGAGAAGGACCTGAGTTCAAAGCCAGCCTCAGACACTTCCTAGCTGTGTGACTCTGGACAAATCATTTAACCCTATTTACCTCAGTTTCCTTATTTGTAAAATGAGGCAAAGAAGGAAAGGGCAAACCACTCCAGTATCTTTGCCAAGAAAAAACCCCAAATGACATTATAAAGAGTTTGACACTACCAAAACAAACAACAACAAATCTGTATCTATATATCTAAACATACATGTATATAGAGATACTGATTTGAAAGACTGGAGTTCTCTTCCAGTGTTGTGCAATATCCCTAACTGAACCAACTATGAAACCCGAAACTAATGGATGTTCTGCTATAGAAAAGACCTGTTGTCCCCACATACATCCTTCTGTTATTCTTATTTGTCACTGAGTTGATTTTCTCTAATCCTAAAAAAAAATATGCATAAGAGTTTGAATCTGGCAGCACGTATATGTAAACAACATAAACATAAGCTTTCTTAGTGATTTTTTTTATTGGAAAACTGTTAATTAGTATACTCAGACTAATTTGAAAATTCAAGTCCCTGAGCTTCTCTAGATTTTATTTTGTTGTTATTCAGTCATTTGAGTTATGCCTGACTCTTGGTGACCACAATTAGGTTTTGGGTTTTGGTTTTTTTTTGGCAATAATAGTGGAGTGGTTTGCCATTTCCTTCTCTAGCTCATTTTAGAGATGAGGAAACTGAGGCAAATAGAGTGAAGTGCCTGAGGCTGGATTTGAACTCAGGAGGAGGAGTCTTCCTGACTCTAGGTCTGACATCCAGCCATTGTGCCACCTAGCTGCCCCACAGTATTTTTTTTAATTAGGAAGAATTAAATTAACTATTACATTAAGAATTCTTCCTAGTTTTTATTAGGAAGAATTAAACAATGTGATGGTCTAGTACTGGTTGTACTTCACTTGTCTACCCTGACTCACTAGTGGTAGGCAAGAGCGAGAACCCTCCTTGTTTTCCATTGCCATTTCCAGATTCTCCTATTACCATCATCACTAAATAAACTCTCCTCCTCTGAGGTTCTTTTAATACAAATTTATCGTCCAATCAAGATACTGGTAGCTGTTAGCTATCAATTCCCAGGACAATCTCCTTATTTCTTCAATGAGTTCAGTGCCTGGCTCACAATCTTTCCACCCTCTTGCCTTGCCCTTCTCTTGACCTCATACTAGGGGACTTTGATAACGATCCTACCTCAAACGCCCTCAACTTTTAGTCTCTCAGTCTAGTCTATTCCCATGATCCCCCTCCACTCTATCTCAGCTACACACAGAGACGGTCGTAGCCTTGATCTTGCCATCACCCACAAGTGCTCCACTTCCATGTTCATGAACTCTGAAATTCCTTTATTTGATTAGTCTTTTATCATTCTATCTTTCCCTCTGCTTTCCAACCCTTAACTGTTCGTCATCCTCAGTGTGACCTCTGCCTCTCAGTTCTTCTCCTGGCTACTTCACAAACTACACACTTCTTTCTTCCCTACCACAATTCCTTGGTGAATCAGTTCAACTCTTTTTTCCCTGTCCAAATCAAATAAAGAAAATATCTGTATATTTGGAACGGAGATTTTATTTTACTTTCTCTTTTTAAAAAACTTATTTAGTATTTTATTTTTCCCCAGTTATACATAAAAACAATTTTTAACATTCATTTTTAAAACTTTCAGTTCTGAATCCTCTCCCTCCCTCTTGTTCTGCTTTGTCAATGTAACCAAGGAAGTATGGGAGAGGTAAAAGGGGGAGCGAATGTGTACTTAAAAATAAAATAAAATTGAATTTTAAAATATTTGTATCATACAAAGAGATTAGAAGGGTCTCTTTTTTCCTACTTTTGCAAACAATTTATATAATAATAAAATTAATTTTTTCATTAAATGATTTATAGGATTTACTTCTAAACCTATCTGGTTCTAGAATTTTTTCCTTGGGATTTTCCTTATGGCTTTTTCAATTTCTTCCCCTGATATTGAGTTATTTAAAGAATTTATTTTTCTTTTATTAATACATTTTACTTTTTAATAAATTTGTATTTTTATTTTTAAATTTTTTATTTTATTTTGTTTTTTAATAAATTGTTTATTGTTTTTAATAAATATTTTATAAATATTATAGATATTTGTTTATTTCCTATAAGTTATTAGTATTATTTATTATATTATTGGGGGAAATTGTTTCTGATAATTCCCTTTATTTCCTCTTCAATTGTTGTGAATTCTCTATTTCCATTTTTGATGCAAACAATTGACTTTCATCTCTCTTATTTATCAGATAAACCATTTATCAATTTTTTTATTGGGGGAAAAAACCTCCTAGTTTTTCAGGAAGAACTGAGTTCAAATTTGGTACAAATACTTAACTAACTGGGTATTATATACATATCATATATATACATATACATATACATATATATACATATAATTATAGCTGGGTAAGTCACTTAACCTCCATTGTCTTAGTTTTTCCAACTAGAAAATGAAGATAATAGCAGCTCCTACCTCATAGGGTTATTCAAATGAAATAATATTTGTAAAAGTGCTTAGCACGGTGCCTAGCACATAGTGGGTGATATATAAAAGCTTGTTCCCTTTCCTTTCATTTCTCCCTCCACTTCTCCTTCCTTTCAATGAGTTTTTCCTCTTTAATTTTACTAATCTCTTTTTTGCTTTTCAAAATTTCTATGTTATTGTTTACTTGGGGTTTTTTGACTTGTTGCTCTAGGTTTTTTGGCCCAATTCATTGATTTATCCTTTCTCTTTTTGGTTGATAAAAATGTTTAGAGATATAAAATTTTCCTTAAGAACTGTTTTAGCTGCATCCCATTAAGTTTTGGTATATGGTATCATAATTGTCATTTTCTTTGATAAAATTTTCTATTGTTTCTAGAATTTGCTCTTTGACCCACCAGGTCTTTAGAATTAAGTTTCTTAGTCTCCAATTAATTTGAATTCCTTCTTCAAAGGTCCTTTACTAAATATGATTTTATTGCCTTGCAATTTGTAAATGATATAAATAATGTGTGTAGTAATTCTGATTTTCCACATTTGCAGGGGGAGAGGGAATAAGGTCTTTATGCCCCAATAAATGGTCAATTCATTTTAAGGTAGTATACGTGGCTAAGAAGTATATAAATTTATACAGGTCATTCCCATTAACTGTGGATGTCACTCAAGGATCTATCCTTGGCCTTCTCTTTTCTCTCTCTACCATCCTCTTGTTAATTTCATCAGCCTTCATGGATTTGACTATCATCTCTATGCAGATAATTCTTTAATTTATTTATCCAGTCCTAACCTCTCTATCTTCTTTCTCGCATCTCCAACTACCTACCGAACCTCACAATGTTCAAAGAAATATTCACTCTCTTTCTTCACAAAACCTCCCTTCTTTGCAATCTAGCTTTTCGTTGTCTAAAATACCATCATCCTCCCAGTCACCCAGGCTGGCACCTCCTTATTTATCCTCCCCCCATATGTCCAATCCATTAGTTAAGTCTTGTAGTTTCTACCTCCATAATATGTCTCTTATATGTACATTTCTTTCCCCTTCACAACTGCCATGCTTGTGTAAGCCCTCATTGTCTCACTTCTAGACTATGGCAATGGCCTGATAGTTGGTCTTCTGCCTCAAGTCACCTGCCAAAGTCATCCTCCTAAAGTGCAGGTCTCATTCCCTCCTCAGTTACCGAGTTACCCCCATTACCTGCAGAATCAAATATAAAATCCACCACTTAGCTTTTGAATCCCTTAACAACCTAGACTCTTCATGCTTTTCCGGTCTTCTTGCAGTTTACTTCCCTCTGCAGAGTCTATGATCCAGAACCCTAGCTTTCCTGTTGTTCTCAACTCTGCCTTTCCACTGGCTGTCCCTCAAGTCTGGAACGCTCTTGCTCTTCACCTTTGCATCCTGGCTTCTCTTGTTTCCTTCAAGATTCAGTCCAAATCTCTCCTTCTGCAAAAAGACTTTTGAAAGAACCCTTTCCCAGTTCCCCCACGGCTAATGCCTTCTGTCTGAAACTCCCTTCCGTCTACTCTGTGTATCTCTGGTATGTACATAGTTGCTTGCATTTTTTTTTTTTGCTCCTTGTTAGAATGTAAACTCCTTGAGGCCAGAGATCATGTTTCTACCTTTCATCGTATCCTCCCAGTGCTTGGTACTTGGCACATAGTAAGCACCTATTTCAAAAGAACTGGCTTATCGATGATGATGATGATGATGATGATGATGATGTAAGTTCTCTAGTCTTTATTAGGAGGAGCTAAACAATGCAAAGGTCATTTGGAACTTTTTACAAATGCTTTTGTTAAGTCTTTGAGTTATGTTTCTGACCTAACAAACCAGCTCTCTTGATGATCTGGAGACAGATCTTGCTGACCTTAAAAATCTACAGCATAAGGTTGGAATGAGTCTGCAGATAGTTCACCAAATCTCTATTTGCCTAAGTAAAAAAGTAACAATGCTAAATACAAACTTCCCTCAGTTCAAATTCTCAGAACTAGAGACTGGACCTTTAAATCCAGGGAATAGTTGGAAGGGGTTGGGGAGGGAGTCCAGATTTTGAATCCTGCCACAAATCCAGGATGGTTGATCCAGCAGATAAAGATAAATAAGGAAAAGAGGATTCCCTCCTGCCCTGCCCCTCCTCCCTCCTCTGGCCCTTCCCTCCCTTAACTGGGATCAGAATAAGACCTGGGTAAAATGAAACATGAGGTGAATTTTTTTCCTTTGGTTCACCTCCCCTGTGAGTAACCTTTTCTCCCTTCTCAGTATCCCCCAGGTATCTAGAGTTTTACTGCTGCCCTAGAGGAAAGAAAGAGAAAAATTAACTCACACTAAAATGTTAAGAGATGTTGTGGGTTACCTTCTCTCCTTCCTCTGTAAGAGAACCAAAATGATTAGAAAGACCTCTGCAGAAGGAGGCTGGGCTGAGTCTTAAAGGAAGCCAGGCACTCTAGGTGGGAGGCGAGAATGGGGAAACATTCTAGGCATTTCGAAGAGCCAGTTAGCACATTATCCTCACCCAGGGTATCTATTTAAAACACAAATATTCCTAGAAAGGGATAACATAAAAAATCACTAACACCTTAGTGTGAAAGTGTTTGTCAGGTGCTTTTCTCCCTCATAGGAAGGATCAACGTCTGTTAGGGCCTTGAGATCTTTGGGAAGAAGGGATAAGAGGACTGAGACACAGAGAAAGGCAGAGAAAGAGGAGGGTTAGGCACCCAAACCAAATTACATCCAAGGCACAGTTTTGCTACGAGCTTTTCTCGTAGTAGAAGTACTTAATTTTATGGAATGTGTTTGCCTGTAAGATCCAAGCCCTGAAACTCCTAGGCATTGCTGAGACATTCTTATTTATATTTCCAAAAGCCAAATAAAAACTTCTCATTGAGCTAAATTAACTACTTTAAAAATTAAAGGTATTTATTTTGGATCTGAAATTATAATTATAATTTATTGGAGTGCTGCTTTGTATTCCAAAGGTCTTATTCTTTTTCTGGCATAAATTATATTCCTAGTGAACACATGAATGTATGTGTGTGTTCCTATGGGGATTTGGGGAATTCATTAACTATTGTTTGTGAAGTACTTTGGATATGAAAGGTTCTTATAAAGGCAATCTATTATTAGTAGGACCTTCAATTTATAAATCATCTTGAATGGAATTTCTTGTCTTTTTCCACTTTGCCATGAAATTGATCATTTTTAAAAGCTACGATCACCAATGTCTAGAATATATTCCAGCATAAATGTAGAAAAAAGGAAAATGGGTTATTGTTACAATATTTACAATTTATTATCTGCACTATAGTATATCAGAGATGGCATGGTGCCATGGAGAGAATTCTCTACCAGCTGAGAGTCTAGTCCTAGTTTTGCCACTAACAAGCTATGTGACTTTGGGTGAATAAATTAATTTCTTTAAGATTCAGTTTCTTCCTCAGTAGAATGAGGGGGTTGATTAGATGATCACTACTATTACTTCCAACTAAAACTGCATGCATTTTGTCACTGGTGCTAGGAGATCCCTAGAATGTGAATTTAGCACAGCCCTTCCCCCAAGACATACAATTAAATAAGTTCTTGGATCTACTCAGGCTTCAATTTTCCTGTATGACCACATATCCTAACTTGATAGGAGTTCAAAAAAAAATCTTCAGACCCTAAAATATTTTCCCTAGTTTTATTTTCATTTACACTGACCAGTGGTAATTTTTCCTGCTTCTAGTCCTGGTCATATCTCCTTTCCTGACTGTTTTGACTTTGTCTTAAGAAAAACAAAGGTCTGTTTGCAGCCACACATATTCCTAGCCTCCCAGGAGAGAGATTCTCAGAAGAGACTTAGAAAACCTAATAAGGAAAGGCCCAGTTCATGAATTTCCTTTAGGTATGCTATCTAATTTATTTTAGATCCATGGGGATTTCCTTAATGCTGTAACATGTGGTCCAAAGCTCATTTTAATGTCTGACAGAATCTATAAAGTCATGAAAATGATATCCTATTTTGAGGGTGAATTTTATCATACCTACTTAATTTTAACTTCAGGTGATCCGTAGGCCCAAAAAGTCTGCCACCTTTCCTAGAACTAGTCCAAATGCATGCCCTCAATCTTTTCACTTGTTGTACTGACATTTCAAATCTATCTTCATCAAAAAGAATAATTTTAAAGGTTCATAGTTTTAGTGTGAGAGCCTCCAGAATAGTTGGATATGCATTGAAAATTCCATTCCTAGTATTCAAGAGCTACAGGCTAGTAATACCTCCCCAAAGACCACCAGACATGCTTAGTGATGAAGGGTAAGAAAGTGACAGACCCCCTCCGCTACTTTCATTATGTTGCTATTAAAGAGAAACATGCTAAGACTATGATTCAACAGAAATAGTGGTTGGGGAAAAGAGATTTCAACCTAAGAATCTCTAAATCATTGTATAATTCCTGTGAACCACCCTCACCATTAAAAGGCTTTTATTTTGCTATGCTAGATTCAGTTGATTAACTAGAATTTATTAAGCATCTGCTGTATGCCAAGCCCTGGGGGTACAAAGAAAGACAAACAATAGTCCCTTCTTTCAAGGAGCACAGAGTCTAACGGAGAAGGCAGCCTGTAAACAACCATGTACAAACAAGATATATACAGGCTAAGTGAGAGATAATCAATCAAGAGAAAGCATTAAGGAGGATCGGGAAAAGCTACTTGCAGAAGGTGGGGTTTTAGCTGAGACTTGAAGGAAGTGAGAGAAGCCAGGAAATGAGGAAGGAGAGAGTTCTAGACATAGAAGACAGCCAGTGAAAACTCTTGGAGATGGGTGAAGGCAGGCCTTTGTGAATGGAACAGTAAGTAGGCCAGTGCCACTAGATCAAAGTGATATTGGGGGACATGGAGGCAGGAAGGAAGTACAAGGTATAAAAATGTATGGAGAACCTTATAAGTCAAAGAGTTTTTGATGTGATTTAGGGGTGCTTGGAACCCCAAAATGGCAAGGTAGGGTACAGGGCGGTGTCACCTGGAATGAATTCATACACTCAAACCATCTTTCAGCCAAGTGGCAAAGTTTGTTGTAACACTTATAGAAGCTGGCAAAGCTCTTAGGAAACCTGCAAGTTAATGAGGATGATGCTGGTGCTTATATGGAAAGGGGACAGAGAAAAGAAAGCCAAGTATGTTAATTAGGTGATCTGGGGTGGGATTAGGGAGTAGTCAGTATATGCAAGTAGATTGGATGAGGGTTGCTGGAATATATGGGAAAATTCAGGGTGTCAACAGAGATAGCTTTGTTGGAGTATCAAGAATGTTCTATTCCAGATGCCAGAGACAGAGTTCTTGGGCCAGGCACCCCCGTGCCTGTACTGATAGCCTTTATCTGAGGAACTTCAAGGTCAGTTCTGTATGTACCTATAACAAGGGAGATTCTGGGTTGCTTCCAGAGACTTGGTCTTTACCTTTTGGGGTCCAGGTCCCAGCACCCAATCAGTTTTGGTATAGAGAAAAACATGCTAGAATTGGAGTTGAAAGTCTTGGTTTCCATTCCCTATAGGCATGGAAGCCTATCTGAGATTGTATCCCTTTCTATGTGGTGTGAAAGCTGAGAAATATTATTCTGTTGTTTGATTTTCTCTGTCACTTTGTTATTGTTTCCCAATTTAAAACTTTGTTCCTTGATTTATGATTCATGTTTGGTCTCTTGGTAGACCAACTGAATGGGTACTTAAGCCACATTTGCATAATTATGATTAACCCTACACTGAACCTAGGGTAACTGAATTTTCCAGAATAAAGATCTCTGTTTTAAGCATAATATACAATTTATGATGTAAATTGGAAACTTACCCCAAAGACAAACTATTTGAGGTCTAGGGATAAAGTTGTTGTGTATGAAGTTATATAAAGGAATCTTCCCGGGGACAGTAGCATTTGAGTTGCCCTTTAAAGAAAAGGTAGAAATTAAATAGGAAAAGTGGAATAGAGTGAGCATGAGAGACGTCAGGAAAAGTTTAAACAAGGTCCCAAAGGCATGAAAACACAATGCATGCTCAGGATCAAAATTGTCAAGTTTAGCTAGAGCCTAGAGCGCATGGAAGGAAATAGTATATCCAAGTCTGGAAAACTAAACTGGCATCAGATTACTGAAGGCCTTGCATGATCAGCAGAAGAATTTGAACATTAATTTAACAAACAATGAAGTCCTAGAAATTTTTTGTGCAGGGAAGTATAATCACCAGACCTGTGCATAAAAAATATTATTCTGACAGGAATATGCAAGATAAATTGAGTGAGACAAGGAAGAAAGAATGGAAGTACAAAGGTTAATTTCAATAGTCAAGGAATGGAGTAATGAGAGCTTGAACTAAGGTAGTAACAATGGGAAGAGAAAGGAGGAAATAGATGGGGGAGATTTGAAGGGATAGAACAGTCAAATGAGACAGAGAGAAAAGTTAAACATTATAGAGTCATAGAATCTCAAAGTTAAAAGGAAGTCAGAGGAAGGTACCTAGGCCAAACCATACCTAAATAAAAATTACTACCAAAATATCCTGACAAGTAGTCATCCAGACTCTACTTTAGAACTACGGTGAAGGGAGGAAACCCATTCCCTTCTCTTCTTCCTTCCCTACCTTTTCCATCAATTTCACTTTGAGATAGATCTGATTGTTAGGGTTTTTTTTTTCCTGTCCCCAAGCTAAATCTACCATCCCATCACTTTTGCTCAATTTTAGCTATACTCTCAGAGACTCATTTCACCAAGGCTAATTTTTCTTCCACAAAAGAATCTGTGATATCATCAATATAGTTATTCCTCACCACTCAGATTGCATCCCAACCACACCTTTTCATTGTCTAACAATTCTTGTCTATATTGTTCCACAAATCCCCAAAATGAGGTCTATTCAATGTGTTGGAGAGCGAACAAGCTGTCCATTATTTGTCTCTTGTTTTCAGACATGACCTGTTATCTCCTTTTCTATTTATCCAACTCTCTGATAATGTTCATTATCCCACTTCTCCCATACAATTCTCAGGCTTATCAAATCATACAAATAGAACAAGCAAGGACCCAAGGGGTCATTTCAGCTAACTCTTTCATTTTTTAGATAAAGAAACTGAGGTTATGAGAGGTTTAGGGTCTTGCCCATGGTCACATAGTGACAATCCAAGTACTAGAGCTTAGATTCATACTCAGGTCAAGTGATTCCAAATTTAGCATTCTTTCTACCATACCATGTACCCTGTCTTTGTCCTTTGGGTATTTTACAATTTTAATTCTTTGGAGACGCCGGGATGCTGTGATTCAGTGCAACACAGTATAGTATTATTGGAAGAATATTGATATTAAAAATATGGGCCTTTATTCAGAGAGAAGCTTGTGGTCTTTAAAAAATTGTACCATTTTCCAAAGAAGACATAGCTTGCTCTCTGTCTCCTAATAAATTCCAAACATAATGCTTTGTCCACTTGTAATATCTGTCCAAAATGTATATGCTGATATAAAGCTTTATAGTTCACCCACCTTCATAGGTTTTCCATTCAAGTCTCCAACATAATCTGTACAAAAGTGCAATTTTCATCCACTCTATTTTTCTAATGTGGATCGTTAGGTCAAACCCTTTTGAAAAATTAGAGATCTCATTTGGGAGATTTTTAAAGATATTACAAGCCTGATGTAATTATCACATCATCCAGGAATAGGATCCTCTGGATTACATTACCATTTAGCAGGAGTGCCTCTTTCATTTGGATTCTGAATTGGATAACCTCCGGGGCAGTGGTAAACATCTTTGGCAGGCACACATATTCCTGTTTTATGGCTTGCTTGATATTTAAAATAAGACATTTGTTGAACATAATTAGTTCAGCTGTAATCCGTTTCAGGGAATTTTGCATGAGTATATGGATGAGAAACTCCTTGTTGAAAGAAAAAGCTCCGCAAACAAAAAGCACAGTAGTATTTTCTATTTTCTGGACAATTTAACCAATCATATAACTATAAAGATGCTATAAAATATTATTCATGAAAGTCTATCTATTCCCCTTCCACACCTTTATCAAGGAAGCCCTTGAAATATGTGCTTGACAAGTTTATTTTTAAAAATTTATGTTGATCCCCAGTAAATTTTATCTTATTAGGTTTGGCCCATTGTTTTAACCCATTGAACTTGACTTTGCTATGTGCCCTTGATTTCATAGGCATATAGTTGGAATTTAATAAGGGCTTGTTGATTGATTGACATATTCTCATAAAAATCTTATAGATATAAAAGTAGACATATATGTAATATTCTCTTGATCAAATTTTCTTTATTTCATGGGTTACTATGGTTGAAGAATTCATTTCTACTTGATAACACTTCCATATGACAGCCCTTCAAATACTTGGCCCCAGACTGCTTCAGTTTGTCCAAATCTGTTCTAAAACATGGTAGGGGATCTTTTGTATGAGTGGAAAGTAGGTCACTGAGGGGTATCTTTGGATACCCCCTTGCTTTCTTTCTATGGGTAGCCCCACCCAGCATTTTATATGCTTCTTGCTGTCCTTCAGTTGCGTCTAACTCTTCATGACCCCATTATGGGGTTTTCTTGGCAAAGATACTGGGTTTGCCATTTCCTTCTCCAGGGGATTAAGTCAAACAGGGTTAAGTGATTTGTTCAGGGTCACATAGCTAATATCTAAGGCCAGATTTGAACTCAGGTATTCCTGACTCCAGGCTCGATGCTGTGTCCACTGAGCCATTTGGCTGCCTCTATTCTCTGTGCTAGCAGCAGGTAAATAAGCCTTGACCTTTAAGACTATCTGGGTAAAAATGTTCCATAGGCGTTTGGAGACACAGATCTGGAGATCAAACGATAGATCAAGATTTGATATATAGATATGAGAGTCAGCAGCATAGTGGCTTGGTACTGGTAATGATTCCATTATTTCATTGATTCCAACTTAATACTGAAAAAGAAAGACCTCAACTTTCTAAGAAGTAGTGTTTAAAGCTTCAGAAATGAATAAGATCGGGGCAGCTAGGTGCAACGAGTAAAGCACCGGCCCTGGAATCAGGAGGACCTGAGTTCAAATGCGGCCTCAGACACTTGACACCCTCACTAGCTTCATGACCTTGGGCAAGTCACTTAACCCCAATTGCCCTGCCTTCCCCCCTCCAAAAAAAAAAAAAGAAATGAACAAGATTGCCTAGGGAGCGAATGTAGTGAGAAAAGAGAAGAGGGCCAGCTAAGGACTTGCCTTTGAAGAACTCACACATTAAAAAGTTGGGGAAAGATTGAGGATGCAACAAAGAAAAGAGAGGAAGAATCAGAGAGGTAGGGGGAGCATCAAGCGAGTGTGGTAACTCTGACGCCAAGGGAGAAGAAAGAAGCTAATTGGAGAGGGTGGCCCACAGTGCTGGAAACTACAGAGGCACCAAAAGGTTTGAAGACTGAAAAAGGCCATTGGATTTAGGAATTGGAAAGTTACTGGTGACCTTAGAGAAATTTTACTAGGATGTTAAAAGACAGAAACCTGATTGCAAAGGGTGGGGAAGAAAGTAAATAGTGAAGAGTAGTGATATCTGCTATACAAAAAAAAATTAAAGAAGTTAGGCAGTGAAAGGAAGAAGTAAAAGTGAATGGGAAAAGAGTTGCTGGATGGGATAGAAAAGGTCAGGGAAGGCTTCTTTAGGTTTTGGAAGACTTGAGGATTTTCCAGGCAAATGTGATGAAACTTCATAAACTTTGCTGATTCAAGGACATGATTTTGAGGGGAAAAAAATTTAAGTAGAATTTGTATCTTAGCTGCCAGTACACTGTTAGCTAATATTGTAGGGCACTCACTGTGTTTGGAAGAATATTTGTGTAGAACAATTTAGGACACAAATAAGTGAGCATTTGTATGCTAATGAGCAAAAGGGAAAATTGTTCAGTATGGTTAATTTAGGTAAAAGACCTTTTCCTCGAACTTTTTGAAAATTTGATTGTATTTTTCACATGTTATTAAGTATGCAATTACATGTTCAATTGGCCATGGTTCTTTTCAAGAAGCATTCAACAAAAAGAGGGCCAAACTTTTCCCTTCAGTGATCACACACCTCTTAAGATGATGACAATAAGAGAAATATAAATATTTGTGAGCAGATTTTTTTATTTGTGAGCCTTGTAATTTTTCTTGTAAAAATCTTTCTTTTTTGCATGAAAATTGCATCTTTAATATGAGTTATATAATTTCAATCTAATTCAATAAACATTTATTAAATGCCTACTGTGTGTAAGGCATTATAAATAGAAGCAGAAAACATAGAGTCAGAAATGAAAGTCCCTGTCCTTAAGATCTTTTTTTCTACTGGATAGATGAAACAGCAACCCAACACTTACAAATCCATCAATTACTCAACATGCATTTATTAAGTGCCTCTTACATGCCTGGCATCATCCTAGGCTCCTGGTATATAAATGAATAATTCAGAATTCAGTAAAACAGAATAAAACAACTTCTGTTCACATGGAGCTTAGGTTCTAATGGAGATATTCTAAGTACTATGCAAACTAAATATTAAAAAATAAAAGTAGTTAAATATAAAGTAGTTTGAGAGAGAGGATACTAGCAGTTGGGGAGATCGGGAAAGGTTTCATGCAGCCAGGTGGTACAGTGAGTGGATGGAGTGATGGGCCTGGAGTTGGAAAGTCAGGACTTCAAATGTGACCTCATATATTTACTAACTGTGTGACTTTGGCCAAGTCACTTAACCACTCTCTGCCTCAGTTTCCTCAGCTGTAAAATTGGGAGCATAATAAGACTTAACTCTCGTGATTTTTGTAAGGATCAGATGAGATAATATTTGTTAAACGCTTAGCAGAGTGCCTGGAATATAGCTAGTGCTTGATGAATGCTTGTTTTTTTCTCCTATAAGGTGGTCTTTAAACTTTGTCTGGGCAGGTAGGTGGCAGAGTGGACAGAGTGCCAGACCTGAAGTCAAGAAGACTCATCTTCCTGAGTTCAAATCTGGGCTCAGACACTTACTAGCTATGTGACCCTGGGCAAGTCACTTAGACCTGTTTGCCTCAGTTCCTCATCTGTAAAATGAGCCAGAGAAGGAATGGTGAAACCGTTCCAGTATCTTTGCAAAGAAAACCCCAAAGAGGGTCACAAAGAATCAGATACAACTGAAATGACTGAACAACAAAAACAACAAATTTTGTCTTGATGGAACAGTTGGATTTTGCTAGAGTTAGGTGAGGAGAGAGTCAGTCAAAAAATATTTATTAAGCATTTACAATACTCAAGGTACTTTCCAGGAATGGAGGATAGTCAATGGAAAGGTACTTGGCAGGAAAAGAAGTATCATGTATGAGGCCAGTTTGCATAGTTCACACTGGGTGGAGGAGGGTGGTAATGTCAAATGAGGCTCTAAAGATATTTTGTGGCCAGATTGCAAAGGGTTTAAAAGATAAGTAGAGAAATTAATATTTTATTCTAGAGGCAATAAGAAACCACTGGAGTTGATTGAATAGGCCAGTAACGTAGTTGGCTACATTTAATGAACACCACTTTCACAGCCTTGTGTAGGATGGATTGTAGTAGAGAGAGGGAGATCAGTTAAAAGGATGTTGAAATAATTTAGGTGAGAGATGATAAGGGTCTGAACCAAGGTGGTAGCTATGGGAGTAGAGAGAAGAGATTGGATGAAAGAGATATTGTGAAGGTAGAAATGGCAAGATTTGACAACTGATTGGATATGTGGTATAAGGGGGAGTGTTGTGTTGAGACTGTAAGTATAGTTTCAATATAAATAAGGATATCTGGAAGAGAGGTGGGTTTGGGGTGGGGGGGGGGGTGAGCGTGGAAGGGGAAAGGAGATAATGAGTCCTGTTTTGTACATGTTGAATTTAAGATCTCTCTGAAACATCCAGTTTGAAATGTCCAATAGGTAACTGGAGATGCAGAACTGAAGCTCAGAGGAGAGACTGGATATATGGATGGGGGAGTCACCAGCATATAGAATCTATATTATAGATAATTAAACCTATGGGAGCTAATGAAGTTACCAAGAGGGTCTTGGACAGAACCTTGGAGAGCATCCACAATTCAGAAATATGATATAGATGATAAGCTAGCAAGGGAAGTAGATGTAGATAAGCATTCAGATGAGTAAGGAGAAAGTAATGTCACAAAACCCAGAGAAAAGAGAGTATACAGAAGGGGTGGTCAAAAATGTCAAATATAGTAAATAGGTTGAGAAGGATGAAAACTGAGAAAAAAACTATTAGATATCCCAATTAAGAGATCATTGGTAACTTTGGAGGGAGCAGTTGAATGATTATGTTGGAAGATAGAGTGCAGAGGCTTTAGGAATGAATGAAAGAAGTAGAGAGGAGCAAGGTTAGACAGTTTTTGCAAGGAATTTGGCTGAGAAGTGGAGGAAGGATAAAGGATGATAGCTTGAGGGGAAGAAATGTTTTAAGGTTGGAAGAGACTTGGGCATGTTTCAAAGGAATAAGGAAGGAGCCTGTAGATACAGGGATAAGAATTCGGGAGGATACAGAATCAATAAGGACATATCAATCAATTGATTTCTCAATCCATTCAGTAAGCTCTTGCCTTGAGCAAGGCACTATGCTAGGTTCTGAAGATACGAGTATAAGGAATGAAACAATCCGTGAAGTATTCCATTTTCTCTTTTAAAAAGTAAGGTTTGATGGACATTCAACAGATCCAGCTGATGAAAAAATATACTTACTACCTATAGAAATCCCTAACATTGTACTACCATTTCTATCAGGCTTAAAGGACTTTGAGAATTTAAGAATAATCCTTTCAAATGGGTGAAATAACAGCAAAACATTATGACTAACACCTTGAAGGGATTAGTTGTCTCTTAGCTAAGGGCAGAATAGGCATTAGGAGTTGGGTAAAAGTACTAAAGAAAAGGTTAGAGAATTCCACAAAGTTCACTTATTTAACTCTTTACATAAAACAGGCAGTGGTCTACCAATTAGTAGAGTATATTAATTGTAGAAATAACTATGTTCTTCTATATCTTAATTCCACCTTTATTTTTTCCATTAAATCCACATATACTTTCTTTTTCCAGAAAAGAAAATGAACACTGGAAGCAGCACGGTACAGTGGAAAAAGCACTGACTCAGAAGTCAGAGGATTTAGGTTCGAATATCATCTCTAATGGCTACCTATGAGAGCTGGGATAAGTCATTTAATTTCCCTAAGTCTCAGCTTCCTTGTCGGTAAGATGGTGGGAACAGACTATATGGCCTGTTTAGTGCCTTTCAGCTCTAGATCTATGATCTATGATCTATGGTCTCTTCTGGAATATTTGCCAGATATCTTAATTCTAGTCAGTAGGACATTGTCACTAGGAAACCTCTCCCTGATAAAGGCAATCTGTGGATGAAGAACCTTCCCTCTTTTACTTACCTCTAGTCCTTGTTCAATTTATTTACGTGCCAAACTAGAAAAGATCTTGAAAATTTTAAATCCTAAATCAGATAATAATCTGGGACAAGGGACTATAATCTCCATTCCAGACGCAATGGATACCAAAAAAATTTCTGTCTGGGTTTTGTTAACAGGGTATAAAGACTCATAGCTTTTGGCAAGATTAAAGAACTGTCAGCCTGCTGTTTTCTGGGAGAGGTTTTCTAGGTGAGATTTTGAACCTAGCTTCTCTGACTCCTGACTCAGCTCTTTCCAGTGTACCATATTGCCTCCTTCTAGTTTTGTCCTTGAATGTCCACAAGATGATATGGCTTATTTGGTTCTCTTGTCAAGCTTTCTATAAATCTGTTTTTCTCTCTACTGCTTCTCATTGTTTTGTAAGGTAATATTGTTTGTAATCTTCTATGATTCTCCTTTGTAAGATTTTACAAACAAGTTTATATTTTTTTAAAGTGGTTTCTCTCCATTCAATAAAATCAAGTGTTTTAAGGCTTAAGTCATTTGTAAGCAGTTTCAGTTTCTTCCTTGTGGTGATTTATACTGTTTAAATTTCATTATACTATAGTGATCATCAGTGTTGATGTCTGTTTTTTTATCCATTTCCAATTTTTCAGTGTGGCCATGTTGAAGTTGTTTAATTGGATACTCGATCTTCTCATCTTTATGCTTTCTTGTAATTTGATAGTGCTTTTGATCTTGGATCTGATTATACAGACAGCTGATTCAGAAATTGCCCCATATCAATAATCAATCCTTTCTTTTCTATTAAAATGCCATTTGTTAAAATAGAAGCAATTTCGTTTTTGTAATTAAATTAGTGCTATGTTCAGTGCCTCCAGATTCTATTCTTGAAGAAGGCATTAATGATATATAGGCTTGAAGTTTACGTATTGTCTGTAAACCTTTGGCCACTCTTATTCAGGCCACCCTGAACAATATTTTCACTCTCCTCCCCATGTCCACCTTTGCAATGAAGTCACTGAATATTAAAGAATAGATTGATTTAATTTGGAAAGTCCTATTAGTTTCTTCATAGATTTCTCCACTTTCTCATCCTCTACAACAGATATTCACATTTGGGTTGCAACTATCTTCATGAGAGTTTCATTTGGAAATGCTTATCATGAGTGCTCTTAAACAAGATGTTCAAGTGTTCCTGAAATCATGTTTCTTACTGCCTTTGATTGCACATTAAAACACATTCTGCAATCTCCTTTATTTTCTTCTCCAGGGAGAACCTTGAAGTCATCCTTTCATCTAGCTTCAACTTCTTTTTGCCTTTTAGTTTCACTGACATCAAGAATGTCAAGATGCATATGATTTAGCTCCTCTTAAACGCATTCTTTGGTCACTGGACAAGGACCTTTTTTTAAAAAAAATATGTAATATTTTATTTTTTCCCAATTACACATAAAAATAATTTTAACATTTATTTTTTTTAAATTTTGAGTTCAAATTCTCTTCTTCTCTCCTGCCTCTTCCCCCTCATTGAGAAGTAAATTGATATAGATTATACATTTGTAGTCATGCAAAACATGGTTCTATATTAGCAATATTGTGAAAGAAAACACAGACCAAAAAAGAAAAACTCCCTCCAAAATAAAGAGAGCAAAAAAAAGTATTTTTCAATCTGTATTCAGGCTCTATCATTTCTTTCTCCGGAGATGGATAGCACTTTCCATCATAAGTCTTTCAGAACTGTCTTGGATCATTGTATTGATGAGAATAGCTAAGTCATTCACAGTTGATCATTATACAGTATTGATGTTACTGTGTACAATGTTCTCCTGGTTCTGCTCATTTCACTTTGCATTAGTTCATGTATGTTTTTTCAAATTTTTCTGAAACTATCTTGTTTGTCATTTCTCAACTGTGTTTTTTTTTCATCAAAAATATGGGAAAGTCCTCTATTTCATTGAATATCCATATTTTGCCCTGAAGTATTATACTCAGTTTTGCTGGGTAGGTGATTCTTGGTTTTAATCCTAGCTCCACTGACCTCCGGAATATCATATTCCAAGCCCTTTGATCCCTTAATGTAGAAGTTATTAGATCTTGTGTTATCCTGACTGTGACTCCATGGTACTTGAATTGTTTCTTTCTGCCTGCTTGCAATATTTTCTCCTTGACCTGGAATTTGGCTACAATATTCCTAGGAGTTTTCCTTTTAGGATCTCTTTCAAGAAGCAATTGGTGGATTTCTATTTTACCCTCTGGTTCTAGAATATCAAGGCAGTTTTCCTTGATAATTTCTTGAAAGATGATATCTAGGCTCTTTTTTGATCATGGCTTTCAGATACTCCAATAATTTTTAAATTATCTCTTCTGGATCTATTTTCCAGGTCAGTGGTTTTTCCAATGAGATATTTCACATTGTCTTCCATTTTTTCATTCCTTTGGTTCTGTTTGATAATATCTTGATTTCTCATCCAGTCACTAGCTTCCACTTGCTCCAATCTAATTTTTAAGGTAGTATTTTCTTCAGTGGTCTTTTGGACCTCCTTTTCCATTTGGCTAATTCTGCCTTTCAAGGCATTCTTCTCTTCATTGGCTTTTTGGAGCTCTTTTGCCATTTGGGTTAGTTTATTTTTTAAGGCATTATTTTCTTTGGTATTTTTGGGGACATCTTCTTTAGCAAACTGTTGATTTGTTTTACATGATTTTCTTGCATCACTCTCATTTCTTTTCCCAATTTTTCCTCTACTTCTCTTACTTGCTTTTCCAAATCCTTTTTGAGCTCTTCCATGGCCTGAGACCAATTCATATTTTTCTCAGAGGCTTTTGATATAGGATCTTTGACTTTGTTGACTCATCTGGCTGTATGTTTTTATCTTCTTTATCACCAAAGACGTATTCTATAGTCTGAGTCCTTTTACGCCACCTGTTCATTTCCCCAGCCAATTACTTGACTCTTGAGCTCTTCGTCAGGGTGTGACTGCTTCCAGAGTAGAGAGTGCTCTGTCTCAAGCTTCAGGGATTTTGTGCTGCTGTTTTCAGAGCTACTTCTATTCTGAGGTGGCATGATACTACTCTCCTGGCCTGTGCTCTGGTCTGTGAGTGCAAGCAGTCCTTTCTACCCTGTAACTACCAGGAGGACTCCCTCTCCACTAGCTGCT
Organism: Phalanger gymnotis; assembly: GCA_028646595.1. Taxonomy (NCBI): domain Eukaryota; kingdom Metazoa; phylum Chordata; class Mammalia; order Diprotodontia; family Phalangeridae; genus Phalanger; species Phalanger gymnotis. Next base: position 500,727,688 of record CM053622.1, on the reverse strand, counting down.
GTTGTAGGGGTGAAAGACCAACACGAGCCCAACAACAAGAATGTTACCAGCATGCTGCAAAAGCCCAGGTTCTTTTGATCTGCTTTACTAAGGAAAGCAACATCAAGTGGTTAACAAGCTTACTTTAATTCAGCGTACAAATACCATTCACTTAGTTCAGGGGAAAAAGCCAGCACCCTGAACTTCGGAGCAAATACAAACAAATTACAAACATCAAAAGACAGATCAAATACAATTCATAGTTACCAACATCTAGGTTCAGCCCAGGAGCTCATAATAAGGGCTGGCCCAGAGTCACATGCACCACCATGGCTGTGGGTAAGAGCTCCGAAAAAGGGAAAGCCAACCCCTGGTTTTATATTTTTTTCAGGGTCAAAGGTGAGTCACATATGTGACTCACCCACATGACATAAAATCATCACAAAGAGGCGACTTAAACCCACGTGGTGTAAAAGCCTCTGATGTCCCAAACATGTCACTCAAACCCATGTGTAAACTAGGCCCTCCCCTGAGGCAAGGAGGTCACCAAGGACTCCAAATTTAATCAAGGAAACAAAGGCCAAACTCTTCAAGGGCACTTGGTTGAACTGAGTCCTAAGAGCCCATTTTGTTTGCCAACACACACAGCCACCACAAGCTCTGCCACACCAGTGCTCCTCCTCCCCCAAGGACCCCCAACCAGGACTGTGACCCAGATCCAAGTAGAGCAAAGCAAGAGAACCCCACCTCAGTGCCAGCAAAGAGATCCCTGCACTTCTGCTCTGATGCCAAGTGATCAGCCACTTGATTCCCCCTACAGTATGTGGGCCAGGAGCACTGGAAGCAGCTGCCACAGTTGTAGCCTCCTCTGCTGCCCCTAGGCTGGGGCCGGACCACACACTTCTCTCACCCAGATTCAACAATTTTCCCACTGACCTACTGTTGTAACAATTCGGCTAGCAGCTACTATGGCTGTGTAAAGCCAACAACAACCAGCACAAAGAACGCTGCAAGCCCAGGCTCTTTTGATCCGCTTTACTAAGGAAAGCAACGTTAAGGGGTTAACAATCTTACTTTAATCCAACATAAATATAATTCACTCAGCTCAGGTGAAAAAGCCAGCACCCTGAACTTCAGAGAAAACAGAAACAAATTACAAACATCAACAGACAGATCTTGTCTGATTCAAATATTGATTTATAGTTACCGAACATCTGGGTTTACAAGCTGGAGGGCTCTTAACTACAGCTGCCCAGAGTTTTCACATCGGCCCACCACCAAGAGTGAGAGCCCTAAGCAAATAGCTCTGTTTTCTGTTTTTATGCACTCTTTAGCCACCATCAAACATCATCTGAGTGACCAGAACTTAAGCTCTTACTATTGGCTCTGGAGTTAGCAACTCCCCTTAGGACCCATCTTACCTAAAATCATCAAAAAAAAAGTGCTGCTTAAACCCACGTGGTCTAAAAGCCTTTGATGTCACAAACATGCCACTCAAACCCATGTAAACTAGGCCTTCCCTTGAGGCAAGGAGGTCATCAAGGACTCCTAATTTAATCAAAGAAACAAAGGCCAAATTCTTCAAGGGCACTTGGTTGAATAAGTGCTAAGAGCCCATCTTGATTCCCAATACACCTGCTAAGTGTTTTGTGGTGTTTCTGGGTTGAGAAGTCTGGAAACTGCCACACCTCAGTGATTCAGTGCCCTGAGGCCTTTTCCACTTAGTCCGCTCTGGCCTGGTCTGTGCTTCTGGCTGGCCTGTGCTCCACTCCCAGCATGGTGCAATAGACCCTTTCCAGTGACCATCCAGGCTGTCTTGGTCTGGAGACTTGTTTCACTCTGTCATTCCATGGTTCTGTAGCTCTAGAATTTGTTTAGAGTCATTTTTACAGGTATTTGGAGGGATCTGAGGGAGAGCTCAAGCAGTCCCTGTTTTTACGCCACCATCTTGGCTCTGCCTCCCACCCTACCCCCATCATTTCTCATAGTACAATAGTATTTCATCACAATCATATACCACAATCTGTTCAGCCATTCTCCAATTGATGGGCATCCCTTGAATAGACAAGGATCTTACATTTAGCATATCAATAGCTAAGCTAATATTTCTAGATAGGCCAAAAAAAAAACCAACTAACTTATTTAGAGCATCTTCTTCCCTTTTTCTGCCACTCAGATACAGACCTGATAACAATTTTGTAATTTTTTTGTTTGTTTGTTTTGCGGGTGACCACAGTTATCATCATTCAGTGACGAGCTTCTAAGTCTTAGCTGGGCTGAAATCTTCCTCCATTAGAATATAACTTCCTGTTAGGTAGGTCTTTCTTTCTGCTTGTGATAAGCACTGAGAATTCAAACACAAGCAGAAAGAAAGCTTGTCCACTTGACCTGACTTGCTGAGACCTGACTTGAATTCTTTCCAGCCTGGTAGGAGAAACTCCCAGAGCTTTAGCTCTTCTCACATTGCCTTTGAGAAACCAGAGTCAAACAATAACAAGGCATTAAAGTAGGACTCAGTGAAGGCTCGCTAATGTACTTTCCATATGATATTGTGTATTATAATTATACATGTTTTTGAATCTTATTTCCTTACTAGACTGTGATTTCCATGAGGATAAAGAGCAGATTTTATCTAAACCATATATCTCCCCAAAGCCTAATACCATGCTCTATAGACAGTAGGCACTTAATAAATGTTTTTCGAATGAATAAATGAATGAATAGGATTCTGTCAATACCTGAACCAGTTGTTAGGATTGTACTAAAGTTGGTGATTCAATGAGTTTGTTTTCTTCAAAGCTTGACTCTGACAAGTGCCCTTGCATTTAACACACATCCCATGATTTGCTCTTTGCTCCCAGACTAATTCATTTATTCTCCCTCTGCACCAAACTGCATTTGCCATCTGCTACTTCAATCAATTAAGTGATCTAAATCCTTTTGAATGTGGCTGCATTGTTCTTCCTCATTTGCTCTGCCTGGCCAAATCCTCCCATCAGAGCTGCAGAGGCAGAGCTCACATAAATAGCTTGAATTGGAATATTTCTGATATAGAAAAAATATACTCAGATAACCCACAGGAGTTTCTTATGTTCATTTATTCTGTGACACTAGAGGCCATGAAACAGCCATGAAAATAAGTACTAAACAATATCTAGCCCCTAAAACACATCACAGTGAGCAAAAAAGAAATCAGGCAGAGAATACAAGGAAAGCCAGGCATTAGGCCGAAAAGAAATACAGTCTTCCTTTCCTCCTTACCCTCTTTTCATTTGGCGTGTTCTTAGTCCAGGTATACAAGGAAGCAAACATGCCCTGATTTGGTTGGACATCTTAGATTAGTGATCTGCTACAAATCACTAATTAACTTGTGCATCAGTAAGGCAAGATTCATGACCTTGAGGATGACCATGAACATGCCTGAATGGTTCGGAATTGCAAAGTATGAAAAACTCTCTAGGTAGAAGGCAGAGGAAGTATAACATTTATTTACACACCAGAGAATCCAATCACAAGACCAATAACCCCAATTTGATATAGCAGTAATTATATTCCAAAGCCAGTAAGCCCACCTCAATGTAGCAACAAGGAAATTATAACACAGTATTATAGCAAGGAACCAAGTCATCCTGTACCCCCCCCCC
>CM053622.1:500711599-500723565 GCA_028646595.1 Phalanger gymnotis | reverse complement strand
GTGACAGAGGGGAAGGCTGACTGGGGAACAGGGCAACCAGAGTGTACGCCATCTTGGAGGAGGGGGTGGAAATGGGGAGAAAATTTGTAATTCAAACTCTTGTGAAAATCAATGCTGAAAACTAAACATATTTAAAAAAAATAAAAAAAAAGAAATAATGAGGCTAACCTGACTTTAGGAGAGGGTTTGTGTTAAAGGCAGTGGAAGTTAAGGTCTCAAGGGTAAAGTGTGTTAATAGAGTGTTTAACGCTAGCCTAGAGAGTGTGGAATTGGTTTGGGAAGCTATAAGGAGGTTTTGTAGCCATCATGAGAAAATTCTTAATGAAAACAAAGTTTTAGGGAGATTATTTTGGTAGAACTGGAATGGAGAGACTCTGGGATATAGAGGCTCCATTAATTAGGAAGCTTTTGTAGTATAGTCCAAGAGAGAGATGAATGCTTAGAACAGGCTAGTGGCAATAGGAATGAAGAGGAAGGAATGAGTGTTATCCACAACAGATCTTCATGAGTCTAACCTATACTAGTGGGCATTTCAGTATCATTTTTTCCAAGATACACTTTTTTACTTACTGGAATTTTTACTCACATTGTCATTGTTTTATATGAAGGATAATTTTATATAAGGTTCCTTTATAGCATTGGTTATTTGCTAAACACTCATCACAGAATATTATCTCTGAGGTTCTCTAGTGCTGCAGGCAGTGGAGGTGCATTTGTGCATTTATAATCATTTCTACTACTCTCTCCTTATAATCAACATCTTGAATATCCTCTGTTTTCCCTAGTGATCAAAAGTACCCACCAGGTAAGTCTTTTCTCTCTTCCTTTATGAGTGATGAAACTGCCATTTTAGAACCTGGTCATTTCTCATCCGGACTGTATTCTCCACATCATTTTCTTATGGGACTAAATATTATCTCTCTTGTTGTATGTGTCTGGAGTCTGTGATTATGGAAGCTGCTTATATTATTGAGCCTCTTGGTTTAAAAAAATCTTTTGCTGATTAAATTCATGCAGTGATTAATTCTGCTTGCCTTTCATAATTCCCTTATTCCCATTTCAGTCTCCACATACCTTTAAAAATCAAAACAATGTCTCTTTGTCTTCCTTCCCCCATGCATAACTCTCTATGGCTCATGTGGCTTTCTGAATTTTTACTAAATTAATTTTATTCTTACTTTACATGAATGTGTTTGAAATAACTAGCTATTGCTTCTAGTAGATTATAGGATCATAGATTTAGAGCTAGAACGGACCCGAGAGACCATTTAGTTCAAACCTTCATTTATGTGTAACTAGTGTGTGGGATAGCCACCACAACATAGTACTTCATATCTCTCACAAAGGGTGTGTGGATGTTTGCTCTATGAGCTAGCTTGCTCACTGTGACTTGCCTTCACGCTAGCTGGTCTAGATTCAAAGAGAAAGACCACCACTCAGATTCTCTCAGAGTCTTTTTGTGGGGTACATTTTCCCACTCACCACTTTATAGTCCCCATTGATTCATTTCCATTTTCATAAACCAGCCACTCACAATGATGACACTGTTAGATCTTAAACATAACCATTTATTTAGCAGTAAGGTAAAATAGATAATATCATAGACCCTTGTATATTAAGGCAAATGCAGTAATAGTAAATCTATTACAATCCACTCATAAACTTATATTACACTCTCCCACCAATGCACTCAGCATCTGTGAGGACAAATGGTCATACACTTACAGAAACCTGCTAAGGAGGCACATGAAGGAGGAAAACACGTGTTTCCACAGCTCGTTCTAGAATTGCAAATTTTGTTTTGATCTTCCCGTCTTAGAAACTATATATTAAAGGTCCTTGAGAAACATAGTTTCTGTGTTGAACAAATGCTTCTATTGCTAAGTTTAGTTAATCCATGCTGTGCTTGACTAATAACTCACTAGGCATGATGGCTCTTCTAAACTACCCGATCTGTTGGTGACTTCTCTGATTGTCTGTTTCCAAGTTTGTTTGATTTTTTTGACTCATCTGGATTTATTCTTCAACAGCAATTGTAGTATCCCTCACTTCTAGCTTCAAGGTTAGATGATGCAATTCTGAAACCTATCATTGCACCTCTTGCTTTCTCCTCTAATCTTTCTAGGTTCACACTCTAGGTCCTTTCTGGGAACAATCCTCCCATGGCTTATTATTGCTTATAAAATTTTCATTTTCTGTCTGTAATAAATTAAATTGGTTCCATAATCAGAAGACAGTTCTGCTGTCTATATCTTTTCAGTATACTATATCTTGTCACATTCAAATGAAGAAAACAACTGATTCAGACCTCTGTCAAAGGAACCATCTCTGTTAGAATTCTAAGAAAAGCAGACTAAATAAACTCAGCCACGTCAAAGGGCAGAACCTTAAAGGTACAATACCTTACGTATGAGGGAGCTGAGGCTCCAAAAGATTAAATGATTTGTGCAAGATCACATAGATGTGTATCAGAACCAGGATTCAAACCCCTGTCCTCTCATTTCCAATCTATCATTTTTTCTGCTCTACCGTCCTGCTCCCCATTCCAACTATTTTTATGTCTGTACTTATTTTTCACTACTTTAGTAGATTTGTGCTCGTTTTCATATATTTCCTCCCACAGTGAAGCTTGAACTCCTCTGTGCCTTCTCACCCTGTCTGACTTGTTTGTGTCTTTCTACATATTTCTACTAGAGATCATGAAAGGTTCTAGGAGACTTCTTCTAGATTTCGTGATAATATGGAGGGACCAGTGGAGCATAAGAATTAACTGTCTATTACTTCTCCCCCTTACTATATAACTAGACTATCTCCTTTTCCATTTGATGATATCTTGTATGCTGTTTTTGGTGTGCATTTCCTTGGTGATGACAATGTTTTTGCCTATCCACTCCTTTCTCACCTTTCTTCAAAGCACAACTTAAGCCCCACCTCCTACATGAGGTCTGATCCCCCCAAGATCTCAGCACTGTCTGCCTCTTAAATCACATTGTGTTTACTTAATTGTATTCATATGGCATCCTCCCAATAGAGTGTAAGCTCCTCGAGAGCCGAGATGTCCTTGTTTTGTTTTAATTTATTCCTCATAACCCTGGCACCTAGCACAGTGTTGGGCACATAGTAGACCTTTATAAATATTTATTCAATTGAATTTAATTAAATCCATGCCCATCGTGCTCCTCTTCATTACCCCTCAGGGGACTTAAATTTAATTCTTCAGAGATTGAGGTATTCCATGATTAAAGTGAATTCAGTTGACTCGAATTGGCTAAAGTCACACAGCTAATTTGTGACAGAGCCAAGAATAGACCCCAAGTCTCCCAGACTCTGTGGCTCTCCCAATGACATTATCTGGTGGAGCTCTCATTATTCTGGGCATCATTTATTTTTTTTGACTACCAGCAAGATAATTCATTATTATTGAAATGTATATTTTAATATTTTCCCCCTTCATTTGTATTGAAACTCCCCCCAAAGAAAGTACATAGTAATTTCCTAAACTGTGTTCCAGCTTTATTTCTAATTCCATATCTTCAAAGTTGATAATGTTATATATAGTGGGCAGGTAAAATTTCTAGGCTTTATTTTCAGCTCTACTATTGATTTGGTATTTCACTTTGGAAATATTCGCTGCCTAATAGGCGCTTCATACCATCTGAAATTGTACTACAGCAGTTACTTATGGACACCATAACCATAATGGCAATAGCAATGATCAACATTTACATGGTACTTAAAAAAAGTTTGCAAAATGCTTTATATACATTATTTCACTTGAGACTCACAGAAATCCTGTGTGTTAGGCAACTTGTTTTACAGATGAAGTAAGTACTAATAGTCACAAAGCTAGTAAATGTCAGGGACTGAATTTTAACCTAGGTTGTTCTGACTTCATGCCAGTTCTCATTCCCCTACAGCATGCCATGTTTCCTCAGCTAAGGTATTCTAAATACCACATGAAAACATACGTAGAATTTTTTTTGCCTTCACAGTTGAAGTATGGGGAACATTTTTGTTTCTTGGTTTACTTTTGTTTTCTAAAGATTCTGGATTTTCTTTCTTCTCATACCAGCCAAGGCCTTACTTCCCAGGTCCTTCTCTGAGACAAGTCTGGCCTAACCTGAAGGCCATCCGGTACTTTACTCCTGGTTTACAGGAGTTCATGAAATCATAGAATCTCAGATTTGGAAGGAACTTCACAAGTCATCTTGTCCAACCTGGACAGGAGACATGAATCCCTTCTCTAACATCCCTATCAAGTATTTTTGTTTGTTTGTTTGCTTGCTTTGTTTTTGTTGTTGTTGCTATTGACTAAAGGCTCCTGGTGATGAGTGACCTCCTAAAGAAGCCATTCCCATTTAACTTTCTGGAAAACCTTAATTGTTAGGAATTTTTCCTCATATTGAACTGAAAGCTTCCTCCTTGTAGTCTATTAGTTTTAATTCTGCCTTCCAGTGCCAAGCAGAGCAAGCCTAATCCTTCTTTCACATGATTTCACAGGAATTATGCAGTAAGAAATAGTGACTGGGTCATTGATCTATGCCTACCTAAATCCTTCCTCAGACTGTCTTCAGAATATCTCCAAATTCCCAGAAGCTCCACCATAGTTCAATGTCATGGAAATTTGTCTGGCCTTGAGGGCGTAAGCAATCTGACTGTGCTCAACCTTTTTGAAAAAAGATTTACAGAGCTAGAAGACTGACTTGCTTAGCCTGTCCTCTGAATTCATGTAAGGTCAGCATGGTTTGACTTTATGAATATTGCAAAAAGAAGATTTTAACTACAGAAAATTGACTATCGAGGAGATGATATTACAGCCAAAGTGTTAATATAGTATTGAGCCACTATTTCAACTGAAGTTGTTAGCCATTTTTTCAGTTGAGTTATGCTCAAAACACCTCAAATATATATGATGCTATATGTTTAGAAAGAATATAGACATACTCGGATTCAAATCCTAGAAGCGTTGCTTATTTCCTGAGTGACCTTGGACAAGTCATTGAACAGTCTCTTTGCCTCAGAAAGGGTTGGATTGATGACTTCTAAGTCCTTGCCAGCTGTAAATTTATAATTCTTTTCTCATCTCAACCTTCAAGTAATTAATTTGCTTCTAATGGAAATTCTTTTCTTCTTTCGTCTTTACATTTTAAAATTCAAGGACTATATAGATTAAACATATTTTATATGTAGAAATATGTGTATGCATAATATACATACATGTGCACACATACTATGTACAATACACACATATGCATAGTAAAATCTTTGACTTGGACAATGGTGACCTCAAAATATAAACTCAAGTATAAATGAACTCATGTTATATTGGTAACAATCAACTCATATTTTCCCTATAATATCACTGGAATATTATTTGTATAATTTTATGTAATAATAATATTTAATAAAAATAATACTTATATTTACAGAGACAATTCCTTCCTTTTCTTTTCCCTCAAAGTCCTTTGCAATATAAAGCCTTGAAGTGCTATCTAAAGTGAAATTTCAGTACTTCAATTTTTTTGGACAGCTAGCTGGGGCAGCTAGATAGCACAGTGGATAGAACGCTGGGCCTGGAGTTAGAATACCTGAGTTCAAATTTAGACTAGCTGTGTGACCACATTTACTAGCTGTGTGATCCTCCACAAGTCATTTAACTCTATTTGCCTCAGTTTCTTTATCTGTAAAATGAGCTGGAGGAGGAAATGGTAAACCATTCCAGTATCTTTGCCAAGAAAGTCCCAAAATGCAGTCACAGAGAGTCAGAAATGACTAAGCAACAGCCACAGCATTGACTAGAAATTTGAGAGGTTATTTCTATCAAGAACATAAAAAAGGAATACGAGAACTGGATTCCCAATTCAGTAATCCATGGTGACGGATCTTGTGTTCAGACACTTTTACACCCCACTCCACCATCACTTTCGTGATGTGGCTAATTCTTCAGTAATACTTTATTTAATCTGAAGACGCTTATCTGGCAAATCCCATTCTTCAGAATACAGCCAAGACCCAGAAAGTAAACTTAACAGCAACAAAATTGATGTGACTAAGCCCAATCAAGAACAGTCATAAATTTTCTTAAAGGGCAGTACCTCAAGTCTAATTCAATCCAACAAACACTTATTAACTACCTCCTGTTTGTAAAGTCCTCAATCAGTCTATTTAAACACAATTATAAGCTTTGTTATGTGACATAGGGGATAGAGTGCTGAGCTTGGAATCAGGAATTCTTGAGTTCATATATGACCTGAGACACTTATATGTGATCCTGGGCCAGTCATTTAACTTCTGCCTTAGTTTACTCAACTATAAAATGGGGATAATCATAGCACCTACTGCCAATGGTTGTTCTGAAAATTAAATGAGGTAATATTTGTGAAGCACCTGGCATATAGTAGAGTATAAATGTTTGTTTGTTTCCTTCCTTTCTCAATCTATAGAGAAACAGAAAACAGATGAGGAACTGGATTTTTTTGGTAGAGCTAAACAAATTAGTAGAATTGACCTATTGATCTGTAATCAAGGAAAGAAGCAGAAAAGTTAAAGAAACAAACAACCTCCCAACAATAACCCTAAAAATCGTAGCCATTTGGAGCCATTTAGTGAAGGGATAAAGAGTCTTATACTGTAATATAAAGACTACAGTATCCCTTGGGGGAGTTAACACTGAATTATAGGAGAGTATAATAAAATTGACATTCATAAAGAACCAGAATCATCAAACAATCTGCTTTACTAGACAACAAAAAATAAAAAAAAGGTTAGAAAGATTTCCATTAAAATGACTTAAAACTAGGCCTATGTGTAAATATTTTATTGCCAATAGGTTGGATAAATGTTGTATTTGGTAGACACATATCTTCTAAAGCTACAACTCTGAATCTCTTGCACTGACTTGCTATGTATGATAAAGATGGACTGTAATCTACTGGACAGTGAGTGTCATGAGGGGAAGGACATTCTCATTTCCAAACTTTGTATTTCCCCTCAAATAGCTAAATCAATGATCAGATTAGAATTATACTCTTATCTAGTGACACTGGACCAGTCACTTAACCTCTGTGCCTTAATTCATTATAATTTATCTTCCTTATTTACAACTTTAGATTTGAATGTGGTCCCAGTTTCTGATAAAGCATTGCATATGTTCATCTGAACCCTTTACACAATGGTCTTAAAGCTATCATATCAAACACATTTCACGCTTTAGCTTCATGCTTTTATTTTTTTTTTATTACTTAGTACATTTGATGTGGATATTAATAAGGAAACCTACAGCAGATAAAAATCTGAGGGAGGCCAAAGTCTCTGGACCCCTGGGGTATAACAAAGAGGGTGATGAAAGGAGGAAAGTAGGTAACTTGGCAAAGATGAAATAGAAAGTTGTTTTTAAAAGTGTGTAGAGCTTTTTCCAGCCTGAATCATGGCGGGCGTAGAAGAAAAGAAGAAGCTACCATCTGTTCCACAATCCCTTCTGAAAAAGCGAAAGGCTTTTGCAATACTTTAGGCCAAACGCTTGAAGAAGAAGATGGCTATTAAAAAGCTCCGTAAAATAAGGAGAAAAGTTATCTATGAAAAAGCTAAAATCTACCGTAAGGAGTATAGACAGATGTACAGGAGTGAAATCTGGCTGGCTAGAATGGCATGCAAAGCTGACAACTACTATGTACCTGCTGAATCCAAGGTAGCTTTTGTGATCAGAATCAGAGGTATCAATGGTATTAGCCCAAAGGTCCGAAAAGTATTGCAACTTCTTCATCTTCACCAAATCTTCAATGGCACTTTTGTTAAACTTAACAAGGCTTCTATTAACATGCTGAGGATTGTGGAACCATACATTGCATGGGGTTACCCAAACCTGAAGTCTGTGAATGACGATTTACAAACGTGGTTATGGCAAGATCAAGAAACAGAGGATTGCCCTGACGGATAATGCCTTTATTGCAAAATCTCTGGTAAATATGGAATTATCTGCATGGAGGACTTGATCCATGAGATCTACACTGTTGGCAAGCACTTCAAAGCTGCCAACAACTTCCTGTGGCCCTTCAAATTATCTTCTCCACGAGGCGGAATGAAGAAAAAGACTACACATTTTGTGGAAGGTGGAGATGCTGGTAATAGGGAAGACCAAATCAACAGACTTACTAGAAGAATGAACTAAAGGTCTCTACCATGATTATTTTTCTAATGGTCTGTTAATAAAAATGCCTGTGACAAAATTGAAAAAAAAAGTGTGTAGATAACCTTAAAAAATAAAATTCAGAATTGGAAGGATGACACAGAAAAGCTTTGTAAGACTTCTGCTTTACACCAGACAGCAGTTTACACACAATATTCTCTCTCAATGTCTTCTTTTTCTTATTATATTTCACTTCTTTCCCTATCCTTCTGTCTCTCATGATTTCCCTCTTTTCCTATAGAGGGTAGACAAACAATAGAGATAAAATTCTTTTTCCTTACTAGCCAAGGGCCTGTAGCTATAAAGTTTGTACAAGTTTGCTATAACGATAAAAGCATATTCTATTTCCATAATAGTGTTGTTAAGATTTGTTAGCATAGTACTTTAGTTTTTCTTGCTTGAAACAATAGGGGGAAAATCTTTGACTAGAACGTAGAATATAGGAGACGTTTGAAACATGATGTATTTCTTACATAGTTATATAAGGTCACAATTCAATTTTTAAAATAAGCTTTTGCTATTTGCTGTTTATGGAAGATATTGTCATTTAGGGATACACAGGAAAAAGCCATAATGACCATGAGGACTGCTGCTTTTTCTTCAAGGAATCTCTTGGCAGATGATTTCCTTGTGTTGCCCTGTGTCTAGTTGCTAGCCTGTCACAATTAGACCATTTGTTTTAATTTATGACATTTCAAAAAACATGTGACCTGAGCATGCCATTCGACAGTGAAATGTATTTATGATGACGCTTAAAGTGGTAAAACAAAGTGTTAGAGAAAGGAACACTGTCAGAAATTTCAATTATTTTGCCCTTGCTTATTTCCTTTAAGAAAGTAGTGTTGACCCAATTCTCAATTTACAAAGCAAAACAAAAAAAAACAAAACAAAACTAATTGTCCTCAAAAGACTTCCAGATTAAGTGTGAGATGGCTGGAAAGGGAAAGGAGTTGTTTGAGCCTTCCTCTCCATATGTCATATTGGTAGTGAATGGGGTTAATACCATAAAGGTTGTATTTAACAGCAAAATGTAATTTTATGTCGCCCACAACACAGTACACTATTGGGAAAAAAAGTCTTTGCAGAATAATTTTGATTCCTCCACCCCCATTAAAATTGTCTTTAAGTGAAAGTATAAACATTAATGTTTCTTTTGTTATTTTTTTAATTCCGGGGGAAAGATTTTCTGGTCTGTTCCCCAGCTCTGCCTTTGGGCTGGTTGACTTGGGAAGAGGTCTAGAAATACTGCATTCCAGGAGCCCTAGAACCACAATCCAGGCATTGATTGGAACGGTGTGCTGCACTTATGATGGTGTTTGTCCTCGAATCCAGCCGCGCAGCTTCATCTGGGTTCACTCTATATGGATGTTGCTTCCCCGGCTCCATAGTTACCATGACATTAGGGAAATTTCAGTTAATGTGAGTCCCTTTCTCCACTAGATGTCACTGTAAATCAACGGCATTCGGGGGGGATCTCAGACATGCTATACATACACGATACATAGATCGTACATATTTATATGACATGATACATAATACATTGGACAGACACACTGTAACATTAACTATAACGTATACAGTATTGCATACATACACATATGTGCAAACATGCCCATCTACACGTATGTATATACATGTGTACAGACACACGTGTATTTGTATGTACACACATACCTAGATATCGTAAGAAACCTGTGCATACATAGCACATACATGTGTATATATGTGCACTTATACAAGTATGCATGTACATACACCCATGTATGTGGAATGGGTTTAGAAATACCTTCCGTAAGTTTACTAATAAGGACACCAGCTGTAGGACGACAATCTGAGCATTGATTTTATTTGTGGGAAAACGTTTTCTGATCCGTTCCCCAGCACTGCCTTTGGGCACACATACGCATACACAGGTATTTCTCTAGACAGTTAGCTTGAACATGGAGGGTCCCAGCCTTTTGAGCTGCCCAGGGAGAGCCCCCCACGAGTACCCGGCAGCACCGCGGCTACGGAGCCCCAGCCGAGGGCCCGCGCGGTGCTGCTGGGAAGCGGCAGGTCGTGTAGGCGATCTCCGCAATGCAGCACTGTTAGATGTGACCAGACTGATTTCACGTGAGTGCAGTGCTCTGGGCTCTCTCTCTCTCCCTGTAGTCAGATGCTGCCGGGGCGGCTCACAAAGACACGTCGGTTTTGCCCTGGGAGTCCCAGGAGGGGGCGGGGAAGGGCACGGGTAACGATCACGCGGGGAGGGGGGCACGCGCCAGTGGGATGCAATGCAGACTAGACCGCAGCCCGAGTGGGGGGTGGGGAAGGGGTAGCGGAAGGAGGCACGAACAGCTCGGGCCTTGACTGCACTGCAGAGACCTTCCCTCCCCGCCCCTTCCCCCAGCAAGCCCCTCCGCGGGCCCAACGCAAACAGATTTTTTTTCTTTTTTTTTTTTCCTTTTGCTAGCGCAGAGAGCGAGGCGGGTTAAGGCCCTGCAACAGGAGCTCCGCAGCGCGGGTAGTATCTCGAAGTTGCGGCGGGCGTCCGCGCCGGTGGGCGGGGCCTCTGCGCAGCCGCGTCCCAGCCATTGGATGCCGGGGCTGCCGCTTCTGCGGCGAGGGCGGGGACGCGGCGCTCAACGCCCTTCTCTCCCCACTCCTCCCCCTCCCTTGCCTTCACTCCCTCCCTCCAGTCTCTCCCTCCGCCTTGTCCGCGAGCTAGACGGTCACGTGCCCACGGAGGGAAAAGCCATCTCCGGTCGGCGGCGGCTGCAGCTACTAGAGGGAGAGACAGAGACTGGGAGACGGAGGGCGGGGAGCGGGAGGAGGGAAGCGAGAGAAGGAGCAGGAGTGTTTCTTGGTGCCGCGCGCAGCTCCCGTCGTTAGGGGTCGCCCTGGGAAGGGGTGCGAGACGTGTGCGCGTGGGTGTACGTGTGTGTGTAGCTGTGGGAGCGGGTCACGCTCGGAGCCCGCGCACCGCCGGAGGAGGAGCCCGGAGAGCTAGGCAGCCGGGGAGCGCGCGAGCCCGCCGAGGCCCGCCCGGGATGGAGGACGCGGCGCGAGCGATGTGACTCTCCCCACCCCGCCCCCAACCTCCCTCCCCTTCTCCTCCTCTTCCTCCTCCTCCCCTCCCTCCCTCCCCCTTCCCATCCCGGCCGAAGGGACCGAGCAGCGGTGGCGGCAGCCGAGGAGACGGAGCCAGTGAGGGAGGAGGCGGCCGCTGTGACCGGGCATGGTGGTCTGGAGCAGAGCGAAAGGTGAGACACCCCCTCCCTCCCCTCCCAAGGGCCACGGGCTGGGGGGAGGGGCAGAGGACGGAGATAGAGATGGGCTCCGGGGGCTGTGGCGGCGATTTCCCTCTCCCTCCCGGCGGACCCGCCAGGGACCTAATCATCGGCGGCGGCGGCGGCCGTGGCCGTGCCCGTGGGGGAGGGGAGGGAAACGGGCTATTCCTCGAGCCGCCGCTGGAGAGCCTGGGGTGGGTGGGGGAGGGGTCCGGGGGGGTCCCCCCCCCACGCCTCAGCTCCTTCTCCGGTCCTGGGGGGGACTGGGGAGCCGAGGAGGCGGCTGCTTTTTGCGCCTCCGCTTCCCCAGCCGCACACGCAGGCAGCTGCCGGGTTATGTAACGAGTGACCTCCCCCCATCCCCCACCGCCGTGACTCCCCCCCACCCCCACGGGGAGGGGAGGGTGTGCGCTCCCTTTGCACCCTTGTCCTTTGCCGACAAGCCTCACCTTCTTTGCCCTGAAACAGATCAATTCGGGGTCAGGGGCCGTCCCACCCTTCAGCCCTATCAC
>CM053622.1:500683589-500704659 GCA_028646595.1 Phalanger gymnotis | reverse complement strand
TGCTCTGATCCACCACTTAATTCCTCCCACCAGGTAGGCCTGGGGCCAGAAGCAACTGCAGCCATAGTTCTAAAGCTGCCCCAGGGAAGGTGGCCAAACCACAAACTCAGTCTCGCAGCTTTTCACACTAACCTTCTCTGTTGTCTTTGCTCTTTGTGGGTTGAGAGGTCTGGTAGTTGCCACAGCTCAGTAATTCAGGACTGTAGGGCACTCTCCGCTCGGCTGCTGGTCTGGCCGGTCTGTGGTCTGTGCCACGCACGCTGGGCTCTGCTGGGCTCAGCTCCGCTCCCCTCAGCTGGGAACTGGGAGCTCTGTGCAGGACAGACCTTACCCAGAGACCATGCAGGCTGTCCTGGGCTGGAGCCCTGCTTCCCTCTGCCACTTTGTGGGTTCTGCAGCTCTAGAATTGGTTCAGAGCTATTTTTAATAGGTTTTTGGAGGGACTTGGTGGGGAGCTCACGCCAGTCACTGCTTCCCAGCCACCATCTTGGCTCCGCCCCCAAGACCAATAAACTTTAATATGACTTTTGTTGTTGTTCAGTTGTTTTTAGTCATGTCCAACTCTTTGTAACTCCATTTGGGGTTTTCTTGGCAGAGATACAGGAATGGTTTGCCATTTCATTCTCTAGCTCATTTTATAGATGAGGAAACTGGGGCCAACGGGGTTAAGTGACTTGCCCAGGGTCCCAGAGCTAGTAAATGTCTGAGGGAACATATAAACTCAAAGAGATGAATCTTCTTGACTCTAGGCTTGGCACTCTATCCACTTGCTCCTTATACAACTAGTGGGGCTCTAAATGTAAGATACTTATCCAATAAGTGGAGATAACTGCTAAAGGAACTAAACTGTATGTTGCAGCTAAACAAAAACAGAGTTCATCAGAACCCCTTAGTAAGGCAAAAGACTGGATTTTATCATATGCTCAGAAGCAACAAGAACTGTCATTTCATGGGATATCTGGACATCACATGTTGTACTACGGATAAAAATAACTGTAGCTTTGATGCCAAAATTAGTTGCTAATGATATTATTAAGAGAAATTCTATAAAGACCCTGATGAGAACCACCAAATTCAATCAGTATAAATTCTACTATTTGGAAACTTCAAAACAAAGGTGGAAAAAGTGAGGATGGGGAAAAATGAGAAAGTATGAGAAAGAAAGAGAGTGGCCAAGGTCTTGTGAATGATTACACAGGTTCCTCATACCTCTGTTACCATGAACACTTTATCCCAGAAAAGAATTAAAAAAGTATAAAGAATGAAACAGTTTATAATTTAACAGACATGAAAAGACTTGCTATTAATGTTATTGATGCCTGAGTCAGGAAATCATAATCCCTAACCATCAACTCATAACCATCAAAGTCTGAATTACTTAGCACATGTGCATGCACGCGCACGCACGCACACACACGAAATAAGATGTGGTATACAAGTGAAACAACTTAGCCCAGAATTAAAAACCAAAAGGAGAAAATGAAGAGAAATAACACTGACACCACCTATATAACCCTATGCAGAAGTTTAATCAACACAAACTGTCTGAAAAAGGCCAAAAGTGCTCACATCTCACTAAACATTGGACTTAACTTGTAAAATCAAGAGTGATGGATACCAAAGACAACACTGTGTGGGAATATACACTCATTTGTAAAATCTTATGAAGAAAGATGATAGATTGTATCATCTCATAAGAGAGAATCATTGGAAGGCAAAGCCATTTTAAAGAAAGCTTAGATGCAACAATAATAAAATGCAGAAGGAAATAAAAGAAAAGGAATTCAAATTCTCATTCAAAAAAACCCTGCAAAATATATAAAATAAAGATTTCTTAACCTTTCTCCTGTGGACCTCATGTCAGAATAATGTTTTTAAAGGCATAAGATAAGATACATGTGTTTAAGAGGAAAATAATTAGTTATCAAAATATTTTCAAAAGCAAGTTTATACGCCCCCCCCCCGTTAAGAACCTCAGGGGAAAAAAAATGGAGTCACTAAAGCAATCAAGAGACACTAAATATATATATTACACATGTGTACATGTATAATGCATATATAATACATGTATAAATATATGTATACAATTACAAAATGTCCCCTAAAAAGAACAAAACAACTTAAATAACTGAAAGATTATTCTGTGATCATGGCTAAGTCATGCAATCAAAAATGACAATGCTACCAAAGCAAAGTTATAGATTTAGTATTATACAAACAAGAGCATACTTCAAAAAGCTAGACAAAATTATAACAAAACTAATTTGTAGTAACAAAAGATCTAGAATATCAGGAAAATAATGAAAAATATAAGAATAAGAGGTGAATGGTGCTTTTAGGACTAAAACTAAAAAATTAAAAAGTAGATTAACAGCACAAACTACACAAACAAGAATAAGAAATAACCGAATTAAGTAACTCAGTGTTCAATGAATCCCGAAACATAAATGATATAGAAAAGAACTCAATATTTGACAATAATTACCATAAGAATTAGAAAGCTTTGAGGCAGAAATTAAGTTTGGAGCAATATCTGCCAACAAGTCAATAATTAGAAAACATGTTGTAAGCACTTACTACCTATAATCTAATGGAGCAGCCAGAATCACGCAAGAAGTATTTTTGCATTAACTCACCCAGCCCATTTTCTCCATGAAAACACATGAGATCGAATTGTGATCAAAAGCCATGAAAAACTCACGAGTCATTTTTTCACAGCCTAGGGCTACGTAGGGAGACAAACAAAAAAAAAGTGCAGCTATTGGGAGTAAGGTGGGCTACTCCTAGAGATTAACAGCAACACGGATTGGGGGGGGGGCGGGGACGACGACACGGGCATTCCAGTGCCCAGAGCTGGGAAAGCATAGCAGGCCAAGAAGCATAGAGGCAGAAAGAGTTCCTAGGGGATCCCTAAACTGCACCAGGTTCAGGAATGGGTCTCATCTGGTAGCTAGAACCAATCATCTAGTTCCACAGATCCGGGATAGAAAGGAGTACTCACACAAGTAGGGTCCTACCTCAAGACCAAGCAAGAAACAAGTTCTAAAACATAGCTGTGACTTTAAGCCCAGGAGGAAAGCAGTGGGAACTTAGTTTTAGCTTTTAGTCCAGCACATAATCCAGCAGTAATAAGACGGAATAACCCAAGGCAGGAATCTCAGACCAAAGCAGTCAATAGTCAGTCACCGGAATTACAGAATTTCCTATTGGGCTAACTGAGACTAAGTCCTGCAATAGGCTACTGACACTCAACCATGAACAAGCCAAAGGACCCAAATGTGGGTCACAAACTTGCAGAATTCAGACCAGGAGGGCAGACTCTCACCTTCCCCTCCCAAACCATATTTCTTTGGGAGCACTGAAAACTTCCATGTCCCCAAACTGATCTGTGAAAACAGCAGATGGATAAAAAGGGAAAGAACCTCAAACCAGATACCCCTCTCGCACCCAAGAAGTATGCAGAGCGCGGCATCAACATGAAGTCCAAAATCAAGAAGTAATCTGGAAGAATGAGCAAACAAAAACAGGACCTGATCATAAAGAGCCACTAGGATGATACATTAAGTTCAAGAAACAGAAAGCAATGATTTTAGATGGAATTTTTTTGAGTGTAGCACATTAATGTAGTGCTACAGGTGGGCTTACAGACAACAAGGCGTATAAACTCCCATAATGTCACAGTTGGGGCCTTACACCCACACACAGGTAAATGAGAGATCCCACTTTTCTCTGTGTTTCGTCTGATCACCTAAACTGCTTTTACAGTAGTAAGTCCAAGTTCCCGTAGAGATGACCACCACACAATTATACTCAAACATTGTCTTACTTTGCCCACCACATAACACTAAACTGGTGATCTAAATGAAATGGACAAATATTTTCAAAAATATAAATTATTCCAATTAACAGAAAAGGTAATAAAATACTTCAATAACTCTATCTTAGAAAAAGATATCAAACAAGCTACAAGTGAAGTCCCAAGGGTGGGGAGGAGATGGAGGAAAGGAGACCAGGAGCAGATGAATTTACAAGCAAATTTTACCAAATCCAATACTGAGGCAGCTAAGTGGCACAGTGGATAAAGTACTAGGCTGGGAACTAGGAAGATTCATCTTCAAACCTGACTTCAGACACTTACTAGCTGGATGATCTTGGGCAAGTCACTTAACCCTATTTACCTCAGATGAAAATAAGCTGAAGGAGGAAATGGCAAACCATTCTAGTACCCTAGCTAAGAAAACCCCAAATGGGGTCATGGAGAGTCAGACATTACTAGACAACAACAAATTCCAATACTACATAAACTATCTGAAAGATATAAAGAAGGCATTCTACCAAATTTTTGCTGTGACATAAACATGATCTTGATACCTAAACCAGGGAGTCAAAACAGAGAAAGGAAACTATAGACCAATTATCCTAGTTAACATTGATGCAAAACTTTTAAATAAAATACTAGTAAAGAGGTAACAGCAAAATATTACAAAGATTATATAATATAACCAGGCTAAATTTATGCCAGGAATGAAAGGCCAGTTCAATATTAAGAAAACTATGACAAAATATAATACTCATTCCTAGTAAAAAACAAACTAGAAAGCAGAGAAATAAAAGGAATTTTCCTTAAAATGATTAGTATCTATCTAAAACTTTTAAAATAGAAGCCTTTCCAAAAAGATAAGGGTTTGTGAAACAAAGATATCTATTACTACCATCACTATTCAATATTGTACTAGAAATGCTAGCAATTGCAAGAAGTTAAGAAAAAGAAATTAAAGAAATAAACATAGGCCAAAAAGCTATCACTTTTTGCAGATGATACATATGATGGTTCACTTATGGAGCCCTAGAGTCAAGTAAAATTTTATTAAAACAATTAACACCAGCAAAGTTCTAGGATATAAAATAAACCCATACAAATCATCTGCATTTCTATATATTATCAACAAAATCCAAGAGGAAGAGATAAAAAGAGAAATTTCATTAAAAAAAAACTATGGATTGTGTAAAATACTTGAGAGTCTACATACCAAGACACATAGAGAACTATAAGAACACAATCACAAAACACTTTTCGCACAAATAAAGACATCTAGACAATTGGAGAAATATTAATTGCTCATGGGCAGGCTAAGCCAACAAAAATTAAAACGACCTATCTAAATTAACTTATTTATTCAGTGTCATACCAAACAAGCTACAAAAGGACTACTTTATAGAGCTAAAAAAAAAATCATTTAGACTAACAAAAGGTCAACAATATAAAAAAGAATCAATGAAAAAATGAGAAGGAAAAGGGTCTAGAAGTATCAGATCTCAAACTATACTAGAAAGCTATAATCATCAAAAGAATTTGTAAGAAATAGAAAACTTGATCAGAAGAATAGATTAGATATACAATATACACCAGCAAAAGTGCAAATAAACTGGGGCAAAACAAAAACCACTGAGAAAACTGGTAAGTAGTCTGGTAGAAACTAGGCATAGACCAAAATCTCACACTCTATACCAAGACAAGCTCAAAATGGGTAGATGATTTAGACATAAATGCTGACATTGTAATGCACAAAAATTATATATAAAAACAAGACAAAACAATCTCATACAGGAAGATGACGCACAATAAAAAGCTTAAAAGGTAAAGGGAGGAAAAGGTACCTAACATGGGGACATGTAAAGACAGAGAAGTCCCAAAGCAGGTAGTAAAGTGGGAAATAAAGTGAGAATGTCTATCCTTAGCCCCCTCCTTAGAGATTTTTGAGTTCATCATCCTCTGCCCCAATCAAAGAGGCAGAGGATAATGGAAAGGTGTGAATACCAAAAGGCAAATCCATCTTCCGAGGTGATAAGGTGATTTCTGAATGACAAGCTTCCCGGTCATGGTGGAAAAGTCAGATTAGTCCCAAAGTAGTGCATCCAGGTAGGAAATACATACCATACACAATAAACTCAAATGAACAAGTTTCCTGAATATTAAAAATCATGCCCTAAAAAATTATGAGAAGCAGATAAAATTCTAGTGATGGAACAATCAAAAGGAAGACTAGACTTTTTCTCTGATCCTTCAAAATTCCCAAAATAAGAAATTGGGCACTACAAGCTATTACCACTGTCTCCGAAGGCTAAATTTCTAAGAAGCCTAAGAAGAAACAGTCTTATGAATTAACAGCAGAAATTGTTAATCACGAATTTGCTCACTCAGCACTCTCCCTTCCCCAGAAGTCCTTAGAGTCTGGCATGCCTACACCCTGACCTAACAAATACAAGCAAGTGTTCTAGGATCCAACTGGCGCAGTTGCTACTACAGTCTTTCAGTAGTTCTTGTTCCTGCGCTTGTTTTTATTCAGTCCTTTTCAGTCCTGTCTGACTCTTTGTGACCTCATTTGGGATTTACTTGGCAAAGATACTAGAGTGGTTTGCCATTTCCTTCTCTGACTCATTTTGTAAATGAGGAAACTAAGGCAAAAAAAGTCAAGTGACTTGCCCAAGATTACACAGCTAGTAAGTACATGAGGGCAGTCATATTTGAGCTGAGCAAGATGAGTCTTCCTGACTTCAGGCCTGGCACTCTATCCCCTGTGCCACCTAGCTACCCTGTCCCTGCCCTCATTCAATGGCAACAAGTTGCATACCTCACCTGTCAAGCCAATTATAGAAGGAGGGTAGAGAAAGGCAGAGCTATAATAGCTGTCAGTTAAAAAAATAAAAGCAGAGAGGACAAGATGCTGGAGCTTGAAAGTGAGGATGCACTAGGCCTAAGGGAGAGGATTAGCATCCAGCTGAAGCCAATCCTCTTCCCCCTAGGAACTCATGCCAATGAAAAGAGAAATTTCCCAACATGGGAGGGAACTAGGAGTGCATTAAAGTCTAGTCCCCAAGGAACCTGTCATCAGAGAGGAAGGAATCAAAAAGTTATCAATAAGAGAACAACAGGTTAAAAGGGCAGGGGGGGAATGAAAACTACCTAAGATCTGAGGAGAAAGAAAACTAAATTAAAACACCATAGTCAACAGGGAAAACAGTATAAAAGACCACAAGCTTTTCTAAATACTTAAAGAAAAAGGAAATTAAACCAATAACTGATGAGACAAGGGACCCTATGGATTCCTACGAGATCATGGGACCACAGCATGATGTTCTGGAATGGTTCAAAGAAAAATCTGAATTTTGAAAGAAGTCAAAAAGAAACAAATTGAAGAATTTATGCCCTGCAAAGCAAAAATAATGAATAGAATAAAAAACCATAAATCCACAGGAGCAAGTCTCTTCAAAGAAGCAAAAGAGAGAACAAATGAATGACAATACAAATATATTGAGGGAAGTACTATCTGGAAAAGAAGAAAAAAACAAAGTTAAAAAATAAAAACTATACAAGAAAAACACATTTATCTTTAAAACTGGATGCCTAGAGACAACTTAAAGATCACAGGAATCCCAGAGAAAACATAAACAACACAATGTAAGAAACAATACAATAAAACTGTCCAGAAATTATGAAAAGATAAAACAAATCACCATCTGAAAGACTCAACAGCTGACTTCAAAGGTTGGGGGAGGGGGAACCCTGTATTGCAAGCTTCAAGACATATAATGGTTAAATTTAATCATTTCAATAATAAACAAGAATTGTGCAAGATTGTTAATATAAATGAAAGGAAATAAAAGTAAAACCAGACTATTCTGCATCCAATAGAAACCACAGAAGGGAATACAATATAGTTTGAACAGCAAAGGAAACTAAAGATGCAACTCAAAATGACATCCCCTACAAACCTGAGCTTTATCACCCACAAAATAAAAAGATTGTTCAATAAGAGACACATGAAACATTCCTACAAAAATAACAGACATGAGCAGATTGATTTATATAAGCATATGAAATAGCAGAAACATAGGAAAAGGAAAATAAACAACAACCAAGGAAGACACAAGTAACAAAAGGAATAACTCCACCTCTATAAAGACTATTTCAAAGAAAGGGAAAACAAAAATAAGAGAGACACCTATGGGGTGGAGAAAAATAATAAAGGACCACTACAAAAATTCTTTCTAAAAGCACATAAAAAAATGAAGATGAAAGTGAAACTTAAAGAAACAGAAGGAGTAATGACAGAGCACTAAGACTGAAGCACCATACAGTAAAAATCACAAGCTCAACCTTTGGTGAACCAATGTATTTTGTGAGACTAAACTAAATGAAAGTGTGCACAAAAGGGGAAGGAGGGAAGGCATTATGCATTCTAATAGTCAAGAGTAAACAATATTTAGAGCATAACTTCAGTAATCTCTCAGCATGAAAAAGAGCTACAAGGAAAAGGGAGAAAGAGACGAGATGTACATTGCAATAAATTTTTTAAAACAGTTTAGAAGCAGGAACTCAAAAGTGGCCTTTTAGAAACTTTGATTCTATGAGGAACACTAAGACAGCAGAGAATAAATAATTAAGTGTAAAGATCATGATTAAGAATAGACAGAAAAGCAAACTAAGAGCAGGTTAAAAAATCTTTTTTAGAAAAAGGCAAAGAAAATGGGGGAGGGAGGAAGCCCTAACAAACGAGAGAAGTTGAAGGGGAGGAGAGAACAGAGATTTTAATTAATTACTTAATTGGGAGAAAAATAAAGGAAAAATTAGCTAACTAAATAAAAGGAAAAAAGAAAAAGGAATAAGTAAAACTTCAAACCTAAGGAAAGGAATATCAAACTGGAGGAAAGGGAATGTTGAAGATGAGAGCCTATAGGATAGGGTAGCTTTAAGATAGATTAAACAAAAATTAACTGAAAAGAAAGGCCTTAAAAGATGAAGAACCAAAGAGAGAAATCCTAATTCATAAAAGAATTAATATTAGAGATAAAAACATAGAAAAATGTAAACCAAATTTTCATCACTTTAAATGTTAATCCACTAAAATAAAACTGACATATTGGGTAAGAAAAATGAAATCCTACAATCTTGCTTACAAGAAATTAAAATGCAAAGATATAAAATGAGAACTAGAACAAAATCTGACATGCATTAAGTGAATCCAAAAATGCTAGTTATAATCATACTGTCAGATAAGGCAAAAACAAAAACTCACAATATAGATACACAAGGGAATTACATTACATTGAAAGGAACCACAGATAACAAATCAGTATGAATATTAAACTTATACACCCCCGAAACTAATGCATCTAATTTAATAAGAAGAAAAATTAATACTTACCAGAAGAAATACTAACAGGAGATATTAATGTCCCCCCTTTTGGAGTTAGCCAAATTATCAGGGAAAAAATAGAACTAAAATGCTGTAAAAACTTGAGCTAAAAAAAAAAACTTGTGGCATCCTCTAGGAACTAACAAATACTGTTTTTGTATTTCTCAATGCCTAATGGTACTTTTTACAAAAAAATTACTATACGTATTAGGGCAGAGGGATATTGAAAAGACATGTAAAAAGGTAGAAACAATAAACACATGTGAACCATAAGACAATAAAAGTTATAGGGAGCACAAACTAAAGACAGACTCAAATCACAGAAACAATAATTATGTGAACAACAATGATTATGACCAAATACCATACCGAAATTTCTGGGAGGTAGCTAAAGCAATCCTCAAGAAGAAAAATTATATCCCTAAAACTATACAGTTGGTAAAATAAGAAGAGAAGATTAATGAGCTGAATTTGGATTTAAAAATTTGGAAACCCAAAAGCAGCACAGAAGAGAAAACAATGAAAATTAGAGTAACATAGTACTACTCACACAGCGGTAAAGAACTGGAAACTAAGGGGATGCTCACTTAATTGGGGAACAAATGATGGCAATGGTGTAGTGGATAGATCACTGTGCTGCAGTCAAGAACACCTGAGTTCACATTCAGCCTTCATACTTGTTAGCTATATGGCTCTGGGCAAGTCACTTAATCTCTTTTTGCCTTAGAGGTAATAACAGCACCTACCTCCTTGTGCTACTGTGAGGATCAAATGAGATAGTATTTGTATACAGGGCATGGCACATAGTTGGGGCTTTATAAATGTTAACTACTATCATCATTAGTGGAATAGAATAGCACTATATTGTAAGAAATGAGGAAAAAGACTTTCGGAGGTACTTGGGAAGACAACCATCCTCACTACTTATGGTGCCATCTTTCCTTTGTGTGGCCAAACACTTTTAAAAGACCATGAACAATAGGTGCCTCCACTTCCTTTCCTGTCACACTCTTCTTAATTCATTGCATTCTAACTTCTGACCTCATTATTCAAATGAAACTGCTCTGTACATAGTCACCAATGATCTTTTAATTGTCAAAGATAATGGCCTCTCACGAATCTTCATCCTTCTAGACAACTTTGCTGCTTTGAATACTGTCAATCTCCCTTTTCCCTAAGTTTTCATGGCATCGCTCTTTCCTGGTTCTCTTCCTGCCTGTGTGACCATTCCTTTGTTAGAGCATCATCCAGGTCACACCTGTTAAGATAGCAGTCCTCCAAAGCTCAAGGTCCCTGGCCCATTTTTCCCTAGGTATAATTTCAATCGTCATCCCTATGCAGATGACTCTCAGATCTACTTGTCCAGCCCTAATCTCTCTCCCAACTTCCAAATTCACACTTCTAGCTGCCTTTTCAGATCCTCACTTTGAGTGAAGTAACGTCCATTCTGTGAACAGGCCTCTTTAAGAAGTTAATTGAGGGATTAATCAAAACTCAAAATAAAATAAAATAAAATAAAACTGGGAGGGAAAGACCCTCAGAGTTCCTGGCCAAAAGAGAAACGGTTAGTATTTGGTATTTACATTCACTCTATGTTAGGAAGGCCCCTAGGGACCTATTGTCCAATCTAAGAGCTCCAGAGTAAATTGGGTTTAAGGCTAGGCTTTTGAAAAAGAAATCTAGCCGGTAAATCTGAAGTTAAGGAGGCAGCCTGCAGCATCAAAATGGAGCCAGGGGAGGGGGGAGAAAACACAGGTTGTGTTTGTCCTTCATTCTCCAATAGGACCATGATATCAGAGAAATTATAAAATACTTTAGCCTGAAAGGGTCAGGGTCTCTCAACGCATCCTGGGCCATCTCCAGTCATCCTGATGAATATCAGGCCACTGGACCCAGATGGCTCTGGAGGAAAAAGTGAGGCTAGTGACCTTGCACAGCCCTCCCTCACTCGACGGTAAGTCATGTTCTCATTTCCCTGATGTCATGGTCCTCTTTGAGAATGAAGAAAAAACACAACAATCTAGCTGCCTAATTATACCTCTTGAACTGAATGGCCCACAGACATCAACATGTCCAAAACTGAACTCATTCTCTTTTCCCACAAACCCCTCATCTCCCTGCTACTGTCAAGGACCCCACTGTCCTCCAGGTAATTCAGGCTCATGACCTAGGTGTCATACTCAGTTCTTCACTCTCAACACCCTCCCCATATTCAATCAATTGTCAAGTCTTGTCATTTCTATCTTCATAATATTTCTCACATATGCCCTCTTCTCCTCTCTGACACTGCCAATACCTTGGTGCTGGCCCTCACACCTTAACTACTGCAGTAAATAGCTTCTGGACAGTCTCTCGGCCTCAAGTCTCTCTTCGTTCCAATAAAAAAGACAATTGGTATATCAAAAAAATCTGAAAAGGTATACATTGTTCCACACCCTTGGATCCTCTTATTTCTGCAAAGGGTGGCAAGAGGTGACTTCTCATATCTCCTCTTTGAAATCTTGCCATTTGTCCTTTGTAGTTTTGAAACATTCACTTTGAATTATTTTGTGGTTGTTCTTTCCATTTTTGTTATAATTACATATATTGTTTTCTTGGCTCTGCTTACATCAGTCTGCATCAGTTCATGTCTTTCCATGCTTCCTTGTATTCATCATATTCCTATTTGTTACATCATAGTAATATTCCATATACCGTAATTTCTTTACTATTCTCCAGTTGATGGGTATCTATTGTTTCCAGTTGTCTGTTACCCCAAAAAGTGCTGCTGTAAGTATTTTGATATATATGGGGACTTTCTTTTTTATCAATGACCTTTCTTATTGTATAGACCTAGGAGTGGATTGTCTGGATCAAATGCTACAGATAGTTTAGTCATTCTGTTTACATGATTCCAAGTTTCCCATATGGTTGGTTGTACTAAATCACAGCTCTACCATCAGTGTGGGGGCATGCCTATTTGTTTGCACAGATTCTCCAGCATTTCCATCTGGTGTCACATTTGACAATTTGCCAGGTGTAGGGTGAAACCTCAGGGTTGTTTTGATTTGTGTTTTTCTTATTATTAGTGAGTTGGGGCCATTTTTCCTATGGTTACGCAATTATTTTCTTATTTTTTGGAGATCTTTTTTTATATCCTTAGACTACTCATCTATTGCAGATGGCTTTTGGTCATATACTATGTATCGACACATTCAGACAGATTTTGTTTGACAGCTTCCATTCTTATCCTAGATGCATTAATTTTGGTCATATGCTATGTATCAACACACTCAGACAAGACACACAGAGGGATTTTGTTTGATGGCTTCCATTCTTGTCCTAGATGCATTAATCTTGTCAATTTTATCTTTCAGAATTGTTCACTTTCATAACGTTGATGCTACTGAATATGTTAGCCTATTTGCTTTTGGGTTTTGTTTATTTCATTCTGCATAACTTTAGTCAACTAACATTAATTAAGCATCTATGTGCCAGGCACTGCAGTAAGGGCTATGTATACACAGAAAAGCAAAAAAGACAGTCATTGCTCTCAGGGAGCTCCCTGTCCAATGGGGGAGAACACATGTAAACATGCAAAAACACACACACACACACACACACGATGTATGACTAGTATAGCAAGAGAGGGAAGATAAGATTAAGGAGCTACCAGGAAAGGTGGCACCAGACTTTCTTCATCCACTTCCTCCTTGAAGCACCAACGGTAAGGCCAAACTTTTTTGAGTCATAACAGATCTCTTCTATGAGGCTCAGCAATATTCTTAGGCTTGACACAATTAGCACAATGTCATTCTCAAACAAGAAGCACAAGAAGTATATCACCATACAAAAGTCTGCACTGAATCTCTTATCACAGTGGCAAATGCTTTTGGCTTGCATTATGTTCCTGTTTTGTGGCTTAGCCGACCGATTGTTCGTCATGAAAGGATTGGTGAACAAGATTATTCCTGTCATTATATCTTCTAAGGAATTTTTATATATAGATATATATAAATTGGGACAATTTGGGCAAGCAAATTGGGACTTTTTACTGTTTTTTCTTTTGGAGTGCTTCTCAGCACTAAGGCAATCAAGTGCCTTCGACTGACTCTCGCCTTTATAGGAAGGCCCACAACCTTTTACTAATTAAGTCATGAGAAGTATGAAGCCCTCAGGCCCTGAAAAAGGGTATATATACTCCCCAGGTAGCCATTAAGCTAGAACTCTCAGAACTGAGGGAGGAGAGGTTTTGCTTTGGGGGCTCACTCACTGGAAGAGTGTTCATATGGAGACCCTGGGTAGTCATTAAGGACCCCCTCACCTTTGAAAAACCCTGATGTTGGTGCTTCTCTCTATGGTAACTATGTATGTAATGTCTTAGATAGACAACTAGAAGCCTGTCTGCTGATTTGTGTTATTTTGCTCTGTTTATATAATTTGTGCTTGTAATTTGTATATTTTCTCTGAAGTTCAGGGTGCTGGCTTTTTTCCCTGAACTAAGTGAATGATATATGTATGTATTTAATTAAAATAAGATTGTTAACCCCTTGAAGTTGCTTTCCTTAGAAAAGCAGATCAAAGAACTCGTGCAGTAGCCCTCCTGTGTGCTGGTGTTATTGGCCTTACACAGCCACAGCAGCTGCAGGCGGCACTGTTACTTCAGGATGGTAAACACT
Organism: Phalanger gymnotis; assembly: GCA_028646595.1. Taxonomy (NCBI): domain Eukaryota; kingdom Metazoa; phylum Chordata; class Mammalia; order Diprotodontia; family Phalangeridae; genus Phalanger; species Phalanger gymnotis. The sequence goes on along the minus strand of CM053622.1, from coordinate 500,690,804 downwards.
TCACTGTAAAACAAGTATCAGGTGGTGATATTTCATTCTTTTTTTTCTGTTAAGAGCATCCTGCTCATCATTTCTTACAGCACCATAGTATTCTACCATACTCACATACCACAATTTGTTCAGCCATTCCCCAAATGATGGGCATCGCTTCAATTTCCAGTTCTTTGCCACCAGAAGAGAGCTGCTATAAATATTTTAGTACATATATGGCCTGTTCCTTTTTGTTTTTTTAATCTCTTTTCAGATACATCCCTTGTAGTAGTATTGCTAAATCAAAGGTTACACATGGTTTTTGCTCTACAGAATGGTTAAATTGGTTCACAACTCCACCAACAATGCTTTAATGTCTCATTTTTCCTACATTCCCTCCAATGTAATTTTCCTTTTCTGTCATATTAGCCAATCTAATAGGTATGACATAGTACCTCAGAATTGTTTGAATAGTGAGTTACAGCATTTTTTTAATAAACTATAGCAATTATTTATTAATATGTAAAATGCTCTGAATCTATGATCCCTTCCTGTCCAGTAGGCCAGAGATAAAGGGGGCAAAAATCTCTCCATAAGCTTTAAGATGAGATTTATGGGCTTCTCCTGGTGCAATTTAATGTTTCTTTAGTTGGATGCAAGATGCTGAGGACCTTTCATCCTTGGGGAAGGAATCCTGGATTGCCTAGGGAAGGATGGGTAGTGGGTAGGGAGGGTAAATGTGTTGGGGAAGGAACAGGGGCATTCTTGGTGGCTTAAGAGGTCCTGGACACCATTTCGGGCCATTTACCATAGAGTCAATTCATCCAGCTCTGTGTATCGGCTATTGTCCAAGTCTTCGAAGTCATCCTGTGCCAGCGCCCCAGCGCCTCATCGCCATTGTTCCCAGGCAACAACTCTTCCAAGGGGGTCTCTGCCTCCGAAGCCGTATCCTCCTGAGAGGTCTCGCTTTTCTTGCTGTCATTCTTCTTCTTGACATCTATGCTAGGACTGTACTCCTCTGAGATCTGGTTCAGCCACCCCAGCAGGGCCTCAATGCTGTACTTGATCTGGGTAAGTTCTGTCTTGATGGTCTGCAGCTCAGTACATTTCAACTTGAACTTCGATGAGCTACTGAAGTGGTGGAGCGGGTGAAGAGTCTGACAGGCAGAGTTGCTTTGATGCGTCGAGAGGGATGGTGACCCCTGGCGCTTCACAGCCGGCCCCGGGGCTTGAAAAGCCCATAGGAGGAAGAAGCTGCTCTCGAGTCCTTTTGGTCTGTTGGGTTTAGGTTCTCCAGCCATGTTGATGTCCAGAGTCTGCCCTGCCAGCACTCACCCGTTCTCGCCCAGCACAGCGGCACTGGCATGGTGCTCAGCTAGCATACTGGACGAAGGCGCAGCCCTTGTGCACAGAGCAGCCGGCTACACAGCCATACTTGGAGAAGACGGGTCTCTACATCGGCCTTCTTCACCATGGCTGGGTTTAAGTTCCCAATGAAGACCCGAGAGTTGAGGGACTTGGGGTCATTCTTGTTAGTGATGTTGCTCGTGTGCACTTTCAGAGACAGGATGACAATCCAGAGGAAAGATCAGGAGCAAAAAAGGTTCCGAGAAACAAGGAGGGGCAGAGGGGAGGAAGAACGAGGGCCTGGTGGAGGAGGGGACCAAGAGGTGGGAGCGCCCCTGAGTCTGCGGAAAAAGCCCAGGGGTGGGGGCAGTTGAGGGAACTAAAGCAGGGGTGGGGGCCAGAGAAGATGTGGCAGCCCTCCTGCCGCCAGCAGGCACCACGCCCCCTTCCTCCCCCCTCTCCATACCTGGAACCCGAATATGGGCTGTAGATAGCGTTGAAAACTTCATTGGAAAACTGTCTTTTGATCATTTATCAATTGAGGAATAGCTTTTATAAATTTGACTCAGAAACTTGCTTCAAAATTTTGTCCCCCAGTTATTACTGCTAACTGTATTTCCCTCCATCATATTCCCCCTTCCCGTTTATTCTATTCTTTCTCTCCTTTTACCTTGTGTCTCTTCAAACGTGTTTTGCTTCTGTTTACCAATCTCCTCTCCTTCTATCACCCGCCCACACCCCTTTCTGTTTTTTCTGTAGGGTAAGATATATTTCTATACTCAATTGAGTGTGTATAATAATTGTTCCCTCTAGGAGCCAATTCTGATGAGTGGAAGGTTCATTCACTCCTCACCTCCCACCTCTTCCCCTCCGCTGTAAAACTTTTTTCTTTATGAGAAATAATTTACCCCATTCTACCTCTCCCTTTCCCTTTCTCAAAGTACATTCTTCTCTTGCCCCTTAATTTTTTATCCCTTCATATTCAATTCATACCTGTGCTCTCTGTCTATATACATTCCTTCTAACTGCCCTAATAAGAAAGTTCTTACGAGTTACACATACCATACTTCCCTGTAGGAATGGAAACAATTCAACCTTATTAAGTGCCTTACGATTTCCCTTTCCTATTTACTTTTTTATGCTTCTCTTGAGTCTTGTATCCGAAAGTCAGATTTTCTATTCAGCTCTAGTCTTTTCATCAAGAATGCATACAACTCCTCCATTTCACTCAATGTCAATTTTCTTTTCCCCTGAAGTATTATACTCAATTTAGCTGGGTAGGTGATTCTTGGTTGTAACCCCAGATCCTTTGCCCTTCAGAATATCATATTCCAGGCCCTCCAATTCTTTAATGTAGAAGCTGCTAAATCTTGTGTTATCCTAACTTTGGCTCCAGAATTGTTTCTTTCTGGCTGCCTGCAATATTTTCTCCTTGACCTGGGAGCTCTGCAATTTGTCTATGATATTCCCGGGAGTTTTAATTTGGGGATCTATTTCAGGTAGTGAGTGGAGGGTTCTTTCAATTTCTACTTTACCTTCTGGTTCTAAAATATCAGGGCAGGTTTCTTGATAATTTGCTGAAAGATGATGTCTAGGCTTTTTTTTTTTTTTTTGAGTTCATGGCTTTCAGGTAGTCCAATAATTTTTAAATTCTCTCTCCTGGATTTATTTTCCAGGTCAGTTATTTTACCAGTATTTCACACTGGCTTCTAATTTTTCATTCTTTTGGTTTTGTTTTATTGTTTCTTGATTTTTTTATAGTCATTAGCTTACATTTCCTCAATTCTACTTTTTAAGCAATTTTTTCTTCAGTAAATTTTTATGCCTCTTTTTCCATTCAGCCAATTCTGCTTTTTAAGGCATTCTTTTCATTGGCTTTTTGCACCTCTTTTACCATTTAGCCTAGTGTGGTTTTTAAGGTGTTGTTTCCTTAAGTATTTTTTTGAGTCACTTTTCCCAAGCTGTTGATTCTTTTTTTCATGATTTTCTTACATCATTCTCATTTCTCTTCCCAATTTTCCCTCTACCTCTTATTTGATTTTTAAAATCCTTTTTGAACTCTTCCATGACCTGAGACCAATTCATATTTTTCTTCGAGGTTTTGGACGTAGGAGCTTTGACTTTGTTGTCTGCTGCTCAGTGTGTACTTTGATCTTCCTTGTCACCACAGTAACTTTCTATGGTCTAGATTTTTTTCTGTTGTTTGCTCATTTTGCCAGCCTATTTCTTGACTTTTAACTCTTCGCAGGGCTGAGCTCTGCTTCAAGGTGGAAGTAGCACTGTCCCAAGCTGAGGGGGTTTGTGCAGCTCTTTTCAGAGATACTTATAGGGACCTTTAAGTTTTCAGTTCTTTCAAGATGGTATCATCTAAGGAGAGATGTGTCTACTACTCTTCTGGTCTGTGAGCAACCACAAGCACTCTTTTCTGCCCTGGAACTGTGATGAGGATCCCCGTTCCACTGACACTCCTCCTCACCCTGAGATTGCCAGAGGACTGTGGCCTGGATCTGAGCATGGGCAAAGCAACAGAGTCCTGCCTCAGTGCCAACAAAGAGACCCTATAATTTCCTTCTGACCACTTGTTTGAGCCCTTTACTGTCTGTGGCCTGAGAGGTCTGGAAGCAGCCACTGCCACTGCTGATTTAGTAGCTCCCAAGGCCTGCTTCTGGTTTGCTGGGTCTGTGCCGCTTTCACCTAGATGTGATAGAACTTTACTGCAGACCTTCTAAGTTGTCTTTGGCTGGAAAATTTTTCACCCCATCCTTTTGTGGATTCTGTTGCCATCCTGGCCCCGCCCCCAGGATATTTTAGCCTAAAGAATATAATGTTTTTATTTGTAATCTCTCAGGTTAGTAATGCCCTCATTCTCCCTCACCTTATAGATCTGGTCAAGTGACAATCTACTTTTACAACACTCTTTATCTGACCCCTTCTCTCCACTGAACACAGTACCACTTTACCTTAGGCCCAACAGATTACTGCCAAAGCCTCCTAATGTTATTTCCTGCCTAAAGTCTCTGACCTGCAATCCACCCTAAAAATTCACAGATAAAACCACATCATTCCCCTATTCAATCAATTTCAGTAGCTTTCTATTGCCCCTAGAATAAAATATAAACTACTCTGTTTAACTTTTAAAGCTAAATGGTAACAATCTGGCATCCAAATATTTTCCAGCCTCACTGGAAATGACTCACTCTTTCATGCCTTGTGGTTTAGCAAAACTAGCCTGCTCTCTATTCCACATCCAGGACACTTGGTCTCTGTGCCTTTGTAATGGCTGTCACACCTACCTCCTCACCTCTGCCTCAGAATCCTCCTCTTCCTTTAAGATGCAGCTCCAAGACCAATTTCATCACCTTTCCTGATTATTGTATATAATTACTTTGTATATTTGTATTTATTAACTTTATATAACAATGGTTTTTGTATCCGACATTTCAGGGAAATCAATATCCAAAGGAACCATTTAGCGGTAAGTATGCGGGCAGCTATCCAGAATATTTTGTATAGGCAACACAGTAACCTCTAAATTTATGTCCTTCTTATATGTAGTTCAATGTTTGTCTCTTTTGAATGGCAAGTATATTCAGTAGTTCAGTTTAAAAAATTGAATTCTCTGTTTAAATCTTTCTGGTAAAGGGTTCTCAGAAGGGCTGTACTTTTAGACCTCTAGTCACAGAAAACCTCACTAACGTCTAAGGAAACATTTCATTCTTAGCCTACTTGTTAGAGAAATTTGCAATTTTGTGGAAAAACTAAAATGACAACACCCTTAAACTAAAAGATTCCATTGTTACATATATACCCCAAAAAGGTTAGCAAAAAAATGGACCCAGTATACTCCAAAACTGTGTAGCGGCACTCTTAGTAGCAGCAGCAGCAGCAGCAGCAGCAGCATCTGTGCTCCGCATCACTTCGCATAGATCTTCCCAAGGTTCTCTGAATTCCTTATAATTGTCATTTCTTGTACGTTTATGTGCCACCTTTTGTTTAGCCATTCACTAACTGATGCCACCAATATTGTTTCCACTTTTGTTTTTGTGCTTTTTTGCCATAAAAGGTCTTTTATGAAAAAAGCATCAGAAATATAGCTATTAAAATTACATAAACAATAAAAGGTAGCTGAATTCAAATTAACAGCTATGCAGCATCTTAATTTCAGATAACAAAGGATAAAATCACCCCTTCCTAACCCATCAAGGCAAAAAACTATAGGTATGGAAAACTGTATATGCTATTGTATGTGTTTGCTTTGTTGATGTATAAAATGTTTCGTCATCAGCCCTCCAGAAACATGAATAGTGATTGCACTGATAATAGCCCTTACAGCTTTCAAAGATATTTGTTTTTAAATTGCTGTTGTTATTGTACAAATTGTTCTCCTGGTTCTGCTCATTTCGTTCTTCACCAGTTTACACAAGTCCTCAAGATTGCTCATTCTTACAATACAGATGTTACAGCATAACGTAATCTTCTGGTTCTTCTTTCTTCACTCTAAATCAGTTCCTAAGTCTTTCCCATGTCTTTTTTGAAATAATCTATTTCTTTCTTCTTACAGCATGATAGCCCTCCACCATATTCATATATCACAACTTATTCATCCATTCCTCAATTAACTGGCCTATTTTCCTTTGTTATAATGGAAGATTCAATAGGTGTGGTGGGGGGAAAGTACCTAGAAATAACTGATTTTTAAAGACATATCTTTTTTTTTTAAATAAAAAAGGACAGCAGATGCTTCTTCGAGCATCTTCTGCCAACTCTACCCAAGAAAGAGTAAATGTTTGATATGCCACGTATAAAATACTGCCAACTCTTGGGCTAAGACATTCCAGTTTGTCCTTAAACAGCAAATTTTCCAAAACCCAACATTTGAGATAAAAGTAGCCAGATTCACAAGAATAAAAATATCTTACTATATATTCTATTGTCTAGGACAGTGATTCTCAAATAAGGCGGTATGCTTAGATCAGACATTTCACTTCATAACTCTGAGAAAAGGAGCTTTCCTACATACCATACCTATCCCATGTTCTCCAGTGAAAGACTTCAGAAGAATGTTTTTAGATACATTAAATAAAAAGGATTGTATAGGAAGCCAATTATATTGAAATAATTATTAAAATATTTTTCAAAAAACAACACCACGCAGATCACAGGTTAGTTAAGAACCCCTAGTCTATAGAGAAGAAAGTTCTGGAGAAATGTTGCTTGGATATTATTAATCGGTTACACAGTAACTGGCACATAGTACGTGATAGATTAGATTAGAGAGAGAGCATTTAAGATTAGATTAGAGAGCGAGCATTTATTAATCACTTACTATGTGCCAGGAAATATGTTCAACACTGGTAATACAAATACTAGCAAAGAAAAGAGCAGGCCCTGTCGGAGAAGGCAACACAGAAATGGAGTGGAAAAGGTACTATGCCAGGGGAAGATGAAAAAGTGAAGATGTCAAAGTTTGGAGAGTCAGGAGTAGAGCCAGGTTCAAAGTAAGCACAGTTGTTCTGTGTACTCCATCAAGTGAAAGTTCTGGGCAGGAATTTACTAACTGGAAGTGGGAGCCCACAGAGATGTTTAAGTCTGCAGAGAGGCAGGAGCTGAATCGTGCTTAATGAGTGCTTTCTGATTGACTGACTGATTGACTTGGCTTTCATTAAGAGACAGTATCCAAGCCTAGGGATTGTATCCACCTGTAGTAGGAAGGCCGAATTTATAATCTCAAATATAATCATGTATATGTTTGAATGGTTCGAAATCGCAAGGTATGAGAGGTTCTCTAAGGAGAAAACAACAAGAAATTTATTTAGGCCCCACCGCAGCAGAACCATGAACCAGCCTCCCCATTCCGACATCTTGACAAAAAGACTCCAGGCCCAGAAAGCCCACCTC
>CM053622.1:500665157-500683089 GCA_028646595.1 Phalanger gymnotis | reverse complement strand
CTGGCGTTCAAGCCCCGCCTCAACAACCAGAGACCATTGGTTCCCGAGTTGGCCCTTCTTAAGTCATTAATCTACACCCACACAGGTTTCACACCTGATAGGGCTTTAGGACTGGGGCTTAGCACTTAACAGCTGAAAGTACTTCCACTCAAAAGGAACAAAAGCCATACTAAGGAGACAATTTTGCTTAACAACACACCACCCTGGTCAGACCAGGGATGGTGTTGTTCAGTATGGGGTGTTCTATCTCTGGAAGGACACTGATAAGCTAGAGAACATGTAGGGGGAGGTGATTAGGATGGTAAAAGGCATCAAGAAGAGTTTACAAACATGAGAATCAGATGAAGGCAAGCGGAATACTTAACCTGAAAAATCAAAAACTCAGGGTGTGGGAAGAAAGAGATAACAGAGTTCAAAATATTTGAAAGATGACTGCACAGCAGTAGAATTAGACTTCTATAGTAGAGGGAAATTGCAAAGAAGAGCATTTGGATTTGCTATAAGGAAAATGATTTACTAACTTCCAAATCAGAGCTATCTGAAAGTCAAATGGGCTGCTTGGGAAGATAGTAGGTTTTGTCTTACTAGATGTCTACAAATAAAACTAGATGACTACGTATCATATATGTTGTGGAAGATATTCCTGGTCAGGATTTGACTAAACTAGATGGCCTCCAGGGTCCTTTTCAATTCTGAGAATCTAAGGCTATGCATCTACTGTATTAGTCCAAATACAGGACTTCTTTCCTTACAAATTATGGATTTCCCTCATTCTTTCATAATTATTACTTATTGAATGCAGCCTATAATCATATTTATAGTTTCAGTGGATTGCAAAATTTATATAGTGTGGGAAAAATGAGTTGGAAGATTGATAAACGTGACAAAAACAAGAAGTGACAAGCAAAATATTTTTACATGGAAATAATTATTTTTAAAAACTCTTCTGTACTATTATTAATCAAGTACTTGGGGAATTAAGTTAAAGAGCAGGTAAAGATTCATATTGATAGAGGGAGTTTCCTCAATGGGAGTTCCCTATACCAATAAAATCACAGACTCTATCCCCAAAGTGGGATGTCTATAGACACTCTTCTTTTGAAAGAGCTCAGGAGGCAGAGCCAAGATGGTAGAGTAAAAGTAGAACTCACCTGAGCTCTCCCAAATTCCCCTTCATACCTCAAATCTAATACGGCAATAGCGGAACCAAAAAAAAAAAAGTTGGGGTGAAACATTTTTTCCAGCCCAGGAAAACTTGGGAAGTTGGCAGGAAAAGTCTGTCTCAGCAGGGTGATAGCCAGACCTGAAGCCCAGCTTAGGCCATGCCAGGGCACCAGCACCAGGCCTCAAAGGCAGTTTATCACTAACAGCAGCAGCTTTGGGAGCTGACAACTCACAGAAGGGGACTGGCTATTTGTTCAGAAAGAGATTACAGGGGACCCTTTGCTGGCACTGGGTGCAGGGTCTATCACATTGCACACAAACAGTTCCTAGTGATAGTTCCAGAAATAAGAGGCACACTAGCATTTGTGGTCACAGGGGTGCAGGAGCCCTAGTCACAGTTCCAAGGCAGAGAAAAGTGCTTGAAGTTGCTCACACACCAGTGAGCACAGGCCAGTAGAGCAGTGAGCCCACATCTCCTTAGATCTACCTTGGAAGAACTGAAAATCTATAAACCCATAGAGCTAGCTCTGAAAATAGTACGGCAAAGGAACTAGGATTACAACTAAGTATAACCAACCCAGCAAAACTTCAAAAGAAAAAAAGCCATTCAAAGAAATGGAAGACTTTCAAGCATTCCTGAAGAAAAGACCAAAGCTGAATATAAAATCTGCCTTTCAAAGACTCAAGAGAAGCAAAAAAGGTAAACATGAAAGAGAAGGAGATTTCTATGACCAGGTGGGATTTCTACCAGGAATACAGGGCTGGTTCAATAGTAAAAAAAAAAAAAAACTATCAGCACAACTGACCATATCAATAACAAAACCAACAGAAATCATATGATTATTTCAATAGATGCAGAAAAGCTTTTGACAAAATAGAACACCCATTCCTAATAAAAACAAAAACAAAAAGTCAGATCTGAACTGGAAAAATACCAACTGCTCATGGATAGACTAAGCCAATATAATAAAAATGGCAATTCTACCTAAATTAATTTACTTATTCAATGCCATATCAAACTAGCAAAAAATTATTTTACAAAGCGAGAAAAAAATAATAAAATTTGGAAGAACAAAAGGTCAAGAATTATCAAGAGAATTAATGAAAAAAATATGAAAAAAGGTAGCCCACATGTACCAGATCTCAAACTGTATTATAAAATGATCATCAAAACAATCTGGTACTTGATAAGAATTAAGAGTGGAGGATCAGTAGAATAGATTAGGTAAACAATACACAGAAGCAAATGACTGTAGTAATCTAGTGTTTGATAAACGAAAAAGATCCAAATTTTTGGAATAAGAACTCACCATTTGACAAAAACCGATGGGAAAACTGCAACAGTTTTGCAGAAAGAAACTAGGTACAGACAAGCATCTTACACCGTACACTAAAAACAAGGTTAAAATGGGTACATGATTTAGACATTAAGGGTGATACCATAAACAAATGGGGGGGGGGCGTATGGAACAGTTCACCTGTAAGATCTTTGGATAAGGGAAGAATTTTTGAACAAATAAGTGGTAGAGCATTACAGGATATAAAATGGCTAATTTTGATTATATTAAGTTGAAAAGGTTTTACAAAAACAAAATTAGTACAGCCAAGACAAGAAGCAAAACAGAAAGCTGGAAACATTTTTTTACAGCAAGTGTCTTTGATAAAGGCCTCATTTCTCAAATATATAGATAACTGAGTCAAATTTAAATTATTCCCCAACTAATAAAAGGCCAAAGGATATGAACAAGCAGTTTTCAGATGCAGAAATCAAAGCTATCTACAAATCATGGGAAAAATGCTCTAATCACTATTGATTAGAGAAATGCAATTTAAAACAACTCTGAGGTACCACCTCACACCTATCAAATTAGTCAATCTGACAGGAAAGGAAAATAAGAAATATTAGAAGGGATGTAGGGAAATTGGGACACTAATGCACTGCTGGTGGAGTTGTGAACTGATCCAACCATTCTGGATAATAATTAAGAACTATGCCCAAAAGACTATAAAACTGTGCATATCCTTTGACAGCAATACCACTACTAGGTCTGTACCCCAAAATAAAAGAAATAAACAAAAAGATTATTATACCAGCTCTTTTTGCAGTGGCAAAGAATTAGAAATTGAGGGAATGTCCATCAATTGGGGAATTGCTGAACAATTTGTGGTTTGTGATTGTAAGTGAATACTATTGTGCTACAAGAAATGACAAGCAGGATGCTTTCAGAAAAATCTGGACTTACATGAATTATTGCAGAGTGAAGTGAACAGAACCAGGAAAACACTGTACATGATATTGTATAGGACAATACTGCATGATGATCAACTGTGAATGACTCACTTATTATTCTCAGCAATACAATGATCCAAGACAATATCAAAGGACTAATGATGTTAAATGCTATCCACCTCCAGAAAGAGAACTGACAGAATCTGAATGCAGATCAAAGCATACTATTTTTGAGGGTTTTTCCACTTTTTTTTTTCTAATCTGTTGCTTCTTTCACAACATGACTAATAAGGAAATGTGCATGATTGCACATTTGTAACAAATCAAAGTGCTTACTGTCTCAGGCAGGGGAAAGGCAAAGGGTGAGGGAGGGAATTTGGAACTCAAAATTTAAAAAACAAATGTTAAAAATAGTTTTTACAGGCAATTGGGGGAAAAATATTTTTTTAAAAACCTCACTGATGTTATTGATTTATTCAGCTTATTAATAATCCGTAGTCCAGTCTAATTTTTCTTCTTTTTACCTGAATTTTGCAAACCTTTCAACTTCAGGATCTGTTAAGTACACTGAAACATTTTTGTTGCTTTCTTTGAAAATAACAGTTAAAAGTTTTTCATGCTACAACTTCTATCATGGAAAAAAAATAACAGACCATCCATCCATTCAACACATTAACTGAATGCTTATTTTATGTAAGGCTCTATTTGTGTAACTTACAACAAAATGGATTTTTCTACTTTAGCTTTGAACATTTGCTAGTCTTGCAATTTATATTTTACTTGCTACTTTTCGCATTTTGTTATCATCTGTTCTAAGTAATCTTGGGGGAGAGGGAGTTTAAAAGAAAAAAAAAACACTAAACATTTACATAACACAATACAGTAAAGGTATACCTGTACAATTATCCCTTCCACATTGCAGGGGTTAGGGACACAGAACCTAGAAAAATCAGTCAAAAAAAAAATTGGCCCTACCTTCAAACTAGAGAAGTCTGAAGTATTATGGTATTAAAAGATAAAATACGTTGATGTTACACAACACTACACATATATTTTATGCATTTCTCGGTTTCTAAACCTTTTCTGTGTTCTCTGCTGAACTTCAAGTGCCATCTGTGGCTTCCACAAAACTACCAAAAAATCCCTATTTAATTTCTTAAGCCAACCCACAATATATCAAAACTATGATGGGGAAATTTGCAATGTGGAAGGGATAACTGTAATTCTATTCTGTGAAAGCAAGACTTTTTAAGTGAAACAATATTACAGGAGATTCTTAATTATATAGGAATCAAAGAAATATTAGAGATGGAAAAGACATCAGAAATAATTTAATTCATAAAATAATTATCTTATTTTATGGATGAGGAAATTGAAAACTAGAAAGGTTAAGTGATTTTCCCTAGGTCACCCTGTCAGGAAACTGGACTCAAATCAAGTTTTTAAAATTCTCCTAATTCCAAATGCAGCGCTCTTTCCATTACGTTATAATATAAATCATCCCCACATAATCAAAATATGGAGTTAAAAAGGTCTTAATAGAAACTTGAGGAAAGAACTGGGTCTTGGTCCTCAGTCTGAATTTCCTCATCTGTTAAAAAAAAAAAGCCTAAGTTTATTTGTAAACATTTTTGAAAACCTTAAAAAGATCTATGTAATTTATATAGGCAGCATGGGATAATGTGATAGAAAGCTAGCCTTAGAGGCATAAAGATTTGGGTTTAAGTCTTACCTTTAACATACACTGGCAGCATGACCCTCAGAAAGATACTCAACTTCTCAACATCTTAGTAAACTCTCTAATGCCATAAATTACAAAGAAATACCCGACCTGAGTTCCTTAAACCAATAAAATCACAAGTCTAATCCCTATCTCTATCCTATATATATATATACATATATATATAGTACATATATATATATAATGAAAAACTTTAAACTATTAATACTCAATCCTTCCCCTCCATAAATTTCAATTTTCCTATATTAGAAATCTCAATTTTTTCACTTAATGGATAAAATGTTAAGATACTCTACAAATACTCCTCTATGTAACAATTAAGAGGACAGGTAACAGAGCAACCCTTGACTGTTCCTATCCCTAGCATAATACAGTGCATAAGAAGCCAATGTGTGTTGGGGGAGAAGGGAGCTACAATGACAAAAATGAAAGGATCCCTCTGGGAGTGTTCAAAAATTGGTTTCTGAGTAAGCTGTTTTCTTAAAGTACAGGAGAACTACGTCTCTAAAATCAGCTGATTTCAAGTTTTACTATGCTGTGTTAACACTAAATTACACTGTATTAATGGGGTATTATAAAACAACATAGGTCAGGGCAGTCTTACATAGGGCAAATTTGATCTTTTACATGTATCACTGAATCTTTACCCAATATAGGTATGATAGGTGGGTTATTTATAAGTAATCCTCTAATCAAATTATCTTTAATCATATGGTTTAGTGCAGAGATCGACAAATTACAGTTCTAGACCCAAATCTAGGATAAGAATGGTTTTTACATTTTTAAATACAATAAAACTTTGTTTTGATAAGATAAAACTTTATTTTAAAACATAAAAAAATCTTAGACCAATACAAAAACAGGCGGCAGGCTGGAATTTGTTTTCTGGATGTATTTTACTGACCCCTGGTTTAGAGAATCAATTCCAATGTTATCATGCACATTGATTCCGATTGTAAATGACTTGTAAATAAAGTAGACTCACTATGTCAAAGTGGTAAACCTGGGTCTTCAAAAAATATTTCAGCATAGCACAAGTTCTAGCAAGATCTCACCAAGCTAGAAAAGTCTTTAAGTATGATTGTGGTGATAGGGTACATGTTTGTTACCTAAAGGCCAACTCATGGAGAAGCTCTTCACTAGAGCTATCAATCACTCAAGGCTCTCAGCTCTTATTCCAAGCACAATGCCAGGAACTTGCTGCAGCAATTGTATGTCTGAGACAAAACGGTAAAAGTTGGAGTCATTGGATTTGGCCATATGATCAGAAGTGTATTCACCAGAGTGGAGGATGAAGCCTTCAATGACCCTTTCATTCATCTCAAATACATGGTTTTTATGTTCCAGTATGATTCTACCCCCAGCAAGTTCACGGGCACTATAAATGCTGAAAATGTAAAGTTAGTGACCAATGCAAAAGCCATTACTATCTTCAGGACCATGATCTCACCAATACAACAAATGGGGATCTCATCAATATTAAATGGGGAGCTACTCAAGCTGAGCATATAGTGGGGTCCACTGGTGTCTTTACTTTCATGGAAGAGGCTTGAGGCTCACCTGAAGGGTGGATTTAAGGATGTCATTATCTCTGTCCCCTCTGCTAAAGCCCTTATGTTTGTGATGGAAGTAAACCATGAGAAACAAGATTAATTCCCTAAAGATTGCCAGTAATGCCTCTTATGCTATAAATTGCTTGCCCCCACCCCTGGCCAAGTCATTCTTGACAACTTTGGCATTGCGGAAGAACTCATGACCATAATCCATGTCATTACTGCTAACCCAGAAAAATGTCAATCCGGTTTCCACCACTGCTGCTAAGGCTGTGGGCAAAGTTATCCCCAAGCTGAATGGGAAACTCACAGACATGGCTATCCATGTTCCTGCTTCCAAAGTATCTGTTGTGGATCTGACCTGCAGCCTGGAAAAATCTACCAAATATGATGATACTAAGAAAGTGGCTAAGCAAGCATCAGAAGGACCTTGAAAAACAGCTTGGACTACACAGAGGACCAGATTATTATTCTGTAACTTTAACAGCAACACTCACTCTTCTACTTTTGATGCTGGTACTGGTATTGCCCTCGATAACCATGCTATCAAGCTCATACTGGTGTAACAACGAATATGGTTATGGCGACTATGCAGAAGACTTCATTGTCTACACAGCCTCCAAGGAATAAAGTGGAAGGTCATGGATCTGCAACCCCAACCAAAACAGGAGTTCCAACACTGGGGAGCTAATATTCTTAATTGATTTTCCTATATTGGGGACCTCATGCCCCTCGACACCCCCACAGTAGATGGAAGAGAGTCCTATGTTGTATACTATCAATAAAGTGTATTAAATTCAGTGAAAAAAAAAACCCAAAAAATCAATCAACAAGTGTAATTAAACATCTACTATGCAAAAGCTGTTGGAGATAACAAGGCAATACAAGACCACACCTGCCAAAGATTTCACATTCTATCAGATGAGACAACATTTATATAGACAGAATATGAAATAATTTTTAAACAGAAGACTCTAGCAGTTGAAGGGTAGGGAATCAAGTAAGGGCTTATGTAAAGGGTAGCACTTAAAAGGGAAAGGGAATGGAATAAGCAGTAGGGAATGGTATATTTATATAGCATCTATTATATGCCAGGCATTGTGCTAAGTGCTTTACTCATACTATCTCATTTAATGAGATAAATAAGCTAAGTTTTAAAGGAAACTAGAGACTTGATGAGTTGAGCTTGGGGGAGGGTAGCCTCTGCAAAGGCAAAGAAATGGGACGTGGAATGTCATGTGTGAGAAAGGAAAAAAAGGCTGTTTAGCTGAACCACTAAGTGTGTGAAAGTGAGTAATACATATTGAGGCTGGAAAGGTAGCCTAGAGCTAGACTGTGAAGGGTTTTAAGTACCAAACAGAAGAGTTTACATTTGACTCCAGGAAAGCCAAAGGGGTTTATTAAGTAGGCAGAGGGATATAATCAAACCTGCGGTTTAAGAAAATCACTGACAGCTTGTGTAAAGTATAGATTGGAGTGGAAAAAGATGTGAAGTAGAGAGACCAATTAGGAGACAACTGCCACAGAGTCTAGATGGGAGGTGAAGAGACCCTTAACTAATGTGACTATATGGTATGAGTAGAGAAAAAAAGACTGATTGGAGAAGATTAGAGACAAAATCAGCAAGACTTGGGGACAGAGTAAACAGGAGTGAAAGAGAGTGGATTCAAGGATTCTTCAAAGATAGGAAACCTGTGACTAGAAGGATGATGGTATCCTCAGTGGAAATAAAGGTAGGAGTCTCTCTGGGGCAGCAGGAGGATAAAAGTAATGAGTTGTTTTGGATATACTAAGCTTAAGATGCAATAAGCAGTTGGCAATATGGAATTAGATCGAGAAAAACTTAGGGCTGATTATATGGATCTGAGTCATAGGCAGTGATATTCAACCCATGGAATTTCATGTAGTCATCAAGAGACAAAAGAGGACAAAAAGCTGCTAAAAGAACAAAACGACAAAGAAAAAGCCATCAGGGCAATAAAGAAGTCATTGTTAACTTTGGAAAGAGTACTTTCAGCTGAGTGATAAGGTAAGAAACTAGAATGCAAAGAGGTGAGAACTGAGAGTGAAGAAAGGAAACAAAAGCAAGGACAGTAGAACTTCTTTCCTTCACTCACCAAATTTATGAAATGGAGATAAGCAGAAGTTCTTTCCTTCACTCACCAAATTTATGAAATGGAGATGAGCAGAAAGATGATAAGGTCAAATACAGGTTTTTAAGGAAAGGGGAGACTGAGTGTGTTGGTAGGCAGCAAGAAAGGAACCAGAAGAGAGCGAGAGTTCAAGGATTAGAGAGGAAATGACAACTGCAAGGGCAATTTGACAGAGAAGACAGGAAAGAAGGGGATTGCAGATACTTATAAAGAGTGGTTGGCCGTGCTGAGACATCCCTCTTCAAAGACTAGAGTAACTTGAGAATGGGGGATGATGTCAAAGGGTTCTGACAGGGAAAGGGACAACAGGGAAGCTCATGATATAAGGTCTCTACTTTTTCAGTAAAGTATGAGATGAGTTCCCTCAGTCCATGAGCTTGGTTTAAATTTTTTTTTTATAATTATAACTGGTTTCCTTTTTAATCCTACATTTTATTTTACGCATTTAAAAACCTTATCATGAAAATGGATCAAATGACTTCAGAAGACTGTCAAAAGAGTACAAAATACAAAAAAATGGTTAAGAACCCAAGATCTATTACATGAATTGATATACAGTGAAGCAAGCAGAATCAAAACATTGTACACAGCAAAAGCAATACTTTACATGATCAACTGTGAACGACTTAGCTGTTCTCAGCAATACAAAGCTCCAAGACAATTCTGAAGGACTTAGGATGAAAAATGCTATCCACTTCCAGAGAAAGAACTGATGGAATCTGAATGCAGGTGGAAGCACATTGGAGTTTTTTTTTTAACTTTATTTTTCTTGTTTCCTTTTTGTCTTCTTTCACAACATGACTACTGTGGAAATGCTTTTGCATGACTGAATAGACAGTGAGAGGTAATTTGGAACTCAAAATTATAAAAAATGAAAGTTAAAAAGTTTTTACATGTAATTGGAAAAAATTAAATATTAAAACTTTTAAAAAAAGGTCTAAATTAAAAAAAAAGATTCCCTATCAAAACACCAATTTACTAGATTTTGTGGATGACATGTTGCTCAATGCAGTGGGCCTAGACCAATAGAAAACACCTTCAGTGAGATCTACAATTACTCAAAAGAGATGTCTAGCACTCAATTCTGGGAAAAAAAAAAAAGGATGAAGAATGAATATTGCCAGAATTAAAGCATGCAGTTGGATAAGAAGCCTAGCAAACTAGATCATCATATTTATCTTGCTTGGATGGTCACTGCTGATGGGACAATGACCTGGGCATAGGATTTAATAGGAGATTACACTGGGATTACATTTAGGAAACTCCAGGGTTTCAATGGTTTCAAGATGCTACTGCAAGCTCATCCTTTACTTCCTAACATTTGTTATTATAATTGAAATACTAGGACAATGGTCTTCATCAGAATTTCGGGTGACCCAAAAAGCATACCAATGGGTCTAAAGGCCAGGCTGAAGTCAGAGAAGTGTTAGAGCAAACTCAAACTATTCCCAAAGCCTATTGTTAAATATTCAGTGTGAGCATTTACATTTCTGAAATATGCAAATGTTACAAATCAGGGTTTGATTTGTTTTGTTGACTGTCTAGACTTAAGCAAGTGAATGAGGAAACGTTAATAATGCAGATTAAACTTTAAGTGTGCCATGTATATTTAAACATTTACCAGCATACTGCTGACTGAAGCCTGTAAAAATGGGGACTTGTGTACAAGACATAAAGGACAAGTACAAGTAGAAAAGAAAGGCTGGTCACTTAGGCAAGAGTGAGAGATAACAGATGTACAGTTTTGTACTGATAAGCCACAAGATATTAAAAGAACAAAAGGAAGGCCATGAACATTTGAGCAGATCCTAAACTGATTATTTATAAAAAGATGAAGACAAGATTGCACAGGATGAGAAGGAAGAATTGTGATCTGCATCAATAGAGAAAGTACCTACAAGATTTGGAAAATGCTTCAATCAAAGTATTTCCCATTAAACTTATTTAGTTTGACAAAATGCAGTTAATAGTATTAAAGAGTAACAGTTAAGATGATTGAAAGCCAACATTTACTATAATTTAAGATCAGGAGAGTGTTTTACATACATTATCCCATCTGATCCTCTAAACAATCCCTATGAGGTAGGCATTATGCTATCCCCATTTAGGAGATGAGAGGCAGGATAATGTAGTGCAGTGGTATGAAACTCAAAGAGAAATGGGGGCCAGCAGACCACACACAAGGATTTCAGTGGGCAAATATTGACTAAGAAAATCACATATTAACATTATCTATGTTTTATTTGGTTAAAAATTTCCCATTTTTTAATCTATGTTTAGGTCACACTCATGAGAGTGTTCAGAGTCACATTCAGGACTGTGTAGTGGATAGGATACTGGACTTAGACTTAATAAGACAAAGGTTCAAATCCTGCCTCAGACACCTTCTAACTCTGCAATACCCTCAACAAATAACCTTTATAGATCTGTTTCTTCATTCGTAAAATGGTCTGTAAAATTCTTTCCAGATATAAATCCATAACCCTATGATCATATGAGGCTCAGAGAGGTTAATTAACTTGTTCAGGGTCATAGCTAAATATCAGAGGTGAAGCTTTTTTTTTATATACACTGAGCTTGGCATAAACTACATTTCCATGCCACATCTCCTCTCCATGCTGCTTACACTCTAGTCATTATCTTCACCTCCTTCCACCACAACCTTGTATTCTTGTTTGCTGGGAACTAGGTTTCTATGATACTTCTAACCATCTCCACACCATGCTGCTGGACACATCCTTTCTGAACTGAAAGTTCCCCTTTATCAAGGTGTCTTCCCTCATTAGAATGTAAGCTCCTTCAGGGCAGAAGCTATCTTGTTTGCTTATATTTGTATTCCCCAGTGATCAACACAATGTTAGCAAGCCCTTAATGTTTTAGCTTGTCCTGTAATGTGCTTAGTGCTTATGGAGATCTTAATCAACCTTCGAAGTCCAGTGTAACTGCTACCTTCAAAAGAAACAAAAAATTAACAGAATTCAAAGGCCTTATAAATAATAATTAGGGGGGCGGGGAGGAAACAGAGCCAAGACAGCAAAGTAAAAGCAGAGACTTGCTTGAGCTCTCCCCCAAATCCCTCCAAATACCTGTAAAAATGACTCTAAACAAATTCTAGAGTTACAGAACCCACAAAATAACAGAGTGAAACAAATCTCCAACCCAAGACAACCTGGAAGGTCAACAGGAAGGGTCTATCATACCAGACTGGGAGTCGGGTGCAGTCCAGCATGGACCACATTGCCACAGACCAGGCTGGGGCAGGCCTCAGGGAATTAGATCACTGGCAGCTGTGGCAATTTCCAGACTTCTCAAGCCACAAGGACCAAAGACAAAGTAGAATGTCACTGGGGAAACTGTCAGATCTAGATGAGAAAAGAGCCAGCCCCAGGGCAGTGGAGGTGGTGGAAGCAGCAGTAGCAGCAGCAACAACAGCAGAGGAGTGGCAGCTGCTTCCAGAGTTCCAGGCCCATAGACAGAGGGAGGAATCTAGTGGCAGAACAAAGGAGGACTGCAAGGATCTCTTGGCTGGCACTGAGGCAGGATTCTCTTGCTTTGCCCTGCACTTGGATCTGAGTTGCAGTCCTAAGTGGCAGTCCTGAGGTGAGGAGGATTGCTGGTGTGGCAGAGCTTGTGGCGGCTGTGGAGAGGGAATCCGCCTCATAGTTTCAAGGCAGAAAAGAGTGCTTGTGGTCACTCACAGATCAGAGCGCAGGCCAGGAGAGGAAGAAACACCTCTCCTTTGATCATACCACCTTAGAAGAATTGAAAATTTACAGGTGCCTAGAAATATCTCTGAAAACAGCTGTGCAAAACCCCTGAAGACAGAGCACCCTCCACTCTGGAAGCAGAGTCTTACCTTGATAAAGAGCTCAAAAGTCATATAATTGGCTGAGAAAATGAGCAAACAGAGTAAAAAAACTCACACTATAGAATCTTACTTTGGTAACAAAGAAGATCAAAGCATACAACCAGAAGAAGACAACAAAGTCAAAGAACCTACAACAAAAGTCTCCAAGAAAAATATGAATTGGTTGCAGTCCATGCAAGGGCTCAAATAGGAGTATGAAAATCAAGTAACAGAAGTAGAGGAAAAACTGGGAAGAGAAATGAGAGTGATACAAGAAAATCATGAAAAACGAGTCAACAGCTTGCTAAAGGAGACCCAAAAAAATACGGAACAACACCTTAAAAAATAGACTAACCCGAATGGCAAAAGAGGTTCAAAAAGCCAATGAGGAGAATGCCTTACAAAGCAGAATTAGCCAAATGGAAAAGGAGGTCCAAAAACTCATTGAAGAAAATAATTCCTTAACAATTAGAATGGAGCAAATGGAAGCTACTGACTTTATGAGAAATCAAGAAATTATAAAACAGAACCAAAAGAATGAAAAAATAGAAGACAATGTGAAATATCTCATTGGAAAAAACCACTGATCTGGAAAATAGATCCAGGAGGAATCATTTAAAAATTATTGGACTACCTGAAAGCCATGATCCAAAAAAGACCCTAGACATCGTCTTTCAAGAAATTATCAAGGAAAACTTCCCTGATATTCTAGAACTAGAGGGTAAAATAGAAATTGGAAGAATCCACTGATTGCCTCTTGAAAGAGATCCCAAATGGAAAACTCCTAAGCATACTGTAGCCAAATTCCAGAGTTCCCAGGTCAAGGAAAAAATATTGCAAGCAGCCAGAAAGAAATAATTTGAGTATTGTGGAAACACAATCAGGATAACATAAGATCTAACAGCTTCTACATTAAGGGATGGAAGGGCTTGGAATATGATATTCTGGAGGTCAAAGGAGCCAGGATTAAAACCAAGAATCAACTACCCAGCCAAACTGAGTATAATACTCCAGGGCAAAATATCATATCTGACTATCCTATGGAGACTTCTGAATGTTAATATTCAAGAATACACATTTTTAGAATCCCACTAAACCTTTTCAAAAACTGAGCTGGAAGTCAGTCATTTTCATTGTTAAAATTTTGCAAAACTGGGAAGCTCAAATCATAATTCTTAACTTTTCATAAGGTAGCATGGCCTTTTGTAACACAGACAGAAAACAAGGGCTACAAATATAGATCAGGCAAGTTCAAAAACCCCTGAAGATTGTTCCAAGTGTGTTATCAGGTATAATTTCTTATTGCTAGTAGATTGTTCAGTGGAATGGTTCACCCTCAATGTTTTAAGTTCTGTGAAGAGATAATAATATATTAAGAAAAGAGTTTAGCACAGTGCCTGGAACTTAAATATTTATTAACCAACTGACTATTCTTTCATTTATTTGTTTCTCTTCACCCTCCTGTGTACAATGTCTGTATTATGAAGTAAAGGCATGCAAACATAATATGTTGTACAAGTGGTATTTGTCTTATTATTTTGTGAAAATATCTCACATTTTAGAAATTAACTGTGAAATCAAAGCTATCAAATCATGTGAAAAAATGTTCTAAATCACTATTTGAGAAATGTAAATTAAAAGAACTCTGGGATACCACCTCATACCTATTGGCTAATTGGCTAACATGCTAGGAAAATGACAAATGCTGGAGGGGATGTGGAAAATAGGGACACTTATGCATTGCTGGTGGAGGTGCAAACTGGTTCAACAATTTGGAAACATTCCTGAAGGGCTACAAAACTGCACACCCTTTGACCCAGTAATACCACTACTAGGTCTATATCCCAAAGAGATCAGAGAAAAAGGAAAAGTACTCATATGGACAAAAATATTTATAGCAGCTCTTTCTATAGTGGCAAAGAATTGAAAATTAAGGCGATGCTCATCAGTTGGGGAATGGCTCAACAAGTTGTGGTGGTATATGACTGTGATGGAATACTATTATGCTCTAAGAAGCAATTAAGAGGGATGGTTCCCAAAAAATCTGGGAAGACATACATGAACCGATACACAGTGAAATAAGCAAAACCAGATTATTTTACACAGTAGGAGCAATACTGTAACAATGATCAAAGGTTAAAGATATCGGCTACTCTGATCAATGCAATGATCCAAGAAATTTCAAAGCATTAATGATGAAAAAGGCTATCCACCTCCTGAGACAGAACTGATCAATCTGTCAAGATGGAAGCATATTGCTTTCTACTTTATTTTTCTAGCTTTTTTTTGGTAGCATGGCTAATATAGAAATATTTTGAATAACTTCTCATGTATAACAGGTATCATATTCCTTGCTTTCTCAATGTGTGGGGGAGGGGCTGGAGGAAGGCAGATAATTTGAAACAAAAAATGTTTTTAAAAATTCTTTAAAGGTCAAAAAAATAAAATAACTACAAACAATATCAGAAAGAAGAACCATTATTTCTAAGAAGGTACGTAAAGCCTCATAAGTCCACATAAAATAGCCAAATTCCAGGAAGGACAGTCCTAAGCTACTGCTATAATCTGTGTACATCAAAGGGTGTAAATTCATAAAATATTAGAATTTTGTATAAATTGCAAAATCTGATTTATTTTACTTATCATACAAATTTCCTGAACATTGCATACTTTACTTAGCATACAAATAATTTTATGCAAGATACTTAAAATTAAATAAAACACTGAATTTCAGAACATATCAATTGAATCAAGTATTTTATTTCAGCTATATTTTATATTTTCATAGCCCCAATTAAAGCTAAAACATCAAAGAAAAGGAAGTATGATTTAAAAAAACTATTGTTTTCATTTGCATTATTTTGTGTGATAGGACACAAAAGTCTTACAAACATGGTAGTAAGCTAGTAAAACTCAAAGACCATGCCCTATATGTTCATTGTGAAAATACATGCAGATAGGCAGGTTTTCTTCCTGTAAAGAAACCTCAATTCAAAAACACTTAGGTACTCCCAAAACTTGGAATTGCTATCTCACAAAAACCTTTCCTTGACATAGTCTATAAAATTATTTACTGGAATCCCAAACAAAAGCTCCCACAGTATTGCAGATACATGAGTAAACTCATGTACACTGGAAATGGTTGAACAGGTTTGTGGACTGCAACAAGAATTTTAAAACGCAAGGAGTCCCTTTGTCAAATGATGTGATACAGTCTAGAATAACTGATACTTTTTTAAACTTTTGAAGCAGGTCACTGAAGAAATCAGCAGCCTTGCCATTCCTATTCAGCATGCAGCCAGATGAAACTACAGACACCTCTCAGTAAAGCCAGCTCCTTGTTTCTGATCACTATGTGCATGCTGATGCCATCCAAGAAGAATACACATTTTGACAGTCCCTTTTGGAAATTACAAAGGTCATTAATATTTTGATCATGGTAAAGTTTCCTGCCAATCAAGACTCTGACTAGAAAGAAAAACTTCAAACTCTTTAAACAGAGAGGGCCCCTATGATGCTTATCCCATCCTGACCCCCCTTCCCCAGACTGGAAAGGTTTGAATTTATGTTTAGTCCTAGAAGCAATAGGGAACCATTAATCATTTTTTTTTTTTGCCTCTGAATGAAGGTTATTTCACTTAAAAAAAATTCCAGCTCCAAATTCTCTCTCTCATTCTATCCCCTCTTCTCACCCCTTGAGAAGGGTGAGAAATACGATACCCATCATACATCATGTAAAACATATGTTCATATTAACTATGTTGGAAAAAAAAAGCTGAAAAATAAAAATAAAAATGAAAAAAAAAATGCTTCAATCTGTACTTGAGAGTTCATCAGTTCTCCCTCTGCAAGTGAATAGGATTTTTCATCATGAGTCTTTTGGAATTGTCATAGATCACTGTATTGATCAGAGTAGCCAAATCTTTTACCATTAGAATACTGCTTTTACCGTGTAAAATATTTTCCTAGTTCTGTTCGCTTCAGTTTGCATTCCTATGATGCTTTCTAATACATCTGGTTTATTTTAGTGTAAAAGGAAGCTTCTCACTTAGTCGTCACTCAGTGCTGTTTACACAGACATGTACTGGCAACAGACTCTTCTAATAACCCTGAAAAATTTTATCAACAGCCATAAAAGTCATCAGCTTTATCAGAAGCAGATCTCTGAATCTGTCCATTTTTAAAAAGATTGGGGGGGGGGGAGGTGGCGCAGAGCCAAGATGGCGGCTGGAAAGCAGGGACTAGCCTGAGATCCCTGCCAAGTCCCTCCAAAAACCTATCAAAAATGGCTCTGAACCAATTCTAGAACTACAGAACCCACAAAACAGCATAGGGAAGCAGGGCCCTAGCCCAGGACAGCCTGGATGGTCTCTGGGTAAGGCTATCCCGCACCCAGCTGGGAGAGGAGGGGAGCGGAGCAGAGCCCAGCGTGGGCCGCGCAGACTGACCGACCAGACCGAGAGCCGGGAAGAGTGTGCCCTAGCACCTTGACTGAATCAGTGAGTTCTGGCAGTTACTAGACTTCTCAACCTACAAACACCAAGGACAACAGAGTAGGTTAGTGGGAGAAGCTGCTGTGGACTGGGATAGAGTTTTCGGTTCAGCCACTACCCTGGGGGCAGCGGAGGTGGGGCAGCTTTAGAACTACAGCTGCTTCTGGCCCCAGGCCCACCTGGTGGGAGGAATTAAGTGGTGGATCAGAGCAGGAATGAAGAGCTTGCTCAAGATCTAAGTCCAGTCCAGGTTGGGGGTTCTTGGGGAAGCAAGAGTGCTGGTGTGGCAGAGGGGTGCATCCCCCCAGGCTTGGAATATAGAACTCTCTAGTCTACAAGCAGTCATACCGCTGAAAAACTCAAGGGTCAAGTGAGTTGGCTGGGAACATGGCCAGGCAGCAAAAACGCACCCAGATTCCGTCTCAGACTCTGGAATCCTTCTTTGGTGACAAAGAAGACCAAAACATCCAGCCAGAAGAAGTCAACAAAGTCAAAGAGCCTACAACAAAAGCCTCCAAGAAAAACATGAACTAGTCTCAGGCCATGGAAGAGCTCAAAAAGGATTTAGAAAAGCAAGTTAGAGAAGTAGAGGAAAAATTGGGAAGAGAAATGAGAAGGATGAGAGAAAACCATGAAAAACAAGTCAATGACTTGCTAAAAGAGACTCAAAAAAATACTGAAAAGTATACTGAAGAAAACAGCACCTTAAAAAATAGACTAACTCAAATGGCAAAAGAGCTCCAAAAAGCCA
>CM053622.1:500562791-500664657 GCA_028646595.1 Phalanger gymnotis | reverse complement strand
AAAGACATTTATCATCTTGTTCTTCCTATCTCCCCACCACTTCCCCCACTGTATTCATTTCTCTCCCATTTTTTCCATAAGAATAGTATGAGATTTTATCAAAAGTCTTGCTAAAATCTGGGTAAGCTATATCTTGACATATCTTTAGCACTTCACTGATTTATTAATTTAGTAACCTTATCAAAAAAGGAAAATAAGACTGGCCTCTTGATAAAATCATGTGTAACAACAATGCTACTTGCTGCTAGCACAGGTTCTTTCATCTGCTTTTCTAAGGAAAGCAACTTTAAGGGATTTACAATCTCATTCTAATTAAACATACATATATCATTCACTTAGTTCGGGGGAAAAATTCAGCACTCTGAACTTCAGAGAAAACCCAAACAGAAATTACAAGCAGAAATTATATACATAGAGCAAAATAACACAAGTCAGCAGACTGGCTTCTAGCTATCTGTCCAAGACATTACATACATAGTTATGAGAGAGAGAGAAGCACCAACATGTGGGTTTTTCAAAGTGAGGGGGCTCCTTAACAGCTACTCAGAGTCTTGTCTGGTTAAATCACACAACACTCTTCCAGTGAGTGAGCCCTAAGCAAAATGCTAAATTCAGAGTAATATATACACTTCTTCATGGTCAGTCCACAGAGGGCGTCACAATCTTGCAACTCAAACCCATGTTACCTAGGCCTTCTCATGATTTAAGCAGGTCATCAAAGACACTCCATTCAATCCCAAGACTTTTGATTGAAACAAAGGCAAGATTCAAAGGCACTTGATTTGTGTTAGTGCTGAGAAGCACTCCAAAACAAAAGACAGTAAAAAAGTCCCACTTTACTTGCTCGCTCTTTGTGAACACTTTTTTTCTAGATGTTTATTAATGATCCCTTTAAATAACATGTTTTAAATTTTGGTTACAGGCTTATGGTTTTCAAACTGTTCTCTTAAAAAGTACAAGCCCTTCCGTATTTTTCTTGTTTTCCATGATCTGTTAGGCACTCAGGTAGCACAAAGGATACAAGGTTGGACTTGAAGTCAGGAAGACAGAGATCAGTCAATCACTAAGTGCCTATTATGTGCCTGGCAATTTGCTAAGCTCTGTGGAGTGTTTAAAAAAAAAAAAAGGTAAGTGACAGTCCCTGAGCTTAAGGAGCTGGCTCAGGACTCTAATAAAAGAGACTACAAAGAAACAAATATGTAAAAAGGAAGTTATTTGCAGAATAAATAGGAAATGGTTAAAAGAGGGAAGGCAGTAGAATTAAGAGGTATCAGCAAAGGCTTACCGTAGAAGACAGTTGGGATTACAATTGGGCCTTAAGGGAAGCCAGAGAGGTCAAAAGTCAAAGAAGGGAGAACATTTCAAATATGGGCGACAGCCTGAGAAAGCTCAAATCCTGACTTAGATAATTACTAGCTGTGTAGCCCTGGACAAGTCATTTGACCTTTTTCTTTTCAGTTTCCTCATCTATAAAATGGAAATAATAATAGCACCTGCTTAATAGGGTTGTTGTGGGGATCAAACGAGATAATACGTGAAGTGTTTTGTAAACCTGTGCGACACTACATAAGCACGAGCTATTATTATTAAGCTGGCATTTAAAAATCAGTGACAGTAGCTTAGCAAACAAATCTGCCATCAATATAGTCATTGATATTTTGGACCAAGCAACTTGAACTCATCAATATGCCCTCTTACTATCTCCTTACTTATTTTAGTTATCCACTCTCAGTTGACCCTATTATTTGTTCACTCCTTTTTATTCTAAAATCGCCTCTTCTTTCTTAATGAGAACTGTTTCTTTTATTGATCTTCCAGTTTTCAGAATGTTATTGTTGAAAGTTTCCTTTCAGTCCTGTGCTGAGTTCCCCTGTAGAATTTTAGTCAGTAAGAATCTGGCTATCTTTTTTCTGAATCCTTTGAAATCTGCTCATCCAAAGTCTAGGGTGCATGTTATATCATTCTCAATTTTCCCTGAGAAAGTTTTCCCTGAGGTAACCTTTTTCACAAATTCTAAGATGAAGTGGTCATTCTTCTACCAAGGTTTCCTATCATTTCCACAGAAGAAATACATTTTTCTAGGCTATTGATAATCAGTTTGAGAATAGCAGTTCCTTGTTGATTCTCCCACCTTCTTAAGGCAAATTATCATTAAGGAAAGTCAAGAAATGATTTCCTCTGCTTTTAGTGGAGCACTCTAGCAGATGTCTCCATAGCTGAAGTCACCATAACTACTATATCACATCTGAACTAATTGGCGATTACCACCTTCTATACAGATGATAAGTATTTAGTACAGGTGAAAAATATGTTTCTGCTTACAATGAAATTTCCACAAATTCTTTCTAGATACTTTCTCCCTTCATTTCTTGAATTTCCTCACTTGACTATATTCTCATCATGCCTGCAATTTAATTCCTTTTCATCTCTACCTCTCAGAAATCTTTGACTTTTTTTTCTAGGTTCAGCTTAGGTTATAAAACTTCTCCTTTAAGCCTTTCTTTATCCTTCCAGTTAGTGCTCTCTCCTTCAGTTTATCTTTTATTATTTGTGAAGAAGAAATGTGCATTCTTACCCCTTAGATTCCTTGAAGGCAGGGTCTGGGCACTGCCTTTCTTTAGTCTTCGTATTCCAGTATTTTCTCTAGTGTCTTGCATGTGGTAATCAAAATGTAACAGTTTTTTGTTAAGTGGGAAAATAGACCTTTATATTTCCAAATAGTTTAAGGTCTGGTACTGAATCTTGGGATAATATTGTATTTTATTAACATATATGCATACATATGTATAGATGCATAGACATATATACATAGACATGCACATATGAAATGTGTTTATAACATATACATATTTTTGTAAACTGAGATGGATTTTTAATATTTATTTTACTCCTTATTCCAAACAAGAATGTAATTTTTTTCTACGTTAGTCTTTCAAAAATACCATTGTAATACATTTTATGCAATTTGTGAATATGTTGAAAAGTGAAATAAAAATAATTTTTGAAAAACTGATCTTTTTAGTGTAAGTTTATTTTATCAGGCTTTCCAGTAATAATATTTTTAAGGAAAAGTTACATTGATGCCTTTTGTTTTTATATGTGATTTTTCTGTTCCTTTTTGAAACTGGACTGTTCTTAATGTGGTAGCAAAAAAAGTTTTTCCTTTATATATAATTTTATTTTTTTTAGAAAGAGGCAAGAAAAGAAAACTCAACATGTTTGTAACCACTGAAATTTCTTCTTTTCCAATTCTAGGGTGGGTACATGGCTGCGAAGGTCCAGAAATTGGAAGAGCAGTTCAGATCAGATGCTTCTTTGCAGAAGGATGGAACACCATCTACAATTTTTAGTGGAGTTGCTATCTATGTCAATGGCTACACAGGTTGTGTATTTTTTTAATAGCTAAACTATATTAGTGTAGCTGGGGTACATTGGATAATTTTTAATTTAATGGGAAATGCCCAATTTCACATTTTTTTGCGTTAATTTAAGACCAAATTCTTTATCAAATTGTATGAAATAAAATATGTTGCTTGAAAAGTAATTATTTTTGCCTGTTTGGCAAAAATTGATTAAAATTAAAGTTTGTAATGAAGCAGCTATTATTCTATTCTAATCATTATTATTATTATTCTAATTACTTACTGGTTTTTAATTTAGTCCAGAAATGTTAATTTGCAAGTAATAGCATATATTGTTCACTCTGATACTCTTTCATTTTAATGAGTGAAATGGCATCTATTTTATTTGAAATTAATTTCTCATCTTTTCAGTTGCAAAAAAGGATTGTATATTTCTAATTCTACATCTCTAATCCTTTCACACCAGTTTTCATGTAGATGTGTGACTTTAGGCCCATTTCCTCAATTTTCAGAATGAAGACATCACCAGTTTTTGGCTTTCTAGTGTTATATAAAATGAGGAACATTCTGTAGAACATTAGGTTTGTATTAGATGAGGTATTAAATCTTTTACAGAGACAAAACTTCATGTTCATAAAAAATTTTACATATGTAATTATGATGAACTTTCTGAGGCATCTACATTATGTGTAACAGCTTTCTATGATTGTCAAAAGTCACATTCCTTTTCTGCAGTAACTAGAATTGGAAGTCTGGGTAGCTAGCCTTTGTGTAATGAATTAGCAAATGAAAATAAATGCTTTGAACCTAGTTAAAAGAAGGCCAAATTTTGATTATATAAAATTAAACCATTTTGGCACAAACAAAACCAATGCATCCAAAATTATGAAGAAAGCAGAAAACGCGGTGGTGGGGGGAGGACTGGTTTGCAACAAGTACCTCTGATAAAGGCCTCATTCTCAAATATATAGAGAACTGAATCAAATTTGTAAAAATACAAGTCATTCCCCAGTTGATAAATGATCAAAGAATATGAACAGGAAATTTTCAGATAAAGAAATCAAAGCTATCTATGACTATATAAAAAATGCTCTCACTATTGATCAGAGAAATGCAAATTAAAACAAATCTGAGGTACCACTTCACACCTATCAGAGTGGCTAATATGACAAAAAAGGAAAATGTTGGATGTTGAAGGGGATGTGGGAAAACTGAGACACTAATGCACTGTTGTTGGAGTTGTAAATTGATCCAGTCGTTCTGGAGAGCAGTTTGAAAGTATGTCCAAAAGGCTATTAAACTGTGCATACCCTTTGATCCAGCAATACCACTGCTATTCTATATCCCAAAGACATTCATAAAAAGGGAAAAGGATTCATATGTACAAAAATATTTATAGCAGCTCTTTCTGTGGTGGCTAAAAATTGGAAATCAAAGGGATTTCCATCAATTGGGGAATGGCTAAATAAGATGTCGTATATGATTGTAATGGAATATTATCGTGGTATAAGAAATGACAAGCAGGATGATTTCAGAAAAACCTGGAAAGACTTACATGAACTAATGCATAACGAAATGAGCCGAACCAGGAAAACATTGTACACAATAAAAGCAGTATTGTTCCACGAAGAACTGTGAATGACTTAGCTACTCGCAGCAGTACAGTGATCTAAGACAATTGCAAAGGACTAATATGAAGCATACTATTTGTTTCCAGAGAAAGAACTGATATTCATTGAATACAGACTGAAGCATACTATTTTTCACTTTCTTTGAGTTTTCTCTTTTATTCGAATTTTCTTGTACAAAATGAGTAATGTGGAAATGTTTTATGTAATTTCACATGTATGGCTTATATCTAATTGTTTACCATTTCAGGGAAGGAGGGTTAGAATTTGGAACTCAAAACTTTAAATAAAAATGTTTTAAAAATTGAAAGAAAAAAAGAAAGGCTAGAACCATTAGGCACATACTGGGTTTCCTTATCTTGCCCAAGCTGGAAGTGCAGAGGCCACTCATGGACCAGATTCTACTATGACTTGACACTAAAGCTTTGACCTCCTCTATTTCTGAACTGGGCCAATTTACCCCTCCTTGAACAGCCTGGTACTACTTCTACCTCATTCCTGGAACTTACCATATTGGTGCTGGATTTAGTGGAAACACTCAATTGGGTTTTTATCCCTGTGCCATCACACCAGCATCTTTTAATTCTTTGCTTATTTGTTCATATGTTTTTATTAATCATTGAGTTTAGTTGCTGACATAGTTCTTATCTTCAAGGCATTTACAATCTGTTTGTTTATCTATTGATATATGGCAGCCCTCCTTTGGAAACAAACACAGAAGCAGGCTTGGAGCTATTCCTCTCAGTGGAAATAAGTCATATTAGACAGGTTCTGATTGAAATAGTTCTCATTGTATCTTGTTGCATAGTGATCCAGCAAGCTCTGCTTAGGGTACTCTGCTTAGACTACTCTGCACTAATGGCAATACATGCATCGTTCTACTGCTGCATTCTCCACAGAAGGAATTGTCTATTATATGCAAGGATCTGTTCTTGAAGTGGGGACTAGTTTTTAACTAAACCTATGTTTTGTCAGGCTGGCAGAACTTTATAGGAAAAGGCTTCAATAACTTCTTGCATTGTATTCTAATCCAGTCAACCTTTCTTCTGTTGACTCTCCTCTGTGACCTTTTCTTCAGAGGACAGATTAGTGTTAAAGGCTGTTATGGTGTGTCTTCTCTCTCCTTGAAATGGAGATATGAGAGGTCTTGTTCTGTCTTTATTCTCCGATGAAAATCTTTCAGGTCTCTTGGGCAAGAAGAATATTAATGAATTGTTTCATGCTCCTATTCACTTCAAGCCACTCTCAGGTCTCTTTGTACTTGGAGTTTCTGCTCTTTTGTTATGTTGTGAGGGAGGAGTCTTGGTCCTGATTTTGGAGCTTGGACCTGGTCTCCCATTGAGCTGGTAAAGAAAAAGGATAAAACACTTAGAATTAATAAGGAATTGCTATCTAGAATTAGGAAGGAGATAGTAAGAAAGTGCCTAGCTGATCTCAGACTCGGCAGATCTAAACTTATGAGACCGTCATCTTTTCCCCCCTTTTGATATTCGTATTTCTTTTGAGGACACTGCCATTCTTTTAGTCATGCCAGGTTTCACATCTCAGTCATTTGAAATTCTTCACTCTATTTTGCTTCTCACCTCCCATCAGCCAGTTACCAAGTTTGGGGATATTGTTTTTTTAATAAGTCTTGCATCTCTCTTTTTTACTTATATTGCAACCATGTTAGTTCAAGGTAGTTCTGTCCTTTACAGTTAAAAGAGTTTTCGTGCTCTTTCTCTCCTCTCTCTCCCCCTCCTCCTTCCCTTTCCCTCGTTGAGAGATTACCTCTCTCCTGTGAGAAGTAAGAACCAAGGCAAAGAATTGGAAATCGAGGGCATGCCCATCAATTGGGGAATGGCTGAAAAAGTTATAGTATATGAATGTAATGGAATATTATTGTTCCATAAGAAATGATGAGGAGGCAGATTTCAGAAAAACCTGGAAAGACTTGCATGAACTGATGGTGAGTGAAGTCAGCCAGAACCAGGAAAATATAATACACAGTAACAGCAACGTTGTGTGAAGACCGGCTTTGGTAGATTTAGTTCTTCTCAGCAATGCAATAATCAGTTCCAAAACACTCATGATGGAAAATGCTATCCACATCCAGAGAAAGAATTGTGGAGTCTAAATGCAGATCAAAGCATACTGTTTTTTCTTTTTGTTTGTTTTTTTTGTTTTATGTTTCTCATGGTTTTCCCCTTTTGTTCTGATTTCTTTCATAACATGATTAATACAGAAATATGTTTAAGGTTATTGCACATGTATAGCCTATTTTGGATTGCATGCCAGATTGGAGAGGGGGGAGAATTTAGAACTCAAAATCTTATAAAAGTGAATGTTGAAAACTAAAAATAAATTAATTTAAAAAAAGAAGTAAGAACTTAGGGTTTTTCTGGTGTGAGCAAAGGCATAGCATGACAAGAGGTCTTGTCATGCTTGTCTGGACTGTTGCATTTTACAGTCAAACCAAACTGGCCTACATGTTGTTACCTGTACACAACATTTCATTTCCCATCTCCACATCTTTGTATAGGCAGCCCCTTATTCTTGGAATGCTTTCCGTCTTCAACTCTATGACTCGTAATCCCTAGATTACAATTCCTTTCCGTCATGTACTTAGTATCCATATGATACTTTTTCTGATTCTTCTACGTGATTGGTCCCTCTTCTTCAGTTACTTTGTACACGTTATATATGTATACTTTATTTACTTGTAGAATGTAAGGACATTTAGAGTAGGGACTATTTTGTTTCTGTAACCTCAATGCCTTGTACAGTGCTAGGGAGGTATTCCATATTTAATAAAATGTTTGTCGATGCATTGATCTTTAAGTACTGAAAGAGTTGGCAAATGCAGATTCATTAGCCACTGTTAGTGTTCTTCCAAGATTGTGGAAGAGGGTAGCTATATGGGAATATTGGAGAAGGGCAAATGTTGCCTTTGATGTTCAACAATATTCACTGTTCATATACAATGAATATTACCAGAACAAAGTAACAATCAAGTAATAGGACCTAAAAAAGCGTTTCATTCCTACCTCCTATGTAATGCACTTGGGGAGAGGAACACCAGATAGACAAATAAAAGAGCCTTTGACTTTAGGGAGGTGACAGTCTAGTAGAGGAAGGGAGTAAAAGATAACTTTAATGCAAAGAAGAATGTGAATGGCTGTGTGTGAAATATTATTGTTCACTGGAAGAAGATATTACTTCCTCCTGGAATGATCAGGTAAGGCTTTTATGGAGTAGCTAGCATTTAAGCTGGGCTTGGAAGGATGCATAGGAATTGATGGATGGAGCTGTGGTAGAAAGGCATTCTAATTTTGAGAAAAACAAATAATGTAAGCATAGATACTAAGATGAGAAAGGCTAGGATATTATGGTCAGGAAATGACGATGCAATTTGGCTAAAAGTTTTTAGGGTATGTGAAAAGGGGCAAGGACATAGAAAATAAAATTGGAAAAGTAATTTGGGGAAAATTGTTTAGAGCTTTCAATACCATGCGAAGGAATTTGTACCTATTTGTTAGGTGTGGGTCCCTTTGAAGGTTTCTTAGGGGGATTTAGAGGTTAAAGATTGTTTTTAAATCTAGTAGCAGTATGTAAAATAGGTTTTTGGGCAGTGATGAGAAGACTAGAGGGCCATTTAAAATAGCAATTTAGTGGTATAGTGAGGGTCTAAATGAAAGCTGTAGCAATGGAAAGGAGGGGACAGCTTTTGAAAGATACTATTGCAAAGGTAGAATTGATTTGATGGCTTACATGTGGAAGATAAGGAATCAAAGATTATCAAGATTTTGAACCCTAACTAGGAGGGAGGGTGGTGTCATTAACAGAACTAGAAAAGTCAGAATGAGGAGCAGATTATGATAGGAAAGGTAAAAATGAATTCAGTTGGGGAAATGAGGTGGGTTTTTTTTGTTTTTATTTTTGCTTTAGACATGGACTTATGTTTTTATTTTTAATAGTTTATTTTTAGTTTTCAACGTTCACTTCCATAAGTTTTAAATTTTCTCCCCTTCCTTCCTCAAGACAGCCTGCAATCCAATATAGGCTCTACATATACATTCCTCTTAAACATATTTACATATTAGTCATATTGTATAAAAGAATTATAACAAATGGGAGAAACTATGAGAAAGAAAAACAAAAAATAGTCTTCTTTGCCCTGCATTCAGACTCCATAGTTTTTTCTCTGGATGTGGTTGGCATTTTCTATCATGAGTCCTTTGGAATTGTTTTAAGTCCTTCTGTTTCTGAGAAGGGCTGAGTCTATCAAAGTCAGTCACTGCACACTGTGGATGTTACTGTGTACATGTTCTCCTGGTTCTGCTCACTTCACTCAGCATCAGTTCATATAAGTCATTCCAGGTTTTTCTGAAATCTGCCTGCTCGTCATTTCTTATGGAACAGTAATACTCCATTACATTCATATACCACATCTTGTTCAGCCATTCCCCAATTGATCGGCATCCCCTCAATTTTTGGGAAATGAGTTTTAAGTACTCAAAGAACATGTAGGTGAATCATCCAAAGAGGCAGCTGGAAATGTAAATTTGAAATTTGTAAAATTGGAATTTGGGAGTGTAGTTGGGACTAGAAATAAAGATTTGTGAATATCTACCTATGTGTATTAAAAGTTGGAGGTATGACAATGAATAAGATTGTCAAAGGGCAGATGTTTTTCATAAGGAATTCATTATGCTCAGATCATCAAATCCCTTTTTAGTGTCAAACCTGGTGACCTAGTAATATTTTTGTTACACAGAGCTTATTTTTGCTGTAGTCTTCATTGCAGTACAGTTTTATTCATAAAGTTTTAGAGTTATGATACTTAATGAACATGCTTTCATGGGTATATGCTTTTTTGAGTTATACTCAATTCTTATCATAGTTGAGAACTGGGATGCTCTTTTTCCTAAAGAGATAAGGACCATTTACAGTACATACTCAAAGAACTAGACTACTATAAAATACATTTAACATGAAAACTAACAGTGATTAAATTATTTTTTATTCAGAAGGCATATTGAGATCCTTGTCAGCCTCTCAGCCATTATAAAGAACATTAATTATTACACTTTCAGGGCCTGGAAGTGGTGCTCAGTAGAGGCCTCCAGTTTATAGAATGCCAGATGTTTACCTTTTTTTTAATATTACTATTAAAATTAAATAACATTACTATTAAATGTTATTGTATCGTAATGAAGACAGTAAGCTTTGTGTAACAAAGCTAATTCCATAAGCAGGCTGTGTAAATAATTAATTTGGTCAACTGAGGTTTATCAGAAAATTTCATTTGTTTTACTCTAATTAGTGAAAGTGTTTCTAAAAAGTATTAGTACCTATGTAAAGTCTAGTAGAATCATAGGTTTTTTAGTTGGAAGGAACCATAGATTCCATGAGGTGGCCTAGTGGATGGAGTGTGAGACTTGGAATATGAAAGACTAGAATTCAAATTCTGCCTCAAATACCTAATAGCTGTGTGACCCTGGGCAAATAAGTCATTGAACCTCTTTCAGCCACAGTTTCTGCATATAGAATGGAAATGAGAACAGCACCTAACTCAATGGGTTATTCTGTGGATCAAATGAAATCATATATGTAAAGCTGTTACCATCTGAAACCTCTCCTTTTACAGACGAAGAAAATAATGCCCCAAAATATCAATGGATTAAAAAAAAAAACCACTACTAGTAGTTAATTTTCTTGTCATTTCTTTTTTCTAAATTTCAAATACAGAAAAAAAAATATGGCCTAGAGGTTTTGATTAGTCATGCTTCAGCTATTTGAGGTCTTCTTTGATTCTAGATCAAATGAGACACTGAAATGAATATCTACTTCAGCTTTCCCTTCCTCACTGTTAATTTCTCTGACTGCAGAAAGTAAAGAAAAAATATTTTCAAATATTGTCTATCATCAGCATTAATCTCATCATCAGATGCCGGAACTCAAAGGGAACATCAGGTCTACTTTAAGCCTCTTCTTTTACAGATGGTAAAACTAAAGCTGAGCAATAAATTCCTTACCCAAGGTCACATTGACAGCAAGTGACAGCCAGGCCTTGTGTTCAGGTCTCCTGACAGTTACTTAGTTCCTGCCCATGTTCTTTGTAACAGAGTTTTACAATTGAGAATAGCCTTAAGTAACTGGGTTTATTGGAAAAAGATTCTGGGTTGTATATTACTATAGTTATCTTTATTTTAAAAATACTTATTGTTCATTAGTACATATTTTTAAAATATACTATTTTGGAAAACTGATGACAGTGTAAACTTCTAAATTGTACCTTCTGTGGCATTATGGGTAAAATCATAGTATGATGAACTCCATATGCCCTCCAAATAATTTTGTTTTAGTTGACTTTCGTTATAAGAAGACATTGCCAGAAATTACTTGTTGGTCCTTGGCGCTAGAAAAGAAACAGCTGGTGCTTAGCTCCAGTGATAAAATTGGCAAATTGAAAGAAGTGTTCTGAATTTGGGTTGGAATTTTAGGATTAGTGTTACCTCTTTCCAAAGTCCTAGATCTTTTGAGTGTGGTATTTTAGTCTAGTTGAGCTGATAGGAATGTTTGAATAGGGCAAAAGTGAAAGCTAATTGCTATTAAGTGATAGAAAATGGAAAATGAAAATAAAATACAATCAGAGTGCATACTTTGATGAAAATGAGTGACTAAGTATGACAGAGACCAGTGCAACATTGATTGTGTGTAATTATTTGTCTTAACTTTAACAGAAAAGCATTGGGGCCATCCTCAGAAACACTAAAATGGTTTTTGTATTTAATCCTTCTTTGGATGCAAGACTTTTCTTGTGCCGTGTAATGGTGGCATAGGTCATTTATCTAAGGTACAATAGAAGCATTGAAATGAGTCTGTCACGGTGCTAGACATCCAGCAGACAGTTGGTAAATGTATTTGTTAGACTTGAACTTCAGAATATAAAATATTTATTCCCGTTCTGTATGTGTGAAGCAGTTTAGGTAAAAAGACACTATACTATCTTAGTTTTTATATTTTAATTCTCATGCCTTGATTTATCTAGAAACAGAGTTATATAATGTAGAGGCATAGTGGTGTAGTAGAAAGAGTCTTAGCTTTGTATCAGAGGACCTGGATTCGAATTTTGGCTCTGTTGCTTACTACCTGTGTGAGCTTGGTGCTCTATCCATTGTACGACCTACCTGTCCCACTCCATTTGCTCATATACATTTACTTTTCAAGGTTTCTCATGAGTCTTTGAAAGTTTTTTCATAAAATAATCGGCACATATCCTTTTGTCTTTATGTTGCCATCTAGTCCTGGTAGATCTGGGAAATTTTCTTTTATGACTTTTTGAAATATAGTATCCAGGCTTTTAGAAATCATATTTAAATATCTCACTGTCCTGTGGAGTCAGTGAATTTTTATTCGAAAAAATTTTCAGGGAGTCCCATTTTTTAGGTAAAGTTTCTCATTTTGTTTTTTATGTTCCTTATTCTCTTCTAAGTTCGTTCTCCAGAACTTTTATTTTACTTTTACTTATCTCTTGCTTCATTTCTTCAGGTGTTCCAGTGGTACTTGTGGAAAATCTATTTATTTCTTCCCTTATAATTGTTGTGTAGCTACTTATTCCTTTTTGAGGCTCTCTAAATTTGCAGTCACTTTTGGTGCTGGAAGTTTTCTTTTATTTAAATTGCGGCTTTGTTCCATGACCGTGCTCCACCCACTGCTGTGCTTTCCACGTGTTGTATTTTGCCCTTTTTGATCTTGACCTGGGTTTTCTTGGCTCCTGGACTGACCTCCACCTCTCAGAATTTAAGCTGTCCTGGATGGATATCCTTTGAACCTCTTAGTTCAGAGCACTGAATCTTCTTGGAACATTTTGCCTTCTCAAGAAAGAAAGTTAAGGACTCAGAACTTTAGGGCCTAAAGATTCCCAATCTGAGCACTATATATAGGACGAGACTATTCTAGTCACTGGGCTTCTTTCTGTCATTTTTGGGCTCTTCCAAATATCCTGAGGGTTTTTCAAGGAGTGCTTTCCTCTTGCTTTCTTTGGACATAGGGTTTTATAGCCCAGACATATCTTTGGTCTATTTCTGGTTGCATTGGTCTGGGAAACTATTGTGTACTGTTGCTGGTGTCCCCCTATCCTATTTCCTTTAGGTTTCTGAATGAACTTTTTTGCAATTCAGGGATAGAAGAAGCATTTACTCTTCTCATTTTTTTTCTTCTTAATTTAAGCACAATATGTCCCAAACTGAACTCGTTGTCTAACTTCTGTATTGCCGTCAAGGGCATCATCATTCACTCATGTTCAGAATCTGGGTGTCATACTTCTCACCCCATTTATAAAAATCAGATACCAAGTACTGTTGCTTATAACTTCTCAGTCATGGGAGTGGTCTTGTTGTTATCCCAAACTGAAAAAGACAGAAGTGAAGGCACTTATACAGGATTTCACAGCTGGTATGTATCTTTTTTAAAAAAAAAAGTTATTTGTTTATAGTTTTCAACTTTCACTTTTATAATATTTTGAGTTCTAAATTTTCATCCCTTCCCAAGAGGGCATGATATCTGATATAGGCCATATATGTACAATTATCTTAAATATAAATCCTCTCATTAGTCATGTTGTGTTAGAAGAATCAGAACCAAAGGGGAAAAATATGAGAAATATAGAACAAAAAACAAACAAAAAAGGAGAAAATAATATGCTTTAATCTACATTCAGACTCTGTAGGTCTTTCTCTGGATATGGTTAGTGTTTTCCATCAAGAGTCTTTTGGAATTGTCTTAGACCATTGCATTGCGGAAAAGAGTGAAGTCTATTAAAGTTGGCCATCACATAACATGGCTGTTACTGTGTATAATGTTCTCCGGGTACTGCTCCTTCACTCAACATGAGTTCATGCAAGTCTTTCCAGGTTTTTCTGAAATCTGCCTGCTCATCTCTTCTAATGGAATAATAGTATTCCTTTACATTCATATACCACAGTTCAGCCATTCCCCAATTAGTGGACATCCCCACAATTTCTGATTCTTTGCCATGATAAAAAAGCTGCTGTAAATATTTTTGTACATGTGTGTCCTTTTTCCCTTTAGCTAGTATGTATCTTAAGGCCATATTTGAATTCAGGTCTTTTTGGCTTCTAGTCCAGAAGGATCACAAGCTTATAGATTTCATATGATCATAGATTTGGAGCTGGCTGGGACTTAAGTTTTATCAATTGTCTAAGCACTTCATTTTATTAAAGAGGCAACTGAAGCCTAAAGAGGTTAAGCCACTTGCGCATTGTCATATTGATAGCAAAGCTGTAGAGATAAATTCAGGTGCTCTAAATTCAAATCAAGCACTCTTTTCATTACACCATGATGCCCCAGAAGCCAGACCAACCACTCAATTTATAAATGAGAAAACTGAAACCCAGGGAGTGATTTGCCCAAGATCAGGTAGAGGTAGTAGATACCAGAGGAAACATTTGAGCCCAGGTCTACTTTTAGTTTTCATTTTCAATTTTAGATGATATTTAACATTCTCTCCAGTTTTAAATCCTTAATTGTAATCATTGGAAGCAGCAGAAAGGTATCTTGGCTTTGGATGGTGAGTTTTCAAAGAACCTTGCCTTAGGACAATAATATCAACCAATAATTAAACATACAGTCACTTCAGTCCATCTAGGGCCTACCTGTAGGCCAGTCATTACACTTCACAATCCCATAATGTAAATAATCTTTCCAGTGAAGTCAAAGCATAAACTTCATTTTTCAAATCCATTTCTTCCTTAATAGAGTGCTGTTGAGCAATTGAGCAAACGTTTTTAGCATTTATTATGTATAAGGCATTGTGGTAG
Source organism: Phalanger gymnotis (assembly GCA_028646595.1). NCBI lineage: Eukaryota > Metazoa > Chordata > Mammalia > Diprotodontia > Phalangeridae > Phalanger > Phalanger gymnotis. The sequence goes on along the minus strand of CM053622.1, from coordinate 500,649,843 downwards.
GCCCTAAGATAGTTAGAAATCAAGTAACCTACTCTCAGCAGTCTAAGGAAAGAGTGGAAAAGTAGCTGTGACATAGAGGAGATTGTGATGAATGTAGAGAAAAATCTAGACAATAAGGTAATTGAGTGGGATGTGACTCTTAGTTTGGAAGTAGGTAGATTAGGATCAGCATTGGATCTTAAATGAAAAGACTTAAGCAGTCAATGATAGGGTAGAATCTATTCCAGCATTGTGGATCCCATGGACCAAAGTCATGAGGGCAGGATGAAAGTGGACCTGCTGTCATTAATTTATCAGATGACATGGAATCGAGTTTTCTGGGACATTTGGCCATTCATTGGACAGCTGGAAATTACTGAAGTCTTGAGTAGAAGAGATGATAGAAGATCTCAAACACACACACATATATAGTACTTGAAAGCTTGCAAAATAATTTCATTAAAATAACCTTGTGAGACAAATAATGTAAAATATTGATTTTACAGATGAGGAAATTGAGAGTGAGAGGTTACACAATTGGCTCACAATCACACAACTAATAGCCATTGAAGCCCAGATTTAAACCCTTTCTCCTAGTCAAACAGATCCTTTCACATCCCATCACTGCCTCAACTGATTGTCATTGCCGTTGACCATGACGTCGTTGTCGTCGCTTGTCCTTTGTTCTCAAAGAGGAATTGGATTTAAGCGAGGGAGGGCTGTACAAAATCACCGGCCTCACTTTCTCCTCCCGAGCCACCATTTTAAGAAGGTTATTGAGGCTGTAGGAAGGATGAAAGCCCCAAACTGCATCCCTTCTTATTTGTATTGTTTGGTGGAAAAAGTAGCATTAATGTGTAACCAAACATTAGACCAGGGCTGTCCAAAATGCATGTGGCCTGCCTACGAGCATAGAAATTTACATAAATGCTTTAGTAAATGAAGCTGAGCTACCGCAGAGCTCTCACTAAAATGGCAAAGCAAAATATATTGTCTATTGTTTTAATAAAAACCCAAGGTTGGACAGCCCTGCATTAGACCATAGAATGCATAAAACACAACTAAAAGATAAGATGTTACAGGACTGGGGCTGTAGTTCTGGCTCTTTTACTAACCCTTTAAATGAGCTTGGGCTAGATCACTTTGCCTTAACTGAGCCTCGTATTTCTCACTGTCAGGTGAGAGTTGGACTAAGAAGATCTCTGAAGATCTTTTCATCTGTGAGTTACCACATTTATAGTAAGCTGTTTGTTAATTCTTTTGTTTGTGAGTTTCATTGAGCAACTTCTGCAATTTGAGTGCTACTCGGATTTTTTGTTATCTAAAACATTGACCTATTGGGTTGATTAGAAGTTCTTCTCAGCCAAGTTTGTTAGGGTCCTGATTTTTGAAATACAATGTGTTTGGTTTATTCACTTTGAATCTGCTACACTAAGAAAAATGAAATGGAATTTCAAGAAAAGTTGCTACATCATTAGTAACAGTTCTTTGCTATGGCAAGCATCACATGGTAGAAATTACCTTGTTTTGGTTTGACTGTGCTCATGCATTCTGCTTTACCTCTGATGCCTCCGACTTTGCCTTAGCCTGAATGGAAGCTTTTATTGAAACACATTACATAGCTGTATGTATATATATGCTTTTTTGTTAACTTTACAGATCCTTCTGCTGAGGAATTGAGGAAGCTGATGATGTTACATGGAGGCCAGTACCATTTTTATTATTCCAGATCCAAAACAACACATATTATTGCCACAAATCTTACTAATGCCAAAATAAAAGAACTAAAAGGAGAAAAAGTCATTCGACCTGAATGGATTGTGGAAAGGTAAGTTAAACTCTTCTTATGCAATTTGAGTCTTGCACTGTGTAGTTTGGAAAACAACTGATCTCCAAATATGTGGGTGATTAGTTTGTTACAGATTGGAAACACTGGTAATTGAATAGTTTTGTTAAACTAGAGTTACAGTCATTATGGGACCATGGTTATCTTGCATGTTTTAATAAGAAAACCAATGTATCTTACTTTAAAGCACATAGATTACTCGAAGTTGAAATACAAAAGCTCCTTGTTGTGTAGGTATTTTAATTTATAAATGTAGATCAAATACTCTTTCATAATAAATGGATAAAATATCCTTTACAGGATAAGTAACTTTTGGCATACTGTGGCTGACAGAAATCTGTTTCCCTCCTGTCTACTTTTGCTTTCTGATATTATACAAACATACTTGGCATGTTGGTAATGATGCTTTATTGTTCTATCTTTTATTTATGGTCTCCCATGGAAGTAGGAGTTTTGAGCTCTTCCAACTCTTTGAGGTTTAAGATCTTTTTGATTTTAAGACCACAGTATAAAATAGTCAAAAAATACTTCATAATGGGTTTAAACATGACAACAGAAATCGTGCTTCACCATCAGCTGTAATTTGTCATATGATGGAGATCCTGTATTTTCATCCTAGGTGATTTTTTATTGCATTGGAGTGTTTAAAGTTATATTTTCCTTTAAGAGAAAGAAAGACAAGTCTTTTTCATATCATTGGTATTCTAAATCATAATTTTGTCATTGACCAGTTATTATCTTTGGTCTTTGTTAGGTTGTCTCCCTACAGTAATTGTAAAACTATTCACAGCCTCTAGGAACTAGAGACCAAACAGATATCTAATCTTAGAATCTTAAAAAAATATAAAGTAGGTGTGGGTAGCTTGAGGAGGGGCGGGGCCACTCTAGGGGCTCCTTGTGGATGCAGTGTAGAATGCTCAAGTGGAGTGGGGGTGTGTGCCATGGCAGAGTCACTGCAAGTGCAGGAGGTGGTGTACCTACCAGAATTCACTCTCTAAAGCCTCTTTAAGTCCCATTACTAAGTACATCCATTCTGTTAGCCTCCGGAGTATCAATCATATGAGCCCACCATAGTCTAATAGAAGGTAACCGAAAATGAAATTCACCATGGTGAAAGGGCTGGAGCAGAATATCTGCAAGATGCAGGGTACCATGTTCCATTGAATGCTGCCATGCTTCCTCGGCCCAGGACCTTGAGACCAGTGAACTGGAGAAATTCCAGGACCACCTGTCTCGATGTATCTACCATGCACTGCAATGGCAAAACCAAAGACTTGATGGATGCCAGGAGCAAAGAGCAGCAGGTGAAGAGGCAGCTAGTGCCCTGTGTGACCAATGTGTTGATGACCACATGCACCTCATTCCCACCATGACCAAGAAGATGAAGGATTCCTTGGCTGTAGTTATCTGGGGTGGGAGAATAGATCTACTTGTAAAAATGTATGGAAATTTTTACTTTTCAGTGAAAATTTAAGAGCAAAGAAATTGAGGCTGATAGCAAAATACCTTTATGGGAATTTCACATCAGCCTCTGAACTCTGTTGGTTCCATTATATATTTTAGCTCATGGGCGAAGGAGTGGAAGAAACTGGTGCTCAGATCTGGATTGGAGGTAGCACAAAGGGGTAATAGTATCCGTTCCTTCAATTAAGATGACCCCTATTCTGTCTATTGGAGCCCTTAACAGGCTTTCAGCTGTATTCCATTCCTAGAAGCTGGAATAACCCTTTGAATTTATGCATATTAGTAGTTCTCCTCCCCAACCTACCTCATCTGATATGAATCCCTGAGGCAGCCATCCATTTTTGTTTAGTACCAACTTCACAGCCACCATATGAAACCATTTCCCATAGACCATAAAGCAGCAGCCATGAGTTCAGTACTGATTGGAAAAGAGAAACACAGTTGTGCTCTTCTCCCCAGTAAAAAAATTTGACATTCAGAGAGGAGTCTGGGGAAAGAGGGTTGCTTGGATTACAGCACTGAGCAGCTCCCAGGTGATCTTTCCTTTTAATGAAGACAGTGCTTGTGCCAGCTTTCACCAGGGACACCAAGCAAGATCATAAAAGGAAAATCTCCTGCCAGGCATGTGAAGGTCTGGTTCCTTCACATTGGATTTTCTAGGACTGCTGCTCAGATTACCTTTTCTTGCCCTTCTGGAAGGTACTACAAGGGCAACAATTCAGTTTAAGTGCCTTTTGAGATTAGCAGGAAACAGTTTTGAATTAAGGCCAAAGAAAGCCTCTTTTTGCTTGTAGAACAATCTTAAACCTCCTATTTAATGAAATGGTAGATGACTGGTTTGGGGTAAAATTAGTTTTCCCCAAAGCAGAAAGAGATGTGATACCCTGGGCCTGCTCATTTGCCTCTTCAACAGAAACAACTTATTGAGAGGACCCTCCTAGGACAGAAAAGGGTAGGAAGACAATATAAACTTCTGGGGTGTAAGCAAGGGAGAGCTTTTTTCTACCCCAGAGTACAGGAGGCAGCTAGCACCAATTATCCAGTTATCACTGTCAGTTAAAACATTTGTGCGTCATGTTAGTACCAGGCATTGTGTTGGAAAAGATCTTGTTCTCTATACCACCTTCTTACTGGATACAGTTAACATAGCTTTCCTATTCAGTGTTTCAAGGCTATGTCATATTTTCCTAATGGTTTGATTAAATGATTGATCGATAAGTAATGCAAATAATATTAACAATAAGGTAGAATTCTATAGCACTTTAAAGTTTGCCAAGCAAATATGATCTCAATTAATCTTCACAACAATCCTGGCAGGTAGGTGCTATTATTCCTGTTTTACAGAAGAAGGAAACAGAGAAGTGACTTGCCCTGGGTGACACTGCTAAGAAGTGTCTGGGACCCAATTTGAGCTCAGGACTTACTGTTTCCAGGCCTAATAAATAAATAAGAATTCAGTCTTGTCAGGATAGATGACAAGAAGAGCATTTGAAGTGTTGAAGTAATTTTAGTTTTAGTTTACAACATTCAGTTCTTTATAAATAATTTTTAATAAACCAAAATATATCTTAATACTACTAGGAAAATTTCTGCTCCAGTAAATTATTTTTGTAAAGAATTTCTTCATAATTAGCTCCTTTATCTTTTCTATAAATTTTAATTTTAATGTGCTGAATTTTCTTAAAGTAGAGGACTTTCTAAAATCCTTCTAAAGAGGATAAGAAAATAATCCCAGGAGAATTTTTTTAAAAGAAAGATGATTTCTCAGATGCTCTTGTCCAAAGATAAAGCATTAAAGTCTGTCATCAGGAATGGGGTTCAACATGAGTGGTACATTATTCTTGTGACTTCAAGTTAACAAGAATTTCTTGTAACTATCATACACTAATTTTAAGACTTTTTTTAAAAACCTGTCATCTCAGAGGCTATCTACTTTGTGTTACAAAAGGGCTCATTTTGTGACCTTGTGGGCTTGGCTCATTTTGTGTGGATGTATAGAAATCTGACTTAAAACTCAGCTGGACATGATATTTGCTGTTGTGTACTGGGGAACCCTTCAGGCACTTGTCTTTTACCATTATTCTGACCATAGAAAACATCTTTAGTATCTGATTTATTTCAGGGCTATAATACATAGAGTAGAAGGAAGATAAACATGGTTTAAAGGAAAACTTTGCATTTCGCTTTAGTTTAACCCAACTCTGGCATTTAAGATATAGTTTCAGCATGCCTCTTGTCCTGTGTCTCATCATTTGCACATTATGAGAGGCCAGGTTGAATGTAGAGTTCTGCACAAATCTTCAGCTGTGATCCATTGTTTGGTGGAAGAAAACAGATGATAGGGGATTGTTGATGAGATGGCAATAAAAAAGGTTTGCAAAGAGAGCTACAGGAAACAAATGACTTGATTTTAGGTTGATTGTGTTATATGAAGATTGAATTTTGCAACTAACATATTATAATCTGGAATCTTAAATCAATTTTTTTTTGGTCTGGGATATGTATTTGGATTGTTGGAAAGTCACTGAAATTATATATTTAAAAAAAAACAAAACAAAACCCTACATTGGAACTTCAGTATATTACATTTATTACCAGACTTCAGAGTTGATTTTTATCTCCTCAGAGTGGATTTAGTTGCTAAAATAAAACTGTGGGCAGTTTCAGTGGTAAGAAAATCTCACTCAGCATTTTGGAGAGACATTAGTGAGTGTATTTTGTAGTGATAGTTAATATTTATTAAACGCTTTAATGCAGTGTGAGTTTAAAAGAACATATATGTAACATGTTAGACTGTTTTCCCTCTGCCTTTAAATTTTAAAGTTACATGATCCTATTAGATTGTAAGCACCTTAAAGAGTGACAGTTGTCTCTTAAATATTTTTAATTTTGACAGTACCTACTCACATAACGTACCTAACAGGCAAAAACAGCACCGACTGATGTTCTGTGCACTCCTTATGATTTATTATTGTAACAACAATGTTGCTAGTAGCTGCTGTGGAGGTGTAAGACTAATAACACTAGCACACAGGAGGGCCGCTAACACAGATTCTTTGATCTGCTTTTCTAAGGAAAGCAACTTTAAAGGGTTTACAATCTCACTTTAATCAGACATATATCATTCACTTAGTTCAGGGGGAAGAGCCAGCACCCTGAACTTTAGAGCAAATACAAACAAATTACAAACAGAAAATATAAACAGAGCAAATAACACAAATCAACAGACAGGCTTCTAGCTGTGTGACCAAAGCTATACATACATAATAGTTACCAGAGAGAGAGAGAAGCACCAGTATCTGAGTTTTCAGAGGAGGGGAATCGGGTCCCCTTAACAGATACCCAGTGTCTGCACACCAACACTCTTCCAATGAGTGAGCCCCAAACAAAATGCTAACCTCACAGTGTATATATACTTAAGGGTCAGAGTGCTTCACACCTCTCCCTACCTAACTAGCAAAAGGGTATGGGTCTTCCTACAAAGAAAGCAAGACTCAACCAAAGGCACTTTATTGCCCCAGTGCTGAGAAGCACTCCAAAACAAAAGACAACAAAAAGTCCTACTTTGCTTACCCTTACAGTTATTTATTTATTTTTTTTCCTGTTTTTGTCTTCTGGTGCTTTTTTTTAAGAGATGGGCAATGAAAATTTGTAAGGAAAGTTAATTGACTTCAATTTGAAAAAAGTGAGGTGCCACACTTTTTTCTGGGAACACTTCATGAGGTGGTATTTAAGGAAGGGGAAATATTTGTTTTCTTTCATACTGACCTTGTTCTTTTCAAATATGCTACTGAAATCATAATGATTGAAATCTTTTAAGTCACTGGCACAATTCTTACTCAGAATTCTTTCTTTCATCGGGCTTTGTAAATTCTCTTTTTAAATCATCATACTTTTAAAGTAAAATAAGTTGTATTTTTGCATAAGTTGCTCATCACCTCCTAAAGTTTTATGGTAAGACTTTACAAGTCTGAGACTCAGAAAATAGATGAAGAAGTGCGGCACAACAAAAGTGAATGATAACAAAATGCCTCTCAGATTTTATGAAATACTTTTTTTTGCCAAGTATCGGACTCTTCAGTTTTTCCTTCTTTTATTTCAGCATTAAAGCTGGCCGTCTCCTGTCATACATTCCATATCAACTCTATACCAAGCAGTCCAGTGTTCAGAAAAGTCTCAACTTTAATCCCATATGCAAGCCTGAGGATCCCATGCCAGGTCCAAGCAATATAGCGATAGAGCTCAACAACAGGGTGTAAGTATTTCTAGGCTGGCTGGCAAAACAGGACAAAGCTTGTGGTCTGTCAGCAGTAGCATATGGTTTTGCTTCCTAGAGTGCACTACAGATATAGTGCTCACTGTCTAAAAGAAATCAAACAAACACATAGTTGAATCTTCATACTTTTATGAGTTAGCAATTTTAAAGTACTCTGATGAAAGATTGATATTAAGTGTGGCATAGACAAATTTTGTTTGTTTACATTATACTTTCATAGAATACAAATCAGTGTAATAATGAAAGCTTTCTTAAATCAGTTTTGAAAGGTAAAATTTAAAATTTAATTATTATATAGATTTAAGTTCTGCATAGACATTTGGTAAGTGCTAACTAAGAAAAAAAGACATTAATAATTTTTTAAAATATACATTGTTGGTCTTGGTCTCCCAGTTTAACTTATAATTGCAGTAGTCTTGGGTAAATTGGTTATTGCATCTAATTGGTTTGCTGCTTCAACTTGTATTCAGGTGGCTAATTATTATCAACCTATTTCACATGTATTAGGTTAAATTGCTTTCTTTGGGAGGTTGGATATATTTTTCCTAAAGACCAGGAATCTAATTAAACATGGAAAATCTAATAACAATGCTTTACCTTCTGTAATATTTTTTGTTGTTACAGTTCTTTGATTTTCTGGCTTTGCCTCATTGTAAGGGACAATAGAATTCATAAGTTTTATCAGTTTACTTTATAGATTTTCTTATTAAAAAATTATAAGCTATCAAAATGCAATGATTAGTGGGACTAAAACCAACATTTCTTTTCACTGTACCCAAAATGCTAAGAAGTGTAACAAATTTTAATCAATGAGAACTTGATCTTAATTATATGTTATCTGTAAGTAGAGATCTTAACTATATTTTTGAAATTGTGGGAATCTAAGAAAAGTTGGCCAATTGGTAATTAAATTCTTAATATACTTGTATCACTTCAAATTTTAAAAAAACTTTTCAGGAAAAATACCCTGAAAACAACCATTTTCCTAGCCACTTTGTAGCTCTGTGACTTTAGGCTATCATTTAACCCTTTTGATCCTTCACTTCTTAATCATTAAAATGAGAGAGTTGGACTAGATCATTCCTAAGATCCCTTCTAGTTCTTGCATTCTTTGAGGTTCTGTGCATCTCTGAGAGTTCGAAAACCACACCCTGCCAATATCTCATAAGCTGGCTCAGTCAGCACAATACATGGTTGAGTGACAGTTTCAGGAATGTAATTCCAAATCTCTCCCTTAATCCCTTTTCAGAAGGTGTGTGTGTGTGTGTGTGTGTGTGTGTGTGTGTGTGTGTGTGTGTGTGTGTTGCAAATGCCGAGAAATTAATATTACGTTATATGGGATGTTCTACCATATTCCAAGGCCTATAATTTGGAATTTTGTTCAGCCATGACAAGACTTCATAATGTTTCTTCATTTAAACCAGGATTATAGGTTTAGAGCTGGAGATAATTGTAAGGGTCATCAAATCCAGCCCCCTCATTTGACGTATACATGAGTAAATTGAGGTTCAGAAAATGGAAGTGACCTAGTCAAGGCCACACAAATGGCCAGTAGTGTTGAAATTGGGCCTAGGGCCTCCACTACCAAGGCCAGCACTCCTCTTCCTCCTGACTGCCTTTCCTCAAGAAAAGGAATTTATAAACTAGTTAAGGAAGAGATAAGAGATGTACATGGAGAGATAAAATACAGATTAGAGTATATAATAGGTCCATGAGAGACAGGTAAAGTGCTATGAGATTAAATGAGCAATCAGTGGAGAGTTCAACAAAAACCTCACAGAAAAGATGACTGAATACTGAAAGGACAAGTACAAATCAGCCCAAAGGAAAGAGAGGGAGGGGAAGGCACTTGAGGCCTAGGAATTCTGTCTCTTCTTTTATCTGTCTTCTACCCTCACACAGACACAGCCATCACCGCGGCCACCCACCCCCCCTTCAGGCTCTAGTCTCCTCTTGATGTGGGACATTTTCAGTAACCTGCTGATTGGTCTTCTACCTCTAGCCTCTTCTCCATTCTGTCTTAATATGGCTGACAAATAGATATTTCTAAAGCGTGGTGCCTTGTAACCTTACCATTCCCCTCCCCGTTCAAGAAGCTCCACTGCTTCCGTCCATATTGTCACTAGGATACATTTCTTTGGCATTTAAAGCTCTTTACAGTCTGGTACCAAACCTATTTTTCTAGATTTACTTCCTATTATTCTCTTCCCCTCAGTGCAGTCTGCTTTCTAATTTAACTAGCCTTCTTGCTGTTTAGTTTAGATGACATTGCATTTCCTTTTGCATGTTTAGAATGAATGTTTTTCCTCCTTATCAGGATCCTGCCTCATAAAGTCTCCAGCTTTTTTCAACTGGCTTTCTTTAGTGTAAATTTCCTTGAAAGCTATGTTAATGACTTAAAATTTTTTTGCTTACCTGCTGCTTATTCCTTATAAAAAATTATTTTCAGTTTATCAGAAGGAATAAAATAACTTGTTTTGTTTAAAAAAAAAGTTTCATATCCTTTAAGGTTTACAAACTGCTTTTCTCAGTATAAACCATTTCAGGTTGGTCATGCCATCATTATTATCTCCATTTTAGGGAAACTGAGGCTTAGAGAAGCTGAGTGATTTGTCCAGGGTCGTTTACTCCATGATTAGTGCTCAAGAAGATAAATAGTGGTTTGTATCAATAAGAAACAAGTATGGGATCACTTTTGAGTAGTCTTTACATTAAATGGTATTTTCTGTTTCCATTTTAGAAATCAGATAATCAAGAAGTATGAGACAGAAAATGAGATAAAAGTCAATGGAATGAATAGTTGGAATGAAGAAGATACAAGTGATGATTTTACGCTTATGGAGCTGGAGCAGATTTTTCCCGGGAAGAAACAAAATGGAATTCAGCATCCCCGAGACAACACTGCCATTCTCAATGGACACACTCTCTGCTCTAATGGTGCCTTAAAGACTAAGGATTGCTTGGTGCCCTCGGGCAACAGTGTTGCAGACAGGCTTTCTCCAGGCCCTTTGTCTGAGGAGAAGACTGAAAAAGGCAACATTGATTTTAGAGACTGCACAATGCAGCAGTTGCATCAAAGCAACAGAAACATAGACATTTTGTGGAATCCACACAGAACTATGAGTAATTCATTCTCATCGTCATCTTTGCACAGTCATACTAAAATAAATGGTGCTCACCACTCCACTGTTCAGGGGCCTTCAAGCACAAAAAGCACTTCTTCGGTACCTGCTGTTAGCAAGGCAACTTCCTCAGCTCTGTCTAAACCTTTGGACTGCAATTTTATTTCAGACTTTTATTCTCATTCAAGACTGCATCACATATCAATGTGGAAGTGTGAATTGACTGAGTTTGTTAACACCTTACAGAGACAAAGTAGTGGTGTCTTTCCAGGAAGGGAAAAATTAAAAAAAATGAAAGCAAGCAGGTCTGCCCTTATAATAACTGATGCAGGTAGATACTTGTTGAAGACATCTTTTTTCTTAAAGGATAATGTTTGATAATTTGTTCTCATATTGAAGCTGTGGTATCATACCTGATTAAGGGTAAATGTATAGGATCATAATTCATAGTAGAAGTAATTAACAATATAAAAAGCCTTATCAGTTGTTAAAACAGGCTTTTTAAAATTTAATGTAATTTAAAACACAGAAATACAAAAGTTTCCTGGTAATCTTAAACACATCTAAGTGGTTGAATTCTGAGAAGTGACTTCATGTATAAATTCGTTGAATGAGTTTTAGGTCCTGGTCTATATGAAACATGGCATGTATACTCCTAAGTTTTTTGAGAATGAGATTGATTGCATATAAAAACTATATAAATTCCTAGGCCTGAAAGTTAGAATCTGAATGAATTTATAGAAACTTGGCAGAAAATTAGTTTGACATATAGTAGCTTTTTAAAAGGTCTTTAGATCTGTAGTGAACTTTTGAGAATTAACATTTTTTTAGTTATAAATGGAATTCTTTATTCTTTATTATTCTTAATTCTTTATTATTCTCATTTTACTTAATATTCATATTCTATAGACAAAAACCCGTGCCATTAACTACAAATTATAAAAAGGTAACAAGCTAAACAGACAAAGAGTTTTAGAAAAATTCATCCTATCTTATATCTTGTTAAAGGACACTGTTTGGTTTCAGTTAACTGAGCTGCTTTTAATTTCTTTTTCTAATCATTTTCCCTTGCTTTTTTCTCCCTTACTCCACTTAAGCCACATGCTTTTGTTATTTGTGAAATATATCAGAATAATAGAATTATGATAGATTCTCATTTTGCCTTGGTCTTTTTAACTGTCACTTAAATTTGAAAGGTTAAGGGGGAATATTATAATTTAGTTTTGTGATTGACAAAAGACTGGAAATTGGCACTGTTTTACTTTGTATGGATAGGTTTTATGGGTTGCCATGGTTAAAAAATTCATCACCCTGTGGCCGACATGCTGGTGATCAACCTCCTTTATATTTATCAAGGCTAGTCTCCTTTGTGTAAAGGCTTCTTAGCTAGATAGAAGCTGTGTTTTTCTCCCTCTCCCTCCTCCTTCTTATCTCCACCAATAGTCAAATTATCAAAGTTCACCTCTGTGCCTTGTTGAAGTGCCAGAGTAGGACCTAATAATGTATATGCTTCATACACTGAAATATTATTTGGAAGTTATTTGTTGATACATTGAACATCATACAGAGGCATGTATTATGAACTTAAAATTTTAAATCTTTTTTTAAAACAGATGTCTTTATGAATGTTTGATATATAGGTATCTCTCTTAAGAGTAACCTAATATAAAAAATTTCACATTATGAATTTTAAGTATTTTCTCTCTCTAGATAGATATGTAATTGTATTCAATTAGCTACAAAAAGCAAATCCTTTAAAATACCATGAGAAATAATTCTAAACTGTCGTCCGTGGTTGATTTTTTTTTTAATTTTGTTTTGCTTTTAATAATTGAGATTGCTCGAAGAAACTAAATTAATTCCATATTCCCATGAGTCCACTCAGTGAAGTTTTATTTGTATTTATTTTACTTGTTTTTACCCTGTTGTATTTCCATTTAGAAGGGTATCAGAAAGCTAGAACAATTAACTCTGGCAAACCAGAAGCTACAGAGTTAAATGGAGTTGAGATAGGTGGAAGGAACCGAAGGCCACTCCCCGTTCCTGCATGTTGATAGTTTTGCTTGAATTTTTTTTTTTTTAAGACTAGATATCTGAGGTACATAAGGAAGTTAATGGGGGGAAATACAGTCCTTAAAAAAATTTCCATAAACATTTTTAGAATTATATTCAAGTCACGAAAGATATATTTGTAGTTTTAGAGAAGGTTTTTAAACATGTTTTATGCTTGTGATCTTAAAGATTTTCAAAATAAATGAGGTTTTTTTTAAATTGTATTAATAGATGACAGATTTTTTTAAAAATAAGATTTTATAATATAAATTAAGAAAATACAAGATTTTGAAATTATACTAAAAAATAATTTTTTTTTCTCATGTTGATATCTAACCTATTTTTTAAGCTAAGACGGAGTCTGGAGTAATTTCTTTGGCATAAGGAATTCTTGGATGAGTAAACTCTACTAAAGTAGGTCGGCACCTTCTCTGCAACTTCTGGTCTTAAAGAATTGCCTAGAACACTGAGGGATTTAGTAACTTCCCCAGGGTAACAGAAGCACTGTGTGTCACGGGTCTTGAAGGTAGCCCTTCCTTTCAGGCTGGCACTTTTATCTGCTATGCCTCTGCTGGTTCCTTATTTTTGATGAGTAAAAAGGTTAGTTGAGACTTGAATTTTTGAGGCCATAGAATTTTTCCCTGTGAATCTCGAACCTCATTGAAATTTTAGACCTCTTTTATTTAATAGATAGAGTTTTTGAAACTTAAAATTAGATTTCAGCATTTTTTTCTTTAATTACAGGCAATATGTCTGTATTGAATCCATCCAGACATCAGAGCTGTATAATGCATGTTGATATGGATTGCTTCTTTGTGTCAGTGGGCATCCGAAATAGACCAGATCTCAAAGGTAAGTATTCTTGGTTCATGCATTATTAAAAATTCTTGAAGAGTGAGATAATTTTTAATTGTATATTTCCTTTCACTTCTTTCTGCCAATACCTTACTTCCTAACTTTAGGTTTCTTTGTATTTCTTTGTATTGTGCAGTAGAACAGGAGTTTGGTGGCCTACCATGTGTATCTTTCCTTTGTTACAGAAAAGGAGATGAAAATCTGTGGATTTTGCTTGTTAGATCTCTTAGCCAGCGTTTAAGGCAGAAGAAGACCTGCTTCTGCACTTGTGCATGTTTGATGTTAATTATTATGTTATAGATAATTTATTCATAGGAAGAGATTTCACTGTAAAGGAGTGCAGCTTGTATTCAAGATGAGTCTCATTGGATTAATATAAGATCATCGAAACCTAGAAAATGATATTTGGAGTATAGTCTAATTAGTCTCTCACATAGTGAAATGAAATTATTAATTTATGGGTCAGATTTTGTTATAGCAGTTTAATGAACAATCTAACCTTCATAGAATTTTGTAGTAGCTGGGAGACTTTTTGAAGCCTTTGTTTTATAGGATTTGACTTTAGTACACTTGAAAATTTTAGGTTTTTCTTTTTTGGGAAAAAAAAACATTTACGTCCTCTTTCTTCCCTCCCCCAACCAAAAAAAAAGGCAAAACTCTTATAACAAACATGAGTAGTTAAGGAAAACAAATGTCTACATTGGCCATGTCCAAAAATGTGTCTCAGTATGCATATTTTGTCATCACCTCTCTGTCAAGGAAGGCAGCCAGCCTTCTTCATTATCAGTCCTCTGATATCTTTGGAAATTGTTTGTTTTTACAGTGTCAGTATAGTATAAATTATTTTCCTGGTTTTGCTCATTTTACTCTGTATAAGGTCTATGGATCTTTCCAGATTTCTCTGAAACCATTCCCTTCATTAGCACAGTAATTAATATGTTTAGATTTATTTTTTTGTGGAAACTTGAAGTTCTTAATTTCACCTATGAACCTTAGAGCAATTTGGGAAAAATTAATATTTAGCTTTTTGTTCTGATAGATCATGCAGTATGTATTGGTAGGATTCAGTATTTTGTGTTTGCCAAGATTTGCTCCTCTAAAGTTGCTATTATATGTATTGTTCTCATCCATCATGGGCAGTACCCATTTTAACGTTGTAGAGGAAATCCTAAATGTTAAAGAGCCGAAGTTGGATCATAAGTAAAGTTTTGGTGTATTTTGTCATATAAAATATTTGGTGAATGTTCCACACTGCTGTTTAGGAATATTGTGATTATCTTTCTCTTCAGCACTTAAAAGACAAAATAATTTTATAACTACAGTAAAATATAATGTTTTTCATATATCGGTTATATGGGGGATCAAAACAGGATCCCTGACTACATAGTAATTATATAATACACTCCCTTTAGCATAAAACAGAAGGTCTCTTTTCAGATGTTATCCTTTTCTTGTGATTCATTCCTTTTGTCATATCAGGCTCTATTGTATATGGAATTTTAATTTCCAAAAAAATTCTTGTTAAATCTTGGTTTTTCCAGTGACTTGCTGTTTTCTACATATAGTATAATTCAAGCTCATTGGGAGTAGTCGTTTCTTGTATTTGTACAGCATAGCACAGTATCTAGCACACAGTGGTCAATATGTATTTGTTGATTGAACAATTTGAAGATTTACAAAAGTTGAGTGTGTCATTTTTAAACATCTCTCTGTGTTTTTACTTCAACATATTTAAAAATTTAAAGAAAATTTGCATAATTTATAAATAATTGAATCTTTTTCATCTCCAGGAAAGCCAGTAGCTGTTACAAGTAACAGAGGTACAGGAAGGGCACCCTTACGCCCTGGAGCTAATCCTCAGCTGGAATGGCAGTATTACCAGAATAAATTACTGAAAGGCAAAGCAGGTACAGATAATAAGCCTACTTTGAAGTTACTGTGCTGCTGCTGAAGAATTATATTTTTGGTTGTTTTGGTTGAAATGTAAGATCAAAGTTAAGGACAATTACCTTTTGTATTCAGCTGATTTTTTTTTATCAGGTCTGACATTTCAGAAAAAAGCAATATCTGACTTAAAAATAAGTGAGTAGCCTGTATGTAATATTTATTGGAAGTGATAGTATATTAACTTAGGAATTTTTATTTCTCTGGAAAGTAAAAAAATATTTTAAAAGATGCAATTAGTTTGCTTTAACACAGCATGAAAAATACTTAGTTTTGCAAAAATCACTTTGTTTTTTTTAAAAAGTTTGTAACATAAGTTGTTTGATTCATTGTATCACAGAAAAGATAGAAAAATAGTTTGAAGTTACTAAAAGTATTTGTCAAAGAAATGAAAGAGTAGTTTAAAATGTTAATTTTTTTTTTTTAGAGTTAATCTTAGAGTTAGAGTCCAGGGGTATGAATTTCCTCCCCCCCATGCAATTAAAAGTATTAGCATCATGGTTTACCATCATAATTCATTTTAAAAAATTATTTCCTATGGCAAATATGTGTAATATTTTCCTGTTGTTTTACTAAGTGGCAGTGTTAAGTACTTTGTGATTTTTTAGTTGTAGATATTAATGAACTGGATATTTTTTAAAAGGCATTCTTTTTATTTTTTTTCTTTATAAATGAAGTTTCTGTTAAAGCTAACTTATAAACACATTTAGCAGTAAGTATAGACTTTTCACCTGGTATGTGGAAAATCTCTTGTATTGTCTTTTGGTTTTGTGTGCCTTTCTGGTTAATATTTATAGTGTGTTTAGATATTAGATTAATTATGAGCTTAAATTCCTATAAAGGGAATAGGTTATACACCTTTTTCTTAGTTTTTTGGCCTTGTTGCTTTTTAGGAGTAAAAGTTTGAATTCATTTTGAAAACTAAGCAGATAATCTGAAGTCGACAAATGGGAAAGTAGGTGGATAATTGGAGCAGCTGTATGCCCTGGTAGCAACCTTTTTTGTTGATGGTAGTCATTTTTGGATGTTTCATAAAAATACTAGGGAATGTATTTATTCATGTATTTTCTATGTCTTCTAAGTGTTTAAAATTGATTTCTATATTGTCAGGCAAAATAATTCTAGGAATGTTTTTGGATTTGTTCTGAATAGATTGTTGTGCTGTGACATTTAACTATTTGGATTGTTTCTTAATTGTCGGTACTATGATTGTGGAGTTTTAATGGTGTAGTTGTTCTGGTATTTGTATGGGAGGAGGAAGCTTTTTTGTTTCTCTTTGGTATTTTGTTTGAGGGGAGAGAGCTATTTTAGAAATCTGGAAAAAGTGGACAGAAGTAAATGTAGTTTAAAGGAAAAGTGGATATTGAAATAGCATCTCTTCTAGTATTTGTGCATAAGATTACCACTATGGGTAATCTTCACTGCTGGCTCAAGTGCACCTCTTTTATTTCAGGATGTCTGTGTCTAGAGCTTTATAATCGGTGTATACATCCTCAGTGAGAATCCAAGAGCTAGTTCTCTCTTTTCTTTCCTTCCTCAGCGTACAGCTTAACTACGCAGAGTTTTCTGAAAAGGCAGTGGTATTCTGGCTATCTTTATTAAGGTAGCTGAAGGTTTGTTATCACACTGTAGAGAACTTTTAAATTCACTTTCCCCTTCCTGCCCTTAAAACCTATAGAATCCAAAGAAAGTTACACTATACTTAATCATCTGAAAGTTAGCATAAATTGTTCCTTAACAGGGAATGGAGAATGTAATTTAGCATTTATTCATTACTTGTTAAAGACAGAAATTTTTTAGACAACCCTACCACTAAGAACCAGAATGTAAACTCCCATGTATGCTATAACTAGATGTTATTCATTTTAAGGCATAGCAATCATAAGAAGTTCATTTTTTGTGTGTTGCTACACACAAAATGAATAGGCTGTCCTTATTGCAAGGTTCTACTACAAATAAACCGAAGCATACAACACTCACTTCATTTGTCCAGTGCCTCATATTCCTTTCTCCACAGTTTTCTAATCTTTTGCCTGAAGCTTATTATTAAATATAATATCATCAAATTTTAAAAAGTACTTTTAGAAAAATAGTTTTAGAATTAAATGGCTCCAATTGTCTACAAACTTTTTAAAAAATCCTATTTCTGCCTTTTGGCCTATTTGCTGGTCACAGCATTAGGGAAGATAGCATCTTGGATTCTTTGTATAAAAACTTCCAACTTCTTATTAGTCACATTGAAACTCTTTGTCTAACAATATTGCTAGCAATTTTCATCTGTGCCTTCACTTTGAAGCAGCTTCCTAAATGATATGCAGAAGTACCACTTTCACATTGATGGCCTTGATGTTCTGATCAGTTTTAAAGTTCATGGTTGGGGCCTTTTACCTCCCAGGATTCCCAAGATGCAGATGTTTCCCACCCCCACAGCATCTTCAGTTTTCATTCTAAAGAGCAACAGTTTTTAAACATCGTATTAGTCACAGATTTATTCTCAGCGATTTCTTTTTCACAGACTTGGGTCCTGGCCTCTGATTTCTCCAACCGTTCCTCCACATTCACCATGTGCCCGTCTAGTTTGTCAAGTTTTGATGAGCAGTTCTCTACCTTGCCCTCCAGTGAGGACAGTGTGTCCCTGCATTGCCCTGAATTTCACATGAAGCAACTCTATCAGCTCATGGAGGGATCCACTCTGCTGCGATGTGGAAAAGGTCAGCGAGCCCAGTGAAGATAAACAAGATGGCACTGCATCTCAGGCCAGGGCGTGGGAATGCATGGACCAAAGAAATTGTTCTTCTCATTCTTTACTTTGGGCATGATTTTTCTCTAATTTGAAATTTCAAGTGTCTTTGGGTACTTAGTGAGGCTTCCAAATATAAAAATGATTTTTAAAAAACAAACACATTTTTAGATACATAAACTAGCAAGAGCACTTTTGAAAAGCAACTGGTCACCCAGTTAGTCTCTATTCACGTGTTGCAACACTTTTTTGGCTTAGTGGTTCCCCTCTGTTGACCTGATAGTTTTGTATTTCTTCTAAAATTTCAGCTTAGAATCATAGAACATTAGAACTGTTCTTTAATTTTAAGATCCTTTGGAAACTTTGAACGTTTTGCTCTGTAAGAGACTGCCGTGTAAAGGGTAACACTGGAAGAGCATAGCATATGTTAGTGTAGTGTACATGAAATCATAGCACAAATTCCATAGTATTTGTACCTTCTTAAACAGGTTCAAGTTCCATTGAGATTTGGAAATTGAAAGTTTGATTGGAGTTACTATTCTTTGTATGTGTGTATGTCCTTGTGTGTGTTTGTTTTTAGTAAATACTTGAAATTGGTTTAGTGAGTTGTGGGGAAAGTAGTCACTACTCTGAGTAGTCGTTGAATGTCACTAAGCCATGTATTTTGTCAGGTTTTTTAGGGCTGGCTAGTTTTTCATGTAACATAAAATTTGTGAATTAAACATCAAAAATAGTTCATTTGTAAGTTGTAGTGATCTCAAAATAGGATTTGAGGAATTAGCAGATGTGATGTCTTTAGGTCTTGTTTTACCATCTAATGTTATATTTGTTTATAGTAGCGTAGATGTGGTGGAGAGTGTGTTTCGTAGAATGTGCAATGTGTTTTTTTACAGCAGGCACTTCTTGAAATCTAATAATAGCATCCTGGGAGACCTATAACTGAAGCTGTTTTCTCTACTGTCTATTTCTGAATTACTAGTGAAGCTGAAGGTTGTAAAGGAAGTAAAGTGGCAAGCAGCCAGGAGGCTCTAGAGTTTCTCCTTTTATGTAGTTGTGTGTGTATGTGTGTATGTGTGTGTGTGTGTGTGTGTGTGTGTATGTATATGTGTGTGCGTGTGTTCCATTTTTTGTTTTGCTCTTGCTATTTAGTGAACACTGTATTTGGTTTTTAGATCAAGAGGTAATTGGTGAATCTGTAGGCCCATTAGCCAAAATCTACCAGTGTGTCCTCTGAACATCTAGTATTCTTTTGATCTTTGAATGTTGTTAATTGAACATGAATGGTTAACTCTGCCACAGATATACTTGAAAAGAAGAGTGTTATTTTAGCTGATATTTTATTGTGATATTTAAGCTGGAGTATGTTCAGGGGAGGAGGGAGGGACTAAAAAAAAAATTCGAAAATTTTTAGCAAGTAGTATATCAAGAAGGTAATATTCATTAATTATGTTGCTATTTTACTTTAGTTACTAGGAAAAACATACTTTAGGAAGCTTTTCATTTCCATGGATTAAAACTTGATGTCCTTTACAGGAGAGCTCCTTTTCAGAGAATTATGTACAGGTGGTTTCTTTCACTTTCTCATCTCTGGCCATATGTGTTGATCTCCAGAGATTGTGCTAATGAAGGAATATTTATTTTGTAAAAAGCCTCAATGGCTCATGAAGGTCTCTATAGTAAATGGGTACTTTTCATTGTATAATGATGACCTATTTTTACTTAATTGTAGGTTAAGAGACTAATAATAGAGCACTATATTTTTCCTTATTTATAGTAATGTAGCTCCCAGTGGTTGGAGTTGCAGTTTGATTTGTTATATATTGTTGAATGAAAGAAATGGGAAACATCTTTTTGAACTAAAATTAAGCTTTTCTTATGTATAATTATAACAATCTATTATTTTCAAAGCAGATAGAGTTCCTGATGTACCAGATTCATCACTATTGGAGAATCAGGATTCTGCACAGACAAATGGAATTGACTCTGTTTTGTCCAAGGCTGAAATTGCATCTTGTAGTTATGAAGCCAGGTATGTGGAAGTGTGATGTGATGTAGACTGTATGGAAAAGTGGATTTATGAGGGTGATGATATATTCAACAGCATGTTCTTTCTGATGCATAATGGCTTTGAGACCTCAACATCTCCCTTCACCCCTCAATGGCTGGGGCAGCTTTCTAAGATTAGAACATTTCAGAGAAGGATCTGCTCTGTCTTGGTGGACATTTCTCACTAAGGATTTCTACATTGTTGAAGTTGCAGATCCATCCTTCCTTCCCTCCTTCTCCTGGCCAAAAAAAAAAGTATATTCAGCTATGCCAGTTAGTCTTTGTGTTCTAAAAGTTTGTATTTAAGCAAATTGGCACAGGCACATTTGGAAAGGGAACATGTTCTTGTGTCTCTTTTTCTGAGTCCACCTCTGCCCATTGGAAATATGGAAGTAGAGAATAGTAGAGTAACCTCATAGGGTTGTTTGAAGGATAAATGAGATAATATTTCTAAAATTCTTTAGAAACCTTGAAGTGCCATTTAAATGCTAACCATTATCAGAGAATCAGATAGTTTTTGAAAGAAGTGGGGTTTTTCCTTGTGGACAAAAATTAGATATGGTGTAATGAAAACCTGAATTCACATGATGCCCCTCACTTTTTAGCTGTGGATCTTTGGACAAGTCACAGAACCTTACTCTATAGGCAGAAAACTTGGGTTTAGATCTCATCTAGACATAAGCTCTTACGATCTTCCCAGAACTTCACTTTCATCAGCACAGAGCTACAGCATTGTTCTATGAAAAGGTGCTGTGTTTGCAATGAGAAATTGTGCTGTGTTATCTGTCCCACACTGTCAGATAAGATGATATTTGTAAAATACTTCAAAAACCATGAAATGGTCCTGGACTCAACAAAGCTATGCTAGCTGTGGGCAAGCTCTGATAGGTTATCTTATAATGGTCAGGCTTTGCATATGATCTCAGCAACTGACTATGTGTCTCCTTCCTGACCCAACCTGATTAAGTAGAGAGGCTTATCACTAGTAGACTGGTTATTTGGTGGTGAATTCTTTGTCCACAGCAGCCATTGATGCAAAGAATAGAACAAAACATCAGTGATAAAGCCAGAACATATAGAGAATCACTTAGATTTTAGATCGTCTGTAAATATTAACACTCTAAATGGAAGTTATTTGTCAGTGACAAGCAAGTCGATAAACTATAGTGGAGCAGCTGAATTATGTTAGTCTTGACATTCTTACTATAAGTGAAAAGAGAAGACAAAAAGAATTTGGAGCTAAATGGAAAGGCTCTCTTTGCTTAGTCAAGGAAAGAAATTGGTAGAGTTGTTTTTATTGTGTATCCACAGGCAGCAAGAAACATCATTTAATGGGTCTTTAGTCTTTGTGTTACAGTGGTCATGATGAATATTTGAAAAAAGACCATCATGAGGGAAAATTGCAGCTCATTTACCAAACTCTGATGCAGAGAATAAGGAAGTAGAGAAAACATAGTGAGACACTCACAAATTTAAATGAATGCATACTTTAATTCTCAGTGTCTTTATTACAGTTATTCTCAAACTTTTTAGTCTCAGGATCCCTTTACACTCCTAAAAATTATTGAAGACCCTTACCCTCAAAGCCACATCTATCAATATTTATTGTATTAAAACTAAAAATATTTTAGTATTATTATGAACCTAGTTTTTACTTCACAGACCTCACAGATGGTCTATTTCTGTGTGTGTGTGTGTGTGTGTGTGTGTGTGTGTGTGTGTGTGTGTGTGAGATCTGAGCTAGACACTGAAATGAACTGGTCACATAAATTGAATAGGAACAGGAAGTCTGGATTACTTTTGGAAATTGTACAGTGCTCTCAGTGAATCCAGTTTCTGCCTGAAGCTTGTTGTTGTGTTGTTCAGTCATTTCAGTTCTGTCCAATTCATTGTGACCTATCAGAGGTTTTCTTGGCAAAGATACTGAAGTGGCCATTTCTCTCTCCTTGCCATTTCCTTCTCCAGCTGATTTTACAGATGAGGAAACTGAGGCAAACTGGTTTAAGTGACTTGCAGTGTCAGACAACTAGTAAGCATCTGAGGTCAGATTTGAATTTAGGAAGATGTCTTCCTGACTTCAGTCTTGGTATTCTATACACTGTACCACCTAGCTGCCTAAAGCTTAGGTTAAATGAAATGCTTAATATTAATGTTCTTTTTTTTTTGTATGGTTGCAAGTTATGGAAGGCCATAATTTACCCCACCTGGCACCAATCCCCTTCCCCCTACTCCCCAAAATGTTGCAGGCCACCTATTGGCAAATTAGCATGTTAGCAATGAAGAATTGTGCAGGAGAAAAAGTATAAGACAGAGATATCAAACATGCAGCCTGAGAATCTTATGTGGCCTGCAACACTCCTGTGTCGAACCAAATTAAACTGTAATTGAGGAATTCTTAACAAAATGAATAAAAACACAGTAAAATATAATATTTAAGTGGTTTTCTCAGCTAATAATTCAGCCTGCAGGGATCCTTATATATAGTTTAGTGGCCCTCATTTCTACTTGAGTTTGATACCACTAGTGTAAAGGATTGTAGTGGCAAGTAAAGTGGGACTTTTTTGTTGTCTTTTGTTTTGGAGTGCTTCTCAGCACTAAGGAAATTGATGAGTCTTGCCTTTGTTTGAGTCAAGAGTCATTGATTGGAAACAATATATATAATGCGGTGCTAGTGATTAAAGACCTTTCCCACACCCTTTTGCTAAGCCTTAGGTCTACACCCTTTTGCTAAGTAGGCACTAAGCCCCAGGGCCTTAAACAGGGTGTATATATCCTCTGGGGTCAGCATTTTGCTTTGGAGTCACACTCATTGGAAGAGTGTTGGTGATTTGGCCAGATAAGAGCCTGGGTAGCTGTTGGAGCCCCCTGGCTTTGAAAACACAGATGTTGGTGCTTCTCTCTCTCTCTCTCTGGTAACTATGTATGTATTGCTATGGTCAGACAAAAACTTGGCTGTTGATCTCTTTATGTTTTCTGTTTGTAATTTCTATTTGTATTTGCTCTGAAGTTCAGGGTGCTGACTTTTTCCCCTGAACTAAGTGAATGATATATGTATGTTTGATTGAAGTGAGATTGTAAGCCCTTTAAAGTTTCTTTCCTTAGAAAAGCAGATCAAAGAACTTGTGCTAGCAGCCCTCCATTGTGCTGGTGTTATTCGACTTACACAGCCACAGCAGCAACAAATAGGATTGTTGTTGCAAGGATATCATTAGATAAATAATAGTGACAGTATACACAGAGGTTTAAAATAGGCAAAATGTTTTATGTACATTTTCTCATTTGCTCTTTCCAAAGAATCTATGAGGTAGGCATTCTGTGGATACTATCCCCATTTTATTGATGTGGAAACAGGTGTAGAGAAATGCTAGTAATCATAGAAGCTGATGAATGTCAGGCATGTTTGGAAGCCAGGTTTTCAGATTCCACTTTTCTCTGTGCCAAACTACTTAAAGGAAAGATAAGCAAGTCATCCTTCACTTCTTATTCTCTTTTACCCCACATGTCTAATACGTTGCCAGATTTTGTCATCTCTTCCTTTGCAATATCTGTCATGTGCATTGTCTCCTCTCCTGCACTCACCCATCCTGGGTAATTTCCTCTTTCTTGGGCTATTACAGTCTTCTGGTTGATCTACCTTCCTGATAACTTTACTGTACATCCCCTACTTTCTATACATACAACCCCTGCCTGGTACATATTTTCATCACTTCACAGCTGGAAAGTGGAAACCTTCTAATTGGTCTGTTTGCTTCTTTCTCCTCATACCAATATATCTCCCACTCAGCAGCTAAAGTTATTTTCCTAACATGCCAGTCTGATCATGTTACTTTACTGCTCAATAAACTGCACTGACTTCCTGTTATATCAAAGATCAAACATAAAGTCTTGTATTTGGCCTTTATAGCATTTCACAACCTGGCCCATTCCTAGCTTTCTGGTGTAATTTTACATTTTATTCCCCCCACAATCTTAAAGATCTTGGGATCTGTTCTTCTTTATACATAACACTTTTCCAAACTCCATGAGTTTTCACTGACTGTGCCCTGTGAAGAGCTTGGAATCCTCTCCCTCAGCTCTACCTCCTGTTTCCCTGTATTTCTCTAAGGTTTAGCTGAAGTTCCACCTCCTGTAAGAGCCATTTATATTATATGTACCTTGTGTTGATGTAGTTGTATACATCTCACTTCCACACTTTGCCTTTCACTGCTTTAGCACAGTGCTCTATACATAGTAAGCACTTAATATGCTTGGCCAACTGGTATCCACGAAGCGTGGAGGGATCTAGAAACCATCTTCATTATAATGCATGAACTCCATTTGGAGGATTTATGGGGGGACATGGAAAAGAATTATACAGGCAAAGGAGGAATGGACAAGTTGTCATCTGCTATTTTAAAGCAAATATCCACATCAGTGGAACAGTAGCGTTCATGGTCTCTAGTCCCTTTGAAGCAGGAATGAGGAACCAAGGATCCTTCCTTCTTGGTACAGTTTTAGCAAAAAGAAGATGTTCTCATACTCTACAGCTGTGGCATCAATTCCTGTTATATACTGCTATTATCGAGGGCAGGTAGGTGGTGCAGTGGAGAGAGCATGGGCCCTGAGTCAGGAAAACTGTCATCTTCCTGATTTCAGATCTGCCCTCAGACACTTACCAGCTGTGTGACCCTGGGCAAGTCACTTAACCCTATTTGCCTCAGTTTCTCATCTGTAAAATGAGCTGGAGAAGGAAAGGGTCAGTATCTTTGCCAAGAAAAACGCAAAAGGAGTCGAAAAGAGCTGGAAATGAAACATAAACAACAACTAATGCTACTTTAGTTAGCTCTAAATAGGAGTAGGAGGGTATTTCTTCTGAGAGAGCAGTAATGGAGGTCCTTAGTTAGTCCAACCTCCCCCATTGACTTTCCATTCCTAATATCTTTTGACATTGGTGATGGCTTTTAACAATCCTAACACTATCCACTCTGGTCTTCGTTTGTTTTCTTAGTTTGGTGCCTTCGTTTTCAGTCAGGGTCTGTAGTTGTCAACCTAGGCAACAGTTTGTTTCTTAAAAACTACAACTAGTGGATTGATGACATGTTTGTTAGTTGTAAAGATTATATAAGAAGCCATTGAAATGTGTGATGTAATGCTAGGAGTATTGCACTTAGAGTTAGGAATTAACTACCCACGTTTGAATATTGGGTCTAAAATTTGTGATCACTTTAACCCATGTGAGCCTCCGTTTCCTCATCTGTACAGTAAGAATAATACCTGTTCTATTTATCTAGCAGTTTTGTGTGGAGTCTATGAGACATAGTACATGTAAAGTCCTGTGCCAGCTTCAGTGATTAGCTGAGATAAAACAATTATGTGAAAATCAATTAGCTTCAATAGCCACTAAAGTACCAGCACAATTTGTAAGTGTTCTTAAAATTGAAAATGGTCAGAAGGGGAAAGCAGCTCATCAGATTTGGTATAACAGTCATTTTTTTCAATTCTAGATGTTGAATAATCAGCACTTATTGTGAGGGTTCTAAGGGACCATTGAGAAGGTTTTACCTGAGAGATTAATTCCACTTTTAAGGAGGGCCGTCTGGACATGTCATGCAGAATGGTCAAAGTAGGAAGTAAAGAAAAGAGAAATATGTATATCTAACTTAAACCAGAAGATGAGTGGGTAGTGTTCTGGACTTGGAGACAGGAAGACCTGAGTTCAAAATGCTGCCAGAGACACTAGAAATGTGACCCTAGTCAAGTCACTTAACCTCTCTGTGCCACAGTCTCCTCATCTTTAAAATGACATTGAATAATAATAGCACATACCTCACTGGATTCTTTTGAGGACCAGTGAGACAACACACTAAGCACTTTACAGGGGTTACTATTAATATGTATCTTCCATTCCTATCAGTGAATAATAAGTAATGAATTAAGTCTTATTGCTCCTATCTCTTTAGAATCTGTTGTCATTTTCAGTCATTTCCAACCCCTTGTGACCCCATTTGGGGTTTTCTTGGCAAAGATACTGGAATGGTTTGCCATTTCCTTCTCCAGCTCATTTTACAGATGAGGAAAATGAAGCAAACAGGGTTAAGTGACTTGCCCAGGGTCACACAACTGGCGAGTGTCTGAGGCTAGATTTGAATTCAGGAAGATTAGTCTTCCTGGCCCCTGGCCTGGCACTCTTATCCACTGTGCCACCAAGCTATTCTTAAAAATTATCTCAGGGTTAAACCAAATAATAAAAAGTACTCTTCTCTAAAGCGAAGGGTTTAGATTTGTCGGCGTCTAAGGTCCCTTCCAGCCCCAAATCTGTGATTATGAGTGTCTTTTCTTTCCCACACTTTTGGAATGTTGGGTTGTTGCCTTTGGTTTGGATTAAATACCTTTCTTGTATTTAATTAGTGGTTTATTTGTTCAACTATTTGTCCTAACACCTTACTAATTGAAGAAATGTATTGTGTATAAAACACTCTCTTAAAATGCTTGGAAATCAACTAGTCAATTTTGTCAGTTCTGTCCAGCACAGGAATATGTTTTACTTGTGATTGTCCTCATAAAGAAGGAACTCTATGTTTATAGGGTCCTTTTGGAGATTCTGACTACACTTTTTGGTGCTTCTTTTTCCCCCTTCACTGTCCCCTACCAAAAAAATTTTTTTTTTCTCACTTCAAATGACATTTTTGCTTCACTGATCTTATTGCTACCTAATGGCTTTTCTGGTTTCAGCTGTGGCTTGCAATTATCTGGTTTCTTTAACTTGATTTTGGTGTCTGGTGATCCTGTAGAGCCTTCATTGCATTGTTGCATTTGAATTCAAATGACTATAGCTATACATACATGAATTAGATATGTGTGCAAATCCAAGAGTATATTAATTATTTTAATATTCTATACAGTTTGTTATTTAAAGGAATCCTGTGGCACATGCTTTTCATGAAGTGAGTTTTCATCCCTGTAATTTCTCTGTTTTAGTAATGCTAACAATTTATGTGGCATCAGAGAATAGGTTGTTTGACATAATTGAATTTTCCAAATAACTTACATAAACACATCTGATATAATTTATAAAGGCAAGAGACTTCTCTAGTGCATTCTAGAAATAGTGAACAAAATTTAATCTTAAGGATTTGGAATCAAATTTTAGAGATATTTTCTCACCTTTTTTGCTGGGAGTTATACTACTATCATTGTTCCTGTCCCTTTTTAGGTCTTTTCTCTTAAAATTTGCTGTTTTAAATTCATCTGAATAAATCAAGCTGTTTGTTATAGTTATATATAAAGTAAAATTCTTTTAGTTCTGAGTGATCTGAGATTTCTAGAAGACCTTTGGTTGTCAGTTCATATCTTTTTCTTGAAAGAGGGTAAGAACTTAAATGTTTATTGACTGGGTTATTGACTTTATCTCTGAATATATACATATATTAGCTTTTAATTAATACTTATATATGAATGTAACGTTTTGAAACACTGTGTTCCTGTCTGTAACATTTTTTGATCTCTATAAATTAATATATTGAAGATTTTCTTCATTATGTACAATTTCATTTT
Organism: Phalanger gymnotis; assembly: GCA_028646595.1. Taxonomy (NCBI): domain Eukaryota; kingdom Metazoa; phylum Chordata; class Mammalia; order Diprotodontia; family Phalangeridae; genus Phalanger; species Phalanger gymnotis. The sequence continues at coordinate 500,621,986 of CM053622.1, read as the reverse complement.
TATTGTTTTTTTTTTTCTGGCAAATGGTCCAAATACTGAAAAGTATTATGCAACATTTAGATATACTGTGGAATTTAAATTTGCTATTTTAATTTGGGTCTCAAAAAATCCCAGAACATTCAGAGTGATGCTTTATAACATACAGTGTAAATCAGTAGAGTGAAGTTGCTACTAGAGTCATTTGAAATTAGTCAGTTGTGAATTGGGTGGCTGAATACATTTTATCTCTGTCATAAAGCCTTGTTTTGTGTAGTTTCTTAATCTTTTACATCTTTGGAGATGATAAATGTTGGCTGAGAGTATTCTTTGATGGTAAATTCCTACTTTTTGGTTTTGGTATTAACACTGTATAGTATATTAGTGTCTCAGCAAAAGGGACCAGAGATATGAGCCTCAATGGAACCAGCCCTTCTCCTTCATAAAATTAAAAAAAATCTCAAACCAGTTGTCAAATGTCTTATCTTGCAATGTTTATGTGAGTATTTGTTTTATTCTTGTAATGCCTTTAACAGATTTTCTAGTTTTAAAAATGTAAAAAAAAAAAGATAAATTTTTAGATGCTGCTAGTGTGGGAATTTGTTTTGTTTGCCAATATATATTTGTTATAATTGTCTTATTTTTCAGTTTAGGTGAGAATGGGAGGCAGGGAAAGTTAAGTATATGGTAGCAAAAAAAAAAAAAATTTAAGGGGCGAGGTCTGTGAAGAATTTTTTAAAATTTATTTATTTTTAGTTTCCAACATTAACCTCCATGGGTTTTAAATTTTCTCCACCTCCTTCTCTACCTCCCCAAGATGGTGTGCAATCTGATATAGGTTATACATATACATTCCTGTTAAACATATTTTCACATTAGTCATGTTATATAGAAGAATTAGAATGAATGGGAAGAACCATGAGAAAAAAAAAGAGCAAATAGTATGCTTTGATCTGCATTCAGACTCTATAGTTCTTTTTCTGGATGTGGATGGCATTTTCCATCATGAATCTTTTGGAATTGTTTTAGGTTTGCTGAGAAAAAGCTAAGTCTATCAGAGTTAGTCATCGTGAAGCGTTTTTAAAAAGATCAACAGAAGGGAAAATAAGGAAAGTGAAAAAAGAATCAAAGAATAGCAGGGCAACTTCGAAAGCTGTATGTCTGGTCGTCTTTCCTGTTCTACTTAGTATTGGAAATGCCCATTTTATTTGTTGTTGAAGTTCAGAATTTTTAAAAATGTAAAAAAAAAACCAAACCACCCAATAGTTCAGAATTGTTGGGTATTTTTTAAAATACTTTTTAAATACCTAATTTTGACTACTGGAGTAGATATATAAAAATTCTAAATTATTGGCAAGAGGAAAATTTTAAAGACATTTTTAGGGTTTTTGTTTTGAATTAAGAAATGTTTAACACAATGGATTTTTTTATTTTTTTTTTCTTTAGACAAGTTGGCATAAGAAATGGAATGTTTTTTGGTCAAGCCAAACAGCTATGTCCAAATCTTCAAGCTGTTCCGTATGATTTCCATGCATACAAAGAAGTTGCCCAGACAATGTATGAAACATTAGCAAGGTAAAGTATATAGTTTGATTTTTAGATGTTTGTATTTCATCTTTAATATTAACTATGGCCTAGCTTAAATCAGAAGGATTTGCTAGTCATTTTAGTAGTTCCATTCCATTCCACCTAGAGTTTTCTGATTGTTTAACTTGTTAAGGAATAAAAATACGCAAATATAATGTAATGTATCCATTACAAATGTAAATATATTATAAATGAAAATATAAGGTAACACAGGTGTTATAAATATAATGTAATAGAATTTTTGAGCTATAAATGTGTCATCTATGGACAATAGCAATTTGAAATAATTTTAATTTATATTTAATAAATTTCTACTGGTTTAAGTGAATTTTTAAATTAATTTTTCACACTTTGATTTTCAAATGAACCTTAAAGGTTTGACCACCAGTCCTGTATTTGACCAGTAGTGCTATAATCCTTTAACCACAGCCCTAGCAAATAGTCATCCTATCTCTACTTTAGTAATTCTTTCTAAATGTCACTGAATTCAATTCTTCAGCAGGCAGTTATTAACAACTGTTTTGTGTCAGGCTTTATGCTAGGTCCTTGAAATATTAATAAAAAGAATTGAAAAAATTTTTTTAAGGAGCTTACATTTCAGTGGGAGAGAAATGATAGAATAAATGTGAGCATGTATTGAGGGTGCTAGCAGTTGAAGAGGATTGGGAAATATTTTGTGTAGAAGGTTTTTGTTGAGCTGAGTCTTGATGGAATCTAAATTCTGGAAGAAGTGCATTCTAGGCATGGGGGCTCTACCAGTGCAAAGGGACAGTCAAGAATTGGTGGGTCATGTTCGAGGAACAGAGAAATGGCTGATTTTGCTGGCTCAAATGTGTTCATTTGAAGGCAACAGGGGGAACTTTGCCTGTCTGACTGTGGACCCCTACTTACAGAATCTTACTTTCTGATGTAAAATAAATCTCATTACTCCTGAGCTGAGATTTACATAACAACTCTTTGGGAAATTTATTACTCCATTTTTATTAGGAAAATTTTAAAGATTTTAAAAATATAGTATGATTTTTCAAGATTCAAACCATCATTATTCAGAGGAGTACTAAGGTTGCAGTGAATAAGGGAATTTGTGAATGTTGTCTTATAGTGATCAGGGAAACATGGTAAATAATTTATCCCCTATCCTCCTTTTCCTTTTTCCTTTCAATTCTTCTAGTAGAGAACAGGCAAAAATTATTTTTGAGTAATACTATGGTGCATTTTTTATCAAATATTGTATTCTATGTTTTCCCATTTCTTTTATTGATTTTTGGTTACATCTAATTATTCAAAACCCTTGGGTTCTTCATATTCATTCACTTGACTTCAAGCATATTCTTCATATGCGGAAACTTTGGGGTGATTTGCTGTTAATAAATTAGAATTTAAAGAAAACTATTTCAAAATGTAAGAGAAAATTATTTTGAAAGTAACTTCAATCATAATAGCATGCAAAGATTCTACATAGTAGATGCTCTTCTTTAAGATATTTAGAATGATAACATTTCTTAGTATTTTAAACTTGTAAGGCAAAAAAAGGAAGAATTACACCAAAAAAGACTTTATTTGCATCATATTATTTCTGACAAATGGTGAGCTATTCCTGATGATTTACCCTCTTTTACTTTGTGTTGTTAGCTATACTCATAACATTGAGGCTGTCAGTTGTGATGAAGCACTAGTAGATATCACTGAAATCCTTGCAGAGACCAGACTTACTCCTGATGAATTTGCAAATGCAATCCGAACTGAAATCAAAGACCAGACTAAATGTGCTGCCTCTGTTGGGATGGGTTAGTATGTTATATAACTTATTTTTAGATAACATATTTTGGAACATTTGTTCTTGTTACTTCAGTCCACTAATGTCATCTGATCTTTTCCAAATAAATTGCTTTTGGCCATCTTATATTTGCAATGTTGTTGGTTTTTTCCTCAAACAATTAAAACTTTACATATGTCTATATTAGATTTGTCCAGATATTTCAGCCTGTCAAAAACATTTTTAATCCAAATTCTTTTATTTTGAATATTGGCTCTTCTACCTAACTTTTTGTCATCTTCAGAGTTGATAAAAATTATATTATGACTTTAGGTCAATGATAAGAACACGGCCAAGTACAGTTGACATTGAAATGTTAATGACCTATCCTTTGGGTCTCGCCATTCACCTGGTTCCAAATCCACCTAATTAAACTATAGTGTTTCTGATTTATCCCATTCCACATAAGAAAGTTTACATAACCTGAAATATCTTGCTAGGAATTCTTTTGACTCTCTAAACAAAAAGCCTATTTTGACATTTGCTACTGGCAATTGGGATTCCTGAATTTCATTGTATCTAGGTAATGGGAATTTTTTTCTGTGTTATTTTATAAATTGTTCATTACTAGAACAGCGTATGCAGCTAGAACATGATAAACATGCTGAATGGAGTGGAATTTTCTTTTCTTTTTTTTTTTATTTGCTGTCCCTCCTCCAATTGCTCACGACTTGGTGTAATTTTAAGTAATAATGATTGGTGTAATTTAAGTAATAATAATGTTAAGTAATAATGATAATGAATGTTGATGTCTATATGCCACAGTATAGTTTGCAAGATACTTCTTACGTACATTATCACACCCCAGTCCTGAGATAGGTACTACAAACATCTGCATTGTACAAATTTAAGGAAATGAGACATTAAATGACTTGTCCATGGTCAGAGGGAGGATTCTCACCCAGGTCTTTCCTGATAAGTTCAGCTCTTAGTATTTAGTAATAATAAACTGGTTGGGTATGAGGGCACATGTCTTATAATCCCTGCTACTAATGAAGCTGAGACTAGTGGATCCCATGAGGTTGAGGTGTCTGAGCAGTGTTGGTACTAAAGCTGATCAGATGGATGCAGTAGGTCTAGCACCAGTATGGTCAACCCAGGAAGAGGGAATCCAGTAGGCTGCCCAAGGAGGAGCAAACAGACTCAGGTTGGAAATAGATTAGGGTGAAAACATAGGTGTTGATAAGCATAAGTGGCTGTCGCACTGGGCAAGCTAGAGAGACCAAGTCTTCCCCTCTCCCTATCCCACCGAAATAAATTAGTGGTGATAATAATGATGATGATAATCAAAAAATCATGTATGAAATACAGGATGAAAATCTAATGGATCTTGGCTAATGAAATCTAGGCTTTAATAAGATTTCTTTTAATGACCTTATGGTATTGAAAGATTTCTCTTTGTATTGCCATGAATGCAGCTGACTTACTTTGGTTGAAGTTTTCAACATTCCTGATAGTTTTCAGTGTTCTTAACAATCAGGTATTTATTAAATCACTTTTCTAGTTGCCTGGAGGGGACTGGGGGGGAAAAGAACAGATTTTTGTAGTGTATTTTTATAAAGCTGACTTCATGCTTTTTGACTATAGGTTCCAATATTCTGCTGGCCAGAATGGCAACAAGGAAAGCCAAACCAGATGGACAATATCACTTAAAGCCAGAGGAAGTGGATGATTTTATTAGAGGACAACTAGTTACTAATCTGCCAGGTATAGTCAAATATTTTTTACATTTTTTCTTTCCCTTGCAAATGCTATTTTAATCACTGACTTTTGAGGTCAGGAGCTGTGTATTTTTTGGAGTGTACCCCATAGTCTCTTGAACATATATGCCTTACAGATTATCTTGAATTTTTATAATGAACATCAGTTGATTTTTTTGCGTATTTGTATTTTAGAATTTTAATAATCAATATTGTCTTGTGAAATTTCTGTCAAATGATGATATCAAGGCTGTGAGCTAAGATCTAAGATCTCATTTGAAAAGGAGAATGATATGCAAAGTGTATGTTGAATCATTAGTAGCTGCTCTTTTGTGTCTGCCCTTTCAACCCCTTACAAATCTTACTTAGTTGTTGTATGTACAGCCCTTCATCTTTTCCATAAAAATAGTATGAAATATTTTATGTGTTGCTAAAATCCAGATAAACTGTGTCTACTGTATTTTCATGACCTCACAATTTAGTGACCTTGGCGGGGTTTTTTTTTCATATTTAAAAAAAGAATGTGGTTGATCTGGAATGACTTGTGTCTTATCTTAAGAAATCTAGAAAACATTACTAAGGGTTATTAATACTTGGGCAAGAATTTTCATCCCTATTTTAATTTGAAGGTGTGGGCCTCAGAAGAGAGAACTTGACCACTTTCAGGTGGTGTCTAAGGAAGCAGTTTTAGATTTCTAAAATAGAGGAATAGCTTAAAATATAGGAAAATAATGGGCTCTTTTACCTGGGGATGGATTATACCAAACAAGAACTGATAAAATCGTATTTGCCTGAAGTCTTGCAAATCTTAACAAAAGATCTTTAAAATACAAAATAAGGGGTGAGGGTAGACTCTGCCCACAGCTAAATAGCCTTGGAAGTGTCCATTATCTATGAAAGGAGCCAGCAATAAGGTATATCTGGCTTCAGATATCTAAATATAAGTGCCCAAAATGTGGTTAGCTGTCAGGGTTAAATGTAAATCATAAGAGAAAGAGGCAGATTTGGTGTCAATTATTAATGAGACTTTGTCGGATGAGACCTAGCCTAAGCCATCTCTCTTCAAGGATGTATCTATCCAAAGGGACCAGCATGGTGAAGGGGTGAGGGATGAATTCTCAGTGCATGTTAAGAAGATAGATAATTCTGTGTAGAATCCAGGAACCAGAGATGGGAAACAAAGTGAAGAGCAAAACAGAATCAGTATTTTTCACTTAGAGTATGTTACACAGCTTTAGAAATCTTTGTAAGTGCCAGACTGAGGTTATAAGTACAGTGAAAGAGGCTGTCTTTACCTGCAAGAAGCTTATGTTCTAAAGGTGAGATAATAAGCACCCATATAAATATATATGAGATATAAAGGGAATAAGTAAATACACAGAAATAAAAGGCAATTTGGAAGGAAGGACAGTAGCAGTTGGGAATGAGGAAAGGCTTAATGCTGATGATGATGCTTATGGCCTATCTTAAAGGAACAGAATAAACTGTAAAGCAGAGGTCATAAGGGAACCCCAGAGAGCTAGTGCAGAAGATGGAGATGGGAGATATTCTGTTATGTTTGAGGAAAAGAGAGGTCAGTTTGGCAATATCACAAAGTGCAAAAGGGGAAGTTGTATCCAGTGAGACTGTTAAGACAGGTTGGAGCAGACTCTAGTGCTTTAGATGGTACACAGGCTCTCTGGTAAGTTCTTGATACATTTGTAGTATGAGGATCATTGTTCCTAAATATGTTGTATTATTTGGCCCCAACTTAAATGTACCAGTACCTAATATCTGTCAGTTTGCTGTCAGGAAAGCATTCCTTTGTCATAATAACAGAAAATTTGGAGAATCTTGGTCTTCTACTTGCTGGTCTTATTTTATGAATCAGCATAAAATCCTTACATTTGAACTGTTAAAGTCATATTATGGTATTATTTAAATTGGGAGAGAGAATTTACTACTCAGCTTGGGGAAATTTTGTAAATAGCTTTTTTTCAGGTAATCAGCACAAATTTGGGGAGTTTCTAACTATGTACTTGGATGTATCAACATGTTCAACAGAGTTACAGATTTATATTTGAATAATTTATACAATCCTTAAAAACAAATATTTTAATCCAGATCACCAAAATCTTCATTAATCCAAAAGATAATTCAGACATATGTCTCAATAGTTCTCTACTTTAGCTCTCCACTTACAGTATTTGTTTACAAGAATTTTCTGTCAGATTTTATATTTAATAAAAATTGCTTTTGGATAAATGAAATTCTAAAAATACCAGTTGGGCGTATTTATAGTGATTTTCTTTGAATCATTTAGTTTTACAGTCTTACTAAAATTATATTTCTTCTCCTAGGTGTTGGTCGAACAATGGAATCCAAGTTAGCATCTTTGGGAATTAAAACTTGTGGGGACCTGCAGTATATAACCATGTCTAAACTACAGAAAGAATTTGGCCCAAAGACAGGGCAGATGCTTTATAGGTTCTGCCGGGGTTTGGATGATAGACCAGTTCGAACAGAAAAAGAAAGAAAATCTGTCTCAGCTGAGATCAACTATGGAATAAGGTTTACCCAGGTAGCATTCATTTGACAAGGCCATTTATTTATAGTGTTACATGTATCTTTTATATATATTTTTACACACACACCCCTTTATTCCTAGGTAAACTGGTAGCCTCTCCAAGGTAGAAACTGTGTCTTTGAATGCTTACCATCTACACTGCTTTGCCTGGTGCTCTCAGTTTTCCTTTAGCTATACATGGGTTGCATAAATTCATACAGGAAAATCCTGTCTTTCTCTGAGACCTGATTTTTTAACACTAAATCATTAAGCAAAATTCCTTCATTTGACAGGTAGGGAAATTGCGGCTTGTGGAAGTTAAATAACTTGCCTGCAGTTACGCAGATAGTAAGTAGAATGCTGCTGTTTCCTGACTCACAGTCAGCTGGCATGACTTTGACCTTTCTTTAGGCTCAGACAACAAATAAGCGTTTATTAAGCGGCTACTTTGTGTTAGGCACCGTGTTGAATTCTGGATAGACAAACACAGAAGTGAAACAGTTTTTTCCCTCAAGGAGCTTCCATTTCTCACAAAGGAGATACAAATGTACATACATACGTACATAAAGGTGTTTTAAGACATTATATACAGAGAGATACATAATATGTGCGCCTGTGTGCGCGCATGCACGCACACACACATACACACACACACACACACACACACACACACACACACACAAACATGATAACCAGGTCAAAATTGGAGATAGGAGATGGAGTATCCCATGAGGACAGCAGGTATCTCAATAGGATGAGACCATAATAGTGCATAGAAGAGAGTAACGTGTAAGAAGATATGGAAGTTTAAGAAGGATGGAGTTGTGAGGAGATTTAAAATACCGAACAGAAGAGTTACTATTTGATCTTGGAGGTGAAAGAGAGCCATGGAGCATATTGAAGTAGTAAGGAGTAATCATGCTTGTGCTTTTGGGAAATTGCTTTGGCACCCATGTTGAGGGTGGATTGGAGAGTGGGGGAGATAAGGCCAATCTGGAGGCTATTATACATCACTGGGGGCAAAGTCGAGGTGGTGGAGTGAGAGGAAGCATTTTTGCTTAACCCATTCAGCATACCTTCTCCACAACAATGTAGAAAACAGTAGACTGAATTCTGAGTGGGGAAAACCAAGGAAAAGTCATAGTCATTTTTCCAGCACAGGACAGCTTAGGGAGATGAGGGGTCTGCAGATACTGGGAGCAAGGAACTGACCAGAACTGGGGAGTGTTGACAGCAAGGAGCATTCCAGCCCCCGGGGAAAAGAATAGGAGGGTCAAGATAAAACACCAGGGTAGGATCCACTGGAACGAGAGGAGATCTCCACGGTATCGCCGAACTAATGCTAGGCGCCTGGTTCTAGCTGGCAGTTCTGTGTCCCATTGCGTAGTTCCAGGTTATGGATCCAGGGTGGAGAGGAGCGATCATTAAAGTGCCATGGGCCCACCCCTACTGTGTACTGAGCAAGAAACAAGTTTGAGAAACAACAGCATGGCTTTCATCCTAAGAACAGAATAACAGGGACTCAATTCTAGCCTTTAGCTAAACCACCAAAAGGGAGCCAGCAGTTGAGATGCCACAAACCTGCAGGGTCTCCCAAAGGGCTAATAGTGACTGAGTCCTGCTACAGTCTACTGAAGCTCAACCACAAATAAGCCAACACTCCCAAACCCGGGACAGAAATTTGCAGAGCTCAGACCGGGAGGGCAGTGAACAGACCTCTCCAAATCATACCAGTTTGGGAACACTGAAAACTGGCATGTACCTAGACTGAACTGTGAAAGCAGCATATGTTCATAAAAGGACAGAAGTTCCATATATCTCCCATCTGCTGCCCAAGAAGTGAACAGAACCTAACACTAACATAAATTTCGAAGTCAAGAAGTAGATTGGATGAATCCTTTAAAAAAAAAAATCAGACCATAAAGAGCTACCGTGGACAGTCAGAAGCAAAATAACTGTGAAAGAGGGGGACAAGGCAAAAAAAAAATTAGAAGGAAAAGTCTAAGTGAATAAGATGGGAGGGAAAAACAGTTAACAAGTGTGAATGGGATGAACTTAACCACAAAATAAGGAGGATAGCAGAGTAAATTAGAAACCAGAATCTAACAAAATATTCTTTACAAGAGACATACTTGAAACAGAAATACACAGAGACTGAAAATAAGCTGGAGCAGAATATATTCAGCTGAAATTTTAAAAACGGTATGAGATGGCAATCTTGACCTCAAATGAAGCAAAAATTAAAGTAGACCTAATTTGGAAAGATAAACAAAAAGACTGCTAAATGGTACTATAGACGATGAATTAATATCAATAGTGAGTATTTGTGCACCAAAACCCTGGCATCTAAATTCTAAAAGGATATGAAAAATGAGTTAAAAGAACAAATAGTAAACTATAATAGTGGGGGAATCCCAGTTCATTACCCTTCTCGGACCCAGATAAATCTAGCCTAAAAATAAACAAGAAAGAAGTTAAGGAGATGAAAAGAATTTTAGAAAAATTAGATAGGAGAAACCTGGAGATTATTGAAGGGGAATTGAAAAGAGTGTGTGTGTGTGTATGTATATGTGTGTGTGTGTGTGTGTGTGTATGTGTGTGTATATACATATATATATATATTCTTGTTTTCTCAAGGGAGAGGAAAGGAGGAGGAGATAATTTGGAAATAAAAAATTAAATTCAGTTAATAAAAACCTCAGCATTAGCCCATCATTCAGACTTGTAAAACCAGAACATTAGTCTGATTGTTTCCAAAGTTTCTAACCCATAGTTTCTTAAATTACATATATATACCAGGGTTATAGTATGTAACTAAAAAATAAGATTTTGCCAATATTTTGAGGCATCAGTCCAAAGTTTTTGTTTAAAATGCCTAGTTTTCCTTCTTTCCGCTAAACATTTCTACAGAAATAATTCAGCTTCAGTCTCTACTATCCTCTCAGAAAATGAGTGTACAGTGCTCCTGAGAATCCCAACTTTGAGTATGAAAAAAGTATGATTTTTTTAAAAATATTAAAATAGTTAAAAGACCTAGGTATGTTTGTAATTTTAAAAGCTTGCATTTTTATTAAATTCAACAAACTTTTATTAACAACAGTGTGCGGAATAATATAATCTCTAGGTGACACATGGCTGTCCATGTAAGTAACTATAATGTGTAGCGCTTCAATATTTACAAAGCATTTCCCTCACAACAAGTCTGAGAGGGCAGTAGTATAAATGTGTTATCCTTCCTTTTCAGATAAAATGAAACTTAAAAACATTAAGTGACTTCCCCAAAGTCTTTCTATTACTAAGTAATAGACCTAGAATTAAATCCAAGTCTTAATTCCAAGATCAGTGATTCTGAACACCGTGCTCTCCACATACAAAGAGAAGTTATAGTGACCTCTCCTACTTATCTCTGCTCTTGAGGAAGTAGTGGCATAAATAGGGCAGCTAGGTGGTGCAGTGGGTAGAGTGCCGGGCCACAAGTCAAGAAGACTCATCCCCCTAAGTTCAAATCCAGCCAAAAACACTAGCTATATATGACCCTGGGCAAGTCGCTTAACCTTGTTCCCTTCTGTTTCCTCATCTGTAAAATGAGCTAGAGGAGGAAATGGCAAACCACTCCAGTGTCTTTGCAAAGAAAACCCCAAATGGGGTCACAAAGCATTAGACATGACTAAAACAAGTGAACAAGAGAGGCATAAATAATTTCAAAAATAATACAGGATTTTGGAATATATATTTGGATGTGAAAGTGCCTCATATTCTGTGAATTCTTTGTGCATCTGAAGTTTGAAGAGCTGAAGAATTTATGTCATGCCACCTTCTCAGAACTCTGCCTGTCATGCTGGAAGAGAGAGGCTCGTCTTTCAGACTCTTGCCAAGCGTTAGCAATAGGTGAATTCGTGTGGACGTTTTTCCAAAATGAGGAAAAACGTTTCAGCAACACACAGGAATGTAAAATAGGTAAACAAGTAGATTTGTCAATCCAGAACTTTACATTTTACATAATGATGAGAATTGTTGAGTAATAATTGTAGGTATATGAAAGTAGACTGTCATAAATGAGCAAACACCAAAAAGCAAATGGAAGCAAAAACATCCGCTGTGAGTTAATAATTTTCCTTTTTAGTCAGTTGTGAAGGTGTGCATACACACACACACACATTTTAATTATGGTAAATAGATAATCTTTATTGTTAAGCATCAAAAAATTTGATATCAGACAATAGAAAGTTGGCATTATAGCTAAGGATTTTGGTTTTTTTTTTTTCCTTAGCCAAAGGAAGCAGAAGCTTTTCTTCTGAGTCTTTCAGAAGAGATTCAGCGAAGACTTGAAGCTGCTGGCATGAAGGGTAAACGACTAACTCTTAAAATCATGGTTCGAAAGGCTGGGGCTCCTGTAGAAACGGCCAAGTTTGGTGGTCATGGAATTTGTGACAATGTTGCCAGGTAGGTCTTTTCAAAAAAATTTTTTTTCATATAATTATTTTAAAAAATTGTTGCTGACAGTAATTTCTTTTGATTTAGATTGGATGAGGATTCATGAAGCTTTTTAAAAGTCTGTTAAAAAAAAAAAACCAAACTGAATATTTATCGTTACTGGCTTACCTGTCACTTTACAAGCAATCCTTGATTTTCTTAACACTTAGTCATTTACATCTACTTTAGTGAATTCAGTCAGCTTTCTAATCTGTTCTGCCTGGGTTTCTTCCAGCATCCAGCTTAGCCCCAGTCTCTCTTTAGAGGTTCTTAAGCTCTTTTGCAGAGAAGAAAAGGAGACAGAAACAGGAGACCAAGGGATTATTCTATATTACAACTTAGTAATATGATTTTGCATGTGTTGATGGTGAATTAGGTCTTTTCAGAAGAAGAGTTTGAAAAGTGTTTGGAACAAGGTGATAAGTATTTTGTATCACACTTGTTTGAATATAGAAATTGTAGTATGTTTCAGAAAATCTTTTTTATAGACAAATTGTAAATAAAGGAGAGAGATAAAAAGCTAGTAAAAAGGAAAATGTTTTGTAATGTTCATTCCAGTGAATACTTAAGGCAACTCATAGGACTTGTGGTAAAGATGCAAGCAATTTGGATTTAATATATCCTTGTTGCTTGTCTATCCTCTTTCAAGCTAGAGTTTTGAGCATATTAAGTATTAAACAGCAACATATGAACCAAGAATAAGAAAAAAAAGGGAAATCCCAACAGTAAGATAAGTAAGTTGGAAAATAAAAAAGACTGTAGAAATGATAACAAAAACTAAACTATTTTCAAAATTAGAAGTACAATAAATTTATCAAAAACAGAATTAAACTTACATGATTAAATCAATTCAGAAAAAAACTTGAAAAAGCACACATATATAGAAAGGCCAAAAAAAACATGTTGAAGCCATCTTTCATTTGAAAAAAAGCATAAATTTTGAAACAATAAGCTAGTGTTATTTACTGTGGGGAAAGACTAGATGCTTTGTTGGTAAATACACACATAAAGTGAGGATGCCTCTCTCCCCACCATTATTAATGTAATTCTCAAAATGGCTACTCATAGTAATAAATCAAAAGAAATAAACTAAAAATCATGAGCTTTAAAGAAAAAAAATTTATCTATTCGTAGATGACATAGTTTACTTAGAAAATCCCAGAGAATCATCAGGAAACTGGTAGAGACAATTAATAGCTTCAACAAAATATAAATAAATATAATAAAATAAAAACTAAATCCAAAAAATCGTCTCACAACAATAACAAAAACAAGGAAAAATAATAGAGAAATACCATTCAAAATAACTACAACATGCATAAAATATCTGGGAGTCAATCTACACACTAAAGATGAACATATAAATATGTATGTTTATGCATAAGTATTGATATCTACATATGTATACATCTGTGAAAATACAAAATATTCTTTAAAGAAATAATATTTAATCATAATTGGACAGACATTGATTGCCATTGCTTGAGTCATACCATTATAATAAAAATTATGATACTATCTAAATTAATATGATTTAGAGTTATATCTATTAAACTACCAAGGAAAACTTTTATAGAAACTAAAGTCATTTGGAGGGTATAGGTCTTCAATCTCAAGAAAATAATAGAGATAGAAAGGAATAGAGAATAGTGTTTTATATTGCAAATTTTAAATAAAGCTGTACTGACTAAAAATTGATCTACAGAACAGGTTGGATAAGTAAGAACAGTCCAATTAAATAACCTGCTGGTCAAGAAAACGCAAGAATACAAAGTCAGTCTGTGTTTCACAAGGACTGCTAGAAATACTGGAAAGCACTTTGGCAGAAATTAGGTTTAGAACCACACTCACTATAGACCACGATAAATTCAAAGTGATTCTCTAACCCCAAATATAAAAAACGATACCATAGAAAAAGTCCGAAGAGAACATAACCAGGTACTTCGTAGAATTGTGGTTAGAGTGAGAATTCTTAACCAAACAAGAGATGGTAAAAGGGATGCCAAAGGGCGAAATGTACTATCAATTATACGAGTTGAAAACTTCCGTGAACAAAAATCAGTGCCATCAGAATAATAAGGGAAACTGTCAATTGAAGGGAAAAAAATACTTGCACAAATACCTCTCTGATAAGGGTCTAATAGTGTATCTAAGAAATTAACACAAATATGTAAAAGCAGGAGCCATTCCCTAGTGTGGAAATAGTTGAAAAGAAATGAATAAAAATAACCATATGAAAGAATGTTGCAAATCATCAGCAATAATAAAAAAATGCTAATCAAATCAACTCCAAGGTTTTACCTCTGACTCAGGAAATTGGCAAAGATGACAAGATTGGAATATTTAGTGCTGGAAATCTTACAGAAAGATAGCATTGTAAACAGTAAAAGTAACACTGAGATAGTATCACTGTTGGTGAAGTTTTAAATTGGTCCAATATCTATAGAAAGTTATTAGCTGTTATGCTTGAAATTGACTGAAGCTTTCTTGATCTTTGTCCCAGAGGTCTCACTGCTAAACCCCAAGGAGTTCAAAAAAAGAATGAAAGGTCTCTCATATGCCAAAATATTAATAGCAGTACTTTTTATGGTATTGAAGAATTGGGGGTGAAGGGAAATATGTACTTGTTGATTAAGACATAATTAAAGAAATTATATTACTTGATTGCAATGAAATGCTACTGAGCTCTTAACAATGAATTTGGAGAATACAGAGAAATATAGGAAGATAAAAACTCTGAACCGTGTAGTAAGCACAATCAACAAAACAACAAACACAATGACTAGCAATATGAACAGTAGATACTGGGAAGATGGTATGGTATTGTGTGTGGAAAGAACATTGACTCTGGGGTCAGAAGACCTGAATTCAAAACCCACCTTTGACACTTAGCGTCTGTGTGACCTTGGATAAGTCGTTTAATCTGTGTCTGCCACAGTTGCTTTATCTGTACAATGACAGTTGGACTAGATGACTTTGGGGCTCCCTTCCAGCTCTGGACCTCTGATCCCTGAACAATAAAATGAAAGTGAATGTTCACTAGGTCTAATTAACCAAGCTTGTCTCTAGATAATAGTTGGAAAAATTCACCTCTTTAATTGCAGACTTGGGAGTAACTGTTAGTATGGAATATTATATATACTGTCAGACAGTCAATATGTTAATCAGTTTTATTGAATTTTTTTTCCCCTGTATCTTTTAAAATTAAAAGATAGCTTACTGGGTAGCGGCAGAGAGAAAAATAATCCGAAAATCAATGATTCAGAAATCAGTGCAAATATAACAAGAAAAGGCATCACTAAACATTTTTTAAAAATAAAAGCACTGATATAAATAGTGGGGCAGAACGAAGAAAGCAGAGTAAAGGCAGGGATTTGCATGAGCTCTCCTCTAAACCCCTCCAAATACCTTTAAAAAAAATGAATCTAAACAAATTCTAGGACAACAGAACCTACAAAAAAGACACAGTGAAACAAATTTCCAGCCCAAGACAACTTGGAAAGTCAGCAGGAAAGATCTGTTGCCCCAGGATGAGAGAAGAGCACAGTCTAGTGCAGACCAGGCCCAGCAAACCTGGAGCAGGCCTTGGAGTGACTAAATCACTGGCAACAGTGGCAATTTCCAGACCTCTCAGCCCACAAACACCAAAGACAACTTAGGAAGTCAGCAGGAAAGGTCTGTCTCAGCTAAGTGAGAGTGGAGTGTATTCTAGCACTGGCCAGGGCAGCACAGACCTGGCCCCAGCAAACCAGAAGCAGACCTTGGGAGCCACTGAATCAGCAACAGCAGCAGCTGTTTCTGGAGCTCTCAGCCCACAGATGGTAAGGAAGGTCAAACAACTGGTTAGAAGGAGGTTACAGGGGTCTCATTGCTAACACTGAGGCAAGATTCTATTGCTTTGCCTATACTTGGGTCCAGGTCACAGTCCTTGGTGGCAGTCCTTTAATGAGGAGGAGCACTAGCATAGCAGAACTTGGGGCCACAGTGGAGGGGGGACCCTCCTCAAAGTTCCAGGGCTTGTGGCCGCTCACAGGCCAGGAGAGTAGTAAACATTTCTCCTTCGATCATATCACTTTGGAAGAACTGAAAACTTATAGGTCCCTAGAAGTATTTCTGAAAACAGCTACACCAAACTCCTAAAGCTTGGGATGGTGCGCCCTCTACCCTGGAAGAAGAACCCTACTTTAACAAAGAGTCAAAAGTTAAGTAACAGGCTGGGAAAATGAAGAAACAATAGGAAAAAAAACTGACTTCTGAAAGTCACTGTGGTGACAAGGAATATCAAAACACACACTCAGAAGATGACGACAAAGTCAAAGTTCCTATATCCAAAGCCTCAAAGAAAAATATCGATTGATCTCAGGCCATGGAAGAGCTCATAAAGGATTTTGAAAATCAGTAAGAGAGGTAGAGGAAAAATTGGGAAGAGAATTGAGAGTGATGTAAGAAAATCACAAAAAACAGGTCAAGAAGCTTGGAAAAGGAGACAAAAAAATACTGAAGAGAAAATAACACCTTAAAAAAACAGATTAGGCCAAATGGTAAAAGAGGTACAAAAAGCCAATGAGCAAAAGAATGCCTTAAAAAAGCAGAATTGGCCAAATGGAAAATTCCAAAAGCTCACTGAAGAAAATAATTCCTTATTATGCCCAAAGGGCTATAAAACTGTGTATACCTTTTGACCCAGCAGTGCCACTTCTAGGGCTGTATCCCAAAGAGATCATAAACATTTAGAAAGGACCCACATGTACAAAAATCTTTATAGCACCTCTCTTTGTGGTGGCAAAGAATTGGAAATTGAGGGTATGTCCATCAATTGGGAATGGCATAAAAAAGTAAACAGGAAAAGGAAATCATGAGGTAATTAAGGCTAAATTGTTTACATTTCTACATAAGAAGATGCTATTTGTAACTCATAAGATCTTTCTTATTATTAGGGCAGTTAGAGTATATGTAGACAGAAGCCACAATTCTGAGTTGAATATGAAGAGATGGTATCTAAAAAATTAGCAAGTAAGAGAGGAGTATACTGGGAGAAAGAGAAAGGGAGAGGTAGAATGGGATAAATTATCTCATTTAAAGGAGGGGGGAAAAAAGCTTTTACACTGGAAGGGGAAGAGAGGGAAGGTAAAAGGGAGTGAGTGGAACATTTCATCAGAATTGGCTCAGAGAGGGAAGAACATACACACTCAATTAGGTATAGAGATCTGTCTTATCCTACAGGAAAGTAGGAGGGGAAGGAGATAAAAGAAGGGAGGGAAGGCAGATTGGGGGAGGGGGTAGTCAGAAGCATAACACCTTTGAGGAGGGTCAGGGTTAAAGGAAAAAGAATAGAATAAATGGGGGGATAGGATGGAGATAAATACAGTTATCAGTAGCAATTGTGTTAGCAGTAGTAATTGTGAAAAAAAAAATTTGAAGCAAGTTTCTGATAACAAGATTTGATCAGATTTCAGATGAAGTAATTAAGGCTATCTGTAGCCATATGAAAAAATGCTCTCTCTGTTGATTGGAGATTCAAATTGGAACAAATCTGAGGTACTACCTCATACCTATTAGATTGGCTAATAGGACAGAACAGGTAAATGACAAATGTTGGAGGAGATGTGGAAAAAAGGAAATTTTAATGCACTGTTGGTGGAGTTGTGAATTGATTCAACCATTTTGTAGAGCAATTTCAAACTGCCCAAAGGCCTATAAAACCATGCATACCCTTTGACCTAGCAATACCACCACTAGGTGTGTATCCCAAAAGAGAGAAAAACCAATAAGGAAAAGGACCTGTTTTTGCAAATTGAGGGGGATGTTCATCAGTTGGTGAATGGCTGAACAAGTTGTGGTACATGATTGTGATGGAATACTGTTGAACTATAAGAAATGATGAGCAGGATGCTCAGAAAAACCTGGAAAGACTTGCATAGGCTGATATAAAGTGGAAATGTACTATGTACAAAGCAACAGAAATATTATAGGACAGTCTGCTGTGGATGACTTGGCTATTCTCAGGAATAGAACGATTCAAGACCACTCTGAAGGACTTATGATGACCATTTCCAGAGAAAGAACTGATGGTGCCTGAATACAGATTGAAGCATACTTTTTTTACTTTATTTTTCTTGAGTTCTTTTTTTTGTCGAAGTGTTCTTTCACAACGTGACTATTATGGATGTTTTGCATGACTACACATATGTAATCTATATTGAATTGCCTTCTCAGAGAAGAGGGATAGAGTGGGGAGGGAAGAAAGGAAAGGATTTGGAACTCAAAGTTTTAAAAACAAATGTTAAAGATTGTTTTGTAATTGGGGAAAAATCAAATACTAAAAAAAAAAAAAGTAAAATTAAAGCACTGTTGCCCTAAAAAAAATCACCCCCTATTTTACCCCCCAAAATGTATCAAAACCAGTCCTTTGCATTCCTTTCCCACCCCCACTCCACCCTCAGGGTAGAACGGGGAGGAGGGAGGAAAAAAACCAAACCCTTGTAAAAAATAAGTATAGTTAAGTGAAAAGTTCCCAGATTGGCCGTCCAAAGTTGTGTGTCTAGTTTTTCATATTAATTCATCATCACTTCTATCTGAAGAGGTGAGTAGACTTCTTCATTATTGATACTAATCATGGTATTGGATCGAAGTTCTGAAATTTTTTTGAAATTTATTATTTTTACAGTGTTGAGTGTGTATAGAGTATAAATTGTTCACTAGTTCTGCTCATTTCACTCTACATAACTTCACAGAAATTATCAAATTTCTCTAAAATGTTGTTCCATCTTTTATTAGAGTACAGTAGTATTCCATTATATTTATATTCCACAACTTGTTCAGCCATTCCATAATTGATGGGGCACAGTTTCAAAAGTTGTCATAATTGTATTCATGCACTTTTCTTTTTTTTTTTTTTTTTTTGATCTGTTTGAGGTGTTGGCTTAATAATGATGGTAACACTAGATCAAAGGATACGCAGTTCCTTCTGGAATCTGATGAAAGTGTTTTTTAACCTATTTTGTTGTAGTATTAAAAGGTAGGAATTATGGTGAAAAGAACTTTATATGTACTGTGGTATTGATAAATACAATTAATATGATTTTCTCAGCTTTTTACATATGTTTTAGAGAATTTTATTCTCAATAATGGTAACAGTGTAAAATATTACAATTTGCAAAGTTTCATTGTGTATGCATGGTATAATTAATCTATATAAATATCATTTAAAGTTAAGAATTCAGGTCCTTAATCAAGAATTTAAACCTCTATTACAGTATTTTTTTTTTCTGAAAATTACTGTGCCTTTTCCCAAAACACAACACTGCCCTATGTGAGGACTGCTTTTTATTTATCTTCTTCCGTTGCCTTTTGTTTTTATATCATTTTCCAGCGGTACCTTATCTCCACCTCCTCTGAGACTTCTCTTGTAACAAAAATGAGGAAAAGATTTGTTAAATGAATCAAAAGCATGTGCAGCATTACACATAAGTCCTCCACCTTTCCCGTGAAAGGAGAGATGCTAAATTCCTTTTCTCTTTCCAGCGCCATGATTGGTCACTATAATTACGCAGCATTCAGTAGACAGAGTGAATAACATTTTCCTGGTTTTGCTTCAGTCTTCATAACTTTCTATAAATCTTTTTGCTTCTCTGCATTTGCCATATTCTTTGTATCTTCTAACACAGTAATATTCCATTACATTCATAGAGTGGTTTGTTAAGCCACCCCCCAGTCTGTGGATATGCTTTCCCTCTAGTCTTGGTTAACACAGAGAATGTTGCTATGAATCTTGTGTACATGATATATTTTTTTTCCCCTCAACATCCTAGGAGCATATGCCCAGAAGTCAGATTTTGAAATCTTGGGCTAGAAAAGTAAAAACTAAAGAAGATAGTACCTAAGAATAAATAGGATCTGGACTTCTGAACTGTGGCTTGAAATAGAGGCATGATAGGTTATGGTCCAGGAATGGCATCTATTTACTTAGAGTGATTAAAAAAAAGATTCCTGTGAGTCTCTTATATAGGAACTTAGGAACATGGATAGAAAACAGCTCAGTCAGTATCAGCAGAAAGATCAATAATTCACAGGAGACCTTACGCAAGAAGAGAGCCGAGCCTTTATTGCACAAAGAAAGGGTAAGAATGATCAGGACAAACTGGAAGATTTTAATGCGAAAAAAATAAGTTTGACAGGGACTGTGAGTGAGAGAATTATTAGGATTGGACTTTTACTTGGCATAAGGATAGAGAAGGTACTTAGTAAAAAGAAGAGAATGGATTAAAGGGACAAGTGAGGAAATCCAGGAAATGAAGAAGAATCATCCTAGAGAGTAAGGGTCAGCAAGGAACCATTGAGGTAGACATAGAAACCATGTTTTAGTGATCATATACCTGCCTACTTGGCCAAAGGGCTAAAATTTAGGGTGATGAATTTAGGAAACATTGCAAATTTGAGGTAGATGCAGGCTATAGTAGAAATTGGATGCTTCAGTTATATGGGCATCTGCTTTCATTTTCACTAGCAAAAGAAGGATGGCTGATGAATCTTTGACTTTCCTTAATAAAAATCATAATTTTTAAAAGGTAGAATAAGGCAACACATGGGACCACCATTCTGGTTCTCACTCTGACTAATTAAGAAGTGATTGCTGCATTAGAAATTCTGTCAACCTTGCAAAGGCTGTGGGAGGGAGAGAATGAACATTGCAGACATAGGGCTAGTTGTCCAGTGAAGGCACACAGTGCCCCTACTTCCTTTCCTCTCCTTTCTGAAACTCCTTCAATTTGGTTTCTATCATCAGTCAACCAACTTCCTCCAAAGTTAGCAAGTCTCTTAATGGACAGCTCTAATGGTTTTAGTTCTCATTGTCCTTGACCTCTCTGTAGTATTTGATGCTGTTGAACACCCTGTGAATTTAGATAAGCTCTATGTTTTCATGACATTGCTTTCTTTCTCCCATTCATCACCCATTTCACAGCCACCAACTGTGAATGTACCCAGTTTTTTTTGTCCTAGCTCTCTTTTCTTTGCCCTCTATATTGTTTCTTGGTGATCGATCAGTCCTCATGGATTCACTTAGAAGCTTAATGTAGATGAGTCACAGGTGCGTATTTCTGGCCATGCTTTTTCTCTTAAGCTCCATCCCACTCATCCAAATGCCATTTCCAAATGAATGACCCTTGGAAGCACCTCAAACTCAACAAGTCCAAATTGGAACTCATTATCCCGATCTGTCTCCCTCCTACCTGTGATGCTGCACATCTCTTCCAGACCTCCTTCTTACTGTAGAGGGCACCATCAGTCTACCAGCCTTATTACTTTCTTTCATACACTGCAGTACAACCTTCTCCATGTACCTCACACGTGACACTTCTTCTCCTGTCCTGGTACCTTATACTATCTGGCCTGTAGGCCTGGAATGCTTTCCTTCCTCACACTTTGCTTTTTTGGAATTCTTGGTTTCCTTCAGGTCTCTGTACAAGTGCTACCTTCTGGGAAAAGACTCCTGCTAGTAGTATACTATCTCCCAAAACTACCTTGCATTCATTTGGTATATATTACTTAGATACTTTTAATGCACATGTCTCCTACATAAGCTAAGAACCTTACATAGGGCTATTATTGTGTCATATTTTTCTTTGACTTCTAGTGCCTGACAAATAGCAAGAGCCTCAAAAATAAGTTGATTTATTGATTGAATAGGTTCACTATGGGGGTAGTGGTGAATGGAATGATACTGGACAATGAAGAAATTGTCATGAACCCTTTATTTTTGTTTTGCTTTTTATTAGAGAATGAAATTTGTGTTGGAAAAGACTTGGTCTAGTCTAATAAAATGAAATTTAATTTAAATGTAACATTCTGCCTTTCATTTTAAAAAAAATCAATTTCATTAGTACAAAGAGTCATGGCTAGAAAAGTGGTATTACAAATGCTGTAAGCCCTTTAGTGGACTGTAAGCACACCGGGTCCGCATTGTGACATGGCAGCCAAAAGCACTAATTCCTGGACTGTTGTGTTTGTTTCTGGGTACCATGTTTTAGGAAAGATACTGACAAATTGTAAAGTATGTGAAAGAAACCAGCCAGGCTATTAAGATGACTCAAAACCAAGCCATATTAGGAAGGAATTTAGCTATGTCTGGAGAAAAAAAAGATTCGGGGGGCTTGTGAATATGTGGGCACATGAATATACTCCACATTTGTGTGGGATATTGTAGTAACAACTTCCTCACAGTTCTTTCTGCCTCTTTACAGACTCCTGTTATATCATTAATTCTAAATAATCTTTATAAATTTGCTTATCAAGGTACAGCACTTTGTTTAAAGTAACTCACATGGAGTTGTTTTTTGATCTATATAATGTGGCTATGGAGTACAGAAGAATAATTATTATTTATCCAATCCTAAAAGGACTCATCACTATAGAAGAGTCAGAGTGACGCAACGGAAAGAATACTAAATATGGTATTAGTGAAACTGATTCCCTACATCTCCAGCTTACTCATGGGCAAATCATTGTTCCTCTCTGGGTTGGTTTCTCATCTGTAAAATCAGGGGGTTGAAACAGAGGCCTTAAGGTGCCTTTCAGCAGTGATCTTTTGAACTTAAGTTTGAGACATAACAGATAAAAATTTAGCTCCAGGGGATCTATATGTTCAGCTAAAGTTCTTTAATATCCAGGAAGCTAGATACTAAGAATTACAATTGATAGTATCTAACTATATTTCATACTTTGAGAGATGCAGAAAGATTTTAGATACACTGATGCAGCCATGGCATGCAGTATCATGTCCATATTTCACTGGAAATTATAAGGACAGAATTCAGAAGTTTCCTTTTTGGCCTCTGATTGTACCTCTAAATAAATCTTCATAAAGAGCTCAATTTCATGGTTTGCTATCTTCTTCCAGAGTAGGCTTCAAAATAGACAAAGTAGTTATTCGTCATACTGCCATATTGTGCACATATTTCCATTCATAGTTAGCAATGAGTAAAATGTGTTTATATGACATATACAATATAGTGTTTATGATATACATGATATCTAGATCTGGCCAAATTGTTAAATAGTAAAAGATCTATTCTCAACATTAGCCAGTTGTCACCAAGTGGATTTTTATCATTTATATGAGCCACCCAAGAATAGCCAACTTACCAAAACCATATTCGATGTTAGTCATTTTTAGACTAGAGTCATACGATGTGGAAACATATAACATTAATGATATGATTCCCAGAATCTTTCCAGTTGCTCACATCATCATAATTCATCACTTAGAAGAACTACATACTGAAGTTCAATAATTCGTTATCTTTGTAAATTACTTAGGTAAGATTTTTATTGCTGCAGAATACAAAGAAAATGGTTCATGTTACCAAATAAATATATAATGATGTAGTCTTCTAATTTTCCTTTCTTTAAAAAAAAACCTGTTCTTTGTAGGACTGTCACACTTGACCAACCAACAGATAGTGCAAAAATAATTGGAAAAGCAACATTAAATATGTTTCATACAATGAAATTGAACATATCAGATATGAGAGGGGTAAGTAAATAAAATTTTAAGGCTTCTGGTTTCATTCTGTAATGTTTTTCTTTGTAGATAGGATTTATCTATATTATCAGTAAGACAGTGCCTATGTTCATTTAATCAACTACATTATGCATTTCTGGGCTTAGTTATTCCTCACTCTTCATGCTGCTAAAATTATGTGAAAACAACTTTAAAATTCCTGAGACTGGAAATCCTGCCATATCTAAATAAAGGATACTAAATAAAAATATACTAAAGGTAGTAAATACCTTTATTTCTCAAGTTGCATTTAACCTACACTTTAAAGCAACAGTAATTTGGAGTCATATCAAACCCTGCTTCCAAGGAAGTGAAAAGTGTCTATGTGTGGTGTGTCTTCTTCAGTTGTTCTTACCATTTGAAGTTGGTAGGGTCTACAAGATAAAAGCATAATGACATAGTGGGGAAAATTCAGAGCCCATTTCTGCTACTTATACTTTTTGTCTCTATTCATAGCACCAACCAAAACTTTCTTACACTTAGTGAGATTTTTAATAAATGCTTATTAATTTGAATGTTTTTTCCCTGGCTTCAGTTTCCTCAACCAGAAAATGGTTGGACCCGGGAACCTATCTCAAAGATCTCTTCCACTACTAAATCCTAAATCCTTCAGAGAAACATACCAAAAGGTCCTTTATGTGATCTGAGTTTTGTGGGTTTTCTCTGCTCACTTTTAATAAGAACCACTTTTAACCTTCTGATGCAGCTTGGTCTTCCTTGGGAAGGGTACTCTGTAAGGCTTTATGACATTATGATCAAACAGTATGACTATGAACAAACACATGAGAATTTGCTGTGGGTATTTATTTAGCTTTACATTTAACAAATAGGAGTGATCAGTTTACTTATTTGGAAATTAATAATGCTTTTCTGCTTTCCTTGAAGAAAGCATGTTTTTAGGGGAAATAAGCCATCACACCAGCAATATATATTATATAATTTATGGGCCCAAAGTAGCCAAAAAAACAGAACAAAAAAAGGCTGAAAAATATCCATTTTTTTTCCAAAATAGGGTAGCATGGGCTGGGGTGGGGTTGGAATTTGTTGTTGTTCAGTCATGTCAGACTCTTCATGGCCCCATTTGGAGCTTTCTTGGCAAAGATACTGGGACTGGTTTGCCGTTTCCTTTTCAGCTCATTTTACAGATGAGGAAACTGAGGCACACAGCAATAAGTGACTTGCCCAGGGTCACACACGAAGCATCTTGAGGCCAGATGCTTGAGGCCATGCCTGGCACTCTATCCATTGTGCCACCTTGCTGCTCAGGGTGGGGATTGGGGATGAAATGGCTACTTTCAGACATCTGTCAGTTCCCTACAGTATTCTACTTTATTTGGCCTCATACTTCCACCCCTTCGCTAGACTGAGGTTTATATTAGAAAAATTCCTTTATTGTTTTGTCTTAGTATTGGAAACAAGTAACTTTTGTTTAGAAGTTCAGTTAATTGCAGTGTTAAAAGAATGGAATTTCCTGGGTAATCAGAACAATCTTTATGGATTCAACTTTTATCTTTGAAAAAATGTTTACAAAATCTGTTTATTACTGTCATAAGTGTAATGTCCTAAACATAATTTCATTATCATTTCTATCATGTCTTTCATTATTCTAAATTTGTTATAATTTTTTAAACACACCAAGAGTAGATGCTAGAGATTTGACCAAATGTCCATGAATCCCAAGATTTTTCATGGTAACTTTAAATCTATTACAAGCTTTTTTCCTTCTGATTTATGTCTTTTTCCTAAAAATGGAATGCATCAGCTGAGGGTTTTGCTTAATTAATCAAGCTTTGGTTTCTCAGAGGTTTATTATAGTTCTTCAGATGATTTCAATATCTGACATTTTTGGAACTGGAGCTGTAGCGTTTTTGTACTGTAGCTTTTAAAACTTAAGCCTTTATTCTGCTTCCAGGTTGGAATTCAAGTGAATCAGTTGGTTCCCATCAATAAAACCTCTTCAGGATGCTCTACCCATCCATCCATCCAGTCTAACCGTTTGCCAGGTGGATCACATTCTGTCATTGATCTTTTCCAAGTACAGAAAGCTAAGAAATCCACTGAAGAAGAGCATAAGGAAAGTGAGTAGATCATGAAAATTGAGTTGTTTTTTTTTTAAATTCATGATGGCACTAACTTCCCTTTGTAAAATGCATTCCCCTTGTAATTATTCTCACTAGTAAGTGGAAGAAGAGGATAATTGCTTAGGTAACTAAGTGATTAAAAAAATAACTTGAAGTTGGTTTACACTGGATTTTTGGGAGGTGGAGTTGCTTTTTCCTAATCTTATTTTATTGAGGCTAATAGAAAGATTTTCTGCAGTGGCAAGGAATATGTGGATTCAAGACCAGTCCTAATTGAAAGTCTGAACTAACTAACTTTCATGTGCAATTGTTGAAGCCTTTTCTTCAATAGGGACATTGTAATGAAGGGGACTTCTATATCACAAAAAATGTGCATTTGAAGTTGGAAGTAGAATAACCATTTTGAGAAGACTCTGGTCTTTGCTATAGAAGAGGTGAAATGTAAATTGTTGGGAACTTTTTGCCTTTTAAAAAATCTGTTAATATATAAAAAATGTTTTTTAATCATAAATCATTAAAGTAATGTTTTTACCACCTACATTTCCCAATTTGTAGCTCCATCCCAAACCTCCCAGTTACAACAAAGAAAAAAACTAAGAAGTAGTGGAAACAATTCGACAAACCAACAAACATCACGTGCTGTGTGTGTTTTCATTCTCACTGGCAGAGTAAGGAGGCGGGTATATTCTTGTACCTCCTTGAAGCCCAGTGTGGTTATGATGATTATTGATCTTAGGGCTTTTGTTGATATTCTTAACATGTACATTGTCATTGTGTATATTGTTTTTCCACTTCTGCTTACTTTACTTTGCATTAGTTCATGTCTTCCCATCATGCTTCTCTGTAATCTTCATATCTTACAACATACTAGTATTTTATTAAATCTGTGTGCTACAATTTGTTCAGCCTTTCCCCAGTTCCAGGGCATTTTTCCAGTTCTTAGCTATTAGAAAAAGGGCTGCTGAGGCAGCTGGGTGGCGCAGTGAGTAGAGCACCGACCCTGGAGTCCGGAGGACCTGAGTTCAAATGTGCTTGACACACATGATACTTACTAGCTGTGTGACCTTGGGCAAGTCACTTAACCCCAATTGCCCTGCCTCTCCCCTCAAAAAAGGGGGGGTCTGCTATTTGTGTATATGGCACCTTTTTTCATTGACCTGCTTTGAGTATACACCTAGTAGTACAATTCCTAGATTAAAGAGTGAGACTTTTTAAGACATTCATGAAGCTAGTCTTTTTTCCTTAATCAGCTCTCCTATCTTTGTAATTTTAGTATTTGTGGCTGCAATGGACCTTGAAATATCATCCGCCTCTCGAACTTGCACTTTTCTACCCTCTTGTACCACACATCTGGCATCTAGTATCAGTCCAGTTGCTAGTAAAACTGATCCTTCAGTAAAATGGAATGGACTCCATTCTCCTGTCAGTGTGAAATCCAGACTTAACCTAAGTATAGAAGTACCATCACCTTCCCAGGTAGGTTTCTGGTCTCAAATAGAATTTACCTATGGGTTCCAGAATTTTTTTTAGTGTCTTTGTGTGCATGTGTGAAAGACAGAGGTGTCTTTCCATCCTCCTATGAAGGTGAGGAATGATGCTGCTGCTTTTCAATAAGCATTGTGCGATGCTAGCCCAAGCTAAATGTTCCCTCCTTGGGTATGGTAATCACATCTTAAGTAGCTTGCTTGTTGACAGTCAATGTATTACATAATTTTTAAAATGATTGCAATTACATGATTTAAAGTTTGCAGACAGTTCGTTTCAGAAACAGCCTTTTCTTGGCTGAAAATATGAAGTAATAAAATTGTGAATTTTGACATCACTTTAATTACAAACCTAATCCAACTTGGTAAATTTGAGAAAATGTATTCAGCCTTTCCTCACTGCATATGAGCACACTCCAAAACTTGTGATACTGGGATGAGCTTACCTAACCTGCTTGTCTATGTCCTAATGAATGGAGTGAATGCTAAGAGGTACCTTTTATGGCCCTTGGCCCAGGAGAAAAATGGGACTTAAAAACACTGCTTTTTAGTCACAGTGCCTAGCATATAATAGTTGCTTAATCAATGTTTATTATTGCCTCATTTGCTGCTTCTAGAACCAGGAAATTTAATTGTAACGCTAGTTTGAATGATTAGAAAGACAAGAACCAAAGAGCTCACTTAGGACTATTGGTATTTTATAGCTAGATCAGTCTGTTTTAGAAGCACTTCCATCCGATCTCCGACAACAAGTAGAGCAGATATGTGCCATTCAACAAGGAGAGACACATGGCGACAAAAAGAAGGAACCAGTAAATGGTTGTAACACTGGAATTTTGCCACAACCAGTTGGAACAGTTTTGTTACAAATACCAGATCTTCAAGAACCACATAGTGACACTGGAATCAATGTTATAGCCCTACCAGCGTTTTCACAGGTAAGGCTGACCAAATCAGTTAAATGTGTTTGTGTTTTATCTTTAACACAAGTTTGTTCATCACTTCTTAAAAGCCTTATGACATGGAAGCAGTGATAGTCCCCAGTGGTAGATTAGTGAGAACGTGCCCTTTCTCATTATGGGTGGGAATCTCAACCAGGAGTTCCTTAATGTGGCCTGTGCTGCCCAACACTGTTTCTTGGTTTTGCTGTAGTAGAAATCATCAATCTCCTTGTTTACCCACAAGCTTTTTTTTTTTTTAAACCTTATCTAGAATGGGGCGGATATGAGGGTCCCCCACCCTTTCTGGGTAGCATGTTTTCATCTTAGGTTCTTTGAAAACATGGTTTTTCATGTCATGTTCTTTGGTAAATTTTTCTCCCACTTCTGCTCACTTCAGTTCTAGTTTTCCTTGAAGCTATTGCTTTGTACTTTCTTATGGCACAGTATTTTTACATTTATATTCTGTGGTTAACCACTTTCCAATTGATGGGCAGCCTCTTAAGTTTCCAGTTTTCTGCTATTTTAGTATCTTTGGCATGCCTGGTGGTAGTAGTAGCAGCATGGGGCCAAAGGGTATGCGGTTTCCTGGCTTTTAAAGCTTATCATCATTGCCAATCTGTTAGGGGCTGCGAGAACTTTGGAGTTCTAGCGTGCTCTGATTACTTGCTGCCGGTGTCACTCCCCCACCCCACCACCCCTGTCTTAGTTACATTGGCTTTGTGCAATATTTTTAACAAAGTAGTCCATTTTCACTTTCTGTCTCATTTTGGTTGTGAGTTCTTACCTGTATATCCACAAGGTTGTTTCCCTGTTTCTCTAATTCATGATGTGCCTTTCATTTTGTCATGTATCCATTTTGAGTTGTTCCAATTGCTGCCCAGTTTTCCCAGCAATTAGTGCACACTAATGGGGACAGTAATGAGTCCTGGGGGCTTTGGGTTTACTGAATGCTGTTATTTTGTTCATTTTCTCCTGTGTTTTCAATCTTTTCCACTGACTGAAGGAATTTATTAATTGGTAGAAGTACAGTAATGGTTGGATTTGGTGTCCTAGAAAATTAGAAAAGCATGGGAATCAGACTTCCTACTAAAATACCTAACATAAAATGCCTGGTTTTTGTATTTGTGTATAACCTTGACCATTTTGTTTTCATTAGGTGGACCCTGAAGTGTTCGCTGCACTTCCTGCTGAACTCCAAGAGGAGCTAAAAGCTGCATATGATCAAAGACAAAGGCAGTTAGAGAACTCCACGTATCAGCAACCAGCCAACACGTTGTGTAAGCTTGGGGAAGATTGCAAATTACAGGAGTTGCAATGGGGGAAAAACTATTTTTGTGGTTTTACTACATCCAAGAATCCCTACCCATTTTTTCCAACATGATTAAAACTATGTATTTAGCTATGTAAATGGGATATGGTTATATAGAAAAGATCTAATTAACGTGCATGTACAGGAAGCATGTAGGTATGCAGAGACCGACATTTGAGGAACAAAGAACACTCTTATGAGCAATTTTAATGTTTCTGGCTTGGGGGAGAGACACAGATTAGCCCAAGTAGCTTCAGTGAAAATTGTTCCAGTTTGACAGGAACTAATAAGCCTGTCAAAGAACTAAGAGATATGACATCAAATGTTGAAATGGCCCATCAAAGTCTTGGTCGTCCACCACGGACACATCAACAGCCTCTCCATTCCATTGTAGACAATTGTAAGCCAGCTTCTTTGAGTCTTCCAAGCTTATCCTTAAATAACCATGAGTAATGTGGAGGCAGGGTGTTAATGAAGTTAATTTTACTGTCTGTAGATTATTCGATTTTATGGCCCCTTTTTTGGTTCGTTTTTCAGTATCAAAGAATCCTTTATTACAACTAAAACAAACGGTAGTGAAAGATAAGAAGAAAGGCAGGAAAAAAACAGCCAGTCCCATGAAAAAGGTCCAGAGTGCTTTGAACAAGCAGCTGCTCAGCAGTCCAGCTAAAACACTGGCAACACCTACTGGGAGCCCCCAGAAGCTGATAGACGGCTTTTTGAAA
This sequence comes from Phalanger gymnotis, assembly GCA_028646595.1. Lineage (NCBI taxonomy): Eukaryota > Metazoa > Chordata > Mammalia > Diprotodontia > Phalangeridae > Phalanger > Phalanger gymnotis. Next base: position 500,591,789 of record CM053622.1, on the reverse strand, counting down.
CAAGAAGGGCCGGCTTCTGCCAGTGCACAGGTAAGGTTTGGATTGCAGCTTCTACTTCTCTTCTTGTTTCCTTTCATTCCAAGCAAAGTAACGGGTAGCTGACGTCACATTAAATTCTTCATCGACAGGTTGAGCCAAGATCGGGCCCTTCTCTGCCATCGGAAGTGGCAGGCTCCTTTAGACAACCAGCACCCAATCTAGCTGGTGCTGTTGAATTCAATGACGTGAAGACCTTGCTCAAAGAATGGATTACCACTATCTCAGGTAGTTTTAGAACCTGTTTATTTGTATGTTTTTCTAAAGAGATGTTTCATGTTTATAAAACTGTACTTTGTCACTAGACTAGCAAAACCATCTACTGAATTTTTGAGAGATTCAGGATTTCATGAGTGTGTGTGTGTGTGTGTGTGTGTGAGAGAGAGAGAGAGATTGGTTTGCCCAGGGTCACACAGCTAGTGTTGTCTCTGAGGCCTGACTGCAGGGCTGTGTACCACCTAGCTGTGCCCTAAAGGTAAGTTGGAAGACTCTTGACTTTTTTTTTTAACCTCCAATAGATCCAATGGAGGAAGACATCCTGCAAGTTGTAAAATACTGTACTGACCTAATAGAAGAAAAGGACCTAGAAAAACTGGATCTGGTTATAAAGTACATGAAGAGGTAATGTGCACATTGTATCAGTTCTACGTAAGAGGATAGGTGTCCTAAAGAGGGTTTGGTTTTTTTTTTTTGAAATGACAAGGTCCTGACCGTTGAATGTTTTAAAATTCATAGAAAGAAATGTCTGTCTGATGGGAAAAACCAGTAACTGACAATTATAGCATATTTCCTTAATTGTGAAGTTAGACAACAAAATCGTAGTAATAGTAGCACCTATGTCACCAGAAGGAATAAATTTTTTTAACCATTAGTTACTAAAACATTGCTTATGCTCATCTCTACTTCAAAACTAATATTAAATTCCCTCCACTGTTATTAATTACATCACAGATTAAAAGTTCTATGTATCTTACCCATTTAAAAGTAGTATTGAGAACTCACAAGGTTTTTATAAAAAATAGAAGACAACTAAAATTAATCTCCAAATACATAGTACCAAATAACAAGAAACAGGTATTGTGCATTCATAGTCCCCTAAATGGGAAATTTTAAAAAATGAAAATGTTGCTGAATGGCCAACCGTTTTCCCAGATTGCCACCTTTAAAGGTCCATAAAATGAGGCATATGACAGGTAACAGCAAAAAGGTCTCATTACTTATTCTTACCTATTTTGTGCTGATTTAACCTTCTTACCCTTCCTCGGAAATATACATACATTTTGCTATTGAAATCAATTTGAGGATTAATACTTGTTTTTCTCTTGCTTTCCTCCCATTCCCTACCCCCCTCCCCCCTTTCACTTCAGGTTAATGCAGCAGTCTGTGGAATCAGTTTGGAATATGGCATTTGACTTTATTCTTGACAATGTTCAGGTGGTTTTACAACAAACTTATGGAAGCACATTAAAAGTTACCTAAACTTGTAATAAGGAGCTTGGTGAGAGAGAGCCTGGAGCTCTCTGCTAGCTGTGCCATAAGTGCTTGTGAGGTATTTGCAAAGTGCATGATAGTAATGCTCTGAGTTTTTATAATTTTGAATTTCTTTTTAAACAGAAGTGTTTTGTACATTTCTTTTCAAAAAGTGCCAAATTTGTCAGTATTGCATGTAAATAATTGTGTCGATTCTTTTACTGTAGCATAGACTCTATTTACAAAATGTTTGTTTATAAAGTTTTATGGATTTTTACAGTGAAGTGTTTACAGCTGTTTAATAAAGAACTGTATGTATATTTTGTATTGACTTTTATTTTGTGAATCCTTAAATATCTGCTCCTTTTTGTTTTTCTCTTAGGCCAAGAGCTCTCACATCGTAACTCTGCTTAAAGCATATTGTTTTTTTTTTTTTAAAGGTTAGTTGACTGTTTGGAAGACTCTTTAAACACTGTAGGCCTCAAAGGAGAGTAAACAATAGGGTGTAATAAACTTTACCTTTAATTCTGATAACGACCCCAGTAACGAACGTAAGCTTAATGAGAGCATCTCTTCAGACTTTTGTCCTAATGTGTGGTAAAAACTTCATTCATCTCATAGACTTTCATAGACTGAATCCACCAAATCCCTATGATTCGTGGCATATGACATACAAACAAAATTTAAAAATATATCTCCCTCTGCCCTAAAGCCTTCATGTGTTATTATGGGTCTCTGTTCCTTCAAAGTGCTATGTGGTTTTTTTTCCCGGATTTCAACCTACACTGAAACTTCCTCTCTAACTTGGATAGGTAATGGAGTAATGATACAAAACACAATCTGCACCCCAATCCACCTGTTGCCAGCCCATTAAAAAAAACTGCTTCCAACTCAGATGCCAAGATGTTTTCTGTCATGAGATCAGTACATAGCCTGACTCCTTTCCTCCCTCCACCTTTTAAATTAAATCTACAAAGCAGCAGATTGTCAATGTGCAAAAAATAAATATCCACATAACTCAATTCAAAAACATAAGCCAAAAACAGTTACTCAGAAACAATGGTATCAGGGATTTCCTCCCCATTTTGGGATTTTGTTATTGATTCAGATCTATGGAAAGCTTACTTGTGGCATAATTGTGTTCAAGCATAAATCACTTGACAGCATAAGAAAACAGTATCACCTATCTTATTTTCAGCCTTCAGACTGCCCCTTCACCCACAGGATCCAACCTGTCTCAACATAAATTACAACACAGATTGAGCAGAGTAGCCCTCACATGTGCCACAAAACCAAAAGTAGTTCTGGCCCAATTACTCCAATCCTACCTCATTTAGGAAAAAAACTAAAGCAGCTTAAAACAGCTTGTTTAATACAACAGTAGTTGAGAAGTGTTGTTAGGTCTACATGGTCCACTTGGACTCCATTTCTCTGATACTTTTGCCAGCTGATCCAAAAACGGATCAATGATAATCACATGTTGAAAAAATAAAGAGTTCCTGTCCGAACTCGCTCTGACCCTATGTCTGTCTTGCTGAGGGAACATATGTCTATAATATACTCTAATTTCTGAAAAACAAAATGCACAATACAGGAAAAAATATGTTAAAGAAAATCTCTGTATAAAAATGACTGCTGCTAGGTTTTAAGAAACTCGCTGATGCTAATTTTATACAAGGTATCAGTGTCATCTAACAAGCTTTTGTCCTTAGGACACTTGCACTGAGAAGATGACAACAAATACCAACTGTTAAGCAAGAATAATCTGTGCTAACATTGAAGCCTAACAGAATTTGACGGTCAATGTCCATTCCCTTTATTTGTGGCTCTGTATTGTAATGATTACAGTTTATGTTGACTTCCATGGACTGTACAAGCAATAAAAGGCAGCCAGCTATGCTTTACATCATTGTTTCACACAAAGCAATTACAGAAATATCATATTACCTAATTTTCTATTTTAAAAAATTCCTATAGGCACAAAGCAGAATGCTGGAAAATCACCGAGGAAAGAATATGCATAAATAAAGAAGTATTTCTTACATCAAAAAAGTCCAAGAATCACAAAGTCTGCAGAAGCTTGGTTAATCAAATACTGCAGTACTGATTTAATCAGTATAAAATTGAAAGAGCTTTAGTTCTGTAATAAAAATTCAAATTTGGGATAGGGCAAACTTTAAACAGCAGCCAGTAAAGAAGGGAAGGGAAAGGTAGTGGGACAGGTGAACAGGCACATTGGAACTGTGGGGACATGTAAATTGACCACTGTCAAACCAGTGTAAGTTTCTTGGTTTCTCATGGAAAACATTTTATCCACCTATTTTTTCCGTCCAAACTTAAGTCCATCGAAGTCCAACACATTGTTTCAATTGATGTTTTTTTTTGCTTGGTTTTCTTGGTGACAATACAACAGAATAGTAAGTTTACTACTTCTCCTGCCCACTGTGGAAAAATTAGATGATTTCAAATACTTTCTTCAGCTCCACAATAAGTTGCCAGTCACTCTTCTGCATTTCATCTCTGAACCAATCCTTCAATGCATCAATGGACTGTCGACTGATCTGCAATACACCCAGCCCAAAAAAGTTTTTTTTACAAAAAAAAAAACACTTTTATCTTTTTTAATGATTGAAATGTCAATAGGTAAACAATCCTTTGCTAAAAATCATACTGCACATTTTTAAGTTTCCATTAGTCCTTAACCTAATTAACAAAACTGTCTGAACCGATGCAGTAAATTCCACACAAATAAGAGCTTGTTAAGTTTGAGGACATTAAGAGATCCTATCTCCTAACAGGCAACAAAAATTCCAGACTCGCATAATTAACGGCTTTTTGGTGTATGGGGTCACTAGTGGGGCAAAATCACCCATATGCCACTTCAAAAATATGGAAAATAAGGTGTCATACTCATCCAAGAAACTTTTTCCTTTAGTATTAATGTCCATGGTTTGATGGTGTGGGTGTGTACATGTATACATGCATACATAATCCTATATACACACACGCGTTTATATTTTGTTTATGGTGTGTCTGTGTGTGTACATATGTATGTAAACATAGACCCCATTCAAACCACAACCATTAATATTAAAGGAAAAAGTTACTTGGTCCTATTTCAATACGATCACATAAGTATTTCTTGGCCATTTAAAAAAGTTTAAGTTTTAATTAATTTGCTTTTAAATGACTTTTTTTTTAAACCACCTTAGGTCTTTCTGCACTAATTATATGAACAAAGCTTTAAAAAGAGCTGGAACACTTGTGAGTATATGTGACAGGCAGCAGCTTAGTTCAGGCCTTCCTAACTCCAAATCCATACTGCCAGATTTCAATAGCTTATATAGTCTTAATAATTTAAAAACAATCTGAGAAGAGTTCAACATGAAACAAACAAAAAAAAAAGGTCCTGTATGTAGGACAGAAAACCTGTGGATAATTTATAGAAGGATATGGACAAGAATGGCAAAGAATTAGAAGCCAAGTTACAATGTGCATACTACTGGGAATATTCAGATCAATGAATGTCACTTCCCTAAGCCTAAACCATTTATAACTACAAGTATAGATCAGAATCTGGATCTTAATGCTGTTTTAAAAAAAAAGGTAGATAATACTTTCACATCTTTCCAGAGTTACTAGTGAATATGCTTTACCAATGGCTATTTCAGTGTGGCCACTAAGAGTTTTGGAGGGAAGCACAAAAAGGGAATAAATACTGGCCCCAAGAGTCAAAAACCCTATGAACCTCAAGCCATCCAAATTTGTAGATGAATGAACTTGCTTAGTTACACAGGTAATAATGTCAGGCAGGATCTGAACACAATACTCTCTATCATACCATGTAAATATCAAGTGCTGGTTCTAATACTTTCTAAAATGTGGGCAAGTTACCACCTCTCTAAGCTTTAGCCTCACCAATGGAATAATAAGCAGTATCTGTACTACCCTACCACCTTCTGGAATTCTTGGCCAAGCGCTTTTCAGATTTAAATATGCGTTTGTTGCCTGATGTTATAAAGGGCCACTTATATTTACCACGTAAAGTACTTACCTTGCTAACAAGAATGTCTGTAGCTTCAAAATGTCTTCCATACATTTTGGGAGATTCCCCGGGAATAGGTTCTATTTTGACACAGACTTCTTGGCCCTTTTTTGCAATATCCACTTGCTTATGGTTTACTTCAATACTTGTAACTATTCCAATCTCAACAAACTGAAAAACAAGAGATTTTGCTACGATGTGCACGAAACAACTGCATGTTTATTGTGACTATCCTGGCTGAATTTACTATTTTACAATATATTATTTTTCCATGAGCCAGAACCAAGTACCTCTGAGAAATGGGATATATAACCACAACTATTTCCCTACTGTCATTTGTCAATACAATCAAAAGATCATGGCAGGTGGCAACATTCACAAGGGCCTTACCTGTAACTTAAAGCAACAGATAAACTAGTGATAGAAAAGATTTTAAAGATTATCTGTCCAAACCTTTTACTGGATAGATGAGGAATTGGTCTGTCTGATGTCTGAACTGTTAAGACTTGAATTAACCTTAAATGGCAAGAAAATAGCTGGTCATTTACAAAACGAAATGCACTTAAAAAAGGGAATTTCTCTTCCCAAAAAAATAACTAAATGAAATCCTGTATTAATTTTACTAAATACAAGTGTGCTGTGTTGGGGGCATGCCAGGAAACCCCTGTAAAATTCTGACCATAAGGCCATGCCTCCAATTTTCATTTTCACTTCACAACCTCATTTGTTTTCCTGTGGGCCAAAAACTTTTAATAGAAAAGATTCCTACCACCCTTAATGTGAACACGAGCAGTTACAACCTAGTGAATGTTGACCAGTTAAGAATATGGATGACAACATATATAAATATGGACTTTTGCTGTTGTTAAAGTCACCATTTTAAATGCACTGACGCTTACATGACTCAATACATTAAAGAATTCCTGCCCTACATTCCCGCCCAAAGGCAACACACGTACTTGAATTGGCAAAGGCTGACAAACTTGTTACATTTCTCAACAATCAAATAAATACTTTGGGGAATGTGGGGGTATCAAGTCATAGGGAATTTCATAATGCTGATAATAAGCAACAATTAGCAATGGGGAAGGCAGTGAGAAGGCTCAGTGAATAGAGCACTGGGCCCTGGAGTCAGGAAAACATGTTCAAATCTGGCCTCTGATACACACTAGCTGTGTGACCCCAGGCAGGTCATTTAACCCTGTTTGCCTCAGTTTACTCATCTGTAAAATGATCTGGAGAAGAAAATGGCAAACCACTCCAGTATCACCACCAAGAAAAGCCCAAAATGGGGTCATAAAAAGTCAAACACAACTGAAATGAAGATGATGAAGAAGAAAAAATTTAAACTAGACCCATCATTGGTAAATGACAAAATTCTGGTCACCAGAACATGCGTGTCATGACTAGCTACAGTTAAAAAAAAGGATCACATACAAATGAAAAGAGGCTTTTAAAATTTGACAGACTACATACGAAAGTAAAACTCTTTTCACCACCTCCTTTTAGAAACATTGGGCAGATTCACTTATTTTGCCATTGCTAACAACTCAAAAGCAAAAAAGGAACTAACTCCATGCATTAAGCCAAAGCATTGTACTGACACACCAAAGAAAAAGAAACTTTGGGAGTTGAACCAGATATGGCCAAGTAATAGCTCTTCTCAAACATATTTCGGAATGAAGTGAATTTATAGGTACAAAATAGTTTTTACTTGTTTTTAGCAGTCACAGAAAACCTGCAACATGAGATTTACAAAGTAAAGACAGAAAGCTTCAAAACCAGTCCCTTGTTGAACTTGTCACATCAGCTTTTTTCTCCTGGAAGAACTCTGAACTAAATCTGCAAGTCCATTTCCATCTGAATTTTACATTTTACTGATAGTTCTCATTTATTGGACAAAAGAAAAGAGATTTACAAATAGCAAGTTATTTTCTTTTTACTTAAATGTGACTTCTCAAAAAAGAAGTTGAAAGAATGTGACTAATACTTACATTTTTACTAGGTACACACATGGGTGTGCCTTGTTTCACTTGACCTGCTTCAACAATGACACCCATCACTATTGGATCTCGTGAATTGAAAATAAATTGGGGGAGTATTTTCATTTTACAGGGAAATACTGCAATATGTCTAAAGAGAGAAAGAACAAGCAGGTTTTAAGCTGGTGCCTTGCTTTACTCTCCAAAAAGAGACATCCAAAGACCAATACAATTTGAAGTTCTTGTGAATATGATAAAATTTAAAAGTAGGAGAAATACTCTGTCTTCGGCTCCTAATCCAATGTCCAGCCTAGATCCCACTGCACTCTGAATGAGCTAAGGCCCTCCACTGCAATGCTTCTCCAACACCCCACATCTGACTATCACTGAAGAGCAAGTGGAACAGTCACAATGACGGACACATCAATAGTCCAGCTGTGTAACTCACTCTGGACATTCCAACTCTCTCCTTTACTCTGCACGTCCCTCCTGCCTAAGGTCCTTTAACATCACATTCAAGGCCATCATGACAACTATAACATCCCCGTAATTTTGCCACACGGGCCTGCCTTTGCATTTCCTGGAGGACTCCATTCCAGACCAGATGCTTGCCCAGATTTAGAAACTACCCTTACAATGGCTAGTAACTATGTCATGTATGTCAAACTAGAACTCTGAAAAGCTAAATGCAGGAAATAGATCCACAGTCACTGAACTTATGTGTACAGTTACAGGTGATGTGAAAGCTTGTCTGCACAGCATCCTGGTAGGAAACATTAAACTTTACTACCCAATATCCAAGTAATGGCCATGAACTTACTTGAACTCTTCTTGCTTCTGTTTCTTATAGTCTTGCCTATATTTCGTAAAAGCATCAAACAAATGGTAAATAATTTCTGCACTAAAAATCCGGACTCCTAAACTATCAGCCATTTCCTGAGCATCGCGTTCAATCCTCACATCAAAGGCCAAAATTACTGCATATCTGCAATTAAAAGAAATCAATCATAAAGATGTTTCAATACAAAACTAAGAAGACATCAAAGCAAGTCCTTCCAGAAGAAAGGTGAAATACCAGGAAGGAGAGCCAAAGTGCATTTTATAAACAGAACTAAATAAATGTTTTAGGAAAATTAGTAACAGCACAGAAACCACTTACTGAGGATCATGTTCCAACATCACTGAAGCCTTCATAACATCTTTTTTATGAACAGGGCCTATGTTAATTCCAGCATACTATTTTTTAAAAAAAGAGAAAATTTTAAAAATTAGTTTATCACCTCAGATACCATTAATAGCACTGACACTGGACGTTATCTTTTGGACCGTATTAAGGTAGTCAACAAGCATCTACAATACTGTGCAAAGCACTGGAAATACAAAGAAAGGCAAAAGAAAAGTCCCTGCTCTCCTGGAGCTCACAGTCTAAAGGGAGACTGCCAACACGCAAATTAAAAAAAAAAAGTTACAAATAAGATACACACAGGACAAGTTGGAGATAACAGAGAGAAGGCACTGGCATTCAGGGAGAGCTAAGGCTTCTTGCAGAAGCTGGGATTTTAGTTCAGACTGGACAGAAGACAGGGAAGTGAGGAAGCAGAGATGAGGAAGAGTTCCACAAAGGGGAGACAACCAGTAAAAATGCCAAGAACTAGGCAACGAGCGCCGAATATATGGAAGGCTAGTGTCACTGGATTAGAGTACATGGAGGAGGCAAAGGGAATAAAAAGACTGAAAAGCTAAGACAGGAGAAAGTCATGAAGGATTTTAAAGGGCAAACAGATGATTTCTATTTGATCATGCAGGTAATAAGGAACCTCTGGAGTGGAGAATCACTTTGACAGCTTAGTGAATAACAGACAGAAGCAGGGAGAAATGATGAAATGATACCAGCCAGCAAGCTACTCCCACAGTCCAGCCAGATGGTGATGAGGGAGTACACTACAGAGGTGAGTGTCAGAGGAGACAAGGGCATGTATATGAGACACGTTGCAATTGCGAAGGCAGAATAGACGGGACTGGGTATATGACTGGCTGAAAGATGAGTGAGTGAAGAATCAAGGAGGACACCTAGGTTGTGAGCACTCAAAGTAACAGGAAGGATGGTGGGGCCCTCTACAGCAGGGTACAGTACAGTAATATGGAAGTTAGGAAGAGCGGACGTTTAGGGGAAAACATAACGGGCTCCATTTAGAACATGATGAATTTAGGATGTTGATAGGACATCTAGTTCAAGATGTCCAATATTCAGCTGGAGATATGAGAATGGAAGCCAGGAGATAGGATCACCTGCAAGAAGGGAGTAGCTGAAGAGATTGTGAAGTAACGTAGCACAGAGGAAGAAGAGAAGGGAGAACCCTGGTGGACATCCAAGGTTCACAAGGATGACCTGAAGAAGGTCGAGCTCAAAGAGCCTGAGAAGGAAGAGTCAGCCAGATAGGAGACCCAGGAGAGAGCAGGGTCACAGAGTTCTAGAGAAAAGCACATATGAAGAAGAAAAGGGAAACAGATCATGCCAAAGGCTACAGAGGTCAAGAAGAAGGTCTGAGAAAAGGCCAATGGATTTAGAGATGAAAAGGTCATTAGTAATTAACCTTCACTTGAATTGGGTGTAGAAGTCTGACTTGACTTTAGTGTTGTGTGAGAAACACTGTAGACAGGATGTGGAGGTGCTGAGTGTAGACAGCTGTTTCTATTAGTCACAGAAGGACATGAGGCACAGGACCACCACTATCGGGGACTGATGAAATGAGGGTTTTTTGAGGATGAGAGAGATCCAGGCATGCTTTACAGGGAACAGAAGATAGGAAGAGTGTAGATATTATGAGAGGGTGCAATGCAAGATAGAATGAGATCCTATGCAGATCAAGAAGGGCCACCTCCCTCCTGTGAGATAGAAAAGTGGCAGAAGGCATCTTGATGAGAGAAGAGGGCTCTGAGCGCAAAGACTCATTTTCGGTGAAATACAAGGCCAGCCTCTCAGCTGAGAGCATCTGGAGTTTTGAGGAGGGATGATGGGATGGTCTGAAAGAGCCCCTGAGGAGAGTGGGATGGCAAGTTGAGGAGGGAGCTATAAAATGACTGACTTGGAGCAGCTGAGGTTATCACAGAAATCTGTAGTAAAGCCAGGCGGCAGTTTCATGATTTTCTTCATCTTAATTCGACAGGACAAGTAAAAGAATAAAGGAAGCAGCTGCTGGGAATAATACAAGGCTGAAGGTCTTACAGGGCAAGGTCTCTGGTAGAAAAAGAGGACAAGGGATTTGAAAGGAGAAAGAGAGAACTGGTTCATCTAATGGTCAAGATGGCAAAGGGAAGAGAATAAGCCAGCATAAAGATGATGGCCTGGGAAAGAACTAAGGGTGCAAGGGTTTGGAGTTCAGCATGAGGGAGAGAAGTGGGTTGCAGGCACAGAGGGAGGCAGAAAGAATAGATTATGATCAGATAAAAGAACTTCAAAATTCATGAATGTGGAAATGGTGCATTTGTGAGCCACTGCAAGGTCAAGGCATAATTATCACTGAATGGAAGGCTAGGATGCTTGAGGGAGTATCTATCCACTGGCATGTCCCCTAGGATAAGGACAGGAGATAGGGAGGGAAGACTATGAGCCGACTATGAGCCAGGCATTGAACTCAGTGAGGAAAGAAAGGGAATGTCTTAGAGGCCTGTATTCTTGCAAAATCTCAATAGGTTGATAAATAAAAGCTGAATGAAACTCAGATCGTATACTAAGATATGTCAGAAGCAGCTTCTAGAAGTTGCAACAGAGAACAAGGAATAACTGAACTCCTCTACCATGACCATGATTTGGGGGTTTTGGGTGAAAACACAACCACTGCTAGAGAGGAGAGTCAGGGAAGGTATGTCAGAAGGGAGCTAAGTCTTGGTAAGCACAATAAGTAGAAAAAGCAAGAAAGAAAAAAGACTTAAAATCAAATCTAGTTTCTTAATAGAACTGACATCCCAGAGAGCACAGTAGAAGCTTTGGGTAGCTGAAATGTAAGAGATTAGGTTGAAGAGGACAGGAATTAAGTAGTGGTCAGTAATGAGAACCAAAGATTGAGAATCCTTGACATAGGAAGAGTAAGACGTTAGTAGTAGTCATGGACAAACAAGTCATTTAATTAATATTAAGTTGGGCATAATTACTTACTGGTACTTCTGAAGTTTTTAAAAATTCAAGTAATGCCTCCAAAGAGCCCAATGTGGAAGCCTGAACGTAGACACCTTTTTCTTCTAATTTGATAGCATTTAGTGTTTGCTTTAATTCATGAATCAACTCATCCTTGAAAAGAAAACATGAAAACAAGGCTCAAATGATCTCTCTCACAATTAAATAACAATATAAACAAAATAACAAACAAATAAACCCACTCTGTTGTATATTCTTACTCCTCTAGGCAGAGTATTCCTTATTTCCAATTACTAACAAAGCTCTGAAAGGTTTACCGTACAACAGAAAGCAGGATGTTCAAGGATCTGGAGATCTGTGCTCAAGACCTATTGCTGTCACGTGTACCTGAAGCTTCCTGTCTGTAAGATGGACATTCTAATTGTCCTACTGTTTATAGCAGGGCTGAGTCAAAAAAGAGATTGTAGCTATGAAGGTGTACCATTATAATTACCCCTCCCCCATATAAAAAACTTCACAAAAACAGGAAATCTCTCCATTTCAGTTACAACTTGAGCTATGTCCCTGAGGAAACAACAAAAATTTCGTGTGAAAAAGAAATCTTAATTTGGGAATGACGGAGGCATTTTAAAAGCACCAATGGCCAGAAATATTTACATTCTTTCTTAAGAGGCCATAACTCTGTATTCTTTGCTACAAGCAGGTATGCTTATCTGAAAAATAAATAAATAAATAATTAAATTCCTACTTTCAGAACCAGGACTTCATCCTCTTTATGAGCCACTAGCAGCGGCAAACCAGCTAAGGTTTTCTCCAGGTCTTTTCCAAGAATCTTTACACCTTGAGCAGCTTCTACTTCTTTATGCTTTTCATATTGGTTCTGAAGAGAGAAAAAAAATGCGTAAAACATTTAGTGAAGATTATATTGCAATCTCCCCTCCTCCCTCCTATAGTGATAAGGAACTTAGAATGGCAAATCTCAACGGCGACATTTCTAAAGTTAAAATAGTAAAGTCTCAGTCTTTGGAACTAACCACCTTTACTCGCAGTTCTTTCATGGGAGGAGGTAACAGAAGGCCTCTAATCTGGGTTACAATGGGACCCTCCACGCCAGGAACAATAATTGTATCTCCTTCCTTTAGACGTCCATTTATCAATATTACATCTATCGTGGTACCCATGCCAGGAAGTGCTTTAACCTAGAAAAGATAGATAGTATTTAAGGGAACGAGCAACATGCCACTATTCAACTTGTACATTAAAGTACAAAGAGGTAAACACAATGATACAAAGTCCCCATTGAACAGGTCTCCTGGGAAGCAAAAGCATTTCTAAACTGCTATTTACCTCCATGACCTGAGCCCTTAGTTCTTCACACTGCGCCAGCCTCTTGCTCAGCATAGTCTGAGTTAATTCAACAAGAAGTGCTATCAGACTTCCCATGCCGTCTCCAGTGTGAGCCGAGGTAGGTACCAAGGAAACAAAAGTACGAGGATCCTTATTCTCATAGAACAAAGCAGCATTCAGGCCCTGGTGAATAAAAGGCAAAAGTAAAATCGCTGAGAAAATGCCAGACTGTGTGTGTGTGTGAGCAGAGGAGACAACAACAAATATTTAAAAAGAAGACTCTCCAGAAGCTGACAAATAATAACTGCAAATACTAAGTCACAACCCCATCACTATTTGCTCAAAAATCTCCCTTGAAGAGCAATGCTAAGTTGTAGACAGGGAACTTAGATGGCCTCTTCTCCACCTCAATTCAAGCTTTCCAAATTAAAAAAGCTTACAGAAGGTGAAATGATGTCTGCTGGAGGCAGCTCCCTGAAACTGGCCAGAAAAGGGAATTAAGAAAGCAAAAATGCTATTTCATCTATATTTGAGAAAATCTCATTTCATTGCCTTATTTGAAGAAGGAGGAGCTAACCTGCTGTGCAAACTCCACAATGATGGCCTTCGCCCGCTCCTCAAACTCATCCTTGGTGTTCTTCTTCTGCTTCTTTAAAGTTGCCGCCACATCCGAATCCGGGCTCTTTTTCCAATCGTACAATCTATCGATCTAGAAAAGTTTCATCACTAGTAACATTTCTAACATTTATGTTGAGAAACACAACATGTTCAATGCATTTGTGTGATTAAGTATATCTAATGTGACAAAGTCTGGGCCTCCTCTTGGCACAAAGCGGACCCAGTGCTCTGGTGGGTAGTACTGTGCAGCCGCCATCAACCAAACTTGTCAGAATGAGGTGACTGCTGGTGGTGATGACCACCAATTTCAATTCCTTGGAGATAATCGTGTCTACAACAGAGTCTGGCTGGCACTACTAACTGGTGAGTGGAGGGATAAAAAGACTGAACCGAAAAACGTGTGCAAGAACTATGCTACGGACAGCGAATACAAGAACGATAGAAAATTACATAATTCCTGCTCTCGATAATCTTGCATTCTCGTAGAGACTTTAAAACATGATGGGACAAAAGACAGAATGGCAGTGGAATATGACTGTGCTATAAGGAAACAATGTGATGAAAAAAGAAACATGAAAAGATCTATATGGACTAATGCAAAGTAAGTACAGAGGCAAGAAAACAACATATGCAATGACTACAACAAAATAAATGGACACACACAGACACAAAATGAATGCTGTTAAATTAAGAAGTAGTAGTATGGTTCAAAGACTTATGAGAAGACACACTATTCCACCTTTATGCAGAGGTGAGAGGTCCACAAGATCTGCATACAGAAGACATTTTCAAACTCTTTTAATGTAGATTAGTTATATAAACTTTTTTCCTCTTATTTTTCCTTTTTAAAAAAATCTTTTTAAGTGGCAAGAAAAAGCAGTTCTTTTGAAAGGGAAGAGGGGGCAAGTGAGGGGGAATGAGTGAATCTTGCTCTCATTGGATTTGACTTGAGGAGGGAATAACATACACACTGAATTGGGTATCTTACTCCACAGGAAAGTAAGGGGAAGGGGATAAAAAAGGGGGGATGACAGAAGGGAGGGCAGATAGGGGGAAGAGATAATCAAAAGCAAACATCAATGAAAAAGGGCAGGGTCAAGAAAGAAAACTGAATAAAGGGAGACAGGACAGGACGGAAGGAAATATAGTTAGCCTTTTACAAAATGAGTACTGTGGAATTGTTTTCCATAATGATACATGTGTGACCTATGTTGAATTGCTTACCTTCTTAGGGAGAGGTAGGTGGGAAGGGAAGAAGGGAGAGAATTTGGAGCTCAAAGTTTTAAAAGCAGATGCTCAAAAAAAAAAAAAGTTGTTTTGGCATGCAGCTGGGAAACAAGATACATAGGGAATGGGGCATAGAAATCTATCCTGCCCTATAAGAAAGTAAGGGGAAAGGGGATGGGGGTGGGGGGAAGTGAGGTGAAAGAAGGGAGGGCTGACTGGGGAATGGGGCAATCAGAATATATGCCATCTTGGAATGGGGGGAGGGTAGAAATGGGGAGAAAATTTGTAACTCAAAATCTTGTGGAAATCAGTATTGAACACTAAAATATTAAATAAAAATGATAAAAATTAAAAAAATCCCTGATTCCACCCCTGCCAAAAAAGAAGTAAAAAAAAAAAATCTTTTAAAAATGTTATATATTTGTTGTTTATTATATAGGATAGCTCACTGGAAGGGGGCACTGAGAGAATTACAGTCATGATGTTTAGAAAACAAGACATCAATTTAAACTTATTTTAAACAGATCAGTAGCAGTACAGGAGTATATTCATATCCCTCCAAACACTACATGAGATGACATAATATCAAAGTGGTCTAATGCTATACACTAGCACATGTTAACAACATACTTCACCTCTTCCCATCCTGGCTTGTTATAAGCTATGAAACTAACAACCTTCTCCACACCTCTGGCCAAGGGACCCCCAGTGGAGATGGCAGAGGGTGGAAATTTAAGAGCTGCTCCTAGATTCCTGATTTAAGGAAGCCAACAAGTGCAGCCACCTCATTACACACCAAGCTGAAGGCCTTCCAGTAGCCTTTCCTCCCTGTATCCCCACCTCCCATCCCCACATCCCAGTCCTCCTCTCATTAGACTGTGAGTTCCTATGGGGCAGGGACTATCTATTGCCTTTCTGTATATCCCTAGTGCTTAGTATAAAGTAGCTACTTAAAAAGTGTATACCGACAGGCTGACTGCATTTAGTTGGTTTTTTTAAATCATTCCTGATTTGTTGTGTCTAAATATTATCAACTAGGTTGATTATAAGTTTCTCCAGTGCAGGGAAACTTACATTCCTTCAATACGCCTATGGCACCACACTTAGCAACAAGCAGGCGCTTAATACTTATAGAACTGGTTATACAAACGTGGCCAATTGTTGTTATTGAGTCATTTCAGTCATGTCCAACTCCTCGTGGCAAAGATACTAGAGTGGTTTGCTATTTCCTTCTCTAGTTCACTTTACATATGAGGAAACTGAGGCAAATAGAGTTAAGTGACACACAGCTAATAAGTGTCTGAGGCCAAATCTGAAGTCAGTTCTTTCTGATTCCGGGCCTGTACCCTAACCACTGTTACCACCTAGCTGCCCTAAATTTGGCCAAACAAAAGTTCCAATCCTGTCTTCTTCAACTTAATTATACAGAGTAAAATGCCTACTTATAAATTTAGGTCTTGAATGTAAAACTTCTAGATCAGCATTATTATAAATAGATGTCACTGAAATTGAGGCAGAGACTTTATATTACTAAGAAGGTAAAACTTCTTAATTAATACAGTGCGCTACATTCAAGAGGCCACAAGTCCCTGAGGAAACATACAGATTAAAAAAAAACAAATAAGCAAGAATAAAGCACCAAACACAACCTTCTCCAGATATGAGCCTTTCCTTGTAACTCCTCCCCACCTTGTTCAAAGCTAAGAAACAGCGAGATCCAAACACAATTGTGTCTTAAGAAGGCTGGCAATAGTAACATAACTGACATGGATCAAAGTAACTTAAAAGAAATGAAGTCACCTCTAGCAACATTATACATATACAAAGACATGCTTTTTAATTTTTATATGCTAAAAATACAGAGAAAACAGCCTTTCATGCACTTAAATTGTGAACCAAAACAATCTTTACAGAGTTCAAGAACAATGACTATAAACGCAACTCATTTTAATACACGACTATATCACAATCCTTGACATACATGTTCCTGCTCTCTCCACACACACACACGCACGCATACACTTTCTAAAGAGACAGCTTACCTTATTGAGTGCTACAATGAAGGGACACTTTTTAGATTTCAGTAGGTTGATAGATTCAATTGTCTGTGGCTCCAAACCATGCATGATATCAACAACTAGAATGGCAATATCACACAGTGAGCTCCCTCTGTTCCTAAGATTACTATTAAAAAAGAAGAGGGGGAAAAAAATGTATAAATGAGAAGCTAAACAAAGACTCTCCAACTTAACTCAGATTGCAGGATCATGTATTTAAAGCTGGACAAGGCCGTAAGGCCACGTGGTTTAAATGTTTCCTTTTATAAAGAAGGAATCTAACGCTCAAAGACATTAACCAACTTGCCCAAAATCACAGCAGCTGAGAAAGGACTGAAGCACAGATCCTGACTTTAAACTCAGTGCTCTTGGGAGTTCACTGCTTGGGAATTCTTTTATCCCTCTCACTATAATCAATATTAACAGAACTAAGTGGAAAATGGGGTACAAACATGCCAGTAACCTTAATGTTTGATATCTGATCAAAATGAGATGAATTATACACTATGGGAGTGAAATCAGATCTAGAGTCAACACTTTTCATACCTCCACCAATTTCACTAACAGATTTCAAGGAATATAAACAAAAGACTAAAGAAAGTACACCATCGGTCTGGTTCTTGGGCTGAACACTAGAAGCTACCCTACTGAGGCCAGTCATGTCTACTTCCTATACAGCAAGAGCGATGGATATTCCAAATTAAAGTAGAATAAAAAAAATTCACACCACCGATAGTATTATTTCCTTTATCAATCTGTATGTATATATTCAATTTAGAAAAGCAGTAAACATGACAGTACATCACAAATAAACAAAAGCCAGACTGACAATGGATTAGAAGAAAAGAGCTGAAGAGAACTTCACTTGAGGGTAAAAACTGAGAGCTTTAAGTTTGTTCTTACCTGAAAGACTCGTGGCCTGGTGTATCAATTATAAGCATCCCAGGAATCTTTATGTTCTCTCTGTCAAACTAACATTAGGAAATAAGACAAAACAAATATACAAGGAGCACAAACACAATACTTCAAAGAGTTAGAACCTCACTAAAAGCAACCCATCAATTTATAAGTTGACTACGTTGCCATCAACTCTCAATAGTCCTTTTTTTTCCATTTAATTTACTCTAAAACAAAAAAGCTGATTAAATTATGCAAACTCCAGATTTATTTTTGAAATACAAAAACAGGTAATGCACGTGTACACACATTCACACATACGCGCACACAGAGTATGTGTGTTACAGAAATACAACTCTGAAAAACCTTTTGTTAAATATACCATAAAAGGTTCAGTTACTCTGTAACCAGAATTAACTTATTATAGAGTGAAACCTAAGTTCTACTATGCCTAAAAAGCTAAATCATCAAAGAGACATTCAAGCAGTTTGAAATTTATACAGTCCAATTTTAAAGAGATTCTAAAATTCTGGCTACATCCTTCCAAACCATACATGTCAACATTATCGTAACAACCTCAAATTTGACAAAGTAAAGAAAATATCTGGGCCTGTGTTATTTACACATCACAACAATATTTAGTTTTCCTTATAAGCAGGTATATAAACAAACTGCAATCAAAAGATCGTATTACCCACTGCTATAAACAGTTTTCAAGCTATGGAAAATTCATTTCATGTATCTGTGCAAATTCAAATATTTTTGATATAAGATATTTACAAAAATGCCTCAGAATGTATACAAATTTCCTTGATTACATTAAGGAAGTCAGGCTAGACTAATTCTAACTTAATGTGAATTATAGAACATAAGTGCATCTCAATACTTGCATTCACATTCCTTTTTATATGGAGAATATAGCATACACACTACCTGACACATAAAAATGAAACTCAGAATTTTAGATCAAATCTAGAAAGTATCATCTCCCTTCTGAAGACTACAACCTAAACTACAAAGCTCCCCTCCCCTCCCATACTTACATTCCTCACCATCTTGGTCTGTTCATTAATAGCTTCAAGGGGAACATTAGTGGCCCCAATTTGCTGAGTAATACCACCTGCTTCACCATCTTGAACATGAGTATGACGAAGCTAGGAGAAAATGGTAAATACGAATAAGCATTCAAAAACTAATGAAAATAAGAAAAATAGTGGAGTATGAGAAACATTTTTAAACAATTTAATTCTTAATCATTTCTAAGAATAATTCATTTACATTTTTAACAATGCAAATAGCAGCATAGAAACAAAGTAATAAAATTAACAGCATCTCTAATCAAAAATTTAAAAGCATTGTTCACAAAATATTTCCTTACCTTATCTAAAATTTTAGTCTTTCCTGTATCTACATGTCCTAGTACACAGATAACAGGGGCCCTTAGTTTTTCTGTATTTACATTTTTGCTATTTTCAAGTCTCCGTTTCTAAGACAGAAAGAAATAAAATTAAATATTTCAATTTAACTCAACAAAATATATTATGTATAAGACACCATGCTAGGCACTGGATTACAAAGACGGCTTTGAAATACAGTTTGCCCTCAAAGGCCTTATAATCTAAAAGAAGAGAAAAAAGATGTGCACAAAAAAAAAAAAATGGAGAAGACACAAGTGCCCCAAAACCTACGAGAGAAAGTGAGAAAGAGAAGTCCAGTAAAATATCACGAAAAATTTGAGAAAGAAGAGACCGATTTTACTCTGGGAGGTGGAGGAGCAACAGGAAGTGGAGGAAAAGGTGAGTAAAAGTTTGATGAAGTACCAGCTAGGACAGACTTGAAGGAAAGCAAAGACTTAAGGTTAGAACTTTCACCACTCTCCAACTTTAGCCAGATAAGACCCTAGAGAACACCTAGCCAAAACTTTATTAAGGAAGAGAGGACAGTGGGGCCAAGAGAAATTAAGGGACTTTGCTAAGACCATACAACTTGAGACAGTGCTGCGACCAAAATCCAAATTTCCACCCAAATACTACAGATAAAAATTGGTATCACAGATTTCATTTCTCGGATTCTGAACATTACTGTGTCTCTTTACACAAAGTCTCTCCACTGACTAGTGACTAAAAGTGTTACCTGTGTGTGTGCATATCTTTTTATCACTGTGTGTAGCAGTAAACCTTCAGTAACAAGATTCTGGAAAGGTCTGCTTGTGAGGTGGCCCAAAGGAAGAAGCTCAGAGACTCCAGGACAGTCCTCCTCCCTGGTCTCACCACTCCTCAATATCCTTTCCTGGATCTTTATCTAGGTCACACACACTAACCAGGGTTCACTCAGGGTTCTTTCAGGGGCCCTCTTCTCTTCTCCCTCTACACAACTTCCTTTGGTGATCTCAGCAGCATAAAAAGATTTATCATCTTTATGCTGACAATTCTGAAATATATTTATTCAGACCTAACCTCTCTGCTATCCTTCAGTAGTGCATCTTCAACTGTCTCATGGACACCTCAAACTGGATGTACTGTACACATATTTAATCTCAACATCTCCAAAACTAAGAAAGTCTTGGGGCAGCTACGTGGCACAGTGAGTAGAGCACCAGCCCTGGAGTCAAGAGGACCCGAGTTCAAATCCAGCCTCAGACACTTGACGCATTTACTAGCTGCGTGATCTTGGACAAGTCACTTAACCCCACTTGCCTTGCCTTTCCCTCTCCAAAAAAAATTAAAAAACAAAACAAAAAACCTAAGAATGTCTCCCTCTAAACCCTCACCCCCTCCAAACTTCTCTATTGTTATTAAGAGCCAACATAATCCTCCCTGGCCCACAAACCTGAAACCTAGGAGTCATCCCCTACTTGTCACTCTCTCTCACCACCTATATCCAATCTGCTGCCAAGGGTACTATTTTCACCTTGAAAACACCTGTCTGTCTCTTAATACTGCCCCCATCCTGCAGCAAGTCCTCATCATCTCAAGCCTGGACTATTGCCAATAGGCTGCTAATATTAAAGTGGTCTGCCAGAAACAAATGTCTTCTTACTACAGTCCATATTCCATTCAGCTACTAAAAGGATCTTCCTGAAGTTCCAATCTGACCTTCCTGCCCCCATATTCAATAAACACCAGCAGAATGCTATCGCTTACAGGATAAAAAACAAAACCGTGTATTTAGCATTCCAAGCCCTTCATAACCTAGGCCGCCTACCTTTCCCGTTTTCTTACACCTTATCACCGCCCCCCCCCCCCATACTTTTCAATCCAGTGACACGGGCCTTTTTCCTTGCTGTTCCATGAACAAGATATGCCCATCTCCCTACAGTGGCATTTTCTCAGGCTGTTCATACACGGAACACTTCCCTTAACCTCTTCCTAATTACTGTCTTCTCCGGCTTCCTTCAGGTTTCAGCTAAAATTCCATTGCCCAGAGAAAGCCTTTCCTAATTCCTACTATGAATTCTATTAATTATTCCCCATTTACCCTGTTCATTGGTTGATTATATTTGTTTGTATACTGACTCTCCCATTGAACTGAGATCCTTAATGTCAGGGACTGTCTTCTTTTGCCTTTCTTCAGCATTTACAACAGCGGGCAATTAAGAAATGCTTACTGAGTAACTGAAATAATTTGAAGTAATTTTTTAGAATGTTTGGACTAATTCACCAATTCCGTTGATATATATGTCTAATTACAGTGTATTAAGAGTGGCTATCTTCAAGCAGTGCGACCAGCACTGCCTATTAATATCCTCTGTCATCTTTATCAAATTCTTAATTATAAAGTGAAACCTCAAAGTGACTTTGATTTGCATTTCTGTCAGAAAATCTATAAATTGTTAGTAGTAATGAATAGCAATGTTCTTATGGTTAACATTATTCAGTTCTTCTGATGGAAATTATTTGTTCTGATCTGTGGTCCATCCACTGGTAAATGGCTCTTTGTCTTACGTATTAGTTCCCTCTACATATCCTGGATATCAAGCCTTTATTGAGAGCTATATGATGCACATATTGTTCCTCAAACTGGTATCTTCTCTTCTTATAAGAGCTGCAATAATTTTGATTTTATTAGTGCAAAAGACTTTCAGTTTCATGTAATAAAAAATATAGGATTTTGGGGGAGTGCCTCCATCACTTGTTTGATTATGAATCCTTTCCTTTACTCATAGCTGTAAAAGCTACTTCAGCTGATTCTTTCCCATTTTTTTTTTTTTTTACAACTTTTCATCTACAGGTTAAGTAAAGGTCAGCCTTTTGTCTCCATTTTACTTGAGACAAAATAATCTTATTATGTACAGATCCTGTACAACCTACACATTTCTTCTTAACTCAAAATTTACCTTAGATCTAGCCTGTTGGTCCTGTTGGGTAGTTTAAGCCAAGATGCAAAACATGAAGCCTACACATTGCGGCCTGCAATACTTCTAAGTGTAGCCTAAACCAAATTGCCTCACTGCCGTGTAAAACTCATAAAGAGTTCTCAGTACCATTCCTGCTGCCTTTGGTCCCCCCCTTTTTTTTTCCTGTGAGGTCAAGGTTTTGCCTCTCTTTTCTTCTAATAAATTCTTCTCTAATGAAATCCTCATGCAGGAAGAATTTCAAAGTTCTTTCATTCTTTCTTCCATTTTCTGAAATATCAAGCCTATAACCCTTCTTTAGGCTTTTTGTACAGCAAAACTTGAGAACATAAATTACTTGGGGAGAATGTGCCTAACAAGAACCGTAGACAAAACCAGAAAGCTATCTGGCAGTAATTAAGGTCAAGCCAACGTCTTACTCCATATTCCATAATATCTTCAAAATAGAGAGGTAACCAAGTCCTAGGCCTAACACCATCAATGCAAAGATAGAGAAGTTGCATAATTCTAAAAGAATTTTTTAAAAAATGTAAGCATATTACTTTGAGAAA
This sequence comes from Phalanger gymnotis, assembly GCA_028646595.1. Classification (NCBI taxonomy): domain Eukaryota; kingdom Metazoa; phylum Chordata; class Mammalia; order Diprotodontia; family Phalangeridae; genus Phalanger; species Phalanger gymnotis. The sequence goes on along the minus strand of CM053622.1, from coordinate 500,569,070 downwards.
AAGCAGCAGCAAAGCCATGACTTCTGGATGATTATTCTATGCAAAAATCCTCCCATGGCTTTCATCAGAGTTCTTCTTGTTTATAATAAATGCATTTTCCAACATAAGGATCCAGACGACAAAACTGCTGTCAAGCATATGTCATATGGTGTATAAGCTCTATGTCACCATACATAGAAAGTATTATTAAGATAGGGAATATCTGAAAAATGCTGGTGGCTATTGAGGAGTCAAGGAAGACTAGTATGCTCATGCTTTCTGTCCATGTCTGTACAATAAGTTTGTAACAGGAACCTGACAAACAGGTAATTAAAGGGTCTGCTATACAACCTGTTAATCATTAGTCAGCAAGTATTTATTATGTAGCACTACCTGAAAAGAGTTAGACAAAATACGAAGACAGAAAGCAACAGGTGTTAGACAAGCCAAATCACAACTACTACATTAGCTACTATCTCCTCTCAAACATTGCTAGAAAGAGCTGGGAGAAAGGGAGAAATAGGGAGAGAGTAAGGGGAGGGAGGAAGGAAAAGCAAGGACAAAAAACAAGAGAAAGAAAGAAACGGCAAAAGACAGAAATAGACAGATACTGGCTAAGCAGCAGAAATTATAAGACATATGGTCCCTTCTAAAGAGAATGATCTATTCACCCGGTTCTGGAGAAAAGGAAACTTTTATCTAAAGTTTAGAGACTTAGTTTAGAAAGATACTAAAATAAAATAAAACAAAACCACTTCAATGTCCATGTACCAGTGCAGGTTAAGGAGAGAAATCAGATGATCAAGATCTTAACCAGACCATATGATGAGGATCGGCCTGGAGCAAAAGGGGCGACACTGAAGCTGTGTCCCCGTGAATGAAGGGTGACCATGTGGAAAACAGACTACACTTATGTTGCTTAGTTCCAGACAGCTGAACAAAAAGTAACGTGTTGGGTAAATCTGGGTACTTGCCATAATATCAAAGTGCTCTTAGTATCTCTTTGCTCATAGCTTTTTGCATGATATAAATGTATCACAGAAAGGCGGTCCACAAATGCCCGTTTCTGAAACAGTATCATCTCCCCTCCCAACCTTCAGTTAAATTTTATACAGCAAATATAAATCCATAAACAATACTTACAGAACCAAACATTTTGGAGGCATGCTTTCAGAATGACTTTAGGTTATCAATTACAGTTAATGAGGAAATTTTTAAAAGAATTTTTTAAAATCTTGAATGTATTACCAGATTATTGGGGAGTTGAGGGGCTGAGGGGGGAGGAGAGAAAGAGTCCTGCTCCTCTAACAAAGTCAAAATGCTTAAGTTAAAAGAGGTTATCCAGCAGGAGTAACTGATCACCCTCCAATATAGGATGATGTTTTTTCAACATAGTTGGGAAGAAAGCAAAGTCCTGTAAAAAAGGATAATACCAAATATATAAAGTCACCTGGCCTTGAACAAGAACTCTAAGTAATGAAAGAAAAGCCATTCTCCTTTATCAAAAGAAGGAGTAGTATGCATGCCCTTCTGAGCAGAAAAGGGGACACAGACAGCGAGGAGGGGTAAACAGGAAAGAGATATTATACCTCAATCCTCCTTTTTGCTTTATCATAGGCACGCTCTTCTTTAGTTCGATCGTCATCTGAGTCATATTCAGATTCGGAGCTAAGTTCTTTACTTTGTTTTTTATCTACTGATGACTTCCCAGTATCTTTTTCATCTGAAACCTTATCTTCTTCATCATCACCATCACTTCCATCACTTTCTCCTTCATCTTCATCATCCTCACTCTCTTCCTCCTCCTCTTCCTCTTCTTCTTCCTCCTCTTCCTCTTCTTCTTCAGGATTTTCCTTTACCTCAATATGCACAGTGTTTCTTTCTGTCAAAAAATTATTTTGGCCATTTAAAGTGATTTAGAAATATTTAGTCCATAGTTAAAAGGTAATTTCATTATCCAAAAATAAAATACCTCCAGAGCTAGTAAGCCATATATGTCGATATTAAATGGTAGATGGTACAGAAAGAATAAAGTGCCAAACTAAGAATTAGCAAACCTAAACTGCTTATCGATCTTAAAGTGTGGGATCTGGAGTGATGGGATGAAATGCAGTTAAGGCAAAGAGGCAACCCCAAAAGCTGGCATCCAACCACTCTTTGTCCTCCTGATCTCAGGGCAGCTTCAAGGAGGGACAGGAAAGAAAAGAGTATACTCTGAGCAGAGATCTAAATGCCCAATTCTGTTTTCCTAATTTGCCCATTCTTTCACATGTGTAATGTATTTCTCATCCTCAATTCACCCTTAAGACCTCCATCCAGTACCATTCCACCTATAAAAAAAACAACAATAAATCTGTTCCTTAATGGGTTTTCATGCGTTAAAAGGGATTAGCTGTGCTATGTTTAATCGCAGAGGGCAAAATTAGGATCAACGGGCAAAAGTTTTAAAGAGGAAAATTTAGGCTTTATTTAAGATAAACTTCCCAATAATTAGAGCTAGTTTTATAAACGTAAACTGCCTTGGAAGGTAATGCATATATCCTCACTGGAGGTGTTCAAGGAAAGGCCTGAAGAAGGAATTCTGTTCGGGCAGATTTCTGACAAGATGGCCAGAAAGTTTCCTTTTTTTATTCTGAAATTCTATGACACTATGAACCCCAGTCATAACTCATCAGGTTCCTTGCCCCAAGCCACCATTAGCGAAGTGACTTGGAGTTCTGAAAGTCCTAGCCATTGAGGAGATAGCTAAGAACTCATGATTGGCACTGGCAAGCTGGCAGGGGAAGCATTATATACTCTAAGTACAGGTAGATTTTAGACTTAATAGGCTGTCATGGACTGGGCTAAGAACTACTGGTTACGCCCTTTACTACATGATTTCTACAGGAAAATGCAACCACCTTGAGAAGTTAGATATTCCTAGCAAACAACAGTAACAGCTTCAATTTGCACTCCAACATAAAGCAGAGCAGTGGCATTTTACTAGAGAAAATTGTGAATTGTATTTTCAGTAATGCCAATAGACATACATATCTACATATGCATACATACACACAAATAAGAAACTAATAAATTTATCTAAGCTAGAAACATGCACTTTAAAAACCTACCTTTCTCTCTTTCCTCATCACTAGCCATTGCTTCCCAATCATCCAAGCCAGTATCTTCACTTTCTTCTTCCTCTTCTGTAAATTAAAGATTCAATTGAATATGCAGAAATTTAATCATATGGAGATTTTTTAACACAATTAAATTTTTGTTATATATATATATATATATATAAAATAAAGTGAAACATATAAGCAACTTTGGAAAATACCTACAAAGCAAAAACTGTTCACAATTTACATTTAATAAAAATCCCAAATTTTCTCCAATTAAAATATTCCATATTTTTGCACAGGCATTGCTTATTCAAAGTGTAAACAATAATTAAATCTCAACTGGGCAGCTAGGTGGTATAGCAGATAAAGAGTCAGGAAGTAACATATTTCCTAAGTCAAATCTGGACTGACTTAGTAGCTGTCGGACCCTGGGCAAGTCATTTAACCCTCATTGCCTCAGTTTCCTCATCTGGAAAATGAGCTGGAGAAGGAAATGGCAAATCACTCTGGTATTTTTGCCAAGAAAATCCCAAACGAGGTAACAGAGACTTGGACTTGACTGAAAAACTGACTGAACAAAAAAAAATCTCAACTAGTAGAACTGTGAATTCTGTGCCATTAAATATCACGCACAAATTCACTAAGTTTCACTTTGAAGGAATTATATAATTTAATGTGTGGACTTTCTTTTCAATTCCTCAACTCATACAAAAAGATTTTATTATTAGGATTGCAAATTTAGAACCACAGGGTCTAAGCCACTCATTTTCCTGTTAAGGAAGCTAAAACCTAGAGAAGATGTTAAGGAATTTACACAAAATCACAGAAGTGACCAGGCCTACGATTTAAACCCAAGTCCTGAGACCCCATATTCAGAGAACTTTCCCCAAGGACGCACTGCTAGGTCCCTTAATGATGCCCTACTCTAGTGAAGATAAATAAAGTGATTTTCAGCTAAGACATGGAAATGGATACAGAAACAGATATGGATGTGGATAAGGATACAGATAAGATAGGGAACTGGGTGCTCTTCATTATGAATGTTATCAATTTGTACATCTCTTTTCTCTCTCTACTCAGATCAAAAGTACATCCTGGGCATATACAAGGTAAAATATTTTTATCAGCAACCTCTCAAAAATGGCTATATGTTAGGTTATACATTTTAACCATTTTTCCCATTTAGGGGACTGAATTAAAAATAGTAAGACTTTTGCAAATAAATTCTCTTCTGAAAAAGTTTAAAATTCCTTTTAAAAGCATTTAAAGGCTGCAATTAATTTGGTTTCAAAATTATTTCCATGGCTTTTTAAATTAGTTATCCCACCCCTCACCAAGATTTCAGGCATCCAAAAAAAAACAGATGAATGTGAATGCCTTGTGCAGTGAAACTGGAAGATAAAAGATACAAAGAAAACCAGAAAAAAGGAAGAAAAGCAAACAACTGGGACTTTTACCAAACATACAAAGTCTTTTTTTTTTCTTTAAACAGAGATGGAACAAAGTATTATGGAATGTCAGTCCTCATCATTCAATAAGTGAGATCCCTCCACTACTCACTCATGCTACTGACCTGGTTCTACAAGAGGCAGGGACTCTTCTTTTTCTGGAATAGCTTGCTCTGTAACTTCTACTGGAACACTCACTTCTATTGTTTCTAATGAAAATAGGAAATAAAATAAACAAATATTTACTTACTGAAAAAGCTAGTAAGATACAAGGCATTTCCATCAATTTCTCTTACAACTGGAAAAATACTGCTAAATGAGTCAAGTAAAAAACACCAGAACTCTAATGACAAAACAAACATATTCAACATATTCCTATTCAAACTTTTCCTTCTTGACATATAGTCGATGAAACTTGAGGTTAGAAAAGGGACAAAGGATGAGAATTTTACTTTTTGTACTTTCAGTCTCTAATGACACACTAGAAGACTCATTTTTGAATACCACAGTTAACAAGACCATACTAAAAGGAAGATACAGGATCAAAAAAGATAAAAATGCATTGGTTGGTGACAATGATGGAAAATTATCAAGAATTACAGAATCAAAGCATTATTTTTCATTTTTTAAAGTAGTTGCGGTTTCCTCTCTGAAAGTCACAATGGAATTGTTTGTGATTTCAGATAAGGCCAAGAAATAGAAGGTGGACAAAGCTGTGAAGTCAAAATGCTAACCTTCCTTATTTTCTTGTTGTGGCTGTGGTTTTTTCCTCTTTTTATCTTCATATATTGGCCTCTTCTTTGGCAAAGAATCTTTAGATGGCACTTCAACACCTAAAAAGGTAAAGGACAAAAAAGATTAAATAACAGCTTTTTGACATAGATAAAATCTTTTTCCCCCCAGGATTTTCCATTTCTTTTCATTATTTAGCATATAATTCTACATGTTAAAATTTCCTAATATATTGGGGGAGGAGAAAGATTATATCTTATGGCAACAATAAAAACACAAATGAAAGAAACAGAAATGAGGAACAAAGAAAGGGAAAGGTGGGAGAAACCAAAAAAAAAAAAAAAAAAGACATCAACTTAGGGCACAGAAGACCCACCAAAAACCCACTGGCCCAGAATGGAAGTAGAGGTATTACCTTCACTGCCACTATTAAAATCTATGAAAAACAACGGCGCCCCCTTCCCCCCACCTTGGACAATCATCACCACAAGTAAACCCCAAGTACTGGCAAACTAGAGAACCTAAACAAAGCTCAACTTAAAGAGTCCTGAGATATTTATAACCAAGCCCAGATCTCTCCTTCAAACACTGATGTCTCAAAGAAAACAAAAAGGAGAGGAAGGATAAAAGAAAAAAGGAAAAAGAAAGCCAACAAGAAAACAAACAAAATAGGTAAAATCTCCACAACAAAAGGATTACACCAAGAACTATACATCTACAAGAACTTCCAAAGTAGTTTAGAATCAGAGTAAGAGATACGAAGGAAAACCTGGAAAAAAGACAAATTCTAAAATTAGACAAGTATGAAAACAGAGTAGGTAACATACTGGAAAATCTTAATGAAACACTAGACTCTCAGAAACAGAGGAAATAAAATACAAAGAGATAGGATAGAGTTAAAGTTAAAACTAATAAGACTGGAAGATCTCAGATCTCTAAAAAGAAAAAAAAACCAAGATGTAGCACTTAAGAGCCCAGTGAGCAGATGATTTGTGGCTCAGAAAAAAAAAAAAAAA
>CM053622.1:500534611-500562291 GCA_028646595.1 Phalanger gymnotis | reverse complement strand
AGCCTCGAAAATTGGCCTTAGTCAGGAAATACTTGCCAATGGGAGACATGACCTTCAAGGACATGATCAGAATGTACACCAATTCTTAAAATCCACAAGGAACCTGATAAAACATTAGGAGCAGTATCACTTCACAAAATACCAAGGAGCCGTGCAAAGGAAATATGAGGTTTAAGAAAGCTGTGATTGAGAGAGGAGAAAGAGAGGGAAAGAGTAGGAAAGAGAGAGAGAGAAAGAACACAGAGAGCCTGGAGAGGCAGACTGGAGAGAGCCAGGGACCACTGGGCCACAAATATTAAATAAAATCCTGGCAAAAAGATTACAGCAACAGACACAAAAAGTAATTCACTAAAATGAAGTTGATTTTCTATTGGAATGCAAGGAATGGTTGAATATTAGGAAAATAATTAGTATAATATTAAGTTTATTCAACATCATCTTAAAAGGTTCAAAAAACTTAATTAGAAAAATGCAAATCAAAACTGATAAAAATGGTAAACGACAGAAAAAAATTAAAAGTCCATGGGGGCTTTGGGAGAAAAATGATTCACTGCTGGTCAGACTATAACTGATGAAGTCACTTTAGTCCAGCCAACATTTCTAAACAATTACTAATACTATCTGAATTAAAACAACTTTCAACCAAAACAAAGTTCAGATCAGATATGACATAATACTGGTGCTAACATGAAGTATATACCCACCATTTCTTTTTAACAAAAAACAATTCCTAAAAGGTAAAGCTCCGCGACCATCACTTGTTATCACAACTTTACAATGCTTTATTTAACTACTTTCAGGAGTGATGCATTACTGGGGATGCATCTGAGGGGTATGGATGCTGTAATGAAACATACCTTAGAAAAAAAAAATAAAAAAAAATAAAAAATAAAAAAAAAAAGAAACATACCTTAGTTCAGAGTTCAAAGCTCATTATAAGAAACAGAAATCTTAAAATGGTGTGATGTGTTACCAAATGATTTCTATCTGGTACGTATACAACTTGACAGATCTATTGGCATGCACAGGGAGTAGAATAAATCTTGAAGATACAAGGTAACATACTACCAATAATAAAGTCCATGTCAATGTCTAGATAGATTTTCTCTGATTCTATAACATCCATTTCATCATTTACTTAATATAATCACCAGCAAACTTTAAAAATTATTAAATTTTTTAAAAATCCCTATAAACATGAAGGGCAGAAGCTACCTTGCTTATCAAAACAATTTTTAAAATTAATATTCTAAATAGAGTAGAAGGCTGGCCTTCGAGAAGGGGACACCTGTCCCCGACTGTGTCAAATTTATATTAGCTGTGTGACCTGGAGGAAATCACTTATCCTCTTGGGGCCTTAGAAAATTTTCTAAGATTATAGGTTCCCTATGTGGTCCATCTGTACCAAAGAAAGACATTTTTTCAGAATGGAAATTCTTTACACCAATGAAATAAAAGGTACATATTCCCCAACCGCAAATAAAGCCAAATTAATCAAACCATCTTGCATATGAATCATAAAGACTTTTATATGACCATACTATAAATGTAATTAAATTTCTATTAATTTTATAGTACAGACGGGAAAGTAGAATATTATATAACATAAACTGAAAATCAGATGACCACGGTTTATAAGGCTCACTGCTCTAAATGTAGAAGTGATCTCAGATGCTACTACACCAACTGCTACATTTTATAATCAAAATCATGTTCTATTTATATAGTAAATTTAAATGTAGAGATTACTTTTAAATTGTATTTTTAAACTTTATTTAATTGTTGTTTGTCCTTTGTTCTTAAAGAGGATCATGACATCTGAGAAGTAATGCTATGACATGCAAGTCATGACAAGCAAGGATTTAAGTGAGGGAGGGCTGTGCAGTCACCAGCCTCACTTTCTCCTCAGGAGCCATCCGGGTCCAGTGCCCAGATAGAGATCAGGATGACTGGAGATGGACCTAGATACAATGGGAGACCCTGGCTATTTTAAACTAAGGTCCTTAACAGGTCTCAGTTTGATTAAAGCAATGCCCACCCAGTGATCAATGCTAGGTAAGAAATAAGGCAGAGAATGGCCTCTTTACTTAGTTAAAAAAAAAATCAATCTGGGAGGGAAAGACTCTCAGGGTTTCTGACCAAAATAGAAACTGCTATTTACATTCATTCTGAGCCAATCAGACCAAGCAATGATCAAGTGGGACCTATTGTTGGCCAATCAATGAGAGTCAAAGTGATTTGGGTTTATGTTGGGTCCTTCAAGAAAAATATACAGTACATTTAGATGTAGATTACTTTTAAATTCTATTTTTTACACTTTAAGTACTACTCAGGGAAAGGAGACAGGCCCTTGGTCACCAAGCTAGTGTCAAACACGGAACTTGAACTCAAGACTTCCTGACTCAGGATTAGCACTCTACCAGGGATGGGGAACCTGTGGCCCGGAGACCACATGTGGCCCTCAAAGTCCTCAAGCACAGCCTTCTGACTGAATCCAAACTTCACAAAACACGTTCTATGCCTAAACCATTTACTGCCTTTCCACTCCAGTAGGATTCACTCCTGGGCTACATTAAATAAAAATGGCAAGCCAACATCTTAACCTCTTCATTTTAATCCACTCAAAATAAGAAAGTTTATAATTCTTACTCGTAAAAAAATATAGTATGGTATCTGGCTTTGCTCCCACAGAAGCTATCCATATAGATGAGTTAACACTTATTTGTCAAGTCAATGGCCATCCTAGTGTCAGGGAAACTAGAGAGGCCAAACCTGTTGAACCAGTTCAAGCTTATCATGTCAGTTCAAGGGTCTGGTCTTGGTCAAGGGTCCAGGCCTACTGATTTGTATAATTTGCATATGTTAAAGAGGGAAGGTAGGGGAAACAAAGAATGTAGATTAATCTTAACTCAGAGAAGGAAGATCTAATTAACTTCACTTCTGCTTCTGTATCCTTATTATCCTACCTATATAATCTGTATAACCTAGGAAAACTATGTAAAAAGTAAAGAATGTAATCTAACCATAACTCAAGCAGGAGTGGAGGCGATGGTTACCCCCACTCTTGCTTCGGTATTGGTGTGGAATATACTGCACCTGCTCTCTTGAGGGGTGTAACAAATGCCTTCCTCTGCCCACTCTGGTCCTGAGTTCTTTGGGTAAGAATGGGCAAATCACATGGATCTTCCTAAGGTTATTCTACCAGGAAAGCAAAGAGCTGCAGAAACACGTCTCGGACTAATTTCCTGACCCTGCCTTGCGGAGTCTTGAGATGCGCACTGCGGTGTTAAGGGGGCTACCACTTAGGATTTCCCTGGGGAACCCTGTGGTATGCACAGCCTTCTTAAGGGGCCATCACTTGCGGTCTTCCGGCCCTGTCTCAGGAGGCTTGTGATCTTACCACAGTTCTAAGGGCCATCACGTGGGTCCTCCTTAGGGTCTGACCCCTAGGAAGCCCTGTGATCCCCACAGATAAAGGGGGGCTACCACTTGGTCTTCCTCTGGGAGTCCTGTGGTCTGCACAGCCTTCCTTAGGGATTATCACGGGGTTCTTCCTCGGGACTTTGGTCCTGCCTAGGAAGTCCAGCGATCCCCAAAACCGCGTTTCTCACATTACTTGTATTTTCTGCAGAAGAAAATCTGTAGGTAAGAAATTACATATACTTCTCACTTTGGACTAAAATCAATTTCATAATTTTTCTCATCTTGAAGCATTTGTACCCATTAAAAGTGAAAAACAACACAGGAATTGTGACATAAAGGAAAACAGGCAGAGAAAATAAAGGGAAGTTGAGAAAGACTCAACTATGCAAGATACTAAATAGAAAAAAGGGCAGGCCCAGTAATGTCTATTAAAAATAGTAATTTTTTTCATTTCTCTGCTTTGCAGGATGGATCAATATACCCATTTTCCTTGAAGTCCAGAAGAGTTGCTATGTTTCTGAAAGAAATAAGGCTAACCAATCCTGTCTTGTAGCCCAAAGTCATCTAGGCTTTCAGCACATCTCTGCTTCCACATTTACCATGTCATCCCATGTACCTTTCTAAGATTCACAATAGTCTTCTCAGCCCTAATATTTTAGCCCTAAAATCAAATTCCATAATTGCATTATTATGCTATCAAATGAATACTAACAATTAAGAATTTCTGTAACTTTTAAAAACATTTTCTTGCGATGAGTCTCTTCTGGAATGAGAGACAGCAGGCCACAATCGAAATCAACACTGGATTTGGAGTCACTATGACCTGGGTTAGTAACTTAAAACTCTCTGGACCTCAGTTTCCTCATTTGTAAAAAGAAAAATTTGGGCCAAATGGACCTTGAAAGTCTCTTCCAGCTAGAGTCAATTTAAACAAGATCAAGTTGATAAGCAGCAAAGGGAAAGTTTAGACATTATCTACTTTCTAAAATCTAAAAATATCATAGTTTCAAATACAGAACTCTATGAACTTGGTCTAGGATCCTGTTACTGCACAGCACACTGGAAGATAAGGTGGGAATAAGAAGCCTTTAATTCTTCTTTGGTGAGCATGTAGCTGTGATAGGGACTCATGTCTTGACCAAAGTCACTGCAGCTGCAAGACTCCTTGCCTGACTGTTGTCCAACCCTTGCAGAGATGACTAACTTTCCCCACTTTTGTGTTTTCTGATACTGATATGGGTAAATAGTCACATGTCTGAAGGCAGGCTGAGGTCTGGAGGCAAAATAAATTGTTTGTCATATGCAGCTCTAGTATGGGCATGTCTAAGCTACAGAAATAAAGCAGATAAAAATGAGTACCTCAAGGCTTAAATGTCAAGTCACTGGCTTAACACAAATCTGAATCTACAGACTGAAATTTGTAATGATTCTGACAGGCTATCCTACAAAAAGAACTCTGAATTACACATGGGACCTATAAATAAGCTCTACAATAACCTAGATAATTCATGCTTGTTAATTAATTTCTACTCGAGTTTTTGCCTTTTAGACAAAAAGACATGGCATGACATCAGTATATATGAATGCAATGAAAGAAAAAAAATATTTTTTTAAAATCACAAAAACAAACTACTAAACTTCCCTTGTCCTTTTATCAACAGGCTTCTGGCCAGTGACTAGGAGGGCAACAGCAAAATAACATGATTATAATGAAAATTTTGAATGTTCATAGTTTTCGGTAACAAGGATTTTGTTTTCAAATTTTGAATACACTTTTCTACCTAAAGAAAGCAAACTGATAGGTTTAGTTAAATTAGAGACAGTAAACATTGGTAGGGTCAAATCTGACCTATAAACAGCAAAGCATAGAAAAAAAGCTGTCAATTCAAAGGTTACCTTCTTTGTAAATACTTATGGTTAATAAGGAGTCAGAGCTTTCCATATTTCTTTGAGATTGATATGGAAACAAGTCAATGACCACTATTTGAGGAAAGGCTGAACAAATGACATATTTAATGGACTATCACTTGCTCTACAGAAGCAATAACGTGAGGAAATTGGAGAAACACTGGAAGACTTGATTGAACTGATACATAACACAGAAAATCAAGCCAATGTATACAGTAACATAAATGATAACACTAAAAGGTTATCTTGGCTACTAAGGATAAAATATAAATCACATTCTGTCTGTAGAGAAGTGGAAGCCTAAAGGTGTAAATTGTTAGTTATAATGTCAGACTGACTATCAGGGCTGGAGGCTTTAATATTTTAAAAAAGGCAACAGTGAAAACAAATTTTGAAGCTTTCTCTGACCCCTCTTCTCTTTAATGATCCTTATTTAAATTCGTGGTGTACTTGCATATTAAGCATGTAAACCAAATGATCTACTTACACACTGCACCAACTGCACAGAGACTCATGTGGTACAGTGGAAAGAGGCTGTTTTGAGCACAGGCTCGGTTACCTAGAATCTCTGGGACAGTAAGGAAACTACTTTCCCTCTCTGGGCTTCAGTTTCTTCATTTGCACTGAAATGCACATCAACCCACATTCTCACAAGCGTAAGCCATGCTCGCTCTGTAAAACACAAGTAAAACAGATCCCTTCACTCCATGGTGAAACCGTGCCTGCTTTCTACATGTCTGGTAGAAGACCTTTCTCCTTCCTTGCACAACATACTATTTGGTAATTCTATAGTGCCCCTATGCAGTTCCATACAGTACAGATTTCTAAGTATTGTATCCCTTACAAAAGGGTAAGGGCCATCTCAGACGAATCTGATATCACACCTGGATGATCTGAACACTACAGGAACTTAATAAATACTGAACTGAAAAATTTCTCTAGCTGTGCCATTTTAGTATATTTTACCTTCCAAAAGTAACCTTGTAAGCACCTTCAAGATAGCAACTGTATTCTGTTCCATCATATCCTCCACAGCACAGAACAGTACAGTGCAAAAATATATCCTTAATGCAATACTTGGTAAACGAGGGGAATAGGAACCCAAGGAGAAATCCAATACTTTGTTTTGCTTTCAATTATCAATTTGGCTTCATAATATCTTCATTTTTGACATCTAATAATTTTCTAGATTGTAGTCTGGAAAAGAAGTGTTAGACAAAGGAACAACATGACTACCATCACAATCACTTTTTCAGTGTTTGGAATTTTTCAAAACGCTTTCAGGAGCATTATCTTTTTCAAACCCCAAACCACACCTAAACACCTTCATGGAATTCACCAGCTGAGCTGGGTGTATGTTACTACTTACCCTGAGCTTGGAGAAGTTTAAGAGTAGCCTCAGCTCTAGCTCTGGCTTCTCTCTGGGATTTCGTTAAAAGCTTGCCTTCCTTTTTCAAGCGTTCTTTTCTTTCTTTTTCCTTTTGCTTTCTCCTTTCTCTCTTTTCTTGCTCTAATCGTTCCTATAACAAATGATGCAAGAGAAGTATTGCTATCAAATAAATAAATAAATATAAGAATCCTGGTCTAAGATCCAAATACTGTGTGCTTCCAACCCGGGTAACATTGATTATAAGGGTCAAGTCAGGTCACTCAACAAGAGATCCTGTTTTCTCACTGGCAAAATGTTGGGAGTTGGATTAGATTATCTCTAAGACCCTTCCCAGTTTTAAATGTCCTATCAAAGTAGAAATAAGAATCCACCATTAAATCATATTGAAACATAACCAAAACCAGAAATAGTTTAAACTCAGCATGATAGAGCTAGCCCAATCCTCTCATGTTACATACAGATGAGGGGACTAAAGATCCAAGAGGCAAAGATACTACAACACAGCATCACCATCAGCACTAAACAACTTCTATGACTAGAATTTTATAGAGACCTTTTAAAGTCTGAAAAAAACTTTTCAGACACCATCACATTTGAGTCTCATGACAAACATGCTAAGTCCTAAAGGCATCATTATTCCTATAAAATAGATGGCAAGAGAGATGCTAAGAGCGCACGCGTGTGTGTGTGTGTGTGTGTGTGTGTGTGTGTGTGTGTGAGAGAGAGAGTGTGAGAGTGAGAGTGACAGAGATGATAAGAATGTAGAAAGGTAGAATTACGTTTTCCTAAAGACAAGTACTGCTTTCTATCCAGTGTACCAGGTTACTACAGATAGTAAAGAGTCATAGTTAAACCTATTCTCTAACTGCAAATCCAGTGTGCTCTTTCTTACAGGAATGATCTAGTAACATGTGAAAAGATTATTAACTAAACTATTTTAAATAGCATACATAAATATTCATAAGCAAAGATTTTAAAATGTGAGAAAACTATCAAATGGCAACCATTTGCTTTGATATAAACGATTTTTATGTTAACTTCCACAGAGGAGGGGAGACAGAACACATTTCTTGATTGTATCAGCCATGAAGTTTTTTTTAGTCATTAATTCAATTATCTATGCAAATTCAATTATGTCATAGAATTTTTACAGATAGTATTATAAATTTAAGAGATCTGAATAAGAAAAATGGTTATTAAGAAATCACATAAAAATCCAAATTAATTACTTCACTAAAGAGCTAAAGAAACAAGATCTAACTGACTACATACCTCTTCCTTACGCTTGGCTTCTAACTCTTCAAGTCGCCGGATGCGTTCCTCCTCTTCTCTCTTCTGTCTTTCTTCTTCTTCCTTAAGCTTAGCAAGGGCTTCCTGCATAGCTTTAACAGTGGCTTTGCTAGGACCTTTTTTCTTTTCTTTCTCCTTTTCTTTCTCCTCCTTTTCTCCTTTCTTTTTTTTCTTTTCTTTCTTCTTTTTGTCACTTTCGTTATCATCGGCTAAATGAGAAAAAAAAAGCAGTTAATTCCAACAGAAACTCTAAACATAAATTCCAAAGGCCCTTCTTGTTTACTGGTGAAAATAAAATTAGTTGTCTTCAAATATGTAAATTTAAAGCACATGTTCATTGTTTTCCCTTTGACATTTAACATACTATCTGCTCAAAGTGACAAAAATAATCATCTTTAAAGTTAACAACTCTAGTGTTGAAAATAAGCCCTGAATATTTTATTTTTAAAAAGCTATCTTTTCAATATTTTTTCAAAGCAGCTTATTTTGTAAATGCCAAAAAACAAACCAAAAAAAAAAAAAAAACCCCAGAAAAAACTTAAATGGCCAAAAATAGAATGATTAAATTATGGTACATTAATATAATGATATATAATCAAATTAAAACTGAGAAGCATATGGCATATAAAGAAATCAGGAAATAATGTGAAATAATGCAAAGTATAAGAGCAGAAATAAAAGAACAGAATACACACCAACAATAATTATAAAATAGGAAAAGTTATTTAGAAAAAATCAATGTACAAAGAATCCTAATGAAAAGTTATGATATTTTGTGCACTGAAATTGGCTAAAATAAACTTTTACTAATTCAAATTTAGTTATGGCAGTACTCAATATTAAACTTTTAATGTCATTAAGAGTGTAAAAACAACTTACACTTAATGGCCATAAAATTTTTTGGATATTTTTAAAACTTAAAAACTGATTTCCAAGAATCACTATCATTAGATAGTATAAAGTATTATTGAGAGTGGGGGAGGGGGGAAGGGAAAGGGAGAAGGAGAGAAAGACAGAAAGAGAGAGCGAGAGAGTGAGTGTGAGTGTGTGTGAGTGTGTGTGTGTGTGTGTGTGTGTGTGTGTGTGTGTGTGTTGGGGAGGCCCATACAAGGGAGGAAAGAATATGTACTTGTGAATTGGCTCTCTAGAAAAAGAGGTAGCACCCTGTAACTGAAAGAAAACCAGAACCTATGTTCTCCTCTAGTTTCCAAGCTCAGGGGACTTTTCCAGCTGTGTAACTTTAGGGAAGTTACTTCTCCTCACTGAGCCTCCATTCCTCATTGTAAAATAGAAATGCTAATACTCACCATATCTAACTTACAGATTGTTGTGGGGAAAGTGTTTTGTAAATCACAAAGCATTTACCAAATAAAAGGTCAAAAGATATGAATAGGAAATTCTTAAAGAAAAAAAAGATAAAAACCAGATAAAAAAAATGTTCCACATCACTGATAGAGGAATGCAAATTAAAACAATTCTGAAGTTCTATCTCACCTGTAAAATTAAATTCTGAAAAAAAAGAAAATGAAAAATGCTGAAAGAACTGCAAGAAAACAAACTGGTTGAAGCAGTTATGTGAAGCAATAAGGAACGATAACCAAAAAAATTATTCACCTGTGCACATCCTGTGGCCTCACAATGACAATACTAGCCTATACTACTCTCCAGCCTTACAGAGATGGGGAAAAAAAAAGATCCTAGAATATCACAATTCAACAGCTCCCCTGTAGCGGCAAAGAACTGGAAACTAAGGGTGAACAGCTTAACAAATTGTGGCATATGGATATAATGGCATATGGATGTAATGGAACACAACTGGGCTGGAAGAAATAATGAAAGAGCTTCACAGAAACTAAAGACCTGTATGAAGTGATGCAGAGTGAAATGAACAAAACTATGAGAATAATTTATACTAAAATAACATTATTATAAAAATGAACAATTTTGAGGAAGTTAAGGATTCTCATTAATTCGACAATCATCCATGCCACCACAGGATCAACACTTAAGACTGCTAACCACCTCCTGGCAGAGAGATGATGAAAACATGTAAGCAGAAGGAGACTCACATTTGTGGACATAGACAATAAGAGAATTGTTTACTATGAACATTTGTTACAAGGGTTTTCTATTTATTTTTCTTCTCCAGTGGGAGGATAAAAGTTGGGAAGGAAGAGAAAAAAATCCTTGTTAGTGGGAAAAAAATAAATATAATTACCAAAAGAGATAGCACATTTTTTAGCCTGTGCTCCCACCAATAAATTTCTAAGTAACCATTAGATAAATCTGTAAACTCAAGATTAGACACTTAAAAAGTCATCATTGCATAACCAAATATTCAAAAGGAAAAACCAAGAATGAGGGTTTCCTGCTAAAAACAAAAAATTTTTAAGGCTATTTGCAAATAACTGGTCCAACCAGATAATTGTCTATGCATATAAACTACCAGTAAGATCAAAATTTATATGAACTACACACAAAACACCAACTGTACTTTTTTTCCTTTCCTAAAATCACTAACCTTCTGCAGTTGTGAGAGTATCTCCCTTTTCTTCTGAGGTAGGAGCTGCACCAGCATCAAGACCCACTCTGGATTTTAAAGCGTCTTCCTCCGGTTTCTTCTGGGTTTCCTTCTGCCTTGTTTGCTCCTTTTTACTACTTTCAGACTCTTCTTTTTCTTTCAATTTTCTCAATTTTGCCTTTTCTTCATCTCGCTTTTTTCGCTCTCGCTCTTTTTTTTCTGCCTTCTTTTGTGCCACTGTTTTTATTTTGAAAGAAGAGTCATCATCTTCATTCCCACTTTCAACATGAAAAGCTGGTTTGGTTTTCTGATTCTTTTTCTGTCCTTTTCTAGACAGAGAGAAGTCATCAGAGTCATCACCACTCCCACCTGATGAATCGGCTCTGCTGCGGCCTTTACCTTTTTTAATGCTCTCTTCGTCCTCTTCTGAACCATCTGCTTTTTTATTTGATTTCTGATTTTTCCCTTTACCCTTCTTAGAAAGTTTATCAAAATTATCATCTTCGCTTCCAGAAAGGGGTTCTATTTTTGTTCTGGAGGTCTTCTTTGATTTTGACTCTTTCTCCTCTGCTTCTTCACTATCATCATCCAAACTTTGTTTTTTACCCTTCTGGCCTTTCTTTTTTCTGTCTTGCTTTGAAGCACTAAATTCTTCTTCATTGTTTTCTGCTGCCTGAAATTGTAAACGATTAGCACATTAGTGATTACCTTAAAACAACGACATAAAATGCACACTACAAGGCAAGGCTGTTAGTAATATTTAAATCTTCCTGCCAAATTCCTTTTCAATGGAAGTAAATGAAACACGGATCTGTGAAAAATGTCTTCAAATGAGTACCAAGGAGGAACACACTCTCAAGAGCTGAATGGTGGCTAGCACCATCAACAGGCCAGGTTCTTCCACTTCCCCTAGGGGAATACAAAGGTCAACAAAACAAAATACAACAAGCAAGAAAGATACAACCACATATGTCCTAAAGGGGTTTCTCCCCAGATATGGAACACAGTACAAAAAAGGAAAAGCTCTACCTCAATTTTTCTGAATTTCCACATTTCCAAAACTAACAAGCATGGTAATTTTATAAGCAACAGCTTTTAAATAATAAATGTTTATGGTCTTCAACAAACCACATATCACTTTAGTTCTAATGTGGAGGATCTTAACCCATGGTCCATAAATTGGGTTTACAAAAATTCTTTTTAAACGCATTTTAACATAATTTGTTTCCATTATAATCCTATGTATTTTATGCATTTAAAAATATTATTTTCAAGATTCCATAGGTTTCATCAGATTGCCAAAGGGGTATACAACACACAGAAAAGTAAAGAAACTTGTTTAAAGGGAAAAGATTTTTTTTTAAAGTATACACGTATACAAAAATCATTTTACTTCTATGTTTTCTCTATCAAAGAGAATTACTGCTGTGAGACTGAACAATAGGCCCAGTTTCAGATTGTGAGCTCTCTGACACTAGCACCTGTTTTTTTTTTTTGTGTCCTCAACAATTAGCAGAAGAGTGCTTGACACTTAATAAGTGTTTAAATGTTGACTAACTTGACCTGAGAAGACTTGTATGATCTGATGCAAAATGAAGGGAATAAAACCAGGAAAACAACTTAGAAAGTTATGATACCATAAAGAAAATAACTTTGGACTCAAGGTACAAGAATGAGACATGTATTTTTGGACATGACAAACGTGTAGAGCTATTTCATGTAACTATGCTCATTTCTTACAAGGAATACTCTTCTACCTTTTTCATCGAGACTTGGAGACAGGAGTTAGCTATAATGTTGCACAATGCCACTGCATTCCTTTCCCCGCCCCCCCCCCAAACTGAGTCACTAAAGGATTTGCTTAAATGCAAAGAGAACATAAGTAGAAGAAAATTAACAGACAAGCAGGGCAACTCTGAAAGTTACATAATAAATGTAATTTACTTCTTTTTAAAAAGCAAGCGGAATATAATAAATTCATAGTTTTATATAATTCTCTTTTCTATTCTACTTTTATCTTTTTGTTTGAAAAATTCAGAAAAAAAATTTTCTTTTCTTTCTTTTTGACAAAACAACAATTAGCAGACTGGAGCTAAAATGCACTAAAGAAAAATGAAATAAAAGAAAAGACAAAGCAAGAGAAACTTAAATTAGTCATAATGAGTTCAAGTCACCCGGTCCAGAAAAACTATATCGGGGAGTACTGAAAGAGTTAGCTAGCAGAAGTGATGGAACAACTAATAGTGCTCTTTGGAAAATCTTGTAGAGTGTGAATGGCACATCAAGACCTGAGAATTTCAGGGTCAAGAATATCAAGCAAATGAACAAAAAGAAATGTGAAGGAAGGTAGCCTGCCATACCAGATCTCAAACTGTATTATTAAACAGTAATCATCAAGACAATCTGGTACTGGCTTAGAAATAGAGTGGTGGATCAGTGGAAGAGGTTAGTTATGCAAGACAAAGTAGGCAATGACTATAGCCATCTACTGTTTGATAAACCCAAAGGCATAAGCTTCTAGGATAAGAACTCACTATTTGACAAAACTGCTGGGAAGACTGGAAAATAGTATGGCAGAAACTAGACCAAGACGAACATCTTACACGATATACCAAAATGAAGTCAAAATGGGCACATGATTTAGATATAAAGGCTGATACTATAAGCAAACTGGGAGAGCAAGGATTAGTTTACCCGTCAGATTTATGGAGAACAGAAGAATATATGACCAAACAAGAGAAAGAGAACATTATGAAATACAAAATGGATAATTTTGATTGTATTAAATTGAAAAGTTTTTGCACAAACAAAGCCAATGTGACCAAGCTTAAGAGGGAAGTAGAAAAATGGGTAAAAATTTTTTGTACAACCAGTGTCTCTAATAAAGGCCTCATTTCTAAAATATATAAATCTGAGTCAAATTTCTAAGTTTACAAGTCATTCCCCAATTAATAAATGGTCAAAGGATAGGAACAGGCAATTTTTAGATGAAGAAATTTAAAGTAATCTTTAGTTGTAAGAAAAAATGCTCTAAATCACTATGGGTTAGAGAAATGCAAATCAAAACAACTCTGAGGTAACACATCACACCTATCAGATTAGCTAACATGATAAAATAAGAAAATGATAAATGCTGGAGAAAATGTGGGAAAATTAGAACACTAATGCATTGTTGGTGGAGTTGTGAACTGATACGACTATCCTGGAGAGCAATCTGGAATTATGCCCCAAAAGGCTATAAAAATGTGCATTCCCTTTGACCCAGCAATAACACTTCTAGGTCTATAATCCAAAGAGACCATACAAATGGGAAAAGGACGCACATGTACAAAAATATTTATAGCAGCTCTTTTTGTAGTAGCAAAGAATTGGAAACTGAGGGGGAGCCCATCATTTGGGCTGACTTCAGAAAAACCTAGAAAGACTTACATGAACAGATACTGAATGAAGTGAGCAGAAACAGGAGAGCACTATACACAGTAATAGCCATACTGCTCGATGACTAACTTTGCTAGACTTATCTCTTCTTAGTAAAGCAAGGATCTAAGACGATTCCAAAAGACTCATGATAGAAAATGCTATCCACATCCAGAGAAACAACTATGAAATCTGAATGCAGATGGAAGCAAATAATTTGCTCTTTTTGTTTGTTTCTTCTTTCTCGTGGTTTCTTCCATTGATTCTAATTGTTCTTCACAAAATGACTAGTGTGAAAATAGGCTTAATATGAATGTAAATGAGCCTATATCAAATTAAACACCATCTTGGGATGGGGTAGGGGAACAATGGTGAGAAAGTCTGGAACTCAAAATGTTATGGAAGTGAATGCCGAAAACTAAAAATAAATTTTTTTAAAAATCTGGTACTAAGAAACAGAGTGGTAAATCAGCGGAATAGAACAGGTAGGTACACAATGCCCCATAGTAAACAACCAAAGTAATCTAATGTTTGATAAACCCAAAGACCCAAGCTTTTGGGATAAGAATGCACTATTTGGCAAAAGCTGCTAGGAAAACTGGAAAACAATTTGGCAGAAACTAGCTACGGATCAGCATCTTACACTGTATAACAAGATAAGGTACATAACTTGGACATAAAGGGTAACAACCACAAAAAAATCAGGGCAAGGAACAGTTTACCTGTAAGATCTATGGATAAAGGAAAAATGTATGACCAAGCAAGAGATAGAGAGCATTCGAGAGATGTAAAATGGATGATTCTGGTTATATTAAATAAAAAAGGTTTTGCACAAACCAATGCAATAAATGCAACCAAGATTAGAAAGAAAGCAGAGGGCTGGGAAAATTTTTACAGCAAGTTTCTCTGATAAAGGCCTCCCTCACTTCTCGTGTATGGAGAACTAAGCCAAATTTATGTGAATACAAATCATTCCCCAAATGATAAGTGGTCAAAGGATATAAACTGGCAGTTGTCAGATGAAGAAATCAAAGCTCTCCACAGTCATATGAAAAAATGGTCTAAATCATTACTGATTACAGAAATGCAAACTAAAACAACTCTTGAGGTATCACCTAACATACTGGCTAATATGACAGAAAAGGAAAATGATAAATGTTGGAGGGGATGTGGGAAAATTGGGGCAACAATGCATAGCTGTTGGAGTTATGAATTGATCCAATCATTCTAGGGAGTAATTTGGAACTATGCCCCCAAAAAGCTATAAAACTATGTGCACTCAGCAATAACACCACCAGGTCTGTATCCCAAAGAGCTAAAATGAAAGAATGAATGAATGAATGGAAAAGAAACTACAGCTATCCCTTTCACATTGCAGCTTTGATATATTGTCAATCAAGATGAAAAATCAAATGGGAATTTTGGGGAAAGTTTTGTGGAAACCATAGACTACACATAAAGGCCCACAGATGACACAGAAAAAGTTTAAAAACTCAGAAATGCACAAAATATATGCATGGCACTGTATAATATCAATGCAAATTTTACAATAACGTACTGTAAACACCCTATAAAAGAAAAAATTCAGACTTCTCTGGTTATGAAAGGAGGGCCAAAAAATTTTACATGGATTTTCCAGATCCCTGGGGCTAACCTCCATGATATGGAAGGGTAGTTATCCCATACATTTGTGCAAAAATATTTATAGCAGCTCTTTTTGTTGTGGTAAAGAATTAGAAACTGAGGGGCTGCTTATCAGTTGGGGAATGACTGAAGAACAAGTTGCGGTACATGATTTTTTTCCCCAGGTACATGTGAAAACAAATTATAATATTAATTTTTAAAGCTTTGCTTTTCAAATTCTCTCCCTCCCCTCTCTACTCCACCCTTACAGAGAAAGCAAGTCAATGTAGATTATACATGTATAGTCATGCAAAAGATTTCCTTAATTAGTCATGCTGTAAAAGAAAACAGGCCAAAAAAAAAAAAAAGAAAGAAAACAAAAAAAAATATGCTTCAATCTGTATTCAAATGCCATCAGTTCTTTCTCCAGGAATGGATAGCATTTTTCATCATAAGTCTTTCAGAGTTGTCTTGGATCAATTTATTGCTAAGATGAACTAAGCTGTTCACAGTTGATCATGTGGTATGTGACTGCAATGCAATACTATTGTGCTATAAGAAATGACAAGCAGGATGATTTCAGAAAAACCCGGACTGGCACGATCTGATGCGAAGTGAAGTGAACAGAACCAGGAAGAACACTGTACACAGAAAAAGCAATACTGTATGATGATCAACTAAGAATAACCAAGCTCTTCTCAGCAACACAACAATCTAAGACAAATTCAAAGGACTTGTGACAAACAATGCTATCGAAATCCAGAGAAAGAACTGACGAAGCCTGAATACAAATCGAAGTATGCTATTTTTCACTTTCTTTTCTGGTCTTTGTCTTCTTTTACAACAAGACTAACATGGAAATGTTTTGCCTAACTGCACACGTAAAAACTGCTTATCATATCGGGGCGGGGCGGGGAGGAAGGGAGAGAATTATGGAACTCAATTTTTATTTTTAATCAATGTTAAAAATTGTCTTTATATATAATTGGAGGAAAAGTTATTATAAAAAAAAAGACTGATGGGCGAACAGTCCAAGTTTCGAAAAAAAAAGTCTATGAATTCTATAAAATATATGCTAATGGAATGACTCTGAATAGAATATATTAAAGGAATGACTTCATCACGAAGATCCAGAACGGCTTCATTAAAAGCAAGTCATACAAAACCCAAACCAATTATATTTCCTCTTTTTGACAAGAATTTACTTGATTGGTAGAAGAGAGGAACTTTACATACATAGTTCTTTAGGATTTCAGTAAAACGCTTAAAAATTTCTCAAGTCATAGTTCTGGACAAGATGAAAATAAGAGGTGGAACATAGCAGAGTTAGTGGGATTTGGAAACTGAGCGACTGAGCCAAAACACTATTACCAGATCAGAGGGAAGAGAAGCGAGAGTTTCAGATTTTAGTGCTATTGAACATTTTAGTCACTAATTCAGACAATAGCAGACTTGGAAAACATCGATTTACAGATGACTCAAATCTGACAATAGCTAACATGTTAGATGACAACTACATAATCCAACAGGAATCTCCTCTACAATATCACCAGAAAACGGATAACTAACCTCTGCGCTGATGACCACCATTACTGGAGAATTTATGCATTCACAAGACAGTCAATTCTAACTACAGAAAGTTGGCTTGGGAAGCTTTTCTTCACACCAAGCCAAAATCAGTTTCTAAACAATGTCTCTACAATCCTAATTCTATTCTTTTATGGGAAGCAGAATAAATCTATTCCCTCCCATGTATTAGTGCAAAAATGACCATATATCCTTTATATCTTTGATTATTAGTGAAGCTCTAAATATTTTTAGTGTTGACTTACTATTTTCATCCTCTCATGAATTGTCTGGACATGTATTTTAACCATGTTTCTCCTGGGAACTTCCCCAATTGGTTGCCTTTTTAAAATCATAGTTTATGTTCAAGAAAAATGTGTTGTCTTCTTTATATTTGGGATAACAAAGTTCTACCTTATAAATTTTTTTTCTTAAAAATTTAATACATAGGACTGGCTGGAATTAGGATCTCAAAATGCAAGAATGGACTTTAAATCCTAATTTAAGAAGAAATCAATTTACAACAAGTAGATTTTGGGGGAGATTTGGCTAGTTCATGTGAAAAAAGATCTGGGGATCATGACTAACACGGAGATATGTTTTAACATGATTGTACATGTATAACCTGTATCTGACTGGTTGCTCCTATGGGGAGGGGAGGAGAGAAGGGAGAAAAATTTCAAAATCAAAACCTTACAAAACTGAATGCTGAAAAAAAAAACCCCAGGGATTTTAGTGGAGTGCAAACTAATTACGAGATAAAAATCTAACAGGAAAAAATGTTAATGAGATCTTAGTAAGGAATTAGCCTCACTCCATCAATAAAATGCAAAATGTGCAGAATGTGCTTGACAAATATATCTAGATCAGGTGTTCTTGAAACTTATTGTCTATGAACTTGCTTTTTTAAAAATTTTTGATAACTATGTCAACGTAATTGGTTTCCTTGGTAATCCAATTTTTAATACAAATATTATTTAATGTTTCATATTAAATTGTTTTTTTCAAAATGCTTATAAACAAACAACAAAAAAACCAAAACAATTAATAAGTGGTCCAAATGGGGAAAAACCAAGTGAGACCAACTCTGAAAATTTATTTAGTGCATCTAAAATGAACACACTAAGAAAGAGTCCAAAGATTTCACCAGACTTCCAAAAAGGTACATAACATCAAAAAGGTTTAAAAACTCCTGCCTAATTTAGACAGCATATCATGTTCATTTCTGAGGACGTTTTTGGAAGGCTATTTCATGAACCGAAGCCCAAACAAGTGTATATCTAGGAAAGGGAGGACTGCAAAATATGCCATAAAAGATCAGTAGAAGGAACTGGTGATATTTGGGGGCATTATGACTATCATCAAATGTTCAAAGGGCTGTACTACATACAGGAGGATGATTAAACCAATCATCCCTAGACAAAAGAACTGGTGAACATTAGGAATAAATTGCAAACAGGTATATTAAGTCAGATTTGCCCCAAAGTAAAAGGGACTGATTTAGAAAGTTGTATATTCTTCATTGAAGTCTTCCAAAGACCTCTGGAGTATCCGTTTCAACCCTGATATTGTGAAATAGATAGATGAATAGATAAGTAATAAAATTTGTCCCATATGAAAAGTTACACGCAAGTTTCTTTAAAATATGTAAAAAGCATGGCCTGAAATGAAAGGCCTATCCACCAAGAAACATGCTGAATGAATGAATGATTAAATAAATAGCTGATCAGAAAGTATGCCTTATTTCAAAAACCTGGAGGGGAACATGTAACTTAAGACAAAAACTCAGTGAGTTTAATTACTGAATTTGAGACCACTGAACTAAAGTAAAGGAATCTTCGTTAATTTTAATAATTATATGAAATTTAAAAAAATTAGCTTAAAGCAACTGCCTCCCAGTAAAAATATACTCAAGTTAGTAAAATTTATATTAAAATAATTATTCTAAATTTCATTCAGTAGCTTGTAGCTACTTAAAAAACATGAAGTAATCACTTGCCAACTAGAAGAATTAACAGTCTTTCACCTTTACTGCAGTAGTTTCTCGGTCAATTTTGACCCCCTGTGCTTCTAAAGACAACTCTTCAAGCTCTTTCAGGATATCATCCTCACTAGAAAAGAAATCAAATTTTTAAAAGATAGATTAATAAATGAATCAAATATAAATATACTAGAGATTACATTAGAAAAAAATAACATGCTTACTCAAAGTCTTGTTTCTTCTTATCCTTTTTCTTTTTCCCCTTTGACTTCTGAGGTTCTTGTTCCTTGGCAGCGCCGGCTCCCTCTATTTCTGCAGCCAAAGCTTCAAGATCAATATCATCCTTGGTGCTTTAACAGAAACAAAGAACATCTAAATGTTAATAAAGCATGAACTAATTCAGTACCTCCTTACATCAGATGAATTTCTAATTGAATAAAAAGTACTCAAAACAGTCAAGAGAAAATGCCAAAATAAAATAATTTGAAACAAATCTACACCAACTAGCACAGTTCCAAAAACACAGTAAAGCTAAACAAACACTGGAGAGAAAATGAACTTGACAATGAAGACAGCAACTTCAGAATTATTTATTCCCCTTTCAGAAAAATTAGCATGGCCTATTTCCTCACAGAAGTTAAGTTCTGTTCTGATGCTTCAAGTACAATGAATCCTAGGTTCTCAAAAGCTAGGCCTGCAAAACAGAACCTCCAGCACGTGCTATCAATGTTACAAAGGCTGCAGGTGTATTCAGAGACATTCCACAGAAGAAGAACTAGAAAAGAAAGTGGGGAGGGCCATAGTCCTTGATAGAGAAAGAAGAGGTCTAGCTCCCCAATGGCTATAGAAATAAAAGTTCTCCAGAAATACGGGACCATAGAAATAAATACTTGATGTGACTAACAATGTTGTTGGGCTTTTTAAAACCTCCTTTTTCAGCAGGAGTCAAGATGGTAGAGGGGGTAGAAACATTTTTGCCTAACTCTCCCAGCACACCACCACAACAACCTAAAACCAAACTCTACTCAGTAAAGCTAAGAAAAAGTCAGTCTTTTTTCCCTTGCCCAATGCAGCTTAGGAAGACACATAAGTCTGTAGACACTGGGGTTAGGACCGGCCAAGAACTTAACACAGTAGTGGTAACAGTATATAGAGACTGGAAACATTCCAGAACCCAGGGAAGAAAAGAGCCAAGACAGAACACCTGAAAAAGATCATATGAGACCCTTAAACTAGATAGAGCTGAGTGCAAGAACAGGTGATATCTGCTAGGTCTATCACACATTATCTAGATCCAGGATAGAGAAAAGTTGTCTCCTCTGTGCATGGAGGAACCTTAAACTGAGCACTGAGTACAAAACAAATTCCAGAAAATTAGCACTGTGGCTCTGAAAACAGGAGAACAGCGGCAACTCAGTTCTAACCTTTAACTCAGAACATAAACCTGCAGTAGACAGGGGGCCAGAGTAGTGAGTAACAAGGCAGAAAGAGATCCCAGGGGACATCTGAACTAGTACTTGAAACAAGAATGGATGCCAACTAGCAGCTCTGTCACATGCATTACCACCATTACTGTCTATATTGTGCTGGAGGAATAAGTATAGGCAGTAAGGAAACAAAACTATCATTGTCTACAGGTATGTTTTAAAGAATCACGGGGAGTCAACTAAAAAATTAATCAAGATAACTTTGGCGAAGTTGCAGGACATAAAATAAAACCACAGAGATCATCGGCATTTCTGTATATTCCAACAAAACCATAAGGAAGAGATTGAAAAAGAAATTCCATTTAAAATAATTAAAGGCCGTATAAAACACTCAGGAGTCTACTTCAAGACATTCGGAGAACTATATCAACACAATTACAAAAAAAAAAAATTACAAAAATTTACTTTGCAAAAAGAAAAAGAGATAAATAAATGGAGATAAAGTAATTGTTTAAGAGTAGGCCAAGCTAATAAAATGAAAATATTACTACCTAAATTAATTTATTCAGTGCCATAAAGAGCTAGAAAAAAACAATCATTACAGGATTTATATGGAGGAACAAAACTTCAAAAACATCAAACGAATCAATTAAAAAAAACAGAGAGAAGGAAAGAGGACGAGTAGTACCAGATTTCAAATTATACTACAAAACTGTAATCTTCAAAACAATTTGGTACACTGTAAGAAAGAGTGATTAAACGGTGGGAAAGACTAGGTACACAATATATACAAGCAAATGAGCTCAGTAACCTAGTGTTTGACAAACTCTGGGACAAGAACTATGTGGAACTGCAAAGTAGTCTGGCAGAAACTGGGCATAGACCAACAGCTCAAACTGTTGGGCAAGGTAAGCTCAAAATGGGTACATTTAGACACAAAGGTTGATATCATAAGAAGATTAGTGGATCATGGAAGAAATTGCCTCAGACCTTGTCTAGGAGAACTCATGATCAAGACCAAAGACAGAGAGGTTCACAGGAGATGAAATGGCTAACTTTGATTACATAAAATTTAAAAGATTTTATACAAAAATCAAAACAAAACAGTGCAGCAAAAATGTGAAACAGGAAACTGGGGGGAAAATCTTTGCAGCAGGTTTCTCAGATAAAGGTATTATTTCTAAGACATAGGGACAAATTTATCTGAGCACAATTCATAACAATAAAAGCCATTCCGAAATCCATGTATCAACAGCCATATGAAAAATGCTCTAAATCACTCATAAGTAGAGAAATATAAATTTTAAAAACTATGAGCCCAAAAACTATAGGCCTTAGGAACCACACCTGCAATTTAAAGTTGTTTTGACATCAGCCTATACACACTAAGTCATTTTTTCTAAATGCTTGAACCTTTGTTATTTTAAGAGTATTATGGGACTACCTCACACCCACCAGACTGGCTAAGATGATAGAAAAAGAAAAATGACAAGTGCCAGAGAAGATGTGGGAAAATAATGCAACGTTAGTGAAGCAGTGAACTAGTCTAACTATTCTGGGAAACAATTCATAAAAATGCCCCAACAGCTATTAAATTATGTATCTTTTGAGCCAGAGACACTGCTATTAGGTCTATACCCTGAAGAGAGCAAAAGGGCCCTTTATAGCAGCTTTTTCTTGGAGTAGCAGCAAAGAATTAGAAACCAAGGTGACATATAAACTGGGAAATGTCTGGACAAGTTATGGTATGGGAATGTGATGGAATACTATGAGGCTGTAAGAAACGACGATGGGGACGGTTTCCACAAAACCTGAAAAGATATCTGTATGCACTAATGTAAAGTGAGCAGAAGCAGATCAACTTATATTGTAACAGCAATACTATAAAGGCTTTTCAACTCTGAAAGACTTAGTAACTGATAAACACAATGACCAACCACAATTCCAAAAGATTCATGATGAAATACACTTTCTACCTCCAGACAGAGAATCAATGGACTCAAGTGGGGACTGAAGCATATTCTATTTCTTTCTCCTGCCACCTAACTTTTTTTTTTTTTGGGGGGGGGGGGATTCCTAATGCAGAAATTTGTTTTACACATCTCTCTCTCCTTAAAAACACACATACACACACAATGAGTTTTATTTTCTTTCCTTCTTAATGTATGACCCCCCGCCCTGGGAGAAAATTTGGAACAGAAAATGAAAGTGAATTTTTAAAAATAGGCCCTTTTTAGTTTCTTTAAAAATAAGCAGATGTAAAGTCTTCATTACCTTTCACTCCACAAGCAGGGTGGTAGCTTGACATGCAGCAACAAATTTTATCTAAGGATTTTAGACCAAGAGTTGATGTGGCAGTAACAAGGAACTGCCCCATAACCTCTGAAGGCAATGAAGTAGTTTATGACACTGAAAGCAGGGTATTCTCTGAATTACGTAAGAAGAGGAGGGGCAAGGACCCAGGAAACTTAACTCTAATTGCACCACAACAATTGAGTGGCTGGGGAGTGGGAAACACCGATTCCTCGGGGTCAATTAAGTCTTACTTAGGTACACATCCTGGGTGCTGGGGCTATCTATACATGTCAAACAAACAATCACCAGCTCACATTAAGAAACTATTTCAGAAGCAGAGCCAAGATGGTAGAAGTGCATTCTAGCTCCCCAACAAAACTCTTCCACAAAGAACCAGAAATCACCAAATCAAATTCTAATTGAGAAACCCAAGAAAAATTCAGTTATTCTTTGACCCAAGGATGATTTGGTGACAGAAGTCTATGGAAAATGAGGTTGGGGTCTGAGTAGAAGCCTGCTGCATATGTATTTCAGTACCTAGAGAGTGAAGGAGAACTGAGGATGGGCACTTGGGCAGGAAGGTTCTAGGGGACCCTTCCTTCAACTAAAAGGAGATGCAGAAAACGTCCCATCTGGCAGCTCTATGTAACTGAAGGAATGATAAGCACTTCGGGTGGCAGACAGGACCTGTCACTAGTAAGCCCTAAGCTATGTAATAAGCAAGAACCAAATTCAGAAGCAAACACTAGTGATATGGCTCTGATCCTGAGATTATACCAGGAACTTGTTTCTAATCTCTAGCCTAGACAAAAGCCTATAGGAAAACAAGCAAAGGAGTCAGTTCCAGACCAAAGGAGAACCTGCATAGTCAAAGTCACCCTAACCCTGCAAAGTCTCCCAGTGGCCTACTAGTGACTGAGTTCAACAGCAGACTACGGAACCAACCAAAAACAAACCAAAAGATGGAAAGCTGGGTCAGACACTTAAAAGAGCTCAGACCAGTAGGGCAGTAAGCCGACTTTGCCCTGGATCACTTCGTTTTGGGAGCTCTAAAAATTTGTAGGTGCCCAGACTAATCTGTGAAACCATCAGGACACAAGCATAAGGTTTGGCTCAGGCCAGACATTCCCTCCAAAAATGAACACAGCCCAGCTCTAACCTTGAAGTCCAAAGTCAAGAAGCTGGCTTGCAAAATGAGCAAACAGAAAATGAAATCCACCACAAACAGCTATATGGTGACAGGGAGGCTCAAGGAACAATTTCATAAGAAAATGATTGCAAAATATTTGCAAGTGCCACTCAAAGAAAAATACTGCTTTGGACAAAAATCTAATCAGAATTTCTGCAACTAAAAAATTATTTTAAAGGCCAAATGAAAGTGGTAGAGAAAGCAAGGAAAAAAGAAATGAGAGCTAAGGAAGAAAAAAATGAAAAAATAATGCCTTGGAAATAGTACAAAACCTTACTCAAGAAAATAACTCTAAGAAAATTAGAATTGACCAAACAGAAGTTAATGATAAAGTCTAAAAAAATTTTAAAAACATGTAAGCTATCTCTAAGTAAAAACTGACCTAAAAAACCTATCAAGGAGAGATAATTAAAGAATAACTTAAAGCTACAGCCAAAAAGAGCCTAGACATATTTCAAGAAATAAAAGAAAAATGCAAAGATCTTTTAGAACCAGTGGACAAAACTGAAATTGAAGAAATCTACTGGTTATATCCTAAAAGAAATCCCCAAATTAAACCTCCCAGAAATATAACAACCAAAACCTGGAATTTCTAAATCAAAGAAATAATACAGTAAACAGCCAGAAAAAGGGAAAACAAAAAATACTGAGGAGCCAGTTAGAATCAAAAAAAAGTAGTAGCCACCACTATAAAGAGCAGAGAGCCTTTTGACTTGAGGAGAGAATAACATACACACTCAAGTGGGTATCTTACCCCACAGGAAAGGAGGAAGGAGATAAAAAGGGGGGGGGG
The DNA here is from genome assembly GCA_028646595.1 of Phalanger gymnotis. Classification (NCBI taxonomy): domain Eukaryota; kingdom Metazoa; phylum Chordata; class Mammalia; order Diprotodontia; family Phalangeridae; genus Phalanger; species Phalanger gymnotis. Next base: position 500,537,468 of record CM053622.1, on the reverse strand, counting down.
GGAATGATAGAAGGGAGGGGAGATAGGGGGAGGAAGTAATCAAAAGCAAACACTTTCGAAAAGGGACAAGGTCAAGAGAGAAAATGGAATAAAGGTGGACAGGATAGGAGGAAACAAAATATAGTTAGTCTTTCACACCATGAGTATTATGGAAGGGTTTTGCATATTGATACATGTGTGGCCTTCTTGGGGAGGGTAGGTGGGGAGGGAAGAGGGGAGAGAACTCAAAGTTTTAAAAGCAGATGATCAAAAACACAAAAATTGTTTTCCCATGCAACTGGGAAATAAGATATACAGGCAATGGGGCATAGAAATCTAACTTGCCCTACAAGAAAGTAAGGGGAAAGGGGATGGGAGAGGAGTGGGGTGACAGAAGGGAAGGCTGACTGGGGAACAGGGCAATCACAACATATGCCATCTTGGAGTGGGGGGGGAGGGTAGAAATAGGGAGAAAATTTGTATGTCAAAATCTTATGGAAATCAATGCTGAAAACTAAAAAATATTAAATAATAAAATATAGAATTAAAGAAAAAAAGAAAAGAAATTTTAAATGTAAAAGAAAAAAAAAGAGTGGAGAGCTTGAAATGATAATCCAGAAGGCAAAAACTCTAAGCTTTCAACCCAGAATAACTTATCCAACAAAGCTTAGTATAAACTACAATGGGGGAAAAAGACCATTAATTAGACAACTTTTAAGCATTCTTGACGAAAAGACCAGACCTAAGTAGAAAACTTGACAAAAATTTGAAACACAAGAGTCAAAGCATATAAAGATAAACAAGAACGTGAAATCATAAGGGAATAAACAAGGTCAAATTCCTTACATTTAACTATGGGAAGATAATAAATATACCCTTATAACTATCATTATCAGGAGTCAGAAAAGGAGTCTAATTACATAAAAGACAGGAGTGACTCTATTATGTTTTGATGACCTTAGAAGAATAGAAAAGTTGGGGAAGAGGAATATACTAGGATAACAGGAAACAAAAAGAGGAAAATTATCTCACATAAATAAATGAAGTATGAAAGTAGAAGTCCTTATGAGGAAGAGAGAATGGGAGAAGCAGTTAAGACCAAAACCTCACTTTCATCTGAATTAAAGGAGGGAAGACTACATACTCAGCTAAGTAAAGAAATACATTCACCTGACAAGGAAATTGGATGGACAAGTAACGATTAAGGGGAAAGTTGGGAAGAGGGAACGTAGATTGAGAGACTACTTAGAATAAAAAAAAAATGAATACTGTGGAAGATGCCAGCTGGAAAGCAGGGACTTGCCTGGGGCTCTCCCCCAGGACCCTCCAAACACCTATAAAAAATGGCTCTGAACAAATTCTAGAACTGCAGAACCCACAAAATAGCAGAGGGAAATAGGGCTCCAGACCAGGAAAGCCTAGATGGTGTCTGGGTAAGGTCTACTGCATGGAGTTGGGAGCAGAAGGGAGCAGAGCTCAGCATAGGCTGCGCCCAGACCAACCAGACCCGGTGCCAGAAGGAATAAGCCCTAGGGCCCTGAATCAGTGGGCTACGGCAGATACCAGAATACTCAACCCACAAACACCAAAGACAACAGAAAAGGTTAGCAGGAAAAACTGTAGGGACAGAGTGAAAGGAGTTCAAGGTTCCAGGGGCGGTGGAGGTGGTGCAGCTCTGCTGCAGTTGCCTCCAACCCCAGGTCCACCTGGTGGGAGGAATTAAGTGACAGATCAGAGCAGGAGTGCACAGCCTGCTTAGATCTGAGTCACTGTCCAGGTTGGTAGTTCTTGGGGGAGGAGGAGAGCTGGTGTGGCAGAGCTTGCTGTAAAGAAATAGCTCTGAAAACAACAGCACATCCCCTCAAGCTTGGGACAAAGTAATCTCTACAAGCAGTCATACCCGCTGAAAAACTCAAGGATCAAGTAGTTGGCTGGGAATATGGCCAGGTAGGAAAACGCACTCAGATTCAGTCTCAGACTTTGGAATCATTCTTTGGTGACAAAGAAGACCAAAACATACAGCCAGAAGGCAACAAAGTCAAAAAGCCTACAACAAAAGCCTCCAAGAAAAACATGAACTGGTCTCAGGCCACGGAAGAGCTCAAAAAGGATCTGAAAAAGCAAGTTAGAGGAGTAGAGGAAAAATTGGGAAGAGAAATGAGAAAGATGAGAGAAAACCATGAAAAACAAGTCAACGACTTACTAAAGGAGAACACCCCCTCCCGAAAAAAAACTGAAGAAAATAACACCTTAAAAAACAGACTAACTCAAATGGCAAAAGAGCTCCAAAAAGCCAATGAGGAGAAGAATGCCTTGAAAAGCAGAATTAGCCAAATGGAAAAGGAGGTCCAAAAGACCACTGAAGAAAATGCCACCTTAAATATCAGACTGGAGCAAGTGGAAGCTAGTGACTTTACGAGAAATCAAGATTTTATAAAACAGAACCAAAGGAATAAAAAAATGGAAGACAATGTGAAATCATGGGAAAAACCACTGACCTAGAAAACAGATCCAGGAGACATAATTTAAAAATTATTAGGGCGACCAGAAAGCAGTAACTGGCGTGAGCTCCCCACCAAATCCCTCCAAAAACCTATAAAAAAATGGCTCTGAACCAATTCTAGAGCTGCAGAACCCACAAAGTGGCAGAGGGAAGCAGGGCCCCACCCCAGGACAGCCTGGATGGTCTCTGGGTAAGGTGGGTCCCACACGGACCTCCCAGCCCCCAGCCAAGGGGAGCGGAGCTGAGCCCAGCCCGCACAGCGCGAACAGACCAGAAGCGGACCTACCAGACCAGGAGACGAGCGGAAAGTGCCCTGGCATCCCGAAATACCCAGCTGTGGCATGTACCAGACCTCTCAACCCACAAAGAGCAAAG
>CM053622.1:500486197-500534111 GCA_028646595.1 Phalanger gymnotis | reverse complement strand
AAATAGAAATTGAAAGAATCCACAGATTGCCTCCTCAAATAGATCCCAAAAAGAAAACTCCTAGGAATATTGTAGCCAAATTCCAGAGCTCCCAGGTCAAGGAGAAAATACTGCAAGCAGCCAGAAAGAAGCAATTTGAATATTGTGGAAACACAATCAGAATAACCCAAGATCTAGCAGCTTCTACGTTAAGAGATTGAAGGGCTTGGAATATGATATTCCAGAGGTCAAGGGAGGTAGGATTAAAACCAAGAATCACCTACCCAGCAAAACTGAGTATCATGCTCCAGGGCAAAATACAGACTTTCAATAAAATTGAGGACTTTCAAGCTTTCTCAATGAAAAGACCAGAACTGAATAGAAAATTTGACTTTCAAACAAAAGAATCAAGAGAAGCATGAAAAGGTAAACAAGAAAGAGAAATCATGAGGGACTTACTAAAGTTGAACTGCTTTGTTTACATTCCTACATGGAAAGATGTATATAATCCACGAGACCTCAGTATTAGGTTAGCTGAAAGATAGATAAGATATATACACACACATACATATAAATATACATATACACACACACATGCAGAGGACACGGGGTGAGTTGAATATGAAGGGGTGACATCTAAAAAAAAAGTTAAATTAAGGGATGACAGAGGAATATATTGAGAGAGGGAGAAAGGGAGATAGAATGGGATAAATTACCTCGCATAAAAGTGGCAAGAAAAGCAGTTCTGTAGGAAAGGAAGAGGGGGCCGTGAGAGGGAAGGAGTTAATCTTGCTCTCATAAGAATTGACCTGAAGAAAGAATAACATACACACTCAATTGGGTATCTTACCCCACAGGAAAGGAGGAAGAAGATAAAAAAGGGGGGATGATAGAAGGGAGGGCAGATGGGGGAGGAGGTAATCAAAAGCAAACACTTTTGAAAAGGGACAGGATCAAAGGAGAAAACTGAATAAAGGAGGATAAGATAGGAAGGAGGAAAATGTAGTTAATCTTTCACAACATGAATATTGTGGAAGGGTTTTGCATAATGATAACACATGTAGCCTATGTTGAATTGCTTGCCTTCTTAGGGAGGGTAGGTAGAGAGGGAAGAGGGGAGAGAGTCTGGAACTCCAAGTTTTAAAAGCAGATGTTCAAAAAAAAAAAGTTTTTGCATGCAACTAGGAAATGGGTAGTACAGGCAATAGGGTATAGAAATCTATCTTGCTCTACAAGAAAGTAAGGGAAAGGAGGGGTGGGGTGACAGAAGGGAGGGCTGACTGGGGAACAGGGCAATCAGAATATATGCCATCTTGGAGTGGGGGGGAGGGTAGAAATGAGGAGAAAATGTGTAATTCAAACTCTTGTGAAAATCAGTGCTGAAAACTAAAAATATTTTTAAAAAATTTTTTTAAAAAGAGACAATACTCTCTTTGATAAAGGAGAAGGCCAAGTTAAAAAATCCTACATTGTTATCAATAGCAGACAAAAATATCACTTAGTGTAGATTGGCCAAGAATGGACCAAAAATGTAATTACGATAATGAAGAATGTATTTTTATTTATATTAATTGTATATTATTTAACATATTAACATTATTGTTATATATTTTATGTTATATAATCATTAAGCATGTATTTATATGTTAAAGCGTGTATGAATAAATGGGAAAAATTATGCATGTTAAAAAAAAAGAGAAACAAAACGAAAAACCACCCAAATTCAAAGTTTTGCTGGGAACCAAAGAAAAGGAAAAGTATAAACAAATAGGACAGAGGGAAATATACAATTAGCAATCATAACTGTGAACAGGAGGAGATGAACTCACTCATACAACAGAAGTGAAGGGGCAGGTAGGTGGCGCAATGAGTAGAGCACCAGCCCTGGAGTCAGGAGGACCTGAATTCAAATCTGACCTCAGACACTTGACACATGTACTAGCTGTGTGACCTTGGGCAAGTTACTTAACCCCAACTGCCCTGCCTTTCCCCCTTAAAAAAGAAGGAAAGAAAAAGAAAACAGAAGTGAAGAGTGGAAGAAATAAAAAACCAGTCATGTTTACAAGAAAAGCCCCTGAAACAGAAAGATCTAGATAAAGGGCTGGAGAAGAACCAAGCTTCAGCTTAAATAAAAAAAGTAAAGGTAGTGATCATGCTTTTGGGCAAAGCAAAAATAGACCTAAATTAAGGAGACAAAACAAGGAAAACTACATTTTGCTAAAAGGTACCACAGACAAAGAATTATTACCAGTACTGAAAATCTGTATACTAAATTTATGCACTAAATTCTTAGATGAAATAAAACAACAAAACTATAATAGTGCAGGACCTCAGTTTTCCTTACCTAGATAAATCTAACCAAAAACTAACAAAAAATGATGAGCCTAAATATAATTTTTAAAAAATTAGATATGACAGACTTCTGAAACATACTAAATGGGAATAACTATTTCTTGGCTGTACTAGAGCATTAAAACTACACAAATACAAAAAAGCTAAAATGCTAAACACCATCTTTTACTAACCATGATATAATAAAAATTATATTTGAACAAAGACCTCTGAAGCAAAGATTCACAAAACTAAGTATCTTAAACCTTAAGAATAGGATAAAAGAACAAATCATAAAAACAAACAACAATTTCATAAAGATAATGAAAAGATGAGACAATAGACCAAAAATTTAGGGATGAAATCAAAGCAGTGTTTCCCCTCCTCCAAAATGTTAAAAGGACCCAAGGAAGGCCTCAAGCATATTGAGAAAACGCAGCCATATCACACTGGAATAGAACATATGGAAGGCTTACAATCTGCATCAGGACAAGTAACAATGCATGAGTGAAAATGGTTCCAAAGCAGTCTCACAGTGTGCAAATACACAGGTAGAAGAACAGTACAGTGCAAAAAAAAAAAAATTAAGCTGGTTTAAATAGGAAATTCTCTCTCTCTGTCTCTCTCACATACACACACACACACACACACACACACACACACACACACACACACACACACACACACAAGATCCTTAGGTGTTTGTGTAATAGTTACATGGACATTATTACATTATTTATCAATGTCTCACGTAGTGCTAAGAAGTTTTCCAAAAATTACTATTTCAATGTTATTTCAAATTAATAACCTGTTTGGTAAGAACAGAATGATGTTACCAGCTCTGGAGAAGCAAAAGGTCTACTGTTTCTGATGCTCATCTAAGTGTATACGAACTTCCATAATTTCATAACAACCATAAATTTAATAGGATAGATAGCTGGCAAACAAGAGTTGCATTTCTTTTAAAGGCCAGTAGCAATTAAAATGTTGAGAAAACTGGTAACAAGATGTTAGTTACTAGGTAGAATCAACTGGGCCCAGCAAATGATTGGAGGCAAAAGGTAGAGAAGAGATGGGAATCAAATTAAGACATGGTAAAATAGGAAATGAGATCCATTACAAACAGTATTTACTAGTTTTCAACAATACCCTAACATATATCGCAGTACAAAACTCTACAAAGAATAGCTTTATAATTTTCCAAGCATCATTCTCCAAATTTAATTAGTCTCATTAAAAATTTTATAATGAGGGAAATTATTGGACACAGGAACTTTTAATTTTAGTGTCTAAAGTCACAAAGAAAAACTGGCATCGGAAAATAAAGACTCGAGAAGTTTCTCTAAGTCTGCGTCTCTCTGAGATATTTTCATCAATTTTACCTAGCTTTTGAAAAACTCTTGAAGCTCCGTGGAATGCTGTATATTACTTTGTTAGATGGTTTTTGCTAAACTATTTTTCTTTGTTACAATACAAGGTTCAGTGATGGGGGAATGGACATTGGGTAATGACTTGAAATAAACACAATAAACTTTAAACAAAATTCACAGGGGAAGGAGGGGAATGAATAGACATATAAATCCAAAATACTAACAAAAACATCATCCCATGCAAGAATTATAAAAAGTTTATCTTCAGAACAGCAGGAAATATAAAATTTAACAGTAGACACACATATGGGCACAAAATGATAAACTTAGATTTTCTCAAAAACTTCAAGTTTCTGAATTATAAACCATTGCAGGGAGCAGAATTTAAGAATACCTCAGAGGATTAAGGCACATCAACTGATGCTGTGCATATGCATTTTTTCATCTGTACAGCAAACAAAATACAGAATGACAACTTTTTAAAAATTAAAATTATATCTGCTTATAATTTTTTGTACTTAAAGCGTATTTGCAAAGATAGGAGAAAAATACTTATCAAATATTTATTTTCTTATAATAACTTAATTACAAATCACATTTTGCTATTGTTTTTGGTCAAGCATTTGCCACAAAGAGGCTTTTTTTTGCAAATGAATCCTCCATCTGTGGTCCTGACATTCTCTGTTTTGTGGCATAAGTGAGGCATATTTTGGCCAGAGGAGTATCCGTGTCTTCAACTATGGTAGCTATGATTTCTGATTTGCTACTCAGACTGCCAAGTAAGCTTCTCAGTTACCTTTTGGATGTACAGTATTCTCCATGGCTGTTTGAATTACAAATTTTTTTACATATTATCCAATTGATAAGGGCCAGATCTAGAACATTGCAGCATGTTTTGCACTGGCCATTTCCCACTTACTGCTTCCACTAAGTAACACTTTATCATCCTTTACCTTATTCTTGTATAAAACAGGATTAGTATCTGGCTTTTATTTTGGGTTATTCTACTGAATCTGAAGGGAGGGTACTTTTAACAGTTATCTAATTGGTTCTCACACACTGATATGAAATTAGTCTCACTCTATGCTTCTGTAAGGATTTCAAAACCAGATTCTCATGCAATGGCCTATATGTCTTTATTATTTTCATAGGTCCTCTACAGTTTCTGAAAAATAACTTTTGCAAGTTCTCTGGTCTCTGATGAATAGTCCCAACTATACAGAACCGTTGCTTAAATCTCAAGAAAACATCAAGCAAAGTAAAATAACTGCCACAGGTTACATCATAGGCTTTGTTGAAGTGTTTTTCTGAGTTTTGACACCACAGAAGGCACTCTGGTGTCACTGACGTATTGTCTTTCCCAAGTAAGGAATTCAGTTGAACTAGTATTTTTTTCAGTGTCTGGTGCCAACCATAATTTTAGACCAAATTTGTCTGGTCTGACACATAACGAATAAATAACACAGTGTGCCTTTATTTCCCCATCTTTTTTTCCCTTTATGACTTTTTATTATTATCCTACACCTCCCTCACTCATTGAAAAGGTAAGCAATGATATCAATTATATATGTGAAGTCATGCAAAAAAATTTCCATATTTTCCATGTTATAAAAAATAAAACAAAAACAAGAAACAAAGAAATTGAAGCATGTCTTTCAAGACAGTAATTGCTTATTGACCATCAAATACGTGAAGAATAAATGCCTTCTAACAATTTTCAATAAAAGGATTCCACAGTGAAGACATGCTGGACAAAACCTGTCCTGAAATAAATTTTACTTCCTTTCAGTTTTCAAGTGAAATCAAAGGTTCATTATACATAGGAATCAGTCATATGGCATAGTTTTAAAGAACAAAGGACACTGTTGGGAGGTATTCCATGTATTTTTTATGGGTGCATTTCACAAGTTACAGTAAGACCAATGAACTTTTCTAATTCATCTAATGTAAAAAACCAGTTAGCACTGCCAGTTACTCCCGTCTCCCTCAACATTTGCAGATTTTGGAATCTACTAAGGAAGCATTAAATAAAATTTAAAAACAAAAAACACAGGACTTTTCTTGATGACACAGGTTGTAGAATATGTAGTACAGTGAGATCAGAGTATATTAATATTTAGCTGTTACAAGGATTCTTACTCTGCTTGAAAAAGAACAGCCCATTGCCCAAAAAACCATCTTTACCTTTCAGATATCGTGATTCTTATCTCTTTTTGTCATGTACTTGGGTCCAATGAGAACTTCAATTCTCATTACTTTTTGGACCGTCAGCTGTAGAAGGAGCTTACTTAAGTGACAGACTCATTGTCACTGGAATCAGATGAAGAATATTTTTTCTTGGTTTCACACACTGCAAGTATGACAGCTATGCCATAAAATCCAGTACCTTAAAGTTCACCACATGGGTTGAGTTATATGGGACATTTCTTATTAGTTCTAAAATCTGTTCATCAAAGAATTCTCAGACATTTTATCAACAAGGTTATAAGCCTAGCTATTTTATTATGAAAACCAAACTACAAGCTCTTAAAATTTGAAAAATCAGTAAAAAATTACTAAGATAGTGGAAACTATGTGTAAAGATAAAATTTTATTTTACTCTATTATTCACAAAGTTTTTATAAACATTGATGAATTCTCTTGATGCTCCAAGGGGGAAAAGACAACGGGCAAAGAAATGACCTAAGAGAAAATAAGCACAAGTGCAACTCATCATATTCATAACAAAAAAGCAAAATGCCTAAGCATATGTATCATGACATTTCTGGTCCTTATAGGTAGAACTATGTGTTTTATTAGCTTCATTATTTGAAAAGTCTTCAGAATGCTAAGGAGTGTTGACAACAAAGATAAAAGAAAAGTCATAGGAGAATAGAGCCAAGACAAAGTAGCAGGAAAAAATACAATAAAGCAAAGAACACTAGAGCACAGGGAGAAGCTGTGTACCTGATCAAGAAGGGGTCTCAGATGCAAATGCAAAAAGGAGTAAAAGTGTGTAGTGTCCAGAAACAGGTACTTAACGGCAGCTCTTTCACTTACCACCCGGTTCCGGTTCATGAGGGTGAACTGAGGAGAGGACTTAAGTCTAAGGGTAGTTCAGGGTAAGGAATGGTTGCAGATCCTAAGCAGTAGATAGATGGGATAAATTCAAAAGGGGGTCTCAGTTCCACCTTGTAGCCCAGTTTGAAGCCTACAGAGGAATGACCCCGGGCAGGAATCCCAGACCAAAGGGATTCCTATAGGAAGTCTCCGAATCAGCAGAACTTCCCAGATGGCTAATACGGAGTAAGTCCAGCAGAAGTTCACTATTGCTCAGAGCCAAACTCATGTCAAGAACCTGGGGGAGGGGTGAGTGATCAGACAACTTTGGGAACAATAAAAGCTTGCAAGTCTCCAGCCTGAGCTGTCCCTGAGATTCTAGAATAACACAACACTAAGTAATTCTAAAATACAGCAATAAGAACAGCCTAGACTTTCCCTTCAGAAGTACACAAAGTCAAGTGCCCTCATATCAAGACCAAAGCCAGGCAAAGCAAGCTGGAAAAATGAGAAAACAAAAAAAAATTCTAACATAAGCATAAGAGCTATTATACTGACAGGACCACTCAAGAGACAACCACAGGAAATGAAAATTACCCCAAAACATCTATAGGCAAAGCCTCAATGAAAAACATAGTTTGGGCACTAATTCAATTGAAATTCCTTTAAAAAACTGTATGAGTAATAGAGGAAAAAAAATTAGAAAAGAAACAAGAGCTATGAAAAAAAAAAGAGAATTAACAGCTTGGAGGGAAGAGGTACATAATCTTTCCCAAAAAATTAGAATAGACCAAAAAGAAGCTAATGAGTCCATGAGACAATATGAAATATTAAAAGAAAATCAGAAGACTGGAAAAAAATAAAATGTAAAGTATCTTAGAGCAAAAACTGATCTGAAAAACAGATTGAGTAGAAAAAAACCTAAGAATCACTGAACTACCTCAAAGCCATGCCTTAAAGAGTCTAGACATCATATATTAAGATATCATAAAACTGCCCAGATCTCTAAGAACCAGTGTAAGAAAAGTGTAAATAGAAAGAATCCATTGGTCTCTCCTGAAACAAATTCCCAAATGAAAACTTCCAAGAATATTACACAGCCCAAATCCAAAACTTCTTGGTTAAAGAAAGAGAGAAAAAGTACAACAATCAGAAAGAAAAATCCAAGGGCCAAAGAGCCAGTCACAGTCACACATGATTTAGCAGCCACCACTATGAAGAGAACTTGAAATACAAGTCATGTATACAAATATATAGCCACAGATAACTTATACAGAAATACTGAGTATAATCCTAAAAGGTGAAAAATGGATCTTTAATGAAATAAATGACTTCCTAACATTCCTGATAAAAAGGCCAAAGCAGTATAGAAACTTTGACCTTCAAACACAGGAGTTAAGAGAAACAAAAATGTTGACGCAAACAACCAATGGCAAAGGGACAAAGATAAATTGCTTACATTACAGTATGATACATGCATCTCCTACGAGCCTTATCATCATCAGGTGTTGTAGAGAAAGTCTAATTAGACAGTCTGGTTGTGGATCTGTTAGGTGGTGAAGATCTTAAAAAAAGAATGGAAAGAATACAGAGAGTGGGAGGATTATCTTACATAACAAAAGTACAAGTAAGAAAGTATAAATTAAGACAATTAAGGAAGAAGGGATGGGGCAGGAGGTAAAACTTGAATTTCATCCTCATCTGAACTGGTCAAAGGAGTTGTAGAAATACAGAGTAAGTCACAGAAATACACTGCACTTATCAGGGAAATAGAAGTAAAAAAAAAAGATGGGAAAAAGAGAAATTACAGGGAGGGCAGATTAAGGGAAGGATTAAGTCCTAAGCAAAACAAAGCCTAAGGATGTAGAAAAATATTTATAGCTCTTTTTGAGGTGGCAAAGAATGGGTATCTGAAGGAGTACTCATAAAACAGGAAATGGCAGAACAAATTATGGTATACAAATGTGACAGAATGCTAGCTGTGCTGTAAGAAATGATGAAAGGGACAGTTTCAGAAAAATTTGTATGAACTGGTAGCAACTGAACAGAACCAGAACAATGTATATAATGACAACAATATTGTAAAGACAAATAACTTTGACAGACCTAGGAATTCTGATCAGTCAGTACAATAACCAACCATGATTCCAGAGGACTAAGGATAAAATATTACCCATCTCCTGATACAGGTAAAAGACTAAATGCAAAATGATGATGATTTGTGTATACACACATGTATGCACACGTATATATTCTTTTCTTTGGGACATGGGCAATGCAGAAACTTATTTTACCTGTCTATACATGTTTGTAGTGGGGGTTTTGTTTTTCTTTTGTTTTCAACTGGGAAGGAGAAAAGCCAGATTTAACACTTTACAATAGAAAAATTTATTAAGTACAAAGTAGAAATACCTAAGCCTTTTGGATTTTCAAGTATCTAAAAATAGTTTTGCATTAACTGATTTACCTGGTCTTTCTAGTGTGGATGCAATATTAATTTTTTAAAGATTTAAAAAACTTCATCCTCTGGATTAAGTTTATTATTCAGATGGACAGAAATTTCTCACATTTCAACTGTTTTTTTTCTAGTTCTTAATTTCTATATTTTTATTTCTACATTACCTTTATTTACCAATTACATGCCACCTTGCTCCCCTACACATAGTAAGCTATCCCTTGCAATAAAACCTCAAAAAGTTGAAAAAAGAACAAAGCTAATCAACACTTAAGTCCAACACTATATGCAATGTTCCACACTCACAAACCTCCTACCTCCAAAGAATGGAAAAAGCTGCATTTTCTCATTTCTTGAGGATAAGCTTGGTCGTTAAAATTATGCAGTGTTCAGCAAGTCTCAATTTTCAAACAAATAAGTAATTCAAAATAAAATGTGTGAAATAAAATAGCAAAATATTCTGAAAAAATTAAATGTGCAAATAATTTAAGTTTAAGGATGTCTTTTTAGACTTCAGCAGTTTTACTGATTAAAGAAGGCAAAGAGAAACGTAAGATGTGTTTATGAAATACACTAAGAAAGTAGTCCATAGAGATAATACACTTATCAAGAGCTGACTGACTTCAGTGTTTTGTTTTGCATTCAAATTCTAGCAATTCTGCAGGGCCAGCCGCATTGTTCAAATGCCTTGCCTAAAAGACTATTTTATGTCTTGTTGCACAAAACAAGCACTCACAGGGAGGTCAGAAGAGGCAATACAAGGACACTCTCATGGTCTCTCTGGAATCAATTGTTAGACATGGGAGACCCTGGCACAGGACAGCCCAGCACAGCATGCTGCATCAAAGAAGGAGCTGTGCTCTATGAGCAAAGCAGAATGGTAGTAGCTCAAAAGAAACATGAGATGCACAAATTTAGAGACATCTCCATTCCAAATGTTCATATGGACTAGTTGTGCCCAAACTGTGGTAGTCTTCCAAGCCCATATAGGTCTGATCAGCCACAGTAAGATACTGTACGCTGACCCCAACATAGTGATGTTATTTTGGTCCTTTTCAACAACAAAAGACAAGAACCGACTGCAGCTGCTCCTCTGCATATAACCAACAACTCTGGAGTAACTAGGGAACCCTAAATCCCAGAACTGTTTTGTGATTAGTAATCAGTGGACAAACGTATATGGCTTAGCTGACAGAGATGAAGATTTGGTAATATACTAATTAATCGCTATAAACTAGAGTGAGGTTTCTACCTAAGAAGCCTCAGCCCTGAAACAGGAAGCCCTCAGAACAGTGTGGAAGAAGAAATACCTCTCAGCACTGCCACCTGTTGCCTGAGAGGTATAAGCTCCAAAACCCAAACAAGGGATCAGAACTGTAGAAGTTCCTGCTAATCCCAGGCTAAGGCCCCGCATTACCTCATCACTTCCTACCTTTTCAGTCTTCTTACACTCTATTCCACCCTCCACATACCTTTAGATCTATTAATAGTACCTACTCCCCCCACCCCCCAGCTGTTAAATATACATGACACTCCATATCCTGACTCTTCCTCCAGGTCTAGAATTCTCTTCCTCCTCATTTTTTGCCTCTTGGCTTCCTTTAGATCCCAGCTAAAACACCACATTCTTTGAGAAGCTCTTTTGTTAGTGCCTTCTTTCTAAATCAAGTTGTGTGTGTGTGTGTCTATCTATATCTATCTAGTCTCCCTAAGACTGAGTTTCTACGAGAACAGGGACTAGATTTTTGGACTTTAGGCACACTGTAGGCACTTAACAAATGGTTGACTTGACTAAGGTTCTCTGTTCTTTCTGAAATGGTATGGCACCAACCTAACTGTAAAAAGGCTTGGCTAAGCCAAGTGGTCCAGCCCTACAGTGGCAGGGTAGCTTGATTCTATAGAGAGGCAGCACAGTTTATCCACTGTGCCACCTGTCCAACAGAAAAGCCACATCTCCCATTAAAAATTATAAGGATGGTTCCCAAGAAATAAGTCACTGAGGCCTATATATACATATATATAATATATATATATAATATATATATATACACACACATACACACACGTGTTTATGATTCACAAAGTACATCAACTCATCTGATCCTCCCAGTAACTCATAGAAGTAAGCAATATAGGTATTATCATTTAACAGAAGAAGAGACTCAAGTTTATGGCAATTAATGGTTACTAAGTACAAAGGCAGTACTGAACCTGTCTCCTTTGACTTCAAATTCACCATCTTCACCACTAGTCTGACTGACATTTAGTGAGCCACAACTACATACCAAGACCGTGTCAGGGATTGTATTTGCCAGATAGTATCCTTTTTCAGATATGGTCAACCTTTCTATATATTCATCCATACCACCAACAGACAAGTTTTGTTCATTCCACCTCCACAAAGCTTTCGATCATTCCACTCATCTCTCACATTTAAATTCAGGTCCTAATTACCTCTCACTAAAACTATAACAATACCTTTCTGCTGGGTCTTATCCTGCCTCTGGGATCTCCTTTATAAATCTATCGTCTACACAGTGGTCAAAGAGATATTCCTAAAAGCAGAGGTCTTTCTCCAGCTAGACAGGTTTGCCTGCAGCATAAAATACAAATTTCTAAATGCTTCACAATCACTTCTTTCTGAATGGCTTTCATACTGCTCCCACTCATGCGTTCTATGTTCATTGTATTGTCCCATACACAATATCTTATCTCTTGCCTCTTGGCCTGTCCCTGGAATTCACTCTCCTCTTACCTCCACCTATAGGAATGTCCTATTCAGCTCCTACGAGAGGTTTTCCCCCCAATTACCTCAATGTTTAAGGCTTTCTCCCCTGTCACCAAGAAAAAAAAAACTTTGCATTTTATAAACATTTTGTTTATTTTACTGTGTACATGTTGTTTACCTACAATAAAATGGAAGCCTCCTAAAGACAGGAACTAGTTTTGACTTGGTATTCTCTATACCCAGTAGAGTGTCTGGGCCATAGAAGGCACTCAGTAAATGCTTGTTGAAGTGAACCTAAGATATGTAAAAAAGCACACACACACACACAGGTATATGTGAGTGATTATGACAGAATGAACTTAGAACATAACATCACTTTTGTTAAAGCAAATCAAACTAAATTCTTAAGTACTATTTTTATTAGACCTTCCAACTATATATATGCTTTAAAAATACTGTAACTTTCATTCCAACTTAATATAGAATTTTCAAAATTGAAATGTCTTTAGTTCAGTTTTCAATTTTTTCTTTCAGCATGCAGAATGTTGACACAATTATGAACTAAAAATAAGTGAATATGCTAATTGGCTATTTACATTTTCCAAACCATAGCGAGCTAGGAAATGCTAAAAATTAATGTTCTTACCCTAAAAATATCCTGTGTAGTTACTCTACGTGTCTCAGAAATACAACAAATAAGACTGTTCCCAATTATCCATGCTTATGGAGAACAGTTCTACAAATTCAAAATCACTTCAACAGCATATAACTCTTGAAAGTGTTGCTTTTTTTTGGCTTGTCTTAGGGTTTTCAACAAAGCTAACTCCGACCACTTGTGTTCCACATCCCATCTCTTGTATCTCTGACCTTTCTCTATTAATTATTTGGCATCCCTAATTAATCTTCAAACTCTTATTGATTCCCCACACAACTCCTTAGCCCACAAATGTTCTCAGGTCTCCTTTGTCCTAAAAATTGCTTTCAGCTGGCTCTCTCCTCTGGTTTACCTTTAAACCTCCAGAAAAAGTTATCTTTCACTATACTATACAACCCATTCATACACAGTCCTGTGCAATCTCAATTCCAAAACCACCAATTAACTGTAAAAGGAAAACTCAATTACTTTTACTCATTTGACACAAATCTGCCAAGGACAAATTTATTATCTGTACAAACCAGGTTGCTTTAGAGGGAGAGAAATCTGAAGGGTAGTTTTCCTTGCAAATTGAAAATCTCTGATTGATATAAGGCATTTCTATTTCTGATTTATAATGTTCAAGGCAAATTCCAAAGAAAGATCAAAACAAAAGTACAAATTTCAACTTTAAGGCCTGAGTTATCCAACACAACAACAGAAATGCTAACATTAGAGAGCAAGGGGGAACAATTTTAATACCCTCTGAGATGTCTTACTGAAAAAACAAGCTCAGGGTCAAATCCCTCAGTTTAGCCCGGGACAAAACAAAAGAACCCCTCCCCTCTGTAGATAAAAAGACAATTCCATTTTTAGCCCTCTCCCTTTAAGGCAGAGAGGTTTTTAACCTGTGCTCCAAAGAACTCTCCCCCCACCCCCATTCCAAGGTCCATGAACTTGGATGGGGGGAAAAAAATCTTTTTCTTCCAACATAATTGGCTTCCTTTGTAATTTTATGTATTTAAAAACATTATTCTGAGAAGGGGTCCTTATCTGTCACCAGACTGCCAAAGAGGTGCATGACACAAAAAAGGTTAAGAATCATCTTAGAGAGTTGCCTAGAACAGAGTCAAACAGATACAGATATGTGCTGGCCGCATTCTGACTTAGAAAACCACAAATAAAAATTATCTAGGTTGTATTTTATTTACTTTGTTAAACATTTCCAAATTACATTTTATTCTGGTTCCCATACTTGGGGATTTTTGAGTTTGACACCTCTGGCCTAGAACACTGAGAGTTTGAGTGACCTGCCCAGAGTCACACAACCAGAATTTGTTAGAGGCTAGTAACTTTGAAAGAAGGTTTTCTTTACTACATACTGTTCTTGGTCTCCAAAAATAATTCAAAAGTTTCTTGGTTTTCAGAGAGATCTCTCCCAGAACTTGATTTTTCTTCCATTACAAGAAATTGATCAGTTTTTTGATGAGAAAAAAAAAATCAGATTATGACAGTTTCCTTGGAATTTTGATCAAATACACAAAGGTTTGGTTTTTTTTAAGTTTAGATCAGACCAAGAAGTTTTAGAAGAGGCCACTATCTTAATATTATATATTAATATTTCAGAAAACAAAGAGGGCTCAGGGCTTTATGTTCCACCCTACTAACACTGCTTTCTCCCAACTTGTTGACAAATTCAAAATGAATGGCCTCCCCAACTTTTCTGCAACACCTGACAGTAACAACCCAATCCTTCTGGACACTCTCCCTCCTCTCTGCCTTTTTGTTTTCTCCTTGTTTACTCTGCTAGTTCCCACTAGTTTTCACCTAAATAAAGATATTTCCTACAGCCATCCTCAGCCCTCTTCCCTTCTTTCCCTACACTGTCTCCCTCAGCAACTCATGGCCTCCATTATCACCACTACACAGTTGTCTCCAAAATTTACCATCATATCCCACAACCTTAGATCCCCTGAAATCTAGTGCTCTCTATTGCCAATGTCCTGTCGGACATCTCCAACTGTATGTTCCAGTGGCACCTCGGGCTCCTTCCAACCAAAACTTAATTGATTTTCTCAAAACTCTTACCGTTTTCATTACCTGCCTATTTCTGCTAATGACATTCCCCTACTCAAGAAGCTCTAGTGTCTCCCTCTAGCCTCTAAAATATAAAAAATAAACTTCTTTTGGTATTTAAAATCTTCCACTATTTGACTCCTGCCTAACTTACCAAGATTCCTCCATTTTACTCTTCATTATTTTCTAGCTAAAACTGGCCTGCTTGTTATTTCCCAGCACACTATATCCACCTCCTATTTTCATTCCTTTTGCCGATAAGTCTTCCTCTTCCCCCATAACCTCACTCTAGAATTCACTCTTCAACTTTTATATTATTATAATAGCTAGCATTTATAAGGCATCCATTATATGTAAGGCACTGTGCTAAGTGCTTCACAAATATTATCATCTTGATTTTCGTAACAACCCTGGGAGGTATCATTATTATCCCCATTTTACAGTGGAGCAATGCCCAGGGTCACACATCTACTAAGTGTCTGAGGCCACGTTTGAACTCAGATCTTCCTAACGACAGGCCCAGTACTCGGGTCATCTAGCTACCTTATTTATGGAATCCCTTTTTGTTGTTGAGTCACTTTCAGCCCTGACTCTTTGTGACCCCATTTGGGGTATTCTTGGCAAAAATACTGGAGTGGTTTGCCCTTTCCTTCTCCAGCTCATTTTACACATGAGAATACTGAGGCAAACAGGACTAAGTGATTTGCACAGGGTCACATGGCTACTAAGTGTCTGAGAAATGGATTTGGATTCACAAAGATGAGTCCTCCTGATTCCAGGGCTGGTGCACCACCCAGCTGCCCTGGCTTCCTCCAAATTGTATTTGAAGTCTCACCTCCTACAGGAAGATTTCCCTGATTCCCCACTCCTCAACAGCCAAAATCCTAACAAAATTAGTTGACAAAGAGCTGGTCCTACAGTCAGGAAATCTTGAGTTCAAACCCAATTCTCAGACATGTACTAGCTGTGTGATCCTGGGCAAGTCACTTAAGCTGTCTGCCTCAGTTTCCTCATCTGTTTTTGGGGTTTGCCAGAATGAGATAATATTTACAAAATGCTTTACAAAGCATTTTATAACACTATGCAAATACTATCTATTATTTTGCAATCAATTTTCTGGGTACATTGTTTTCCCCCAAATAGAATGTAAAAGCTCCTTGAAGACTAGCCTGTTCTGGCTTTTTATCTTTATATTCTTACTGCCTCACTCGCAAAAGATGGGCTTACTGAATGAATGGCAACTTGGTCACTAAGGCTCAAAACTTTGGAATCAGCTTTTGACTCTTTCCTCTCCAAACACTTATCACAAACCCAGTGAGTGTTTTAGTACAGATACAACTTTTTACAAGTACAAGTTTCTCCAGTTTTCTCCTCCTAAGTGTCCTTGGTTCTATCATCTTCCATATCCTACCTCCTAACCCAGGCCCTTTCTCTCTCCTTGTCAGCCACAATCTTGTGACATTTAGTTCTAAACTTGAAACAATTATGCTTTCATCCATCTGGGTAAGAAACAGTAAAAGACCTATGTCTTGCCAATGGACCCAGATGAGTCTAAAAAAGAGAGTGGGGCTGATGACTGCACAGCTCTGCCTCCCTTAAATCCAATTCACTTGCAAGTCAAGACATCACCCTCCTGATGTCCATTGGTTGTCTTTAAGAATGAAAGACTAACAACA
Source organism: Phalanger gymnotis (assembly GCA_028646595.1). NCBI lineage: Eukaryota > Metazoa > Chordata > Mammalia > Diprotodontia > Phalangeridae > Phalanger > Phalanger gymnotis. The sequence continues at coordinate 500,517,823 of CM053622.1, read as the reverse complement.
ACAAAACAACTACAAACAAGACTCAGAGACCTGGAAAAACCAATGCCAAAGCCATTTCACAGAGAAATTACCATGGCACTTCCGTATCTTGTACTAGTTGTACTTGTGAAATTGATTTATAACTTGTAAAACTTTACAATGAACATTAATTTCAATTTATTAGATTCAGCCCAACATTCTAACTTCTTGAGATCTTTTTCTATCGTAGTATCTATCTTGTTAATTTTCAAGCTTTGGGTCATTTGTAAATTTAATAAATATCCCAACTGTGCAATTAGCCAAGTCATTGACAAGTCAGAGATCAGAGCTGAGATGCCTGAAGCACTAAAGATCATCCAAATGACACCAACCTATTAATGGCTATTATCCGAGTCAGACTACTCAATCAGTTCCAAAACCATTTAAACTGTACCATTACTTAGCCCACCTCTCTCCACCTCATCTACAGGGTTATTAACATGATCCACTTTGTCAAAAGCTATATAGAAATCTAGACTACATCTACAGCTTTCCCCTGATCTACCTACCAGTTTAATAATTTTCAAAAAAAGAAACGAGGTTCTTCTGGAAGGACCAGTTCTGAATAAAGCCATTCCACCTTTATCATCACCACACTTCCTTTTGTAGATGTTTACTAATCATGCCCTTAACAATATTTTCCAGAATTTTACTAGCAATCAAAGTCAAGCTCACTTGCCTATAGTCTGCATACTCCACCCCTACATTTTTTTTTTTTTTGAAATTTACGGTATTTGCCCTTCTCCAATCCTGGATAAACATTCCCATTCTTCATCAGCTTTCAAAGATGATTAACTGGCTCAACCACCATTTTTTTTTCAAGTCAGCCATCAACTTACATGCTTCCTACACTCTATTACCTCGAGTTTCAACTCCTTAATAGTCAATTTCCACTCCAAAGAGTATCATTCCTGGCAGAGAAAACTGAAAAAAAAACAAGAGTTAAATAGTTCTGCTTTCTCTCTATCATCTACAATAAATGTACCATCTCTGTCAGCAGAAATCCTACACCTATCCTGTTTTTCTCCCAACAGGTTAAAAAAAACAACTAGCCTTTTCTGCTGCTTTAGCATTCAACAGACTCAGTTCATTCTGGGCTCTTCCTGCCTTACCACAATGCTTAGAAGGCAGTTACCACGTTTTACTATTCATCCTGTTACCTGCTCTTACCGCCAACCTCTGTACATCTTTTTGGAATCTAAATTGGTTGGGAAATGGGCAATAATTTCGATCCTTCTTCCTTTTCAGCTTAATTGGATTAGATTTGTAAGATGTCAAACAAATAAATATTTACTAGGCTTTGTTAGGTACATTTCATCTCTGGCTAAGAGCCCAGCTTTCCTACACTTAAAGCCACAATCTAGAAAACCAAATCCCATTCTCAGACACCATCTTCTTAAACATCTGCTCACTTCTCACATCTGACTCTCTTTTGAAGACTTTGATTTCAATTGATAGCAGTAATGAAAATGCCACCTGTGGCCCTAAAGTCTTCAGTTTCTTGTTGAGGATTTCAAAATCCTATGCAGTGCTGGATTGCTTATATAATGGCCAGAATCCAATTCTGGATTCCTTTTGGCAGGTATCATCTGTGCCCACTAGAATCATCAGAAGTGGACAGTATTCATTAAGTTTAATACATCACAGAACTTCTCTGTCATGTCCTGGATATATGCACCAGGAAAAAAGTAAACCTCTCTATTGCTGTCAACAATTAGATGCCTTCATACCACTAAGTATGAAGTCATCAACCATTATCAAATGTATCTCTTCTTCCTGATTCTTACTAGATGGCTTTTCCCCCAACAGCAAACAGTTTGCTTTCCTTCTCAGAGGATCTAGATACCTAATTTTTAAAAGAGCCTTGATATCTCTTACTTGGTTCAGGGCCGAGAAATCAGTTTTCTTCCATTCCTCTTCTGTGTCCATTCATCCATGATCCTCCAACTGCTGAAAAAAGTCAGGATTTCCCTTCTGCCTAATCAGATCCCTCTTTTTTTTTTTTTTTTAACACTGAAGCTCTTCTTTCATTTTTTGAAAAGGAATATACCATTTGCAGGGACAACTTGAGGAGCGAACAGGCATTCTTCAGGCTCTTTTACATTCTTCTCTAAAAGGAAATCAAACCTGTACTATGAGTGCATATATACATATATATGTGTGTGCATATATATATATACATATATATATACACACACATATACATATACATATATATATGTAGTAACTTGGCCATGACAGAAATATTTCATACTCTATGTAAGTCAATCCAAAATTCACCTTCCTACCATACTTGTTGAAAATGATATCTTCAGTCCTATTCTTGCCAGTAGCTCTTTCAAAAAGAAAGACTTAGCCACTTCCCCTAGGCAACTTTCTCCTACTTCCTATAAATGATCTTATTGAAGCAGGTGACACTGAAAACTGGACCAGAATCAAAAACTGCCCATAACTATCCAAAATGCTTAGGCCTATTAATTGGATCGATATATTTTCCAAAGTGTGGGTTTTACTTCTCCAAATTTTAAAAGCTGAGAAGGAAATGCAGCAGGAGAATCATTAAGATATAATGTACATGAGGTTGGGCTAGTCAGGTGTGCCATAAAAATAGCCAAAGCAAACAATGGACTCAGCAGAGCAAAAATGAGGATGGTGATGCGAATGAAAAGAGTAGGGGAATATAGAAGGGGAACTGAATAAGGATGAAAAAGATATTATTCCCACAGGTAGATAATCTACTCTTCAGTGAGTCAAATGCACCTTGAGAAGCAAATAAAGGTATTGTTTGCAGAATTTAGAATTTAGAAAGAGCTCCAAGCCCCACAAATGTCTCCTCAAGTTTCCTCACACCCTTATTCTAGAGTCAATTTTCTATGTCAAACCTTTTATCAGTTCCTCAACCTATTTCTGTTAAGCGCACCACCATCCTTCCAATAACTCAGGTTTACAATTTCAGAGTCATCCTCAACTTTTCACTCTCCCTCACTCCCCCATATCCCATAATTTGTTAAGTCCTGTCTTCTACTGCAACAACATTTGCTCATCTGACTAATCAGTGTACTGCTCTAATTCAGGCCGTCAATAATTTTCATCTGGCCTACTCGATAGCCTCCTAATTGTTGCTCCTCAAGGTTTTCTCCTCTCCAAGTGATTATACACAGTTACTAACATAATATTCCTAAAGGACCAACAGATCTGTTCAAAAAGCTTCAGCAACTACATAGTCCTGGAGGATAAAATAATATTACTTTTTTGGTATTTAAATCTCTGAAAAATCTGACACTTGCTTACCTTTTCAGACTTATTACACATTATTCTCCCTCAAAAAATCCTAAGTTCCAGCCAAACTGGCCTTTAAGCTGGTTCTTTACACATTCCCATTTTTTTGCAGAGGCTATCCTCAATTCCAAGAATGCATTCCTCCTTCCCTCAGTCTCTTAAGAGTCCCCACTTTATAAGCTAAACTCAACTGATACCTCCAATATGAGGTCCTTTCTAATCCTCCCAGTTGTGAGCACCCCTTAATAAAATTACTTTGCCTTTTTATTTACTTTGTATTTGGTTATATGTATACATATTGTTTCCCATAAATATTATTAAGTTCTTTTAAAATAGGAGGTTTTTTGTCTTTGTAACCCTAGTGCACAGTGCTTGAACCCTAGTGCACAGTGCTTGGCATTGGGTATTTAATACTTATTGGGATTTTCCTTTTTTACTCACAAGGGTAAAGTAGCTTAAAATGGCAGAGAGTACATTACTAGAGCACCTATAAGAATCAAACCACCTACACAGAGAATAGATTAAATGAATGATGACTGACCATACATAAACTGGAGCTTTCTACATTCTTTCTACTTAACCACCACCTAAGTTGTCAATAGACAGGCCAAACCAGCTAGGAAGCATTCAGGGCCAAGCAGAAAGGATAAAGTAGCAAACTCTATCTTACCACCCTTCAAAGTAAAGCGACTTCAAGATGAGACATTTTTTGTTATCTGTGTATAAATTAAATTATTTCTAAGCGTTAAGTAACTGCCATACTCTTTTTTTAAAAATCACTTTTGATGCACAATTTTAAAATGAAATACCCTAAGGCAAAATAAACCACTGAACCTTAAGAAAATCAACTACTAGTAATTAAGCAATGAATATTTACTTCCTTTATTATTACAATAAAATGAAATTTAGAGTGGGAGAAGGCACAGCTGGAATATGAAAATTGAGATAAGCCAGTTTTCCTCTGTGAATGACTTCAGAATGTAAAAAGTACAACAAAATAAGAAGGCATGTGTAAGGTAAAAATAACAGAAATCACTCTTTAACATGTAACAATTCCAAAAAGATAAGTTTGATTTGTTTTCTTGTATGATCTATTCAGACACGACTTAGCTAAGCAATGAGGCACACTGAACTTTGATCTGTAAGGCTCATTTAGAAAATAGAATCCTACACTTAATTAGGATCAACATCAAAGGGTCCTGGATCAACTAAATACTAAAAAGCATTTGTGGCACTGCCAAAATATGAATAAGTAAAATACGATATTCTTTCTAGGGGCTTAAGAAAGTTGATTATATATTGCCTTGTGGTAATGGTGAGCAAGTCACTTAACCTTTCTGAGAGTGGATTTTGAGTAAATCTGAATAACAGAGGAGGGAATCAAGATGGGATAGTTTCAGTTTCTTCATCTATGATCTCTGAGGATCTTGTCCCTTCTAAATCTATGATCCTACTGAGCCTAAGATTCCATGTGATAACTAGTAAGTATCTAATCAAATACAGTACAGTTCTCTCCTGCCAGAAATTTGGTCTTATAAGATTTAAATGTTTTAAAAGAAATTATTAAAGTGGGAATCTGCACTGTGGATCACAAAATTAAAGGGGAAAAATACCATGAGAAGTGAACTCATTCTGAGACAGGCTTGGGCCTTCCAAATGCTCTCTCCAAAAGTCTGCGTTCCATTCATATGTGAAGTATTTAAATATCCTAGCACTGAGCTGTATATAAACACAAAGAGCTATGGGAATAGACTCATAAGTGGCTAGTGTTTGCAATATCTTTCAATCATATCACCACCTGTTATATCTTTTCACAGAAATTAAAAGATAAATATAATACTAAAATTTAACAGATTGAGAATCAAAAGGAAAAAAACACCAATCGCAGCATGTCTTCGGTCCTAGTGTTATAATAGGACATCTTTCTTTACTATTAATGTTTCCTTTACTGTTCCCATTATTGAAATTATGTTCTAATCCCTGTGTAAATGATATTTCCAACTGCTAAGGAAGAAAAACTTCTACAGAACATGTCAGAGACCCAGACCTCTGTATTTTAAACAAACCTAAGTTATCACATGGAAGCAATTATTAGACATAGGTAAACACAGCCTATCTCTCATTGTAGAGCTAGTTGCAGACATCCCAAACCTGGCCAGTGTTATTACAAAAAGTTCTCTTGCTAACCCTTCAAATTTGAGTTCTGCATATTGTTTTTTGCATTTCATGACTTGAGAATGGAATCTATTCTCTAAACTAAATACCCTCTTATAGTTCATAGTTGGAAACTAGAAGCTAGGATCGTCATAACTTTGATATCACTATACATGGTCTTCCCAGTCTAATTTTTTTTCATATAGGCCAGGATCTCTAGACCCTAAATTCAAAACCCTAAGGGAGAAAGGCCCAAACTTCACACAGATTTCTGATAATTAACATTCATGGTTACTTGATTATTTACTTATACCATTTTGATACCATATATCTGATTTTGGGTCATAAAACTTTTCTAAAAACATCAAAACTTGTATCTTGAACATAGCAATATGTACAAGTCAGTAGGCTCGTTAATTAACCTGTTTTCCATATGCTATCTCAAGTTCATGAGGAATTTCACGACAAAAGAAAATTTTTCCAGTCCATTTTCCATAAAACCGGAAATTCCATAACATCTGAAAAAAAAAAACTAAGATCTAGCTTTCCTTTCCAACGTCTGGAATGGTTGTTTGCTGCATTAGTGTAAGACACCCTAAAGTTACTTCCAAGAAACAATAATCCCTGTAGAGAACCCAGTGACCTCTCAAGGTGGCACCACGTATGGTACAAACATTGCCAAAACCTCATACTAACTACAGAACCTTTCTCCATTAAAAACCAAACTCTTAAAAGAGTTGTTATCAAGAAACAACTTCTTAACTTCGTCCTTCTCTTAACTCCTTTTTGAAGGGGCATTTAATAAGCAACGAAGCCAAGAAAAAGGCTGGTCCCAGAAGGAAAATTTAAAACTGTGACAAGCTGGGTAATAAGTGCGATCTGTGTGCGTCTAAAGCGGATGGTAGAAAGAACATGTGTGTCATCAGCTCTCAACAAGCGAGCGGGACCTACGGGCTGGAGAAACCCCAAGAAACTTGACTGCACGATGCAAATTGAGGAAGGCAGTGGGGTGGGAGAAGAGGATCAAATTTCTCTCTTTCTTACAAGCATGGAGAGGTTCGGTAGAGAACTACAGGTACAACTGAGAAAGAAAGGAAAGGGCTCATCCAGGAGCTGGCACCCTTCTGCCCTGGCGCTTATGGCCACTCGGCCGGACCAGGCTTCCGTGACCTTCCTCACCCCAGGCCAGCCCACCCCCGCAGCGGGCCCCAGACTCTCCTCCCCACCCCCACCCTCACGGAATCGCCTGGAGCCCTTCCCCACTCCCTCACACCCAACCCCCCACAACGACAGGGACTCAATCCCCCAAACCCCTCGCGCTGGGTCGGGCCCCCTCCACTCTCCCCACCTCCCTCCACTCCCACCCCCACCCCTGGTCCGGAACGGTAGAAAATGGGATTTAGTGGAAGGGCTGGGGGGTGGAGACTGACCCTGGGGCGGGAAAGGGAAGATCCGGCCCTCCCCTCGGGCCCCGGCCAGCCGGCCAAACCCAGCACATGGTGGCTTAACTTTGGTGTCCCCCTGCCTCATACCCCGGCTGACCCCGAGGGGACCCTTTGCTCTCCCCCAGTCGTCCTCCCTCCCCTGCGAGACGGAGGGTGGACGGGGGCTCGTGACCGCCTCCCCCTCCCCAAAGTCAGACTCGTCCGCCCAAACCCCGCGCGCCCCCACCGAGCCGCTGCCGCCGCTACCTGTCCTCATTCTTGTTCTTCTGCTTCTTCCCCATCGCGTGACAATGGCTTTCGCGACTCCAGTACCTTCGTTCGGCCCTTTACTGACCCACAGTCCCCTAGCTGGCCCAGCTGTCTGTCCTTCCTCCTCCGCCGCCGCTTCTCGGACCCGGCTCACCACAGACCCGAACACGGGGACAGGGCACATATGGTATGAACTCACACAGCGCAGGCGCATCGCCCCCGCCACCCTGGCGTGGGGACGCAGGGCGTCTCATAGAGTTCTACGTTTAAGGTAGAGCGTCTCCAGACTCCAGCGAGTGACGCTGGGTGAAGAGAGCGCTCCCTATCTTTAGTAGTCAAAAGTGCAGGGTCCCGAATACCTGGCTAAGCACCTTGTACTACACAAGTCCCTAAGAAGCTGTTAATCTTTTCTGTTACTGTTCTGTGATAAAGTTCACGCAATCCTCCCAAGTCAGTGCAGCCAGTGCTGGAAAGCAAACTTCTGGACGGTTGTTACATCATTTGGAACAGAACTTCTGTGATCCATTTGTTCTTCATTCTACTGTTTAACGTCTATAATTCTGTAATTCTCGTCAGCACCAAGTTCGACATATCAATGGGGGACCTGTAAGTTGGACACTCTGCACAAGGGTACATGGTTTATGGAGGTACTCAATAAATAAAATAAGGGCATACTGTGATTGTCCCCCGCCTCGTAAATGTTCAATCCTCTCATTAAAAATATTGGATTTTTTTTAATCCTGTGACTCTTATGTGCTGTATCAATTCTCATCTGGAAAAATAAAACCAGAAAATATGTTCAAGGAGATACATTTCATCTTTGTTACATAGTTTACTATAGAAAATTCATCGAGGGACTATAGGGAAAAGATTCAGTCAAGCAAATGGACTACAACATCATCCCCAAAAGACTACAATTCCCAAGACATCTTGCTCCTCCCTCCGCACCTCATAAACTAAGGTGCAGTAGTGGAATTCTTCGGCCCGGAAGAGAGTCAACAACCTTGGGCATTTGCACTTGCCGTAGAAAAACCCACCCGAGGCAGTTCCGCCTATCTTCTGAGAAACCCAGAAACCAAAGGGAGACGAGAGGACGCAGACGAGAGGGAGAGCGCATGCGCTGGCGACATTCACTTTCTCTTCTCTTTGGTGGCAGTAGGTTGGCGTCGAACGTGAAAAACAGCCAATGAGGGCTTAGTGTTTGCAACTGGCTGGTGCTCACCCCCGCCGCCGCCGCTGCTACAGTAGAACCAGAAGTAGCAGTGACCTTCCGCTAAGTGTCCGCCACTTTTTGGGGGAGGGGGAGGGAACCGCAGCAATCGCCGCGATTTCAGGTGAGGTGGGCCCTGAGGCGAGAAAGCTAAATTGGCGATGCCAGTAGGGCCGCCGTAGCACGCTGTGGGGAACGAAGAGCAAGGCGGGGAGCGGAGTGGGGGGGTGGGGCTGGGGAGAGGAAAAACGAGTGGGGTAGGCCTGTTGGGGGAGGGGCGACATCTCTAGTGCGCAGGTGTGGACTGAGCTACGCATGCGTCTTTAGTGGCTTTGAAGCTGGAGGCTGGGGGGAGGGGAGGGGTCGCTTGCCCTCAGTTCAGCTGCCCTTTTCTCATGGGGGCTGGGGAGCGGTGCCTGGGAGAGTTGGTAACGGAGGAGGTGGAAGTGAGATCTCGAACAGGAACCCCTAGGCTTTTTGGCTGTTTCTGAAAAACTCGGGCCTGCCCGCTCCCCCAAAACGTAGCCCCCACAGATGGGAAGTAAAGAAGCCCCCAGCTTATTTGAGGACACGCTAGTCTTCCTTATGTCGTGCCCCCCCTTAAAAAAACACAAATGGGCCATAAGGTTTAGTGATTAAAGCTGGAAGGAAAGCAGAATTGGAGATGATGGAGGAACTAACGGGACTGTACACTTTTACCTTTTCTGGATAGAAAATGAGTTAACAGAACCGGCCTCAAAGCTGTTGTTACTAGGTTTTAAACTAGCCTACTGGGGCTTGCGTTCCAGTGACTGAACTAGAACAGATTCTAACATGCAAATCACTAGTCATACTTGTATATTGACTAAACTAGGCAAAACTGAAGATGATTAAAAGGTTGCGTTTCTCTATAAATGTTTTGTATTGTAGACAGCTATTCCTCACCAGTTTGTCCGAATCGGGGAAGTTTTGTTCAAACATTTATTAAGCACTTCCTATGTGCCTGGCACTGAGGATACAAAGACTAACACTTGGGGGAGGGGTCTTAGGAAAAGCTTCCTAGAGGAGTTAGGCACCTGATCTAGGCCTTAAAGGGAATTATTTCCAACAGAGATAATGAAAGTAGGTGCTTAACGGTGTGAGGGATGTAAGATGAAAGAAATAGTAACTGTTTGGCCGGAACATAGATTGCATTAAGGTAAATAGTGTGAAAGGAATGCTAAAATCAGGGATCCTTATTTTAACCTTAGCAATGAGGACAACATTGTGTAAGGAACACTGGACTGGGATTCAGAAAAGCCGGATTTGAATCCTGGCTCTGCCACTAACTCCCTCTGTGCTTATTCAGCCTTCATAGTTTTCAGTTTTCTCATCCACAAAATGAGAATGTTGGACTGGATCACTAAATCATCCCTGAGTTTCTTTCTCTTTCCAAGTATGAAGACCTTATGCTGCAATTCTGAGGTTTTGGAGCGGGGAATGACATGGGCAGACCTGTGCATTAGGAAAATTACTTTGCAGCAGTTTGCAGGATCACTCAAAGGAAATAAATAGACTAAAGTCAAGGAGAAACAAAGTAGGAGGATGTTAAAATAATCCAAGCCAGAAATAATAAGGGCCTGTGGTGGCAATGGGAGTAGAAAGAAAGGAATAGGTGAGAGATTAGAAAGGTGAAACTCACAGGCTTTAGCAACTGATTGGAGGTGATGGATGAAGAAAAGGGAGGAGTCAGAGATAATACCAAAAATGTGAACCTGGGTGACTTGACTATAAGATTGCATTATAAAGATACCTTTTTTGTCTTTCAGCAAATGATCCCCTTTTACATAGAGCTTAAAGTGAATCTCACACTGAATTCTGCCATGTAATGAATTCTATTGTAAAATGTACAGCAGCAATAATGCTTACAATGCAGATTATTGTGATAGGGAATGTTTATTCAACTGACTTCTGTAGCCCTTTTTCTTTCACATCTGTTAGCCAATAGAATGTAAGCTTCATGAAGAGAAGAACTGTTTCCCTTTTCTCTTTGCATCCCTGGGCCCAGAGCCACATAGAAGGTGTTCAAATGTTAATTGAATTGAATTTTCCTTTATAAAAAGTATTGAATTTTAGTGAATTACGTAAATGTAAGCTCCCACTTTAAAGTTCTCCTCAGGGTCTGGAAGGCCCTAGCAAACTGGAAAGCTTTCAGATATCAGCAACAGACTATATCATATGTCTATCATCCTTGAACTAGCCTAACTAATTTCGGAAATTTACACAAGATTGGCTGAAGGGTGATGAATTTTCAGCCAGGGCAATTTTTAAGTTGTAGGGGGGTTGTGATTTGTTGTGGTGGCAGTTGTACTCATGTTAATGAAATTAGGCATCCTTGGATTGTTATTGTATCTTAGACAATTCATTTCTTACAGCTTTAAAATACAGTTATTTCAGTATTTTATAACTCTGCTCCCCCAACCCCTAGATAGTGAGCAACATAAGAAGAAAAAAGACCATGTCTTATCTAACATTTCCCCAGTATTTCCTCCAGGGCCTATAGTACAGTGGTCTGCATTTAAAGTAGGTACTTAATAAATGTGTCTTAGTTTTATCATGGAAAAAGAATCTGAATGAAAACCAACTCTTTTTTTTCCTAATCATCTTACTTTCCGTGAATTCATACTTATGGCATAGGAAAGGAAATAAGTAGTCGAAATCACTATGCCAGTTGGCTATATGCTGTTCAGATAATGTTACTTGCTGACATAGAGAAACTAAGAAAACATGGTTTCATGTTAGCAACATTTTAATTTGTGTATTTTTATTTTCCTAGTTGTAAGGAGTGAACAATACAGTCAAAAAAATGGAAGCTCATACATCTGTTGACATGTTTGCAAAAGTCCTGGAGAATCAGTTGCTTCAGACAGCCAATGTTGTAGAACAGCAGCTGGACTCTGAGATTGAAAAACTGGATCAGATGGATGAGGATGATTTGGAGCGCCTCAAAGAGAAGAGACTTGAAGCACTAAAGAAAGCACAACAGCAGAAACAAGTAACCTAGCTGCCCTGCTTTCTGAAATTACTAAACAGTATGGGCTGAGTGCCTGGTACTACTGCAGTAGTTGCTGTCAGTCCTCGCTTTTTGGGGTCGATAATGTATCCTTGCCGTTGTTTAAAATTTGTAAAATGCCAGTGTTTTTCATTTAATCAGTGTAATAATCTGAAAACAGTTGTTTCATTTTAAAGAGGTCTCCAGATTAAGAACACCTTGTGTTCTCATTTGGTTAAAAAAGGCAGTGAAATCTAGGCAGAATAATGAACTAGGAGTCAAAAGACCTAAATTCCATGCATGCTTGCATTCATCTTGTTGTAATTTAGCCTGCCAGACTATAAAATTGGGGGTATTAATTACTGAAACCTTTTTAGCCAGGATGTTTTTAAATGAAAAGTAGTTTGAGAGCTGTAGAGGAAAGATTTTCAATTATTCTCAGTATAGAATTTGTCTAAAGGAAAAATTGTCTCGTATATACCCTAAGGGAAGTGTCTGCTCTTTATGTAAAAACAAACTAGATCTCCCAAGAAGTTGAGAGGTAAGAAGCATGATGGATAGCTGGCAGGGTCTCTGTCCTCTTTCTCCCTGGGAGGTGGGAAGAAGGAAAATCTAATAGGTAGGTGTAAGTGTGGGTAAATGCGTGTTGGGAAGTGAAAGAGCTGTATTCAAATATACTTTAAACAATTGAATCAATGTTGTAAAGCTAAGAGACCAGTTGGATGTTCCTTAAAATTCCGTAAGTTGATTTTTTAGTTAGAAAAAAAATTTTTTCCATTAAAACATATCAGAGCTGCTTTACAAATTCTGATTGCTTTTTAGTTTATTGGTACACTCAACACTTACTTTTCTGCACACACAGCAAAGGAGATCACTACCTAAAGAATACTTTTGTAAAGGGAAAATTCTTCATAATGAGAAAACTATGCCCTAATTTATCTAAGTTCACATTTTTTAAAATGGATTTGGTTTTTGTTTGTTTTTGTTTTGGAATGGGGAGGGCAGGGCAGTTGGGGTTAAGTGACTTGCCCAAGGTCACACAGCTAGCTAGTGTGTCCAGTGTCTGAGGCTGGATTTGAACTCAGGTCCTCCTGACTCCAGGGCCTGTGCTCTACTCACTGCACCACCTAGCTGCCCCCTGGAATTTGTTGTTTTACAGCAGAGTATACATGTACAGTATTTTGTAGCCTTAGTTGCTTTTCTCTTTAAAGAATAGTCAGGCAGCGCTTTAGTGATCTGAGGGTTAAAGAAACACAATATTGGGATTTATTAAAGTGCTTGTTCGGTTGGAATGTCACACACATAATCTATGTTGAAGAACATAGAATTAAACAGGAAGTTTTGCCGATGGAATGAAAGAAGAAAATACAGATATGATATATGAGTTGATACAGAGACTTTGAATGCCCTCATAATGTTCGAGATAAGGTAGCTTAAATTGGTGTTTTCCTTTTTTTTTTAAATAACTGCTCGAATAATTTTTGTTCAAAAGCCAATTAGGATAGATAGTGTGCTCATTCTGTTGTTAGGACAAAAGGCTGTTGGCATAAATATGTAAATTTATTTCATGGAGCAACTGAATCTTAACTTTTGAAAGCTTTATTGCAGGTTAAAGTGTATCTTATGAGGAAATAGGGAAGAAGAGTAGCAGTAATTTTACAAGGATAAAGACTACTTGAGGAGAGCTGTGCAGACAGTATCATTCTGCAGCCTCTTGGGTAGGAGCTAGGAGAAAAATCAAGATGTTTTAAGGGAAAGAAGTAATAATACATGCTAGTCAAGACTTACTGCTTAACCAACTGAGTGATTAGCAGTGATGCCAACTAAACTTTAGGAGCAAATGCAAATAGTTAAAAGGAAAGGAGTTTGAAGGGAAGGTAGTTGGAATAGGTGGTAACCAATAATTGGAGGGAATATTCCGTAGAGTAGTGATGTCAAAGAGAAATGTATTCCTGCTGCTACATATTGACTTAGAAAACCACAAATTAACATTATCAATAGCGTATCATATTTTTACTTATTTTGTTAACCTTTCCCTATTCATTTTTTTCTGGTTCTAGTGGCAGCGGGAATCACTGCTGTAGAGTGAAGGAATAAGATAGTGTATAATGTTGTTGAAAGATAAGCTTAGGACCAGGTTATGAAGGATTTTAAAAGCCTCCGTGGCACCCACTGAAAGATCTCTTCTTTTTTCATAGTCCTCCTTTGGACATACGAGACTTCACACTTTTCCTGTCTTTTAGTCCCCTCATGGTTTGCTGCCTAATTCTTAGAAGTAGCAAGTTTTCGCCCTCAATAGTTTTCCCTTTTCAGCCTTTTAAAAAAATATATCATGGTCTTAAATAGAAAATAGAATAATAATTAAAGGAAACCAATTTTTAACAAATTATAAATCACTAGATTACTATTAAGCTCCATTTGTCCAACACAGTATAATATTTTACAATATTTTACGTAAAGATGATAATTAAACTCATGCTTACCAACTCAATTTTTATTAAGATAGTGGTTATTAGACTTCTGTTTTGTAACTATTCTCCAGAAAAATCAAATAGTATTTTAGCCTCATTAGTGTTTCTAGCAAATAAGAACTATGCAAATAAAATTTACTCTCTCTCATGCTCTTCTCTCTCTCCCTCCTCCCCACCAAAAAACTAGCAGAAGAGTTTTTATTTATTGGACTTTAAAAGCAGTAGGGAGCCACTGTAGTTTATTGAGTGACATTGTCAGACATGTGCTTAAGGAAAAGAATTAACTGGAGTGGGGAGAGACTTGAGGCAGGGAGACTAATTAGGAGGCTATTAAAATAATCTAGGCAAGAGGTGATGAAAGACTAAACTAAAGTGGTGACTGTGAATGGAGAGAAGGGTTTGGATGTGAGAGAGGTTGTAAAAGTAGAAACATCAAAATTGGGCAACTTACTGGTTATATAGGGTGAGAGAAAGTAAAGCAAAAGAAAGCCTTGATGATAATGCCAAGATTATGAACCCAAGATACTGAAAGAATGTGGTCCCTTCACCAGAAATAAGGAAGTTAGAAAGAGGTGGCTTTCGGTGACAAGATCACTTCTGACTTGGACATGTTGAATTGGTGGTTTCTTAGGGACATTGCATTGGAAATGCCTAACAGGGCAATTGGTAATGTGGGACTGAAACTCCAGAGAGAAACAGGGGCTAATGGTAGAAATTTGTCAATCTTTTACATAGAGATGATAATTAAACCCATAAGAATCCAGGACAGAGCCTTAGAGAACACCTGTAGTTGGGGAGTATATGAGCTAGCAAAGGAGATGAGGAAGGAATAGTCAGACAGGGAGAAGACAACATCTTGTAAAAAGCAAAGAGGAGAGGGTAGTCGGCAGTGTCAAATGCAGCATGAGAGTTCCAGAAGGTTGAAAGCTGATAAGGGATCATCATGTTTGGCATTTAGAGCTCCATCGTAACTTTAAAGAAAGCCCTTTCAGTAAAACCATGAGGTCAAGATAGATTGCAAAGGGTTGAGAACTTAGTAACAGAAGAGTAAGGTGGGGGTAATGTTTGTAGACAGCTTTTTCTAGGCTAGTTTGGCTGAGAAAGGAAGGAGAGATATATAGGGCAACTGTTTGAGGGTATCTAGTGAAGGTTTTTTTAAGGGTGGGTAGAAACTTGGGCATGTTTGAAGGGAGTAGTAAAAAAAACAATTGATGAGAAGAAAAGGTGAAAATTAGGGAGAGGGGATGACAGAGGGTCTGCTGGAGAAGACGGAGTTCAGGAACATGTGTAAAAGCATTAGCCTTAACAAGAAGGGCCACCTTATTGTTAAAAGCTGGAGGATGATGTCAGAGGATTTTTAGATGAATAGAAAGGGAGGTAAAGGCACTCATATTGAATAGGCTCTATTTTCTTAGTAAAGAAGCAATTTGAGTATTTAAAAGTAAGGGCAGCAGTTGGATTTTAATTACCAAGGATAAAAATTTAAAAGAGCTTAGTGTTTCTTAGATTTGTTCACAGATTCTCATCTTTCAATTGATAAGAAATACTCACAATGCTCATATCTGTCAGTTTACCTATTTTCTTAGGGAAAAAATGTTCCTAAGTACTACTTGCTGTTCAGTGAGGTTAAAAGAAAGAACTGCATGATTCTGTTCATCATTTTTATCAGCAACTTGGGTAGTATGGAAGTCTATTATAACTAATATGGACACTTATGCAAATGACACAACTGAAGAGTAGCACATAATACTGGATGACAATTAGGAGTCAAAAAGATCTTAATGGACTCTAACTATGGAACAAAACTAACAAAATGAAATTAATAGAGATAAATGTAAAGGTCAGAATGCCAGTCGTACAAATACAGAATGAACAATACCTAGCCAATAAGCAGTCCGTATGGAAAAGCCACCTACATATGTTAGTTGATTTAGTAAGAGGCAGCAGTATGATGGGCTTGCCAAGGAAAAGAAATGCAATCGTAGGCTGAACTAATAGAGGTATAGTGTCTAGACTAAGAAAAGTAATAGTTGTGCTCTACTCTGTTATGGTTCAGACCACATCTGTAACAGTATGGTCAGTTTTAGATGCCACATTTTGGTAAAAAAAAAAAATTGATAATAAACTGGAGTGTATTCTTAAGGAGGACAGCCATATTTGTGAATGGTCTAGACAAAATGTCATGAAAAACGAGCCAAGGAACCAGGGACATTAGCCTGTTGAAGAACAGATTTGAGGGGCAGAGAATATAATAATTGTATCTAGATATTTGAAAGTCTGTCATATGGAGGAGATAGTTGACTTGTTATCTCTAGATCCAAAGGGCAGACCAGTTATCTATAGATGAAAATTAGAGGCAGATTTCAACTAAGGATATGGAAGAATTTTTGCCTAACAGACCTGTTCAGAGATGATGTGGGATACCTTCAGTAGTGAAGGCCTAGTCCCCGGAAATCACAGAGATCACAACTATAGCTGGAATCTAGTCCAACCCCCCCATCTTGCAGAGGAGGAAACTGAGGCCAAAGGAGATTAATTAACTTGCCAAGGGTCACATAGTAAGCTTCAGAGACAAGTTTTGAACCCGCGTCGTCTGACTCCAGAGTCACCATTCTTTCCCCTCTACTAGTAACATTTGATTACAAACTAAAATATATCAGGAATAATGTGGAGGGAAGCCCTTTGGGTAGATAGTTTAGATTATTCAGCCTCTGAGATTCCTTCCAACTCTGATTTGTGTAGCTGGGCCACTCTCCTTCCTAGAAACTTGTACAAGTAGCATGATACCTGATTCCTTGGCACTCATCAAAGACAGGTAGAAATTCCCCTCTTCAAAAAAAAAAAAAAAAAGAAATTTCCCCTCTTCCCCATACACTTCTTTTTAGAAATGTAATTAAACAAAAATTTTAAAGTTAACTTTTGTTTATTGAATTTTAGGGGAACGATGGATGACATTCATCTGAGTTCAAGAACATAACAGAGTAGAGGTATTAGTGGTTGTTGTCTAGCTAAAACACAGTCAATGATATTGAAAGTTTTCAGAAACCTTATTTTAAAACCTTATGTTAAGTACACCACATAATTTTCAGAGCATTATTAAATCAAAATGAGTACCTTAGACATTTTATCAAAGCGTCCTTGGAAGAGAGAGTGGTGAACTCAGGATACTTGTAAAAAGATACAAGGTATAGAGTGAAGGTCTAGGCACGTTGTTCTGTGAGGATTTGAGAAGGGAGAACAATTTTAGCTGCAGGATAGCGTGGATAGGTAAGAATATACAGAGGAGGTAGTAACAGAGCTACCCTGGAAGAAGAATGAGTTCTGAAAGAACTATGTACCAGGCACTGTGTTAAGCACTTTTTACAGATATTTCATGTTATCTTCACATCAGCCCTATGCTGGTATTTTCTCCATTTTACAGTTCAGGAAACTGAGGTAAAAGTTAAATGACCCGCCTAGTTCACACAAGCTAGATTTGAACTCTCAAGAAATAGCCAGGGCCAATCACATGGGCAGGCAGTGGCAGTCTGAGTTAAAGGAATGAGCTAGTGGTCCAGCTTAGATAGAACATAGAGGTTGTGAAGAGGAATAGTATGAAATGAAGCTGGAAAGGTAAGTCGGAAAGACCTAAATAACATTGAGACAATTAGATTTTACGATCCAGATAGGTAGCCACTGAAGGTTATTGAGCAGGGGAGAAACATAGCGAGACCTCTGCCTTATGAAGACAGTTCGGAGAAGAGAAAATTGAGTAAGGTGATTGTAACAGTATTTTAAGGAAGAGATGTGAAACAAATCGAGGTGGTAACATAAGTAGAACGAAGGGGACAAATGTCAGAATTCTTGTAAGAACAGGATTTAGCAAATGATTAGATTATAATAACCGACATTCATATAATGTTTTAAAAGTTACAAAGCAAATTTATATGTGTTGACTGAATTGATATTCACAAAAAAATATAAGATACTACAGGTATTCCCGTTTTACAGATAAAGAAATTGAGACTAAGAGAAGTTTGTGACTTGACTATAGTCATATAGCCAGTAAGTATCAAAAGTACTTGATACTTGATACCCTCAAGTCTGTCACTTTTCCACTGTAATGTGCTTACGCTATGGATACGATGATGAGAAGAATGAAAGATCTCTCTACAATTTCAAATTTGGGTGACTTGGGAAGATGGTGATGTAGACAAAAGAGAATTTGGGAGGGGAAGGTGAGGATTCCGTTTTGGTCAAGTCGAGTGTGAGATGTGAACAGGATCATGTGGAGATTTGTTAGAGACAGAGGGCCAGGGGAGAGGTTGGGGATGGCAGCTGAGATTTTGGAGTCATGGATGAAAGTGACCATTGAAAACATGAGGATTTGCCACAGGAATCATCAAGGAGTGAGAAGAGGAAAGGGCTGAGGACAGAGCTTTGGGGTACAGCCACATGTAGAGGGTAACAGGTAGATGTTGAACATTAAAAAGCTCTCAGGGTAACTGACGGGGGAGAAAACCAGGAGGATAAGGACTGAGTCAGGAAAAATCTCTCTGATGGAGTAGTTTAGAAATCATTAACAGCTCTTGAGAGAGCACTTTCAGTAGGGAGATTGGGTTGAAAACTAAATAGCAAGGAATTGAGATGGATGAGGCACTGCAATCGGTGAATATAAGTTTCTCTTCCTAGGAGGCTTCAATTATTTTCAAGTTAATTACCCTAAAATAAACCTGATTTGCTGCTAATTATTTTAGTGACTAAAATAAAAATTATTTTCCATGCTTACCTAGATACGTGATTAACATCCCCATCTACTAAAAAAGAAATTTCAAATATTGTTTCCTCTCTTTCCAATTAGGAATGGCTTTCAAAAGGACACGGTGAATACAGAGAAATTCCTAGTGAGAGAGAGTTTTTTCAGGAAGTGAAAGAAAGTAAAAAAGTGGTTTGCCACTTCTACAGAGATTCCACATTCAGGTAACTAAACTGATTTCTGGTGAAGGGATTTTATAATGTTAGAAAAATATAGTAAGTAGAATGTTTAAAGGAACTTAGGAAAGTTGGACAGCCTTCCCCATTGTATATATTGACATCAGATAGTACTTTTAAAAGGTTAATTTTAGAGCTTATATTCAAAGTTGCAATAATATACATTACTGAAAAAAATTGTCTAAATTATCTAAATTTCTTGAATTGTTTTGGTCACTTCTAACGGTAACTCTTAGAGATGCACTGTACAGTTTACAACTTTTGTCAGAGAAAAAAATTGCCTTCTTGCCTAAAGTCTTTAGAGTAGGTATGTTTCACTAGCCTGTTCTTTAGTGGAATTGTGTTCTTAATGATTTTCCTATGTGATCTGTGTAAGTCAGGGACCTATCTAAAAGGCAGAGATAGGACAGCTTTTTAGAAGGGCTTGTCAAGTGGTCGTATATTTACTTTCTCATAAAGATGTAGGGAAAACTTGTATTACTTGTATTTTAGGGGAAAGATGTTGGCTACCTGCATGTCACTGAGAAGTGAACCTCCAAGCTAAGTCAAGACACATAGTTGAAGATATGACAGGGGCTCCAAAGTTACTATAGCTGGACTCCTGGAACCATTTGTCTATGAAGTCCATTTTTAATTTACAAATACTTTCTGAGGAAGATATATAAACTTAAGCCATATTGACTAACACCTTAATTATCAGTTGATACTTTAGCAGGATTAATTGAGAAATGAATGAATAAATAAATAAATGAAAAAATATGTGGTTACTATATGCCAGTCATTGCAAGAAATAGAGAGGGGCATCCAGGATCAGGAGGGGACTTGGGAAGAGAGAAAGGGTAAGATGATCCAGGAAGTGGGAAGACATCCAAGACAAAATTTCAAAATTTGCCTCACCCTAGTTGTCTACTTAAAACCATTTCTCATTTGGCATTCATGCAATAGATAGCTGACTCCAGTCTGTACCTTATAACTTTCCTTAGTAAACCTAAAAATTAATATCTAAATGTGTGAAGCAAATGCTAGAAGATATTTTCCAAAGGAAATCATTCTTTTAAAGAGCTTCTTACACCCCTCCCCCCCCCACTGCATTTTAAATAACTGCTTAGATGCTTTCTTGCAGGACACTGTTTCTTCACTTAAGAGATATTTATTTTTGTGTGCACACACACACACACACACATATCCTCCATCTGTATTGAAGTTAAAATAGTATCCTTAAGGTTAACACTTATTCATGTTTTCATCTCATTATTTGTCATTCACCAAGATTCTTACACCTAAGTGTTTGACAGCTATGTGAAGATGCAAAAGTGAGGTGGTGAAAATAACCAAAGACTTTCTCTGGACCACAGTTGACCTCCATGCCACTGACTAAGCCTCAAGAACATTGGGACTTAAATGATTCACAGAGTACTTAACTGGGTCCAAAACCAGCAAGTAGGCATTTGTTCTCATTCCAAGGGGTTATAAGTGTTTACCTCAGGAAGAGCAATGTATTGACCATTTTTAAACAGTTATGCCAGTCATGCCAGTTAAAATAGTTGGATTCTTTGTAAAGAACATGTTTCTTGACAGCCACCTGTATTTCCAATTACTTCCTAAATTGAGAATAATACTTTGGCATGACAAGGTCACCTAACCTGGTGCTTCCTTTTCTCTTGGTATACAGTCAAATCACGTGAGATAACAGTTGTAAAGCCCTTAGCACAGTGTCTGGAACATAGTCATCATTATATAAATGTCAACTGCTATTATTGTTGTTAGCATCATCATTATCATTTCAGTTAGCAATCTAGGGCCTACTGTGGAGAAACACCGTCAGATCCACTTGACAATGGATAGAGCTAAAATGGTCTTGCTTATTTAGAGATATTGATTGCCTTTGACTCTAATGATGTCACACAGAGATTTTTTTTTTAAGTTTCCTTACATTGGCACCATTTTTTCCTTTGGGATTTCTCAAATGAGCTGTTAAATGTTCATGACTCTCTCTTCCATAGACTCAAGTATTAGTGCCCAAGTATTAGTGTCCGTTAAGTTCCTCCCTGCCCCTTTCAAATTCAAGGCTTATGAAACTAGAAGAAATGTTAATGGGATACACTCTGGTGTTTGCTTGTCCCTGTTAAGGTGCTAGAGTAGGATGTTGATAATTGAAAAATACCATAAAGTCTGATTTTCTAGAAGGCCAATTTTGGATTTTCTACCTCAAAGACAACTTATGAGACAGAAATAAAACAAGCTTCAGTGAAGTTTCTACATTCTCCAATCACTATTGCTAAATCTCCTTTATACCAAAAGTATCTGATCTGTTTGATTTTTTTTTTAATTTTCATTTGTGTTTGGCTTTACAGATGTAAAATACTAGATAAACATTTGGCACTATTGTCCAAGAAACATTTGGAGACCAAATTCCTGAAGCTAAATGTGGAAAAGGCACCTTTCCTGTGTGAAAGACTGAGTATCAGAGTTATTCCCACCCTAGCTCTGGTGAAAGATGGAAAAACACAAGATCATATAGTAGGTTTTACTGATCTAGGAAATACAGATGACTTCACTACAGAAACTTTAGAATGGAGACTCGGTTGTTCTGATATTCTTAATTACAGGTAACTTTTTAAAATGGCACATATTTGCTTTTATTTATGTTTTTGATTGCTGTTTTTAGATTGCATTTTGTAATTTAGGATTATTTGGCCACAGCAAGAATAGGGTTTCAGTCAAGTTAGTAAGAATACAAACCTTTCTAAAAGAAAAGTATATTTTGTAAAACTACACTTACAAAAATAAGTGGGCAGAAGACTGCCTAAACGTTCATGCAGATGGATTAATTAAACCAAAGTATTACTTATGGATAAAGTTAAATTTTGAAACATTCTCAATTTTGAAACTTTTGGATTTAAATCATTTCTAAATCAGTCTTTGTGCCCCAAAGTATCATTCCCTGCCATGGTATATTCTCTGAATGAAGATTAACATATTTGCGTGATCCAGAATTAACTTTAATAATTATATTATCATCAGTGAAAAATAGAATATCTACTTTTTCGAGAAAAATATTTTATTACAAAGCATCAGTTGTATAACCTTACCTGTTGAACCTAAAATTTATTCAGTCATTGTCTTCTATAATACGCAGTCCAAGAAAGTACAGTGAACTTTCTAATTTCTAGCTTATTTCTAAACTGACTTCAAAAACAGCTCTGAGACACCCCTCCTCCCAACAGAAACAGCTTATCTCTTTTTACAAGCCATAACATGTCATATGAGCCTTTGAGTCCCTTGCCTGGTCTATAACAACAGCAACAGATAAAATAATCGGGATTGTTATGGCACTGCTTCTTTTCTTGCCCCTCCTTGAGGAGCTAAGTTCCTGATGAATACCTGCTACATAAGTTAGAAAACTATATCATTTCTTCTTATTCATCACACAAGATAGTTTGGGTTCTTTTTTTTTTTCTGGATTTTTTTCCCCCATATTTCTTCTAGACATTCCAAGGCCATTTCTGCAATGAAGATGGATTGGGAAAACTTGGTTAAATGTGCCTGTTTTGTAGAGTTAAAACCAGAAGAATACATTTTGTAAAAAAAAAGATAAAAATAGCCTTGCTTTTTATTTTTTCCCTGGATATCTTCCTGGACTGTTACCTATTTCAAGTTAAAGAAACTGAGGTACCGTAGTGGTTTGTGGATCCTCCATAGAGTTTAAGGCGAGGGTGGGGAAGCGGTTTATTAAGGGAAATTATGTAAAGAGTAGTGTATTGTACCAGGTTAGCTTCCAGGGCAAAAAACAAAGATCAAGTTATGTCTAATACTGACAGCCATCACACAGTCTTATTTTTGTCTTAGATTGTCTAATTTACACATGATGACCAATAGCATTTTTACAGATGGTTATTAATGAGAAGACAAAAAAGAGACAAGATTATTTTCTTTTAAAAAAAGATACTTTCAATTTACCACATGCCAGGATTCAGTTAACTTCAGTGTTCTTAAGAAAGCTGCCAGTACTAGAGTTGTTTAAGTTCTCAGAAAAGTTTTGTTTGCTTTTCAATAATTTTGGATAGTTCAGTAATACATGGTAAATAAATAGAGCAATATTGAAGTTAAGGAAGGAAAATACTAACATAACAGTCCAAGACATATTAAGTAAGTGCGTCCTCAGTACTTGGGTTAGTACTCCCTAAAAGATAGTAAGATAACTAATTAGAGAAGAGCATGAATTCTTTCTTGCCACTATGAGATCATTTGGTACAATAATGCAGAAAGGACATCATTTTACCTGCTCGTTTTGTATAAAATTAAAAATTATTAAGCATTCAGTGTCCTAATGGGATAAAGGAAAAAATTAATATTTTCTTTGTTACAATTTTAAACTCATATTTACTCTACACCTATACTTAATTGCATAGCTTCATAGATATATATATATTTACCAATACAGTGACATCTGTTGTAAAAAGTACAAAACACAGTGGTTTTTAAATATCATTGCATTAATAGCCATTGAAAGACTTAAAGGAGACTATATACTGTTCTCTTGAAAAAACCTCATTTATAGAACATCTTATTGTAGAAAATCTCATTCCCAAAACACAATATGAGACCATAAACTTTAAAACTATTAAATTATGAGTCTGTAACAAAGATGTTAGTCCGTCCCCTGGTCTCCATGTTGTTGAAGGAATTCTACTGTACTTTGTGAATTTTACTAAAGATGGAATTGTTCCAAGTTTTTGAACAACTCATATCTTAAAATAAAAGTTCCTTTTCATATTTCTTTGATTTTTAGTGGAAATTTGAAGGAGCCACCATTTCAAAACCAAAAGAAATTTGGAACCAACTTCATAAAACTGGAAAAGAAAACCATCCGAGGAAAAATATATGATTCTGACTCTGATGATGACTAGAGCTCTGCTATAAATCTTTGTAAATCATCTTTTGTTTCCGCATACTTCAATTCCAGGAGTGTTTTCTAAAGCCTATTATTTTCATTACATTTGAACACAATGCTCATTTTCTATACAGTTTTATACAACTGAATCATAGAAGACATCTTAAATATTTTCTGTTTGGAGGTCATTTTTAAGTTGAAGAGATTAAGCTCTTCTGAGTTAATAGTAGAAAGTGACTGAATTCTTTCTATTTCTAGGATTCAGATTTATTTCCAGATGAGTTTTATGTAATCTCCATCTAAATGTGTTTATACCATTCACTTACTGATTTTAAAATAGCATCCCAGGGAACTATTCCAGGAGTAGCTTTTCAACAGCATTCTTTACTTTGTAGAGCCATATTCTGTGGCATTGACTAGTCACTACTTTGCACTCTTCGTTTATAAAGGGTCTTTCACTTCTGGGATGTTCCAAATCAGCTGTCTAAAAACTGCCTGTTTACCAACCCTTGACACTATGTGGTAAAGTTGAATGTGACTGATGACAAGTCAGCCATTCCAGACTCTGAAAATATTGCCTTATTCAAAAGATTAGATTTTACAATTCCAGCTTCCTTTTGTATTTTTTGAGACAAATAAAAAGTGATAAGGTTATTTGGTAGTCAGCAAATTAGAAAAAAAAAACTTGACAAGAGCATGCTACCATAGAGGACAGCGAATGGGATTCCCCTCAAGAAATGAACTCCTCGAACAGCCTCTTTCACCCCTTTGATCCTTTTCCCCAGAGCTGTAGTAGAACTACGTCTGCACTGAATTCAGAGAGACGAAGGCGGCAGTGAAGGGCTGGCTATACCTGGGGCAGCCCTGCAATATAGGCTAGACTCAAATTTTAAAGGCCACTTGGTCATCCAGCCCTAACTCCCCATTTGATAGACGAAAAAACAAAAGTACAAGTGACTTGCCCCGGGTCTCGTAGTATGTGAAAGAGGTGAGATTTGAAACCAGATCCTCTGATTTCAAATCCAGTGTCCTGTCTGCTGCCTCTCAAAAAATACCTTAGATCAGTTCTTTGACATCTCTTAACATCATTAGTTGGGACTTTTATTTGACCTCAGCAAGAAAAAATAATCTGAATGCTAGTGTTCAGTGTCTTGGTTTTTAACATCTTTTTAGAGCAATATGTTGCCTTTCTTGAAGGAGCTTTTGGGAACCAGACACTGACTTTTCCTGGAGTTCAGATGCTCAGTCACCCCGTATGATTGATTGTAGGTTGAGTATGTTGTTGACAGGTTTTCAAGAAGCAGCTCTAAACAAGTCCAGATATGCCCCCTGGAACTCAGCCTGACGCTTTTAATGAACACCTGAGATTACCCCATCATACCACAGATCCCTGCCCTGTCCTGAGAGACAGGTTCTCATTTAAGCCCACTGATGCTGTAGCCACACGTTTTTTCTGTATTAATTAATGGGAAATAAATTGAGCTTTAAAAAGGCAAAGTACTTGAAGAGCATTGTTATTTGTACATGATAAAAGGCTTTTGGTGATTTCCTTAGAGCCAGCTTATTTACATGAAGTATAGGAAAAAAATTATACAGAAATGTGTAGGGCGGTGAATATAGGCTTTTACATTAAACATATCAACAATGCTTCAAGTTTCCCTTAAAACCAAACTACTCTTGCCTTAATTCAATCTATTTTAAACTACATGGTTTTCCCTTGTAAACATGCTTAGTTGCTTTTTAATTTCTTAGAATGATGTAACTTTTCTGTCATTGGGCTATAGCTATATTTTCTGTCAATCCTGTTTTCCAGTAATTCAAAGAACATTCTATCCTTTATTTTTATTTCAAATAAAACCCATTTAGGAATGCCTTACTCTACATTTTATTAGCTCTGGTGCTATAATGTGATTCATACCATTATGTTGGGGTTAACTTTTTTTGGGGGGGCCAGAAAACTATTTGGATATCTAGGGAGGAAATGAATACTCCAAAAAACCATGATTACAAATGGAGCCTTATGATTTTAAAGCTTCTAAAACCACTCAGTCCCACCCAGACTAGCTGCCAAAATCCTGCCTTTTCTTTTATAAGCCCCAGAGCTCCTTTTTTATCATGGTCACCACTCATTTTTCCACCTGAGTTCTTGTCCACCAAAACATTCCAGCAGAAAGGGATGCAGATCTCTAATTTCTCCCCTACTCTGCTATCTGAAATAAGCACATGGCCCTAGTCAGACTTTCTGAAATATTTTACTGCTCATAAATCATTTTTTATCAGAACCTCATATTTCTTCCTACTAGAAACTCAGTGGGGAAACTCCCTCAACTAATGAAGTGAGGTATTTGTAAAGCACTTAACACAGAGCCTGGCACATAATAGGCGTTTAATAAATG
This sequence comes from Phalanger gymnotis, assembly GCA_028646595.1. NCBI lineage: Eukaryota > Metazoa > Chordata > Mammalia > Diprotodontia > Phalangeridae > Phalanger > Phalanger gymnotis. Next base: position 500,491,726 of record CM053622.1, on the reverse strand, counting down.
CTTTTTCCTTTCCCCCACCCCTTTCCTGTGATGCATAGGAGCAATTGGTCTATAGTTTATAGTCTTCATCAGAACAGACTGTGACTCTAACTAGTGTGTGTTAACATTATGATTAAAGCTAACTCCTAGCCTTAATGTCATACTGCCTCCCGTGAGGTTTTATTATGTACCCAGTAGTTTTTGGAATGCTGTATGTCAAGATTCCTTTAGTATGCTCATAGTTGAGTCTTCAGAAATGAATTTCCTGTACCTTGAGCCACACTTGTACTTGCCAGTATTTGGTGGGGACTAACTTCAGTTACAATGGAGATTTTAGATAGCGAGGAAGGATTGGTTAAAGATCAGATGTTGTCATCTTACTGAGTTAGAAGTGATCATAACAATACAGGCATTCCTGAGAGATAGGATAGAGGAGTAAGGTGGGTAGACATCTATTCGAGATCTTAAGGTACATAAAGAGTGACCATCATGTTCACAAGTATAGAGTTAGGATAGAACTTGGACGTCAGTGAGTAAGACAACCTCTTTTCTCAGTCCTCAGCCTTCTCAACAGTATTTAACATTCTCACTGCACACACTCTTCTCTTGGTTCCCCTGCCTGACTGCTTCTCCTTATCTTCTGTATCATGCCCCTAACTGTGCATGTACCCCATGACTATCTTGGACTCCTTTCTTAGAAAGTGACCTCATCAGCTCCCATGGGTTGAACTATATCTGTATGAATGACATTCATATCTATATCTATGACATTCATATCTATATCATATCTAGCTATGGCCTCTGCTAAGTTGGAAGCACACATCTCCAAATACATGTTGGACATTTCAAACAGCTTATATACAATGTCCCACAGGCATCTCAAATTCACTGTGTCTGAGACCAAACTTGTTCTTTTTCCCACCCAAACCATCTTTCTCTAAAGTCTTTTCTGTCCAAGGCACCGCCATGCTCCCAGTCACTGAGGATTACAACTTCCGTGTCATCCTTGACCTCTCTCCCTCACCCTGTATTCTCTAGTCACTTGCCGTATCTTAGCAGTTTAATCTTGACGTTTCTTGTTTTCCTCATTTCTACTCTAATGGCCACCACGTTAGTCTAGGCCTCCTTCACCTCTTGCCTAGACTACTGCAAAAACCTCTTCATTGCCTTTGCTTAAATTTCTTCCCCTTTCTAATCTACCTTCTAACCAAAAGCCACCAAAGTGATTTTCCTTTAGCTCTATTCTGAGTCACTTCCCTACTGGATAAAAGGAATGGCACCCTATTACCTTTAGATACCTTCCTTTGGTATCTCAGTATCCTCAGAACCTATCTTCCCAGGTTCTTATAGCTATTATACTTGCCTCTTGGGACTGTTGTTTAGGACCAAATGAAATCCTACACTCTACAGTTCAGCCAGACTGCCCCTCTTGCTGTATCCCACACATGCTCTCCATCTGCTATCTCCATCCACACCTTTGTGCTGGCTGGCTATCTCCTTGAAATGCACTTCCAAACTGATCAAGCACCACCCTCTACATAAAGTGTTTCTTTACACATTTCTTTACATAAACTCCCCACTGCATCACCAGCTAGTGGTCTCCCTCCAAAAACGTTTACCTCTTTATTTATTTTATATGGGTTATTTATACACTTAGTTATGTATACATTGTCTCCTCTGATAGACTGTAAACTCCTTGAGGGCAGGGACTTTTACTTTTGACTTTGTATCCCCAGCACCCAGAATACTGTCTTAACGAGGTAGGAGGTGTTTAATAAATGCTCATTGTTTGATGAGGCCTCAGTTTCCTAAATTAACTAATTAAATGATGATGAGAGGGAGATTAGATCTGAAGATATATAACTCTGGAAATCCTATGATACTCCCTTGAGCTTCAGGCTATTTTGGCCTTGGTATCACCTCCTTTGTCCTTCCTACAGTTCTTAGGATTCCTGCCCTCTGATTTACTTGTCCTAAAGTGCATCCACATTTGTTAAGGTTAATTCCACTTTTTTGGTACAGCCTATCTTCCCCTATTTCATAGGGTTGTGGTGAGATTCAAATGAGATGATGTAGTATATAAAACTTTGCAAACTTTACAGCCATATGTAAACATCAGTTATTGATACCCACTGTTCTGTGCTAGCATCTGGTCCTAGTTGTAGAAAACTTGGGGTTTCAGTGACAAGTATCCTGGATCTTATTTGCTTTGTATCAGCTTCCTCCAAAACTCCAAAACCATTTAAAAACTTAAGCCCTATTGAATAAGTAGTATTTCCACTCTGCACGTGGCCTTCAGTTCTTAGTTCATTTGCAGAGGAGATGATTCACTATCTTGAGGCCTGCAAGTGATGTTCTTTTTCTTGGTCCAGGAAACCACTTTCTTAGGTTGTCTTTAAAAACTCACAGTTCTTCTACCTTCTACCTCTACTCCTATGTGAGTTTTTAGAATCTGATGAGATTTTTCAAAAGAAAATGAGCAGTTTCCACCAGAATTCTTTATAATTCTCATAAAATTGCATCTATCTGTGTTCAAAATATCACAAGTCTGCTATTCTGGGGGCATTTTTAAAGGTAAGAACACTGGATTAGGGGTCAGGAGAGATGGCAAAAATGATCTCTGCTCTTCTCCAGCTCTAAATCTATGACTACCTTGTCCTGGTCTGAATTCTACTTCCAGCTTTCACACTAACAAGATTGTAACCTTGGACAAGTTCCTTAAATCTCTTTAGGCTCCAGTCTCCTTGTTTGTAAAAACAAACAAAACAAAAGAAAACAAGGGATTGAGCTAGATGACTGCCAAAAAGTGACCGTTTCTACAATTCTATAATTTTATATCTGCAACAAAATGGTTTTTTTAAATACCTATATTAAAGGACTTCATTGTTCTATATCAGAGGGGCTATTTCTGAATGTATCTTCTACCATTTTTAGGATAGTTTTCCACTTAAGAATTTGAAAAGTAATGGTAGTTAGGATATCATTGGAGTGAGTCTAAGAAGGGGGAAGATAGGAATAGAGAATGGGTCTTTGATTGTTGGTATCAGGAACCTCAGATAAGCAGGTCAGCAGCACTTTACTACAATTTGTAGTTTTGGAGGGCTGCCTTAGGGCACTGAAAAGTCTCAACCAATGAGAATTTACTGTTAAAGATGTACAAGATTTAGTGGTTGGGTAGAATTCAGTTACTGATGTCAAAGATGAGAACAGAAAAAAAAAATCTCAGCCATTTCTACGTCTTTTTTTCTATCTTTCACTCATACCTAAACCTAGGAATTGTGTGTTTGGATACTCGCAAGGATTTGTAATCCCATTAGTTTGGGAGTTCCCTCTGTCAACGCAGCTTGCAGCCTTTTCATGACTACCCATTGTGTGAGATTCTTGTTAATATCCTGGGGGTAGGGGGCCTATCCAACATGCAGAAGAAGGTTTTCCTCAGTTTCTCCCAACATATCCAAAGTAATACCCTTCTAGTCCCTCCATCTTGTCACATGGTCAGCCCATCATCTCTTTGAGGGCTCAGGACATATGACCTGAATATGGGAGCTTTTGTTTCATTATAACAAAATAGCTGGATAGCAAAGCTCTGCACTGGCATATCCCACTTGATCTTAACCACAGCTCCACCCCCCAGGTAGTACAATAGCTGTTATCACCCCCATTTTATGCATTGAATTGACCCAGTAAGCTAAGGCTTAAATTAAAATTTGAGTTAAGTGACTCAAGGTCACCCAGTGTATCCTTGGTGGGATTCAAACTCCACTTCTTGAGTCCCATGGCTGAGGGAGGGGTGACTTTCCATTATACTGTGTGTATTTCTGCTTAAGTCTTTGATAAAGATGGGGTTTAAGTTCCAGCTGTGGTCTCTGCTAAACTGGAAGCACACATCTCCAAATACCTGTTGGACATCTCAAACAGTATATATACTATGTCCCATAAGCATCTCAAATTCATTGGGTCTGAGACCAAACTTGTGCTTTCCCCACCCAAACTACCTTTCTCTAAAGTCCTTTCTGTCCAGGGCACCACCATGCTCACAGTCACTAAGGATTACAACTTCTCTGTCATCCTTGACTTCTCTCTCTCCCTCACCCTGTATTCTCCAGTCACTTGCCATATCTTAGCAGTTTAATTTTGACATTTCTTGTTTTCCTCATTTGTGGTACCTTCAAAGAAAAAACTTACAGCCAGTATGAGTCAGTGTGCCTATTTGAGAGATGCTGTACTGATCTCTGTGTGACATTGTTCTTTATGAGTGTTTCTAATAATCATCAAGGAAGTGGTGGTGGTGGAGACTTATTTTTTATAATAATTCAGATGGTTTTATGGTTTATAAAGTACTTTTATCCTAATAACAAAGTAACTTAACTAAGTTCACCTGACTTACAAGAACAAAAGGAAGTTGAATTCAGATTCCTGAGAAACCAAAGGCCTTTTTTCTTGTTGTTTAGTCGTTTTTTCAGTCATGTCCAGCTTTGTGACCCCATTTGGGGTTTTTCTTGGCAAAGGTACTAGAGTGTTTTGCTGTTTCCTTTTCTAGCTCATTTTACAGATGAGGAAACTGAGGCAAACAGGATTAAGTAACTTGCTCAGGGTCACATAGCTAGTAAGTGTCCAAGGCTAGATGTGAAATCAGAAAGAGGAGTATTCCTGACTCCAAGCCTGGCTTATACTGTAGGTGCTACCTCGCTGCCTTTAACCCCTGTCTGTCCTGAAATAACTCCTCCTAGGTAAATATGCCCTCACTTCCTCGAATTGAAGAAGGAATCCTCTGAGTGTCTTTTATTTTTCAGTGGGTTTAACGCTTTTAGGCTGCAAAATGGTTATATTCATAGAAGCAGTCAGATATCTAAGAAATCATAGGATCATCTAGACTGCCAATCACCACCACCACCCTGCCCTGTGCCATAAGAAATATGAGGCCCAGAGAAGTTGTGGCTTGTTCAAGGTGCTTCTTAAACAGGTTGTAAGCAGCAGGTGGTGTTTTATAGTTCAGTGACTAGGAACCTAATTAAGCATTATCCATGAGGCAGCCAGCCGCTCACTCCTCCCTGAGTTGAGTTGGGAAATAATTTCTGGTAAATGTACCCTATGTGGCTCAAGGCCCCACCCCGCTGTGAAGCTCGGTCCCCCTGAAGTACATGCAGCCTTACGTACTCCGGTCATTACTCTGATAAACAGCAGCTTGAGCAGACAACTGTGTAGAATCAGCAAGGACGTTTAATTGGAATAGAAAAGGAAACAAACCTTAAATGCCTCATCAGCGTAAAAATGGCGCCAGATGAGAGCCGGCCCATTGTTTAGATGAGGAAACCGAGATTGAGAGAATTCAAGTGATGTGCTCAGGGTCCTACAGCTAGAAAGTATCTGAGGGATTCCAACTATCTTTCTACCTTCAAACCTCACGAGGGAGGGGCAGCTAGGTGAGCAGTGAATAGAGCACCAGCCCTGGAGTCAGGAGGACCTGAGTTCAAATCCGGCCTCAGACACTTGACACATACTAGCTGTGTGACTGTAGGCAAGTCACTTAACCCCAATTGCCCTGCCCTC